>CM023950.1:9611996-9719826 GCA_013407115.1 Glycine latifolia
CCACTGGAATGCCACGCCGGTAGCGTGGGAGCCACGCTGGTAGCGTGGGAAGTGCTCTAGAAAGCCATTTTCCACTGGAATGCCACGCCGGTAGCGTGGGAGCCACGCTGGTAGCGTGGGAGCTCGCGCTGGGGCCTATAAAAGGCCATTTTCGTGTTTTGGGCCAGCAAAACTACTTCTCCTTCTTTCTCCTTGTGTTTTCCTCCATTGTTGAGCTTCGAGAGCTCCATAACTGCTTATCCCTTGACCTAAACCCTTGATAACCAACTAGGAAAGTGATTAGAACCTCTTGATAAGCTAGATTCCAGCTTCAATTTCTTGAAAAAACCATCAATCAGAGAGATCCCGTTCTCTAGGGAACTTGGGAAAACTGAGTTTGGAAGGGAAAGAAGGCGATTCAAGGACGCCAAAGCTTGGAGAAGTGATCCTCCAGCCTTCCTCGACTGTTTAGAGGTAAGAAATTCAAGTTTTACCGATTGATTTGGGAATTTGTTCTTAGGATGAATAGTGACCCATTTGTGATAGGGCTGGAATTAGGCTTAGGTTCTTTAGAAAAGTATGCTCAGGGGGTTGTTCTAATGAATAATAAGCTTTGAAACATGACTATTGATGAAGTTTGGTTTTGACTTTGATATATGTATGAGTAGGAAGAATGATGATTAAATGGAGGGTATTATGATATGTATGAGCCTAGGTACTTTTACAAAAGATGATCAGGAGGCTAAATAAACGGTGAATATGTGTTGAAATAGCCGTTTTGATAAACTTGACAAGTATTGATATTTGGCCTGGATAAAGAAAATTGAACTGATAGAATTGACTTGTGCAGAGTCTTTGGGAGACTCTAGTACCTTAGTTAGGCTGAGCTAGATCCTGTTGAGGGTTTGTAAATCGCCTATAAGGTGGTTAGCTCTGATAACCCTAAGATAGAGGACAGAGGTTTTAATGGCAAGGAATAACATTTCCTTTCTTTCTAACGGTTGAGGACCGTTACTGATGTTTACATGCTCTTGTGTAGGGCGTGATTTTGACATCACTGGTGGTGGTGACCACGGATCCGGGAGAGCTAGTACAGTGCTGAGAGCAGGTAAGCTCTTTGTTCTTGGGAGTATTTTCCTTGATTGTGTTCCACCATACTCCAGTGAGAGTAATGGTCATTGTATGAGCTAATGCATGTATATTGAAATTGTGTGTTACTGTTTGGATTGAAACCATGTACTTGATATACATAGATTGAGGTTATGTGTGTTGATTGATGAGATTCCTCTGACCAGTAGAATATAATAGAATAGAGGGTATATATATGTGTTTGAGTAAGTCCTGATGAGAAATGTGCCCATATAAATGGATGTAGCTTCCTCAGGCTAATGATAGGGAGTCCTGATGTGAGATGTGCCCATATAGATGGATGTAGCTTCCTCAGGCTAATGATAAAGAGTCCTGATGTGAGATGTGCCCATATAGATGAATGTAGCTTCCTCAGGTTAATGGTAGGGAGTCCTGATGTGAGATGTGCCCATATAGATGGATGTAGCTTCCTCAGGCTAATGATAGGAAGTCCTAATGTGAGATGTGCCCATATAGATGGATGTAGCTTCCTCAGGCAAGGATAGGAAGTACTGATGAGAAAAGTGCCCACATAGGTGGATGTAGCTTCCTCAGGAATTGGTAAATGATATTTATATATATATATATATATGCCATGTACATGTGATTGTGTTTTAATACGTTGTGAACTGTTGAGGGCCGTGATGGCTAAATGATGATGATGTATGTTATGAAAAGGGTACTGATAAACCCTTGAGACATATGTATATGTGTTGTTAGGGCTTGAGAGTTGTGATGGCTAGTTGTAATGCCAATTTTGATATTATATGCATGGAAGTGAACCAGGGGGAGGAAAGACCTCCAAGGACCCTGAGTTTACTGAGATTGTTATCTCACCCCTGTTGGGGGTTATGTTTTGCAAGTGATACTCAAGGAGCAGCTGAGAGATCTCAGGGCAAGAGGCCTGAGCAGGGATAGGTTCTGTGAGAACCTTAGGAATAGGATTGAGAGCATGTTAGCTCTACTTTTGATTTATGCCTATTGTTTTGTACCTTGAGGGAGAATTGTATAGTTTTGAAATATACAGGGTATATTATGAGAATTCACCATATATGATGTATAGTGGGTGTTGTTAATGACGGTTGATGATGTCATTTTATTTATCGCTTCCGAATGGTTTATCTGTGATAATTGTTGTGCTTAATGACCATAAATCAATGTTAATGAACCGGATATATACGGGTCATTACATTTTCTCTTATGTATTTATTTATTTATTTTATGTCCTAACTTGACATTTGTCATTTTTTGGTGTGTTTTGCAAGTATAATGTGTGACTTCCTATGGAGACCATTGGTGAAGCCTGCTGGGTCTGAGACTGTGCCATCCACCTCTATCAACCCTCCGGTTTGAGGCAAGGGTTAACCTGCTGCTGGGGTTGGCCCTATTGATGTTGTTGTCGCTTCCTCCAGTATCCCCTCTTATACTCTGGCTAAGAGGAAGCCAGACGATAGTGCTGGGATGTCAGGTCATAAGAAGTCGAAGTCCCTTCGCAGTCTACATGCAATGAGGAAGGCTGCTTGGCTTCTTCCTAGTTCGACTATGGCACTACCAACTATCTGGGCTCCTACTTCTGCTTCGACTCTAGCAGTGGCCCCTACTGCTGCTGCAACTCCAACTTCGGACACCACTATTCCTGCTCTGGCGGTGGCCCCTACTACTGCTACAAGGTTTGCTCTGGCCACCGCTACTCCTGCTCCAACGGTGGCCCCTACTGTCATTATGGCTTCTCCTTCTCCTCTTGCATCTACTATTTCTATTGCTCCTGCATATTCTACTCCACTGACTTTGGCTATGTCGGTGTCTGCTCTACCTTCCTCTCGCCTCGTCACCTCCCTCAAGTTCGTACATGTTGCAAGGGAGATCGAATCTCTGTCGAGTGTGGGGCACAAGCTTGAACGAAAAACTCCTGTTAGAGTTAGGGGGAGCTCAAGAGGATTAAGAAGCTGAGTCTCTTAGGCAGTAAACTGTTTAGGCTTTTTACATGCCAATTCAATTGATTGATAGTTGTAATTTGTGTATGTCTAAGATGAGACTTCCTATGATCCATTGCATAAAACTCATTCATATTTTTGCATTCATGTTTTCATAAAAGCCTAAGTTTTGTGAAGAAGTATTTTTGAAACATAAAATCTTCATGATTGCATAAAAAGTCAAGTGTTCCATGTTTAAGTTTTGGAAAAATATTTTTTCACTGGTTTAATCGATTGCAGCAAGTGGTAATCTATTACTTGAGATTTAAGAACACTTTAATCGATTACAAGATTATGGTAATCGATTACACTACACAAAATCACATAATGGACTTCCTGTGATAATCGATTATGACATGGTGGTAATCAATTACTTGGCAATGTTGTTAAACAAAGACTTCCTATGATAATCGATTACATTACGAGTTAATCGATTACATTGTTCATAATTATTTTCCAGAAAGCTTAAGAACACTTTAATCGATTAAATCAATCAATTAATCGATTACATAAGTGAATTAATCGATTACTAACAGTTACAACAGTTTTCTATAAATAGATGTTGAGTGTTTTAACAAAATACACCACGAAATATCAAAGAATTTTCATAAGCTTTCTGAAGAGAGAAAATATACAAAGTGTTATTCTGTGTTAGTCTCTCAAATCCTCAAGCTTCAAGATTCCTTGAGAGGATTTCTTTTTGGGAAAAATTTCTCAAGAGGATTTTGGAGAGAAAGTTCTGAGATAGTTTTCTTTCAATCGTGATTCCAATTTGGTAATCTTTTACATACATCTATAGTGGATCATCAGGTGGTTTCTTTCCATACAATGTAAGGTTCTGGGTGTCCACGTGGCACTTAATGATTCTATATCATGCTTAAGAGGTAGTTAAGACTATAATGACCCTGCCAGCTATCTGGGATCGCGTTTCGTTAGTGAACTTTAGAAAGGAACCCGGATTAATGGAACCGGATTGATCCTTCAAAGGGTGGAACCTTGGACTTTGTGAAGTGCCAAGGTAAGAGCCCGAATGAGGTCGGATAAGGTCAGACAAGGTCAGAGAAGGGCGGAACCTTGGACTTTGTGAAGTGCCAAGGTAAGAGCCCGAACGAGGTCAAAAGATGGCAGAACCTTGGACTTGTGAAGTGCCAGGGTAAGAGCCCGAACAAGGTCGGATGAGGTCGAAAGAGGGCGGAACCTTGGACTTGTGAAGTGCCAAGGTAAGAGCCCGAACGTGGTCGGATGAGTTTGGAGGAGGGCAGAACCTTGGACTTGTGAAGTGTCAAGGTAAGAGCTCGAACGAGATCGGATAAGGTCGGACCAAAGTCGGACAATGTAGGCTTGTGATGGGTAATCTGAACCCGGCAGCATATGCATTGATGACAAGTTGTTTTGACAGCTGCCACTTTTGGCAGGTGACACACGGGCCAGAGCTCCTTATATAGACCTCTTATCCCCGTTTCGACGACAACATTATCTTCTTCTTCCTAACTCCGCTCCTCCATTTTCCCAGAGAGAGAAACTTCGTAACCTCTCACCCTTAATTTGAATCCTTATGCATGCAACTGGAAACTTGGGAGGAACCCCCCTTTAGCTAGGTTTCAACTTTGGTTTCTTCTGAAAGCCATCGAAAAGAGAGATTGCCTCTCCAAGAACTCTTGCGGAGTCTTGACTTCGAGGGAAGGAAAACATTTAAGGGCATTCGAGCTTGGAGAAATTGACCCTTAGCCTTCTTGAACTTCCCATAGGTAAGGCACTTTTATAGTTATAGATTCTTTGTTTTTTTTGTTTTGGAGAGGTACAGAGACCATCCGAGCTGGAGCTGGAGCCAGGCTTGAGGTCTTTCGAAAAGCATGAGTGTTTCTGTGCATGCAACGACTGATGACCGTCATAGACAGCTTGCATGCAATGGTTGATAATCGTTCTGTGTCTTACATGTTTTGCAGAGCGTGATACAGAGGGTAAGAGTGGTCGTGACCACGAGGCTGGGAGAGCTAGTGTGACACTCCGAGCAGGTAAGCTCTTATTCTTAGGAGTTTTCCCTTGACCGTGTTCCACCATACTCCGAGGGAGTGATAGTTCTTATATATCATGATTCATGTGGTATTGAGATTGCGTGTTACTGCCTTTTGATTGAAAACATGTATATAATGCAAACTATGTGGTATGTTGATTGTTTAATGAGATTCTCTGGCCAGTAGAATGGACTGAATATGGACTTCCGTAAGAGCCATATATGTCCGAGCAGAACCCTGAGCGAATGTGCCCACCCGGGGTGGATGATCTCCCTCAGGTAGTGTCTGCCCGAAGTCTTGAGTGATTGTGCCCATTAAGTTGGATGATCTTCCTCAGGCAACGATATACAGAGAATGTGCCCATTAAGTTGGATGATCTTCTCTTGTTAAATTCGTGTGATTATATACATGTAATGCATTTTATGACAGTCAGGATGGCTAGCTCGTGTAATGCCTGTTTTGATGCTATGTATTGTGTAAGTGAACCCGGGAAAGAAGAAGCCTTCAAGAGCCCGTAGCTTACTAAGATTATATCTCACCTCGGTTGGGGATTATGTTTTATTGCAGGAGATAGCCAGTGAGCCGAGGAAGGGGTCCGGGGTAAGAGACCTGAGTAAGCGAGTGGACGTTGGATCCCGGGACACGAGGCTGGATGGGATGGCAATCCGAGGGACTCCGGACAAGAGGTCGAGCTGGGACGTGTTCTGAGTGAACCTTAGTCTCACTTTGCGAGCATGTTGGCTCATTTTGTTATGCATATTTTATATATGTTTTGTACCCCAGTCAAGGACGGCGTGTGGATGGATGATGTTGTTGTACCTTGGGAACAGCACCCGAGAGTCGGGCTGTATATGTTTACAATACATTATGCACCTGTTATGTTTTATTGGGCATTTTATGACGTCATTTTACTAACTGCTTCCTAATTAAATTTTTGTTAAATTAATTATTGCGCTTAACAACCATAATGTAATGTTAACAACCGGATGCATACGGGATGTTACATACAACTTGTTTGTAATTTCTTTTTATAATTTCTGTTTATTTAACTATATCAATAGTCTTTCTCAAAGCTTGTCTAGAATAGGTGTTTCTAGAGGGAAGAGTAGAAAAGGGTTTTCTTTATGTCTTGATCACTAAGAGTCTAAGTGAGTTAGATTTCTTGTCCTTGATCTAGGTCTGATTGAGCGTGATTGTATGAGCTTGTAAGAAACATATTGTTAGTAGTGAAACTCTAACTGGTTGGTTAGAAGAATTAGATGTAGCTTCTCTAGGTTTAGAAGTGAACTAGTATAAATCTTGGTATTGACTACTTCATCTTTATCTTTTTTGGTGGTTATTAATTGTCATTGATTGGTGTAACTTTTCACAATCAACAAAAAACATTTTGCTTGCATTCTTTAAAGATTGGTGTTTGATTAATTGAAAGTGTTCTTGAATTGTTTTGTGATACAATCTCGGATCTTTCTTGTTGAAGCTCCGAAGAAGTAAAGTTACCAAGAGTGTGTCTTGGGTTTTGAGTGTCAAGGGTGAACCTTGGATGCCTATTCTTCTAAAAAATTGATCCTATGGCCCTGATTGTCGAGGTTCATAAGGAATGAGTGTGCCAAGAGTGTGTCTTGGAATTTGTGTACCAAGGGTAGACCTTGGGCACCTGTTCCTGCAAAATAGTTGATCTTATGGCTTTGCTTGTCGAGGTTCCATAGGAGTGGGTGTACCAAGAGCGTGTCTTGGGTTTTGTGTGCCAACGGTGGACCTTGAACGCATGTTTTTGCAAACTTTTACTCTTGCGAGAATAAATTTTAGAAATAGTAAAGCATGTCAAGGGTAGATCTTGCGTACCTTGAGTTTTTGCATGTGGAAAACTTAGCAATGAGGGGGCTCACCAAGGGTGGACTTGGGTTTGATAAGCCTTGGGAGAAGAGGTTCACCGAGGGTTGACCTTGGGTTTTGCAAACCATTAGAGACTGACTAGTGACGTGTCTGTCTTGGATTTTGCTGGAGGTTCACCGAGGGTGCTATTGAAGGTCTACCCTAGATTTTAAGAACCTTTGGAGATTACCAAGATCTGGTCCTGGGTTTTGTTAGAGGTCCATCTAGGGTGCTACTGAAGGCCGGCCCTAGGTTTTAAGAACCGTTGAGATTATCAGGAGTTGATCCTTGGTTTTGTTGGAGGTCCATCTAGGGTGATACCGAAGGTCGGCCCTAGGTTTTAAGAACCTTTGAGATTACCAAGAGTTGGTCCTGGGTTTTGTTGGACGTCCACCTAGGGTGCTACCAAAGGTCGGCCCTAGGTTTTATGAACCTTTGATATTACCAAAAGCTGGTCTTGGGTTTTGCTGGAGGTCCACTGTAACGACCCGCCACGTCGCTACTTTATCACTAACTCTTAATCATGCCATTAACATGTTTTAAATGAAAACTCCTTAATTTGGATTATAAAAACAATGGTAATTAAGATACGCATAAGTCATCCCAAATATATATATATACAAAACATAGTTTAGTTTTAGGTACAAATAACTATGTCCAAAATGTATTAAGTGTTTTACAAAGGAAATAAGAATTAAATGACGGGGGTGTATCTAGCAAAACAATAGGGTGCATCCATTAAAACAAGAGGTGTAACTAGCAAGACACAACTTCTGTTCGGGATCTAGTCCATTGACATCCCGGCTACTTGGCGGCTCTAACCAAAGGATGGTCATCTTCCAAAGTACCTACTACTATCTGTCTGCTCACACGAACCTGGTTAGCGATCATCACAAGTACCAAACCACACGACACAACAAAGCAAGGGTGAGTTCATCATATTAAACAACAAACAATAAATAACATCAGTTAGGAAAAACAATCCAGTCATCACCATATCATTACAAATGTCCAAGCATCTCATCACGCAACTAACACGCATAGGCATCCAAAATCATTCCATAAGTCAACTTATAATATCTAACATGATGCATGCTCCTGACTCAACTCTCAGCATGCAATGTGGTACCATCCCAGAAATAGTCCATCCCTGTGGTCTCGATGATGCAGTAGCTTGTCAGGGTCACTTTGTCGTGCACAGGTCACTCCCCCCTGTAGAGATCAGCATCCGGGTGTCAGAAGGAGTACCCAACATACGTGGCCCCCCCAGTAGCCCGGTACCCTACAGCCAATCATCCTATTTCCATCATGCAAATGTCATATGTCTTATGGGCACCATCAATGCATGACCCAGTCAGGAACAACTCGTCCTGGATAGGTTAATACGTCATGCACCCCCCCATGTACATACCATCAAAAATCACGGACTGCCCCTAACATGGGCTCATCGATGCACTGACCGTGGTCCTTGCAAGGTTAACCACCCGGTCTCGGCATCTCACGTGTCTATACATAGCCTACCACCACGGCACCATCAATGTATGACCTAGTCAGAAACAACTTGTCCTGGATAGGATACCCGTCATACACCCCCGTGGGTATCTATGTATATCCACCCACATTCAGATAACCATGGGCACCTTCAATGCATGGTCCGGCCCGGGAACAACTCGTCCTGGCTAGGATACTGCCATGGACCCCCCCATGGTATCAATGCATATATACTCGCACTCGATACCCATAGGCACCATCAATGTATGACCCAGTCAGGAACAACTCATCCTGGATAGGATACCCGTCATACACCCCCTATGGTATCAATGCATACATCATTATCTCAAGCTATCACATAGGCCGATCTTAACTATTATCAACACAATCGCATAGGTTTCTTACATGTAATTCAAAACACCACAAACAAGAGAGTCAGTGTGAAGTATTAGGTATCCGGGTTGGCACTTAGATGTAACAACTTGGAGGTATGAATCAGAACAAGGTCAAACGAGGGCGGACAAGATCGATCAAGGTCGGTAAAGGTTAGTCGGAGGCGATCAAGGAGGTTAAAAGGGTCAATGGGTTCTATGAAACACTAAGGACGGATTCAGCACTATGCAATCGATTACCTAAGCATTGTAATCGATTATAACAAATAGCACTTGCAAGACTCGGGATTGTATTAATATCACTAACCTACACAAGGTTGTCCGGGTTATGAAAATTGAGTAAGGGAAACCCGGTAGCTTCTCAAATGAGATATACAAACTCTACTGAGTAAGGGAACTCGGTAGTTCATAAAGAAAAGACTTGGACTTAGCAATTTTAAAGAGAATAGCTCATCCCGGGTGAGGAACCCGATAGTCTTAAGGAAAGGAGATGAGCTTAACCGAGTAGAAGACCTGGTGGCTCTTTTCCCGAGAAGGCACGAGCTCATCCAAGTTAGGAAACCCGATGGCTCTTTTCCCGAGAAGGCATGAGCTCATCCGGATTAGGGAACCCAATGGCTCTCTCAAGTAACTTGAGCTCAACAACTCTAAAGTACCACCCCAAGTAAGGAACTCGATATAACTAAAGAAAAGGAAGCGAGCCCTAGTAGCTCTAAGGAAACAACCCCGGGTAAGGAACCCGGTATATAAATGTCCGCCAACAAGGACTAAGTCACGCCCTGCATGCACACATGCATGCTAGGTAAACCGCTCAGCTCAGCATACCCATCCCGATACCTGGCACCTCCACGAACACTATTGCAAAGTGTCTTGGGAATTTTTAGCATCAAAATGCCAACTTTACACACATGCACGGGGAGTTCTTACAGCATCAACTCCCCCATAAGAACACCCTCCAACATCAACACAAAACACCAACCAACAAACATAAAGCATATCACGTCCCATTCATTAAAAAGGCATAGCTTTTCTGGAAAACAACACACACCAGGGACATACAGTTATCGTCATGGTTGGACTTCCCGGCCCCCAACCATGGTATCTAAAGCTGTTATTAAACATAATAAACTACCTTTACCTAACCAGGAGTTCGTTTTATAGCTACACGACGAGTTGTCCTAAACCTCTGCTCCGGCCACGAGGTCCTTCTTGACGAAGGGATTCTGTGGTAGTTATGGTGGTTCTCGCGGGTTGAAGGTAACACAGAGGGGTCGAGAAAAAGAGGTTTCTGGGTGAGTTTAGAGAGAAAACAGAAAGGTTGAAGAAGGGAAGACCACGCTTCTGCTGCGTCAGCCTGCTGCTTATAAACACAGCTGACAAGACATCTCCTTTTTGCATGCATGCATAGCAACCTCAGCCAACAAAGTTGACTTTACACCCACCAAACGCACAACCCAAGGCAAAAGCACTCAAAACAACAAATAATACAATAAAACATATAATCAATTAACATAACACACACATAAAACATCCAGCTTAGCAACTTGAAATTCCAGGGCGTTACATCCACCTACGGTGCTACCGAAGCCAGCCCTAGGTTTTAAGAACCTTTTAAGGTTACCAGGACGCGTCTGTCCTTGATTTTGGTGAAGTTCACCCAGGGCGGACCTGGATTTTGAGAACCCTTGAAGAGTAGTCAGGCGTTGGTCTTGAGTTTTGTCGTGTTCTTACAAGGTTGACCCAAGTATATGAAATTCAAAGAGAGATATGTTTTATTAATATGAAATTCATGTACATATTCTTCGAATGTGCCTCAATAAAACCTCTCAAGCTAAAACCCTACTTTTTTTGTTGGGACAAAAAACTCGAGTAGGAAAAAGAGTACGTCATCCGACCTTCAATATGTTAACTATAGTAGAACTTTAGGTGAGTAGCATTCCATGTTCTTGGAATTGCTTTACCATGTAGTTGTTGTAGCTTGTAAGCTCCATTATTCATGCTAGTGACGATCCTAAATGGGCCATTTCAGTTGGGTACAAGCTTTCTTGCACGAGGATCTTTTTTGGCTTCACCCAGGACACGCCAGACTGGGTCGCCTGGCTGGAAAGTTCGTGGTTGAACCTTGGTGTTATATCTTCTTGATATCTGGAGTTTGGTATCTTCTTCTCTAATTCTGGCAATGTCTTGGATTTCTTCCGTAGTTTCTAGTGTGACCCTCATGTTCTCTTCATTTTATTGTTCTTGAAACAACAATCTCCTTGTCGATGGTTCTCGGACTTCAACAGAGATCATGGCGTATATGCCATATGTAAGTCGAAAAGGATTTCATGTGTAGTTATCTGAGGTGAGAAATGATAAGCCCAGAGTATATTGGGGAGTTTTTCCTTTCAAAGACCTTTAGACTTGTCAAGTCTAGTACGTAGGGCTCGGAGGATGACTCTATTTGCTGCGTCCACCTGGCCATTGGTCTGGGGGTGTTCGATAGAAGTGACAAGATGCTTGACACCTAGCCTTGTGAGGAAATCTTCGTAGGTCTATGCTTTAAATTGTGTGCTATTTTCAGTGACAATGGTGAAGGGTAGACCATATTTGCATATAAGATGTTTCCAAGTGAAGCTTTCTACCTCACTAGCAGTTATCTCTTGTAATGGTTTTCATTTTATCCACTTGGTGAAGTAATCGATGGCAACCAATAGGAATTTGACCACTCGTGGGGAATTTGGTAAAGGCCCTAGGATGTTCATTCCCCATATGGCGAAGGGCCAAGGTGAAGTCAAAGTATGAAGATTGTCAAGAGGAGTCTGTGGGACGTCCACAAATTCTTGATACTTTTTACACCTTCGAGTAAAATCAAAGGTGTCAGTCCTAAGTGTTAGCCAATAGTATCATGTTTGTACTATCTTGGTGGCAAGGGAGTGTCCCCCTGTGTAGAGGCCGCAGATCCCTTCATGGATTTCTTTCATGAAGTAGTTTGCTTGCTAGCTTTCCAAACATTTAAGTTTAGGTGATGTCAGTCCTCTTTTGAATAACTCGCCATCGAGGATGACATAGTAACTGACTTTCTTTTTAGACGTCGGGCCTCATTTTCATATGTTGGTAGTGCCCCTTTAATGAGAAAATTTTAGTAAGGGGTCATCCAATTGGGTTCCTCCTCTTCGCCTGCCATTACCTCTTGGGTGTCTATGGTGGGAGCTTAGAGTGTTTCCTGGATGATAATTTTGAGGTGTTTGGTCTTCTTGGTACTGGCCAACTTGGAGAGAAGGTCGGCCCTGGTGTTGCTCTCTCTTGGTATATGATACATTTTGAAGCACTCAAAATTGTCGATGAATGGTCTGATAATGTGATTATATTGAAGGAGTATGGCTTCTTTAGTCTGGAACTTATTGGTGACCTTGTGAGTTAGAGTAGCATCTCAACCATTTAGCTTTGAATTCTTTTGCAAGTTTGAGACCTGCTATGTGTTCCTCGTACTTGGCTTGGTTATTTGAAGCTCTGAAATTGAGCTTAAGGGCTTGCTCCAGCATAATGTTGCCAGACCCTTCAAGGATGATGTCTGCTCCTCTTCCCTGCACATTGGACGCTCCGTCCACATAAAGATTCCACTAGTCTGGGGTGGCTTTGTCATTACCTGCAAATTATGCAAGGAAGTCTGCCATGAATTGTATTTTCATAGAGCCCTGAGGTTCATATTGGAGGTTGAATTCTGACAGTTTAACAGACCATGTCACCAATCTGCCTACCAATTCAGGCTTTCTCAGCAGCTATTTGATGGGATAATTTGTTTTAACTATCACCTAGTGTCTTTGAAAGTAGGGTCGAAGGTGTCTGGCAGAAGTGATGAGTGCCAATGCTATCTTTTCTATCATTTGATAGCACTTCTCACCATTATGCAGAATACGGCTGGTGAAGTATATGAGGAGTTAATACTTTCCTTCTTCTTGGACAAGGGTTGAGCTGACAGGTTCATCTGCTACTGAGAGATAAAAGAGCAGTTGTGCCCCTAGTATAGTCAACTCAAGATCGAGGGAGTAGCGGTGGTTTTCTTGAATGTTTCAAAAGCTTGCTCACAGGCCTCATCCCAGAGGAAGGGCTCAATCTTTCTACGTAGCTTGTAGAAGGGCTTTCCTTTTCGGTGAGCTTCGGGAGAAATCTGGATAGGGCCACTAGTCTGCAGTTTAGTTTTTGAACTTTGGCGATGTTAGTTGGGTTGTGCATCTCTAGTATGGTTGCACATTTGTCAGGGTTGGCTTCAATTCCACGGTGTGTAATCATGAAATCGATGAATTTACCGCCACCAACACCGAATGTACACTTCTCTAGGTTGAGACGCATGTTATACTTTTGGATATCCAAAAACTTCTTCTAAATTCATCACATGCTAGGCTACGCTTTGGGATTTGACGACCATGTCGTCAACATATACCTTGACATTTTGGTTTCTACCTTTTCCCCTGCAAAGCCAAGGAGGGGTCCAGGGTGAGGATGAATCGTGTCCGGTTAGACTTCAATCCTCTAGAAAGTCTTCCAATACAGGATGTCTACAGAACTACCCTGATCAATAAGGACTTTTGATACCATAAAATTGGAGATTACGACAAAGATCACTATGGGATCATCTTGGTTAACAGAGTTGATGCCCTTGAAGTCTCTATCTGTGAATATGATATTAGGAAGGCTCCTTGGTGATGGGAAATCAACATAAACTATGTCGATGTCTCGAATAGCATGAAGGTGTCATTTTTGGGATTGGCTAGACGATCCTTTATAGGAGAATTCACCCGTAATGGTGTTAATCACACATTTAATTTGATGGGTGGGTTCATTCACCCTTTCTTGTGGAGGTTGAGTCTCATGTCTGGGCTAGAATTGCCTTTGTCTTCATCTATCTTTCACTCTGTCTTCCTCTATCTTTCGCTCTATCTTTTATCCTATCAGCTTCTTTGTTTTTGAGCTGGTCTTCTCAATTTCCTCCAATTAGTTTGATTCATGCAAGGTGATTATCAGATCTTTTTACAAACAAGGATAAATATCCTGCCTGTATAAGATCCTTGATTTTGTTTTTCAGGGCCAAACATTCTTCAGTGTTATGGCACTACTACGATGATATCTACAGTACTTGTTTGGGTCTGCCCTTGGCTTGAGAGACAGTGGTGATGGTAATTTCACTTGTACCTCCGTGTTGAAGGCTTCCTCCATGATGGTGGCCATATTGAATGTTAGGGGAGTGTAATGCTTATACTTGGGTCTTTTAGGGAGAGGTTGGCGCTTGTCCAACTTGTGCTTTTTGTCCAACCTGTGTGGGTTGGTCTTGGTTGCTCCTTCCTACTTGACTCGCTTATGAGAGAAGTAGGGAACACCTGATACAATATGGCATCGTCATTGGTGTATAGATTAGCCTGGGTGAGGAATGCATCTAGGTGCTCATCAGAATCAGTAGTGCCATCATACCGCTCTGGGTGGAGAGATTTCCAACCTAAGGGTAGATTGACCTCCATGATACGATCGACAAAGGGATGTCTACATGTTGTCCACCTTCCAGGACAATATATCTTTGATAAGCTGGGATCGCCCTAAGGGTTGACAGTGTGTCGGGGGTGTGATTCCCCTTGAGTATGCTTGTTCCATGTGAGAGGAGAGTGCTCGTCACCTTGGGGACGTCTCATTCTAGCTTTCAGGTGATCGTGATTAGCCTTCAACCTTCAAAGCTCTTCTTCATGGCGTTGTTCCATCTCCACTATGCAGTTTTGGAGTTGCTGAATAGTGTCTGCATTGGTCATGAATGTCTGAGGAGGGTTGGAAGTGTCAATGGGAGTGCAGTGCCTAAGGCAAGAGCATGTACTGACCATTGGTGGATTGATGTAGAATGTGAGGCTGCAGGGTAAGTTTTACCATGGCTCCATGGTGGGCACCAAATGTTCTTACTAAAATCTTGAAGTGCCACGCGTTAGGGTGGACGTGGTCCAAGTAGGTTCCAGACTCTACACGTCAGACGATGAGTCGGTCTTGTTAAGAAGAGGGAACTGCAAAACAAAGGAAAGAACTCTGACTTTCAAGTAAGTACATCAATTGTATAAAGAGAAAAACATATGTTTGGTATATGTATGCTCAAGTATATATGAATAAGTATGAGAGTAAATGTATTCAGGTGTGTTCACCGTGAATGGAATGTTGTAGAAATGTTAGATAGATCTTGTATTTATAGTGTGGAGCATGGGTCTTGAGCCTTTGTAAATAATTAACTTGTAAATAAGGCCAATAGATAATTGCATGTTGTAGATAATTAGATTGTAGATAATTCATACCTTGTAGATAATTAGATACCTATTATTTGAAATGTGATTGCAGCATTTTCAATAATATTTGAATAAATAAGGTTAGAGATAACTTGTTGAGAGTAACAGCCCAGCTGCTGAGGGGAGTGCGTTCGGACTCATGTAGTAAGGCTGATATGGAGGGTTGACACATGTACGAGAGTTTCGCATAAATGGTTCCTTATAAAAATTATCAATCTACATTTTTAATTTGGACTTTATAATAAAAACATGAGGAAATTCAACAAAAAAAAATCAGTTTTTACATTATCAAACTTTCAACTTCAAACAAATAATTTAAAAAAAAAAATAGTGTTTCCAAATTTAAGCTAGATTCTCAAAAATCTTGCTTATTATATAAACAATAAAATGATAGATTCCCAAACATACTAGTCTACCATTAAATTAACTCGGCTCATTCCAATTTTAAAAAATATCACTTAAATTAAGAGTTATATGCACTACTGACTCGATCAATACATAATAATTTGAATTTTTTTTTTAGCTTTCCAGTTCATTAGGGAAAAAAAGACTCTCACTAATCTAAAATTCAATTAGAATGCAAATAAAATCTGAAAATCAAACTCAAAAATATTTGAATTAATAATTTAACTTTGATTTCAACACATTAATCAATTATATCTAATTAGTTGTTTTCCAACAATTGTCTTTGATGAAAGAGATGCAAGTTTCACACTTTCAAATATACCATGATATTCAGTCTCGCATTACTTCTTCAGTTGTTTACTACATTTTGCAGCTTGAATATCTACCTACTATCCTCTAGGAATAGGATTGCTTTATTATTGAAATCCTAATAATTAACCTAGTAATTTTGGCTTTCGGGATGGACAAGCTGGTTCATTAATATGTTTCAGGAGTTTTTGGTAGTTTTTTTAAAATATGACAGAATATAAAAATTATTATTTTTATTTTGTTGTATAATCTTCAGTACAATTCTAGTAGTGATTACCGTCTCTCATTGTATATATATGCTTTGAGGATATGATTTACTTTATTTATATATTCATGTATTATGAATTGTATATTTTTATTTTGTGTGAATTGTTAATTATGATTATTAATTTATTCATGCTATTTAATATTATTTTACAAATATTCTCAGTCAGTGTTATCAAATCTGGTTCGGATTGCGACTTGGTGGTCTAATCGGGCTGGTTCAATTTCCGGATCAATTATACTATTGACTCAGGTTGACCCGGTCAAATCCGACTGGGTTAGTCACTAGATCCCGGTCAGACCAGTCCAATCTGGCTGGTTTTTAAAAAATTTAAAATTATTTTTTTTGAAAAAAATTGGATATTTTTTAATTTAGATTTTGGAGTATGGATGAACTTTTCTTACTCAAATAATGTTAGTTATATACTTATATATAATAGATACATATATAATTTTGAATTTTTAATATATACCGAGTCAAATCAAACCAATTACTAACTCACTGATTGGATCACTGATCCACTGACTCACTACCTCAATTAGATCAATGACCATGTCGGATTTCACAACTATACTCTTAGTACGTGTTGTGTTAGTCACTCATTAGTATTAGACTTCAAAACCCAACTTAATTATACATATTATTTATAATTAATTACTAAGTAACTTGATTTATCTTTTTATTTAATTGATTTAATTTAATCTCTTAATTTTAAAAATGATGCAATATTATCCTTTTTTATTAATTGTGAGAAGCATCATCAATGAAAGAGTAAATGTTACATCAATTTTAAAATTTTGAGAATCAAATTAAACTTTTGGTTAAAATGTATTTTTTGTTCCCCTAATCTTTTAAATTTGTGATTTTAGTTTATCTGTAATTTAATTGAGACATTTTGTTCCCATTTTTAAAAATCTATGATTTTAGTCCCTCTATTTTTTAATTCAAACATTTCATTCTTCACTTTTAAATAATTTGTGATGGTAGTTCCCTTGATCAATTTCAGATTTGACTATATATTTTTTTAATAAATTAAGTCTGTTATAAATTAAATAATTTTAAAAAACATTTGTTATGCGGATAATAAAAAAATGTGGATCAACGTTTATAGAGTACATAAATTAACATTTGAAATTGGTCACGTAAACTAAAATTATGGAATTTTTAAAAATAAAAGACAAAATATCTCAATTAAAAAATAAGAGAGTACAATTACATATTTTTTAAAAGTGGAGGATGAATTGAAATGTCTCCATTAAAAAATATAGGAGCTAAAATCACAAAGTTGAAAAAATTGAGAGACAAAAACTATATTTTAACCTAAATTTTTTAATAATAAAGAAATCAAATTGAATTAATTAAACAAAGAACAAATTATATAAACCTCTCACGTTACTCAAATTACACATACACCCTCCTTATTTTTTCACATTACTTTTGCCTCCCCTCCCCTAACATCGTTACTTAATGTTTTCATCTATTTTTACAAGCCCAAAAAAAGCCCTATCAAAGAATTAGTGGTCAAGAATGGATCCCAAACAATGCATTTTGCAAACTCCCTAATTCCGCCCCGAACAAAGATTGTCGGCCAATGGCATAAGAACAGTCGTGCCTTACGACTTCGATCGATTGCGTTGTGTCGCGCGTTATGTGGCACATATCAGTGATGTCATAGGGTTTGACGATGCCACTGCATCGGCGATGGATGACTTTTCTAGATATTGTCCCCCTGATTTGATAGTGCGAGCGTGAAATCAACGGCGAAGATATGCTCATGCTCTTCGTCGTGGCTCTCCTTTGCTTTTCCCATTGTAAGATCCCCGCGGCCCTCAGCCAGCAAGAAGGGCCTCAACGATGATGTTGCGATGATGGAGCCCGGCTGTGTTTGAGGACAAGGGATTCTGGGTTTTTCTTGGACGACAACAACTTACGTGTGCCTTTGCTTCTTTATTCTTTCTGTTGAATTAATTATCAGTCTAAATTATACTATTGTTTTTTAGTTGCTGAAACAATGTTGTTCAATTCTGAATTGATGAATTTCTTTGCTTCTGGGTTTCTGAGTTCTTGGTTGCTTTGGGATTTGTATCCATTTAATATAAATTTTGAATCTATTTTTAATTTTCTTGTAGTGATTTCTTTTAAAAAATTGTTGGTAATGTTTCTTGGAAATTTTCGTAGACCACAATTTTTTTTACGTAAGGGGCACAACAACGAAGAAGATGACAACGAGACATTTTAGGGAAAAAAAAAATACACATGCTTGTTACATGACCCAGAAATTAAAACGGAACTAAGGTCGTTTGGGGTGTAGGGGTGCTAGTCTAATAGGAAGGCAAAAGTTAAGGTTTTTTTTAGGATGATAAAAAGGAGAGAGTTCATGTGAAATTTGGATAAACCGAGAGGTTGATGTAAAATACTCTTAAATAAAATATAATGACTAAAAGAAATATAGAAAAACACCGCACAAAATTAGTAATTTAACCTATTTATTAACTCTTTGACCAATTTTTTTTATTGCCTCCCCATACTAAAATAACAAAAAATAAGAAGTCAAACCCCAGCTTGCTCGAAAACTCTCAATTCATCACCTTCATTTATTAATATGCATGCTACCTTGCTACGTCAAAAGTCAAAACTCTCGTCTCATAATTTTCTACATCGTTGTTATTCCACTGATTACATTGTCTAAGCACTCTCTAACCACGCCAACATCGTCCAATGCCGCCATCTCACCTTGTTCCAATGGTGTTAAATCAACTTCTAAATTCGAACAATAAGGTTGCATGACCACATGCACATTCATCTTATTAATTTCTATTTCTGCTTCCACTTCTACCTTCAATCCAAAACTCATAGCACCCAATTTCATCTCTTCATCAATCTCTTGAATCACATCATCATCCACAATGGGTTGATCCCTCTCCCACCCTGTAGTATTAAAAGTCAAATGCAATGTCTTGTTCTCATTCTTGTCCATAACAAAAATCCCATGCGTGTTTAATAAATTCTCAGATTGAATTGGGGCACTAAGGGCTAAAACTTTGTCTTCCTTGTACACCATAAGGGCTTTGAAATTGAGAAAGTTTATTAACGTTGAGTTGACACTGTTGGAGATGGTTAAGTCCACGTTCCACGTGGCTGATAACTCCCCTTGAGAGATCTTGAAGGTTGCAACATGTAGTGATTGAAGGAAAAAAATTGGTGGAAAAATATGTGAATTTGGGGAGTCATTATTATATTCAATTATGATGGGAATCATTAGGCAGAAGATAAAAAGTGCAATGAAACCCACGATGGTTCTAGCAAATCTCCAAGGAGTTCCACAAAACTCGTCACAATCATATGATTGCTCATTGTCATCATCATAGTCTAGAGGAATGGGTATCAAGGTGTAAGGGTTAGTTACTCTATCAACCCCAGATACACCTTGAAGAATTGAAGATACCATGTTTAAAGCTAAATTAATTTGTTGCAATGTTGCCAAAACTTCTTGTACAAATTTTAATGAATTATGCATTTTGCACACACGTTCATGAATTTATAGTATAAACATTGGAAACCATATGGTAAGAAACCAACTAGATTGTACCCTAAAGATAGGACCATCAAGTTAAGAGACGCTATGCTTATGGTAAATTTTTATAAATAAGAAGTATAGTATAGTTGTACATTTGAAAAATTGTTTTGTGCAACTATAGGTGCATAAGTTGCGTTGTAAGTTGATAGCCTTGAGTAAAAATTGCATCTATTATTTATTTTATATCTAAAAAAAGATGAGGGATTTAATTATCTAAATGTAAATCTGGCATTTGATTACAATAAATTCTTCTACATATAAAAAGGCATTTATAATTCCTTACAACTGTGCAAAGTGGCTTTGTATATATGAGTATATGAGTAATTTTAGATTTATGTAATTTCATGTCTTTTAAAGAAAGTTTTCTTTCACAAAATCGACTAAGCTTTAAGCACGTTCCCGGCTCATTTTGAATGCAGTGATTGATACAAGACAATTTGGGAGGGGAAAAAAAGAAAAAGAAAATGAATACATGCATACTAACCACTGCTAGATTATTTCTTGAATTCTAACTTATTTCATTACAATTTGAAATATTAAATATACAATGTATAGTATAAAACCAAAAAAATGAAAATGGGTTAGGTTTAAGTTTTCCATAATAGTCAAACGTGTTTTTGTGAAATGTCAGGTTTAACTGGGCTTTTCATCATTTAAAAGCTTATGTAAAAATATTTAAAAATTTTAAGAAATATATATTTTTAAGAGAACGTATTAGCAACACATTATTTTAAGCCTACTATATCATTGGTAGAGTGAGAAAAGGTTAAGTCAAACAAGATTTTGCTTAATCAATCTAACATGTTAAAAAAATTTAATGTTTTAGCCTTATCTATTACTTGTCATAAATTTTTGAGACTTGTTCTTGACATATTTAAAAATCTGATTTAAATTGTTAACTTACTTAAAGGTCCACTTCATATTAGAATTATTATATAAGGCTAACTTCTCTTCATGGGATAATAAGCTCACAGCCCTTTAAAAAAAACTCTATGTGAATCAAACTATAATTTATAAAGATTTAAAAATCATTGCTACTCAAATCATGAAAATAGATGAACTAAGTTTTATAAAAATAAAATCTAATAGGTTAATATGATATAAGGTTATTATCTTCAAGATAACTTAATTAAAAGCGTATTTTGTAATAAGCCCTATAAATAAAAGATAAATTTATCCTCAATAAGTTTATGTGTGACTCTTTATGTAGGTTAACATTCATAATATTTTTAAAAGATAAATACATATATGAATTTGATACATTATATAATAATAGTTTATAAAAACATATAGTTACCAGAAAAATTAGTAATGTGTTGCTTTAATTACTAATTTTTCTCAATACTACAAATTAGTCATTTGAGAGGAGAGGAAAAAGAATATTTATAAGTTGACAAATTAAAATGATAAACTTGCTAATGAGTAAAAACTTGTGGAAACTAATTTATATATAAATAAATTTTATTGGAACTAGAATAACACATAATTATTTTTAAAAATCAGATTTTAGATTCACTTGTATTGAATTTCTAACCAAACATTAATCTTTCCAAGACATAAAGATATCAAAATAAGATTTGCTTCTCCTAACAAACCATTTTTTTTCATTTTTTTAATTTCAAAAACTTTTTTATAAGCATAATTGAAAATTAAATCCTAATTAACATACTTTTAAGAACGTCAATTATCTTAATGCATACTTTTTAATATCCGTGTTTTCTTTCTTTTGTTTCACCTTTCTTCAAACTCTAATAAAAGTTACTGTGCCAAAATTACGTTTGGAAGTTTCGGTAGAAATTATGAAGCTTAAATTAAGCTTGTAAGTTTTCTAATACTAAAATGCATGTAACTTCCACGTTTGATGAAGTATATTATACATTTCCCTTTATACGACATTGTACAAATGGTCAGGTTATTATACATTTTTTGTTTCCTTTATGCATCATGTCTCACTTTAATTTTTTAACAAAAGGTATTTAAGACTTTTATTTGACACTTAATTAATTAATTATTAATTATTTTTCCACCGATTCACCTATTATGCAATCAAATGACATCTCTAATGGTGACTCTATGTCCAAATATCTAACCAC
The DNA here is from genome assembly GCA_013407115.1 of Glycine latifolia. Lineage (NCBI taxonomy): Eukaryota > Viridiplantae > Streptophyta > Magnoliopsida > Fabales > Fabaceae > Glycine > Glycine latifolia. The sequence goes on from CM023950.1 coordinate 9,633,789, forward strand.
TTATTCAAACAAGTTTTAGTCATGTTACACTTTATTTTTAAGTTTTATGACTAAAATACCCATGATTCTAATTTTAATTTTATACATGTATAATTTTTTCAAAGATAACACTGTTCAAAGTCATGATCCTAAATGTAGATTTTCTTTATATAAAAATTAAACTTAAAGAAAGATTCACTCTCTTCCACTAAACCCAAGCCAAATTCATGCACAACCCTACTTTAAGAGTGTAAGTTAAACCCATACTATTTGTTTAATAATTAAAATATTCTCAGAGTCTAAATGTGACATAAATCAGTAACATCAAGTTTTGCAAAAAGTTCACTAACTGATTTTTCAATGAAAATAAAGCCAAGGATAGGGGTGTAAAAAAAAACTGGTTTAAATTGAATTGTAATAAAACATAAATTATTATTTTTTGAATTAGTTGAAAAAAAAGGTGTGCAGTATTTTATAAAATCAATTTGACTAACCGAATTATTTCTACAAAATCAATTTTATTAATCGAATTGATTTTCACTTAAATATTTTTTATTTGAAAACAATAATTCAAAATTGATTCAATTCTTAGAATCAGGTTAAAACCGTTTAAAAACCAGTTCAACTTAAAATCAGTTTTTGAAAATTAATTCGATTATGAATCGATTTTTAAATCAATTTGACTAAATATAAAATCGAAACAATTAAAATAATTTGAAACCAGTTCAATTTAATTTTTTATCGAACTAATTTTTTACACCCCTAATTAGGGATCATTATTACCGGATTTGAATAATCTGCTAATTGAATTGAAACTACAATTGGAGTGAAAAACGAATAAGAAACAGATACCTGGATTTTTATTTTTTTTAATGTGTGGCTCACATGCTATCTTTCTACCTGCAAGTTGAATCGCTGGTGAACGGTGATTCAAATCCCACTTTTATTTTCTTCCGTTTACTTGTTACAAACAGTAGTTAAGTTAACAATTAACAACAAATCAGGTTAATTCATCGTTAGCTATAGCCAATTTTTGTTATAATAAAAAATTAATTTAATGAAATCAACGTCTAAAGTTAAGACTTGAAGAATTAAAACGATCAACCTCCCCCATAACGTGCGGAGCGAGTGGGCGACCCTTCAAAAACGTCACTTTGAACAATTATTGCTTCAATAGATAAAATTTCAGTCACCGCTTGACACCCCAAAGTGTGAAAAAAACTTCCAAGAAAAAAAACGCTACTCTACAATAAGATAAGACGAAGCTACTAGCATAACATACCAATTATATAAATTTGCATTCTTTTGAGGTACTACAAGATGAACATGCATTATGCAATGCCAAAAGAAGAGGAAGCATTTATTTCATGAGCAAACATTTCAACCTAAGGTCCTACACACTACCATGCACCCCAATTTTCACGTTGGACTAAAGCAACCTAACTGATATATGAAATTCCCAAAACAACCCTCTCTACAAAAGCTCAATAATTAAAAGCCCCTTTTTCCCCTTGGGGCAAGATCGTCTATATACTATTATGCGTAATTGCGTATATTCACCTAAGAACTAATTAATCAAATGCCAATCCCACAACTGTAAAGGTACACCTCCCTTTCGCTTATCGTATACCCCTCCACACGTGATCACTACCCCCTTCCTTCTTCTTGTCTTGTTTTTTCTTATGCACAATTCTTCTCTTTCTGAAGAGAGAAACGAAACGAAACACAACCACCTCCAGAATTCAGGTGCTGGCTTTGCCGGCGTTCTTCACCGGCCGTGTAATCGGTCCCTGCGGTGACCGGAACCCTACAATAACTGCGTCGTTCACGCAGGGATGAAAATCGCGGTTATTTCCGCTGACTTTTGCCTTTATACATTCTTCGCACACGGCGGGGACGGCAGCGGTGGCGGTGACGGCGGCGGCGGTATTCGGTGATTCTCTTCCGCCGTTGACTCTGAGGCTCATATTCATCAGATAAGACTGTCTCTCGATGTGCAAATTCATCAGCCTTCGCTCGTACAGCCCCCGATACAGAACCGGCGGCATGAACGGCGGTGCTTCGGTAGCGGCGCGGCGGAGGAGCATGACCTTCTCTGGTGGAGGACGAGAATGATTCTTCTTCGTGGCGTCCTTCCCGTTTCCGCTTCCGTTCGCCTTCTTGTTGCGCTTGGAGCGCTTCACGAAGAAGTAGTGAGCGGCGCCGTCGAGGGGCACGGCGGCGAGGTTGAGCTTGGCCGTGACCGGAATCTTGCGGTCTGTGCCGACAGAGGCGAGGTAGACGGAGAACTGGTGCGGCGAGATCCCGATCCGCTGGCTGAGGAGCGTGACAAGGCTCTTCAAGTTGAGCGTGGGGTCCACCACGACCGTGCCGACGTTGATCTCGCAGTTTCCGTCGGAATACACGACGGCGACTGACGTGCTTCCTCTGTCGATCATTCTTTTTATTTTCTCCGGCGAGTTCTGGTGCAGATTTTGGACTTTGCGTGGTGAACAGGTTCAAAGGGGTTTACGTCCCTTTATGTACAAATGGGGAGAAAGGTAGTGCGTTGTGTCGCAATTTGGGGTTTTAGGTGTAGTTTTGAAAATATAGAGAGGCGGTTAGAGTAGGGGTGTTTCTGGAATTTCACTTTTGTAATACTAGAATATGTTTTGTTAATAATCAATTTGTTATCTTTATCTAAAGTTAATAGAATTTAATCTAAATAAAATATTTTATACGTCTAAAAATTGTTTACACTAGCTTTTTATCTTAAAATTTATTATACTATAAATAATTTTCTTACTTTTTCAATAATATTTATCTTTAAAATGATATAAATATTTGTAGTTAATTAATAATGTAAGAAAATTATACTTATCCTATATGTTTATTGAATTCTAAATTTTAAAGATATAACTAAATTCTATTAAAAATTTGATATTTAATTATAAATTATAAATTTGTAAGTTTATTGATTTTATCGTAAATTATTTTGATTTTTTGTGGGTTCCTGGTATAAAATTAATTAAATATAGGCGTGAAAACTGTTTAATGTGGTAATTTAATCGAGTATATTGGAAATTAATAAGTGTGGATTTGTGTGTTAATTAAACCGAATATTTGCGTATCTGACAATTATGGTAAGAGTGAGATTGGAAGTCTAGGGTATTCTGGGGGTTGACGCGCGCCGATCCTTTTTATTAAAACTTAAATAAAAATTTGATGGGTCAAACTTCTTTAACTTTTTCAAAATTTAATTTTTAATTTCTAAACAATTTTTTTTTAGAAAAAATTAAGAACTAAAAAGTTAACTAATTTTTTGATGATTTTTTTAAAATAATTAATAGGTAACAGGAGCACTGCTTTAAGTTTCAGAATTCGCTTTACGATTATTTTATATAGGGATGTATTTTTAATGGTTAACACTTAAAAGGAAGAAAAAAAAATGTTTTATAGTCTAAGACACTTATAAAACGTTTATTTAGTATTTCATTTTATATAAATTATTCAAATTTTGGTACTACTAGTTTTGTCTAATTCATTTATATAGATGATATGTAAAACATTTATATAAATAATTAATAACCTTTACAAATAAATATTATAACATTTCTTTCATAAAAAATACATAAACTTTAAATATTAATTTAATCGAAATATAGGTTTATAATTTTTGTTGTAAAAATATTTTTTATAAGGTTTAAAGTTATAAAAAAATTTTGTGTGATTATTAATATATATATTTTTACTTAGTTTTTAACTTCATAGAATATTTCGTTCTCTTTACTTTGGAAATTCTGTATGATTTCTACTAAAATATTTTTATTCATGTCTTCACAATAATATTCTTTTTTTTATAGGGCACAATAATATTCTTAAACAATATATTTATTAGTTCTTCGACAATTTTCAAAGAATTAAAAAATAAAAATACTTAAACATTATAATATTTAATATATTAAAAATGAAGCTATACATAAGAGTTTAAATATATGAAATTTAAAATATACTTAATTTATGAAAAAATTAATAACATAAAAATAATAATAAATATATTTAAAATGTTTATTAGTATTTTTTATTCTTAAATTTAATTATTTATTATATTTAATAAGAAAATATTTTGAAATTTATATAAGTGCAAATGATGAACAAATAAGGATATTGCGGTATTTTTATATTTTCAAAACTTTTTTCCTAACTCTTAAAAGTTAGATTCATGTCTCCTTATAATTATTTTTTAGAAACATCAATAAAAAAAAATATTCAATCAAGTGATTGAATACAATAATTAATATATTAAAGTTAAAATTAAATTATTTGGATAATACCCAAGTTAGATTGTTAATAGAAATAATTTATGATCAATCCTTATTTATTTTGTGGTCAAATTCTAAATTAGTAACATTTTTTTCCTTATAAAACAGAGAATTATGGAAAAAAAATCTATCTTTTAGAACAGAAAGATTCTTTTTATTATAAAAATAATAATATCTTAGCGTTTAACTCCGATAGAGTTTACAAAACATAAATTTTTATCTTATCTTATACCAGGAAAACGGTTTATTTACTATTTAACCTTTTTTCAGGGATCATTTAATTACCATTGAACTTGTAAGCATTTAACGTTTGGTATAATTTATATTTTTCAATTAAGTTCTCATTAAAATATTGTTTTCCAAAATATGATCCAATTTATTGTACTTTATACTTGTTTATTTTTGTCTTGTAGCCTAGGTTAACATGAAAAAAATGGTCGGAATTGTCATATTCATCATTCCGGCCACTTCTCCACCGTCCCTTTGTCTTTTCCTTCTTATAACTATGAAATATTATTTATTTTTATTCAACTAATTTTCTTAATTTCAATTATATTATAAGTGTAATTTTGCAATGATTAATTTTAAAAAATCTATTTATATTATCTTTAATAAAATCTCACATCTCAATCACATTTTTTTTATATACAAATTTTAAACCCCGAGATTTTACTTAAGCCGAACTCAATTTCTCTATAAATAACTGTTGTTGTTTTTTATTTGACTAAGTTAATAAAAAAAAAACTAGTTTTCTTATCGTTACAAATAAACTAAACCAACTTATAAGAGGAAAAAAATTACCACCTCTTTAATATTGTTAACAAAAACAAAATAAATCAATTATTTCTTTTAGGAAAACATGTTTTTAAAGAAAAATTAATAATAAAATATTAATAAAATATTTTTTTTGTTATTAATATCTCTTATTAAAATTATGTATATATCTAAGTTATAAAAAAAATCTAAATATATGTTTATCGATATTCAAGTTATATATATATATATATATATATATATATATATATATATATATACTTACTGACATATATTTATATAAATTGTAACATAATTGACAATATAATAAATAATCATTATAATATAAAAGTGATAAATTTAATACCTTTATCTTTCTCTTGTAAAATTACTAGTATTAGAACTCGTGTAACACACTCTCCATTATTTTAGAATGATTAATCACATAATGATATGAACTTTAAAGTAAATAATTTGGATATGAACATCAACCTCATGTTCACCTATATTGACCTACAGAAATATATTTACTTTTGAATTATTATAACAACCAATTAAAAAAAATATAAGTTTACCTTATTAATTTAGATGTTAATGTAATTTCAAGTAAATTGTTATCTCCATGAATTATGTAGAAGCAAATAACACAAGAATAATGTTGAATAGTATTTTTAGAAATTTATAGTTTTTCTTAAGACTGTAAAACCCTTTTATCGTCTAATGAATATAAATAGATTAAACGATGAGAATAACAATTTTCTTTAAAAAGAATATGTGAGATTTAAAAATAAATTCAAAAACCCTTTGTTAGCTAAACAAGAAATCACACAAAAAATTTATGCTGGTTCATGTCAACCTTAAGACTACGTTCAGTTCTTAACAATCACCAATTTTTCACTAACTTATCAAAGTTAGAAGTATTGTTTACTATCACTTCTGGTTCTTACCCTTGCAAGCTTTAGTCCAAGCTTGACTTAAATCCAATATTATTTGTCTTAACAAGTCACTACTGACTCTAAACAAATCAACAAGATTTGTTGGAAGATTGCTCATTGACTAAAGTATGATCATCTATTAGACGAATATATCACTTATCACTTTTAGTCTTTTCTCTCAAGATATACATGGTATTTTAAGAGCTTTGTATCTTTACAAGAATTTACAGAAAGAATGATTCGCTTAGGTGATTCATGTCTTCTTTCTTCAAAGTTTCTTCTATATATAGTCTTCATCTCCGAGTATTCATTGTATCTCAACAGTTGAATTCTTCACTCTATTCTTCGTTTGATATCTTGAGTCCGTTTGAGCATTTAATGCACGTTCCTTTTCTTGAAAAGACCATGCTGATAGGATAACATGTCTTGTACTTCAATAGGGAAGTCACTTCTTTCATCATAGCAGGTCTGCAACAATATAGAGTATCTTTTGATGAGGATCAACATCTTCCAGACTATGGACTTCATTTATTCTTCATTGGACTTTGACAGATCCTAGGAGAATTTTTTCTACATGAAAGAATCTCGTACATAAAGTATTAAATGAAGGTCTTAAATACATTACTTAAATGCTATATCAGATCATCTTATGAGTGCATTGTCTAAAAAATTCAAAGACAAATTATGATCTGATAAAATCAAACATAACTTTTATCATTTGTATTTATTTGCATCTAATCAAAATAATTAGGAGTCTTGATTTGTATTTAATAGATATATTTCTTTTGACTTAACAATCTCCCTTTTTTTTATCATATCAAACAAAAACAAATGTAAAAGTTGTAGACATATATATCATATATATAATGACAGTTTAAGTGCAATGTTAGTCTTATCAAATGCAATATAAGAAAATATAAAACATCATAAGACTTTGGGATAAAGTCCTTTCATAAAAAAAACTCTCATTTTATTCATTAAAAGCATATTACATAGATAATAGATGAATAAGAAAAGCATAAGAGTTTAAAGATTTAAGATAAATCTCCTCATCAGATGGTGCACTCCCCCTTAGCTTGTGTATATTCTGCTTTGACTGCATTCTTTTTTTTTTTTTTTACTTCTACTCCCCCTTTTGGCTTCCAACTTATTCTTCCTCTTCAAGCAAATGAAAGAACTCATCTCCAGATTCATTATCAAATGAACTGTCATCATGAGCCCGATCGTGAAGAGTCTCAGCATGCGCCTCCCGTGTTCTAAGCAGAGTTGTCTCAAGAAATTTGACACACTCTCAGGATTTATGAAGGTTGATGTAGACTTCCATGGCCATATCAACAACAATAACAATAGGTACATCATCATCAGAACTCACCTCTTCAATGATGGGTTGTACGTGATAAACGAAGGTAAAAGTGGAGTATGGAAGCTCAATAGTAAGTAAGAAATTGATCTTAGACACAATAAAATATTCTTTCTTCCATTGATAGATGTGATTGGAAGGTAAATCAACCACAAAGGCATTGTGATTGATAGTCTGCTAATAGTGACCTATCTTGTAATGAATTCCATTTGATGGTGGCTTCTCCTCAGGTTCTGGACCAAAGCAATGGGCTCCAAGTCTATAATACCTTTGTAGAGCTTGCCAATCACTACTTGTAAGTTCCCATTTTTGATGTAGAGCAACTACTTCATGTTTGAAGTGTTTGTCTGGTCTTGCTTTAACAAATAGAGTTGGGGATGGACGATTCCAGGGAAGGACTACGTTGAAGGTAACCATCAGACCAAGAATTTTGTAAGTCTGGAGGAGTGGAAAAAGGCATTTCATTAGAGGCAGCCTCTCTGCTTCTCCAGACTATAGCTCCTAAGCTGTAGACTTTCCTCTCAAATGGTGTGTGTTCAAATATGTTGTCATTGTCGTTTGGAGGAGTGGGATTCTTGAAGGGAAATTCCCTTATGTAACTTGCTCTTCCAATGTAATTAGACAAAGCATGGACCTCTTCTTCTTCATGTGTCTTAAAAGATGAATAAGAGAAGGGATCAATCCCTTGCACACCTTCTTTCCATAGCCTGGCCAGATTTAACTTTTGAATCTCAATCTTCTGTATCTCTGGGTCCAAGCGTTGAGTGCCTATATCCATCTTCTATCTCCATGCTTTATTGTTGGTTTCCCTTTATACAGTTTGTATCCTCTGAATCCATGGTAAAGTCTAACATTCCATCTAAAACGGGCATTGGCTCAGGTTCAGTTTGAGGTTGAGATCTTCATAGCTCTCAGAAGATCAATAAGAAAAGGGAACAATCCTTGACACACCTTTTTTCCATAGCTTGACCAAATTTAACTTTTGGAGCTCAATGTTTTGCATCTCAAGGTTCAAGTGTTGGGTGCTTATATCTATTTTTCTCTCTCCATGCTTGGTTGTTGGTTTTCCCTTCAAATAGTCTGTATCCTCTAAAGCCATGGTAAAGTTTGATGTTTTCATCTGAAATAGGCACTTGCTTAGGTTCAGTCCAAGGTTGAGATCTTGAGGGCAGCAACAAATTAGTTGAGTCTTCGTCTGGTCTATTCAGATGTTGATGCAGTTTGTTGAAAATATCAGTTAAGAGTTCAGGTGCAACAACAGTCTCCACTCTTTTCCTGATTTCCAGTCTTACCTTCATTGCATCAAAGAAGACAGACTCAATAGCTCCATAGATGCCTTCAAGTCTTGATATTTCTACTTCTGATATAGGTTGAGAAAGCAAAGCATAAACAACAGTTTCATCAACAATTGTGATTGAATGAGAGTGCAAAGGTGCAACTCCAGGGTATGTTTCAATAAAGTCTAAACTAGTAGGAACATCAGACCCTTGTAATGACACTTCAATTACAAATTGAAGCATTGCAGCATCTAGAGCCTCCATTTCTTCTTGTACAATAGTTGGTCAGAGCTCGTCTCTTTCAGTGGACTTTGTAAAGAATATTTCTGCACTTGTCTCCAAGGCTGATTGCACTATGGCATCAAACTCTGCCTTTTGCAACTCTTCTTCAAACGTAGCTTTGACAGCTTCAAGCACCACTTCATCCGGTACTTCATCACTTGTCACTGCCTGTCTTAGCTCCTCTTCTCCTGTCAAGGTCTTCAGATATTCAATTATGACTTCTTCAGGAATCTCTTATGAAGCCTGTCCTTCAAGGGCGCTAGCCTTCTTTGTTGTTTCTTCCTCTGCCTTCTTTTCATGGCCTTCTCTACTCTTGCTCTTCTCTTAGCATCTACAAGATAACGTTGGTTGGCTTTGGCAATGGAAGAAACTTCAACCTTGCTGGGAGTGGGTGAAGTAGGCTTGGGTGTTATTTATGTAGGTTTTCAAGGTTTAGGGTTCTGAACAGGTTGGGGAGAGAATTGTTAGACACTAGACGATCCATCATTGGACGACCTAGACATCTCTTAAGGTTTTGATGAAAATAAAGATATTAATTTGCATTGACCAATTTGTTGCATGTAAGTCAATAGGTTTGATGACTGAAAGAAACACCAGGTGAGATTTATCAATTAGTGGATACCTCATTTACTGAAAGCAAGAAGTACTCATCCAGTCCATCCAAACACCGATTGGAATATGCATGTTTACTTGTATTATCAATTTATGTCAGTTTATATAATTCTATTTATAAGGAATAAATCGAATCAATCTTATATTTCCTTTTATGAGTCTAATGACAATATTGAGTTATGAATGACATTTATGGAATCTTTTGATCCTATCACCAAAGAGTCGCAATATTTGCTTATTCTAGAAAACAAGATCAAGCTACAAACCAGTCATATTATTCAATCCTGAAAGATACTCTCCACAATTAAAAGTTTTTTTCTCTATAAATACAACATTAAGAATTAAATAACAACGACGAACATGTGTAGAAAAAAGTCGTGAATCAAGAAACAAGATAAAAGAAAAAATCTATATAGAAATACATTGAGTTTAATAGAATTCATTCTTTGTGATTTACAAAGTACTTATGAGAGATTAGAACTTCACTGTAAATTCACTCTTTGAGTGCTGTAAAGAATCTCTTATTCTAAACCAACCTTTTGTTTGTGAAAGTCGGGAGTGACTTAATGACAAAACAATACTTGGGTGTTCTTAGATTTAGGGAAAGTCTAAGGGTTGTGCTAGTGGTGGTCTTGAGAATAATTGTAAGCCATAAGTGGTAGAAAAGAACACTTGGTTTAATCAAGTTTTATTAGTGGAACCCTTTATTGGTTAGTAAAGGAGAACTAGACACAACTTGGATTAAGTGAACTGGTATAAAATGAATTATTTTTACTACTCTTCTTTAGCTTATTAAAATATTTCAAAGTGCACTATTAATACATTCTACACACAAGGTTTTCACTGAAAAATAACTTTTATACATCATTGGCAACAGTCCACTTGAACTTAAGAATACTTATCTCAGTCACTAGATAAGAGTTTTTAATAAACTTCTTTAATAAAATCATCTTTCATTCGAAAAGATTTTATATTTTGACTAACACACTATTCAACCCCCATTTTAGTGTGATTTATTGTATTTCAACAATGGTGTAGGTTCAGGTATTGGTTGGTTATGAAAATGTTTGATTTTGATGGTAGGATTTTTGGGTTTGTGTACAGGGTCTGAGTCAGAGTCTAAATCTTTCTCTTTTTGGGGTTAGATGAAGGTTGGGTTCTTGGCTTTTTGGCTGAGGATGGGAGTTGAAGGTTAGAAGATAGAGGATTTCTTTTGGTGGGTAGCTTGTGTCTGGATTGGCTAGGCTTGGCTTGTTCCCCCTATATTTGTAGAGATGATGCTTTAGACTTAAGATTTAAAGGATTAGCTTAAGTTCCTAAAGCTTGATCAACATTAGACCAAAGAGTCTCAATCACCTCTTTCTTCACTTTCTTCTTTATGTGCCTTTGAAAATATTCTGGGAATTTTTCAGCAATTCCCATTTTGACAAAGGTAGCCCCGCCTAGCTGAGTGGCTCCAAACAGTGGTTCAATCAAAGAAACTTCCACTCCAGCTAGCCTTAGGATCTGTGTGAAGAGCATTCCATAAGGAATAGGTTTTTCTTTACCTTCGGTTAAACCTGTTCTTGAAGGCCTACATCCAGTAGAAGAAGAAGATCTCATGTAAAAACCTAGCTTGTTGGGGTTAGAGCTTAGTTAGTTTTAGTTTAAAAATAGGAAAAAGAAAATTTTCAATTAAAGTTGATAAATTTATGAGCAAATATTTGCAATAGTTAAAAATCTATGATTCAATTTACAAAATATGAGACAAGAAAATGTGTACATGCATGTGTTTACTTGTGAAGAATAAAGGGTAAAAGCTTATTTATGTATAGTGACCATATCCATAGGTACTTGATAGTAAATTCATATATTTCAATATTTTCATAGAATGTCTTGAAATTAGTAACAAATACAAAATCTCTCAAGAATTATATTAAAATTTTAATAAAAATTGAGGGTCGAGTCACTATTTGTCAGTACCTAATGCTTTAAAATCAAAGGTTCCATTAATCATCAAAAGTTGAAAATAGGTGTCACAAGTTTGTAGAATTAAATGCTTAAATAACCATTATGTAAAACAATTACTCCAAATAAACTAATTAGTTCCAACCCAAAAAATCCTCCCTGATAATAGATTTTACCCAATCTCTGACACTTGCCAGAAATAGCATAAACACAACTACTGGTAGGATTGCCCAAGAGTTATTTTTATCCAAGTACTTGTAACCAAAGTATTTTGACAGGAAAGATCTTCATGTGAGATATCTCATCTTTCTAGTTGCCTTAAGCTTTCTGCCTTCTAGATCTAGGAACGGTCTCCTTGCTATGCTACTCACCTATCCACTACTTGCGATCAAGCAAGGCCACAGTTAAGAAACGAAGGGGGTGAGATATAAAGCCAGTGAACATGTAACATACATCATGATAGAACTAGGGAATGTTATTCACCTCAAGTAGGAATTCCTTCACATACAACATGATTTAGAATAATGTAGATATTATAATACTAACTATGACAATATGCTTAACATACTTCTTCATCAATCATTATATCCCATATAGATGGCTCACATCCTTTCCTGAATTGAATTTGTATCAAGAAATACACATTAATCACTCGTAGGCAATACACAGGTAGTACCATCACCTCAAATAATTATATTGGTAGAATGGGATCCAAATACAGAATACCATTATCATTCAAAATCATAATTCTTTGAGCACCATCAATTCTTTACCAACCATAACACTTCTAGCACTCATAACATGTTTTTACAAGCAATATCAATACATTTAGCAAAAGTACAAAAAATATTATTTAAGTGCAACACACTTCCAGCCAAAAGTGTGTCCAATCATTCAATAGAGGCTAGTCATCTATTATGTATGTCCTGCATGAGCATACAATCACAAAGTAATTATCTTGGAATTAATGCTTGATGCATGCGGGTACTTGAAAATAGTATTAATATGGCACCCTTGGCATTAAGCCGTGGAATAGCCCAAAGACTTGGGGTGGCACTAATCCTGGGATCTCACCAAGCTTGGGGTGGCACTAAGCATGTGGTGGACACTAAGTCATGGGATGTCATGATGCATGATCAATTATTAAGTCTTTTCCTTTTTATCTACCTGAATAAGATGAATGGAGATGGGTTTTATGAAATAAATCCCTTAGCTCAAAATCACGTATAGATTATCTCTTTACAATACACTTTCCTTACACGTCTCTTTTGAAAAACTAGGTCATCTAAAATTTCGATAACTGAAAGTAGATATTTGATGTATTTCTTGTGTTATTTAATTATTTGATTAGTTTAGATTAGTTGAAGTATTGTGTAAATTATCCTTGTACAAATGCTTGGTGTGGATGTTAGGTTATGTGAAGTTTGTTTGATTTATGTTAGAAATGTGTGATTTAGTTTAACCCAAAACCTATTTCGGTAAAACCCTGATCTTGAACTTGTTAACTGTTGGATCGCCTTCCCATTCTGATAATAGATTTAACACACACCTATACATGGTTTGACCGTTGGGATTTGTAAAATATCAAAGTTTGATGTCCCACTTAGCGCGACCCACTCACTAAGAGATATTCCAAACAGAGAGAAAATTGTGCTTAGTGAGACAAGCCCGCTAAGTGAGATCTGTAGCTTATAAATACGTCCATTAGCGTGAAAAGCATGATTTTTCACCTATCTCTCTCTCTCTAAACCCTCACCCAAAGCCATAACTCTTCTCTTCCACTACCCACGACCACCGGTGACCGCCACTAGCCGCCGTTGCTTGCCGCTGGACCATCGCACGGAGAGGAACACTTTAATCGGAGCAGAATCTTCAAAAAACTCAACTTGAGAATTTGGTAGAGAATGGAGCCTCAAATCCTCTTTTAATGGTTTCTTCAAGGTAACCATGATTTCCTTGTCTTTTCCTAGCTAGTTTGAACTTCTCTTATTGTCTTTTGTGACTTGGGTACCGTTATTGGATTTTTTACACTTCCTTTTAAAAACCTTTGAAAATGAGACGCTGTAAAAGTTACATTTTTATAATATTGATGTCATTTTTATGACCTTTGTTGAACCTCGGTCACATTGGTGTGATCGGAATTTCAAAATGACATCTTTTTTATGCGGGCTCCCAAAACACCATTTTAGCCCCTTTTAAAGTTGAATGGGTATTTGACCCCGACCGTTAATATTAACATTGCCTTCGAAATCTATACTGAATTATCTTCGATTTGATATATAGAACTCTGTATTTGGACCAAAGGACATTAACCTGAGAGATCTCAAAATGACGCTACAAGGAGCTAACAGAGGGATATAGATAGGTGAGGGGAGTTTATTATTTATTTACAGCTTTTGATACCGTAGTTAGGGTCAGGGAACCCAATTATGGGGATATATGTTTGCCTCTGTTGTGTACTGGTTTTCAGAAAAAACTGTGTTTTAAACTAATGAGATGCAATATATTTGTTATTGATGAATGAAATTGTGAATGGTGGTGTTGTTGTAATGATTAGATTTTTTGGGAAAAATCTTAATTACAGAGGAGACCCTACCCAAAAATTTGTATTTGTTCTTATATTTAATTATTTATTAAATTTTAAATGGGCATAAAACTTTGTTTTGTATACCATAATTCTCCTCTTTAATTTAAAATTTTTCTAAAATATCAGTCTCGTGGTATTATGGATTGTGAATGTATAAGATGTGTGTTGTCTAAAGACTTGGGGAATGTGAATCCCAGACATGTATTATATGTATATATGTGAATGTGGTTGCTTGTGATATTGATAATATTGAAATGAGATTATGGTAATTATTATATTAATATGAGATGATGATGTTGATGTTGATGATGACATTTAGATGAGATGATGTTGATGATGAGATTGATGAAATATGATGATGAGTTAATGATGTCTTTGTGATGGATGTATGTTGTGTATGTACATGAGGGGTGCAGTGACATGTTGGATATCCTTGGAGAGGGAAGATGATTGGTTTAAAGTTTTTAAACATCCCTAAAGAGGGAAAGGGATTGCTTATAATTTTTAGCTATTCATGATTAGTGCATTGAAGGTGCCCATGTTTCATACTTCATAATTACATGGAAATAATATAAATGGTGGCAGTAAGTACCTGTGATTTTTCATGAGGATAAAAATGCGGGTACTTGGAGGCATATCACTCGGTTTGGAACTTATGACTCAAACTGATCCCTAGGGAGGAGTTGCCTGTGCACAACAGGGTGACCTCGATCAGTTACTACATCATTTTCCTAAGTGAGAATGTTATGTAGGCATGCTTAGGCTATTTCCAGATGAATGGTACCACATTGCATTTGAGAGTTGAGTCAGGTGCATGCATCATTTTGAGCATGATTTGAATTGTGGCAAAGTTTATTACTAGTTTGTTGAGTGTATGTTGAATTGATTGATTACTAAGAATGATTGTGGTTATTATTATTGTTTTCTTACTAATCATTGTCATCTGGTGCTTGTTGACCTTGTATAATAAACTCAACCTTGCAATTTTGTACTGTGTGGTTGGTACCTGTGATGATCGCGAACCTTCATTCGTGGGAGCAGATGAACAACAGTAGGTGATGTTTGAGGAAAATCCTTTTGTTGGAGCCGTCAAGCCGACATGATAACTTGGAATTTATTTTGGGAGAGAGTTGTGTTTTGTTATCAACTCTTTCTTAGTTGTTTCCTTATTTTTCTTTGATCAGGGATGTAATCTCAATCTTAGAAATATGTAAAAATTGAATTATGTTCTGACATGTGAATGATATGTAATGGTTTAATATATATATATATATATATATGTGTGTGTGTGTGTGTGTGTGTGTGTGTGTGTGTGTGTGTGTGTATTTATTTACGTATTTAGGCATTTTTTATAAGTGTATTATCACGAGAAATTTTCCCTCATTTTCATAATCAAATTAATAGAGTATTTATTTAAAATTTGAAAACTATACATTTAGAGTAGTTATATTGTAGCAACGAGGAGGGTCATTACACACTATGTGCTTAAATTACATTTACGCTTTCCAATTCTCAAGAAACTCAAGTTATAATCATTATCTCCCTCATCATCTAGGGTAATTTGCATATGATTTTCTACTAGTCTAACATAAAGGGAAAGCAATACAACCTTTATACTAACAATATCATACATACTCAATCATTTTCAAATCACAATTTTCATACACAACCTGTTGTAGTAAATAATACATCAAAATTCATATACCATTTGAAATCCAATGAGATTAGTGTCATATCATAACAAACACACATTGTATCCAGATTATTGAAGAACTCAACAAACTCAAGGAACAACATTTCCAATAGCACAAACAAAACAAGTCTGAGATAATGGACTCTTCATCTCTCATTGTACACATGCACCAAGTTTAAACATTTCATTATGTATATACTTATCCTAACACTTACTTTAGACAAGAGTAAACACAGATAAATTCTATCCAAATCAGGAAAAATACTTAGGGTTCACTTTCCATTTCTCTCAAACCACCTAATACACAATTAGAATATAAACACCCAGTTTGTCTTGCACCCACAATCCATTCAACCAGTTTTGGAGTAAAAACCACTAAACATTGTAGAAAACTCGAAACAAAGTGAGACAAATTTTGTTTGAAACATAAGACATAAATATATAGGACCACCAAAGGATTTAATTTAATTCATTATACATAATTACCACTTTAAATTTGAGTACAACACACTTTACAAGGTAGAATTCAACACACTCTTTAGATATGGTTTGGAAGTAATACTTTTCCTAAACTTGGAGTGAGTTAGGGACTTGGGGAAGATTAATTTGTACTCTTTTGAGGTATCTAAAAACATATAAAATGGTCACAACTTCAGGAAAGGGAGAAGTAGGTTTCCACATTCATGTTGATTTTTGGGCTAGAATTTGCAAAAAAAAGTAGAGGGAATTATGATTTTGGTTTATAGAAATTGGTAGTGGAAAACAATAGGAAATCCAAATCGAGAAGGAAGAGGAGTTGAGATTGTGGTGATGTGGGGGCATCATGCAGTTGTTGGTTTGGTGAGTAAGGTGGAAATTGAATTAGAGTGATGAATGTAGTGGGTTGGTGGAAGTTGTAAGGTTGCTGGCAAAAAAGGAATGCAAGAAAGGTGGGGTGACACCATGGAGTTACAAGGGAAGAGGAAATGAAATTGATGATGATGTTAAGTGGTAACGTGAGGTTTTGTTAGCAATATGAGAAGAACAAAAAAAGTTTAGGTGCTCTATGAGTGAGATGTATTTAATTAAGTGATAGAGAAGTACGACACTCGAATGCCAAAAACTAATTTAAAGAGGTATAGGATAGCAAATTAAAAGTTAAGAGTAGCATATAACAACTAAAAATTTAAAACTTATGTTTATAACTCTTTTTTTTATTGATTCAATACAATAGGGGAAAAGATCGTAAAGTTCCCTACTGAGACTATAAAAAAAACTTATGTTTAGGAAATATTATTTTAGTAAAACACTAAAACACTATAGCAATTTAATTTTAATAAAACTAGCTTATTTAATAACCTTTCATACTTACCCTTAAACTCACAAAATAAGCTGCTATAGTAACTATAACTTAAAACAACATACTTTAAATTTGTAAAAAGACCTACCATAGTTAATAATTTAAAAGTATCATTAATTATTATTGTAAAATATTTGTAATATAAGCTCATCAGTTAAGAAACACTCAATTATGTAGCTTAAACCCTTAAAACAAATTATAGACACAACTTATGCTTTATAAAGTAATTATAGTAGTTATTGGCTTCTCAACACGATTACTTTAAGAAAACATGTTATAATCATTATGCATAATTTTTTTTTTAAATAGGCATGAGAATATCAATAATAAATAGCTTTTACAATTAAATAAACACCTTGAAGTTTAATTTTGGATAAATAGCCATTTTCATACTTAAATGTGTAGAGCACTTACAAATTCATTCCCAAAAGATGGAAATTCAAATTTTTGTCTCCGAAAGTGAAAAACGTGTGACAAATTCATCTATCCGTTAACTTTCATCCATTACCGCTAATGAAAGAGCCTACTTGGCACATTCAGGGAAATTTGTCAGCGCTTTACGCATTCAGGGACAAATTTATCAGCACTCTACCCAAAATATAATTTAATTTTCATCTTCTTCATTTTTTAATCATTGCAAGCATAACATTACAATAAACACTTAAAAAAAAGGAAAACAAGCATAAGTTAGAATAAACATAACAATAAGAATAATATTGATTAATAAGTATAATATGCTTGTTGCTCTAGAATTTCTATTATTATGACAATATTAGGTGGTGACAATATCAAGTTGGGTCTCATCTTTTTGTAAGGCTTAACTTAATGGCTGTGTATTTTAATTTGTTTGAGCCTCATATTTTAGGTAAGATACTGTCTCATATTTTTTGCTTTGAAATTTCTAATGTGACAGTACCTTACCCAAAATATGAGACTCAAACAAAAATGCACAACCATTTAGTTAATACTTACAAAAAAATGAGATCCAACTTGACTTTGTCATTACCTAATGTTGTACAATAGAAATTTTAGAGCAACAAACAAATTATATTTATTAATCAATATTATGCTTATTATTATGTTTGTTCTAACTTATGCTTGCTTTCCTAATTTTTTAACTGTTTATTGTAATTTTATGTTTGCAATGATTAAAAAGGAAGAATATGAAGATTAAATTATATTTTGGGTAGAGCGCTAACAAATATGTCCTGAATGTGTAGAGCGCTGACAAATTTATCTCTGAATGTGCCATGTAGGCTCTTTCATTATTGGTAATGGACGAAAGGTAACAGATGAATGAATTTGTCTCACTTTTTCACTCTCGGGGAGAAAATTTTGAATTTCCAACTTTTGGGGACGAATTTGTCAGCGCTCTACACATTCAGGGATGAAAATGACTATTTACCCTTTAATTTTTATGTCTGAAATTAAACATAGTACCTTAAGAGGCTAGTTTGAAGATAATTGAGAACATAAACATAATCATGTTTTTAGGGATATTTAAAAATAGAAAATAAAATATGTAGGCTCTAATGACGAGTCAATATTCATTCCTCAGCATAGCACAATGTGTTATCAGGGTTCACTTCTTAGGGTTAAAATTTCAGGATGTTACATATTCACCTTCTCACTTACCATGATCTTGTAGATGCAAAAATGGTCTATGTTGCTGACATAGTCTCTTAAGCCAGCCCTAGGCATGACTATGTGAACAACACACTGTGGATCATCCTACATATATAGGTCAGGTTGTTGTCCCCAAGATTATGTTGAGAGCCTTCTTGTCACCTCCGTCTGGGTGAAGCTTTCCATAGAGCTGTTTGTCTATAATTTCCTGAGTTATCTCCTTCTCCCAGTCTTTGCTCATTGTTAGACCGTCCAGAGCACATCTAGACGCAACAACAATCGTGGTAGGAAAGATCACCACTTGAGTCTCAGTAATACTTCCCTTGATGTTGACTCCATCTTGTCTTGTTGTTCCTTAGAAGAGGGCATATGGCCCATAATGACAGGTATTGAACTTTTCCAGAAAGGATGTCTAGCCAACCTTGTCAAAGATTTTTAAAGTTTATCCACTTCCTAAGGATAAACTAGTCTTAAGGGAAACCTTGAAAGGCATCTTCAACGTTGTTGATGATGGGAATGTCAGAGGACTCATTCTTCCTAGGAGGTGCCATTGTTCACAAAGAGTTTTGAAGAGAAGGCTGGCAGAAAGTTTTGAAGTTTTATGATTTCTCAGACGATGATTTTCATAAGCACAAATACTTTTGAGAGTTCAAAAAATTCCAAGTGCCCACGTTTTCCTTTTATAGTTTTTCAAAAAGGAGAGGAGAGAAAGATTGGTGTAATGACTCAAATCCCATTAAATATTTTGAAAAAAAATTTCAATCATGGAAAAAATTGCGTCACATGTTTCTCAATAAAAACTGAAATTTTTTTGTCTTTGTGAACATGTTTCGTCTTCTGTACGTATACTTCAACAAAAATTAGTCCAACAGATTAATGATAAGAAAGTAAGATGATGTGATAGTCCTAACATAAATATTTCATTATTTTGATAAACTAGTCATATTTAAATGTTGCTTTATAAAGACGAAGTGTTCTTCAGGCTAGATAGGTTGATTAAACTAGTGTTGTCACAATATATTGGTATATTGTTTTCAAAACTAAAGTAATTTTCTAGCTGATACTTTACCCATAACAGTTGTGAACAACAACTTACAATAAACACATATTCGGCTTCATATGTAGATAGAGTAATGGAGTTCTATTTCTTGCTTGCCCAAGATATTAGACAAGGTCCAATATAATGGCATCCTCCACTTGTGCTCTTTCTTTCTACTCTGTCTCCTGCATAGTATGCATAACAATATCCTACTAACCTAAAATCTTTATTCTTTTTATAAAACAAACATTGGTTAGCAGTGCCTACTAGATATCATAAGATCTTTTTTACAACTTTTAAATGTGATTCATGAGGATCAGACTGAAATCTAGCACACAGACATACACTTTGCATAATATCAAGTCTACTTAAGGTCAAATATAGAAGAGATCCAATTATAACTCGCAAGATCTTCTTATATACTAGTTTACCTAATTTGTCTTTGCTCAGAAGATTGGAAGCATGCATAGGAGTTTTCATAGGCTTAGTTCCTTCCATTTTAAACTTCCTTAGAATCTCCTCAGTGTATTTTTTTTGTGTGGATGTAGATTCCTTTTCTATCTTACTTGATCTGAAGCTTCAGAAAGAACTTAAGTTCTCTCATCATGCTTATTTCAAACTTTCTTCATAAGATCAGAGAAGTCCTTGCATAGAGATTCATTAGTAGCTCCAAAGATAATATCATCAACATATATCTAAACTATAATGAATTTCCTAGCAACTTCTCGTCTAAAAAGAGTTGCATCTACTTTGCATCTTATAAAACCATTTTCAAAGAGAAAAAAGCTCATTCTATCATACCAAGCATGAGGTGGTTGTTTCAGACCATACAAAGCTTTTTGATGTTTCGAAACATGGTCTGGAAGTGTATGATCTTCAAAGTCAAGAAGTTGTCTGACATACACTTCCTCTTCAATATAGTCATTTAAAAAATCACTTCTACATCTATTTGAAAAAGCTTTATATTTTTATGAGAAGCAAAGGCAAGCATGATTCCTATAGCTTTAATTCTAGAAACAAGAGCAAAGGTTTCGATGAAATCAATACCTTCATGCTGGTTATAGCCTTGAGCTACTAACCTAGCTTTGTTTCTTACCACCTTTCCTTGTTCATCCAGTTTATCTCTGAATACCCATGTTCAAATGGTGCTCTTGTTTTTAGGTTTAGGAACAAGAGTCCAAATGTTGTTTCAGGTAAATTGGTGAAGCTCTTCTCCATATCAATGATCTAGTTATTATCTGTCAAAGCTTCTTTTATGGTATTGGGCTCTATTTCAGACACAAGAGCACATGAAGCAAGATCTAGTCTTGACTCCTTCATTTTGATCTTGTGGATAATGGTGGAAAAACTTCCAATCTTTCATTCAAGGCTTATGATATGAAGATTATTCAGTCTAAGAAATAATTTCTCTAGACTATTTAATCTCTCTTTCTTTAGGAGGTACAGATGATCCTATCTTCATATCTATAAAATCATCCTCAAGATTTGATAGTCCCTTATCAGACGTTAGTTCATCATTAAATTTAACATGAATGGATTCCTCTAGAACAAAAGTTATAGTGTTTAAAAAACCCTATATGCTTTAGATGAATCAGAAAAGCCAAGAAAAATCCTTTTATCGACTTTAGAATCAAACTTAGCAAGTTTATCTTCAATGTTCAGCATATAACACTCACATCCAAATGGATAAAAGTATGAAATATTAGGTCTTCTTCCTCTTCATAATTCATAGGGAGTCTTTTTTATCAATGGTATAATCAATATTATGTTCTGAACATAGCATGTTGTATTAACTATTTCTGCCCAAAAGTGTTTAGGAAGTGAGTTTTCGCAGAGCATGGTTTTAGCCATTTCTTGCATAATTCTATTTCTCCTTTCAACTACCACATTTTGTTAAGGTGTTCTAGGTGAAGAAAAGTTGTGGAAAATACTCTGAACTTGGCATTTTCAAACTCAGTTCCATGGTCACTCTCGATAGAAGAGATGTAAAATCCTTTTTCGTTTTGAACTCTTTTACAAAATATTTCAAATACCTTGAAAGACTCGTGCTTATGAGCAAGGAAGTATATCCAAGTATATCTTGAATAGTCATCAACTATGACAAAGCTATACTTCTTTCCTTCTAGACTTAATGTTCTAGTTGGTCCAAATAGAACCATGTGCAACAGTTGTAATGGTTTGGAAGTGGAAACAACATCTTTAGATTTAAAAGAGGTTTTGATTTGTTTCCCTTACTGACATGCTTCATAGAGAATATGAGTTTTCCACTAATCTTGGGCAATCCTTTAACGAAACCCTTTTTGGATAGTTTTAAAATATGTTTTAAGTTGGTATGCCTAAGTCTTTTATGCCAAAGCCATCTTTGATCTTCTATGGATAATGAACATGTTACATTCTATTGATTAAGATCTATAAGATCAATCTCATACAGATTGTTGTGTCATCTGGTAGTAAAGAAAGACTTGTCATTTTCTATCTTGACTATACACTTGTCTTTGTTTAAGGAAACAATATAACCACTACCACAAAATTGACTTATGTTAAGTAGGTTATACTTCAGACCTTCAACATATAAGACGTTGTCTATGGAGGTTAAAGAGGGAACACCAACTTTACCCATACTAGAGATCTTATCCTTATCTATGCCTCCAAAGGCAATTGTAACTCCTTCATGTGGCTTTAGGTCTAAGAAAAGATCTTTCCCCCGTCATGTTTCGTGAGCATCCATTGTCTAGATACCAGCTTAAACCCTAACCTTTTCCTACCAAGGATATTTGCAACAAGCACTATTTAAGATTTTGGTACCTATATCTTTTTGGGTCCAACATAGTTAGTACCCTTAGACATCTGTTTCATCTTATGGATGCCTATGAACTTGGAATGTCCAGATTTACCATGAAAGTCATATTTGTCTGAAGCAGACTGTGACTTGGAGGAAGTTGTTCCCTTTTCAAAGCCTAGGCAAGACTTATCATGGGGTTGTTGATGGCATTTCAAAAGAATGGTGAATCTTTGAACTTTCCAGGAACTTCCCAAAGATATTAGTAAGACATGGTACTTCTATCCTTAGTATTACAACAATGGAAGTTTCATCAGACTTACTAGCCAGGCTCACACTCTCTTCTAGTCTAGATCTTCTTTTTCAGATCCTCATTTGATTTCCTTAATTCAATGTTTTCAAACCCATAAGCTTTGGATTTTTCTTTAAACTTTTACATTGAAGAGAAATCATATGACAGTTTTGAAGAAGAACATCATAAGGCATATCTTCATTTTTTGGTGAAGCACAAGAAGAAGTATGAGATTCAGAACAAGTTTTTACCTTAACCTTATCGTCTATATCTACCATGAGACAGATGTTGGCTTGTTCGTTGTTTGAACTGCTGCTCTTCTCACTGTCTAAGTCATACCAGGTGACCATCAAACTTTTCTTCTTCTAGTCCTCGAAGTATCTCTTATTCTTTAGTTAGGGACATTCAGCCTTTTTATATTTTCCAACTTTCTGCACTCAAAGCAGATGATCTCATTGCTTTCCTCCTTGTTCTTATTTTTGAATCTAGAATCTTTAAGTCTGGAGTAGTGTTGAAAATTTCCCTTCTTCTTCATCATATGTGGATCCAAGACATGAGAATCACTTCATCATCTATGGATCCACCAGAGTTGTCTGATCCATCAGATTCCTGCATTTGTACTTCAGAGCTTTGGATAAGCTCTTATTTTCTTCTCTTATAAAGCTTGTCTCTTCAGACTTGAGAGTAGCAAAATTTTTCTTTTGCATATGCTACATGTTTTAAGGTGGACTTCAAAGACTCTCAAGATGCCTAACAACTCATCCCATGCAAGATTTTTCAGATCCCTTATTTCTTGGATAGTTGTGGTATTGGGTTCCCATACCTTGAAAAAGTTGTCCAACACCTTCAAGTTTATCCGAGTCTTGGAGTACCTATGTCCAAGAGCCTTTAGATTTCTTGGAAGAATTTGAAGTCTTCCAAACATGTCCACAAACTCTAAATCCATTATGATGAAGTTTTCATAATGTCTGGTCAGAGTCACAACTTTCCTCAGGCTGACATCTTTAGTGCCTTCATAGTTTATGCTCAATGAGTCCCAAATCTCTTTAGCAATTCTCAATTTACAGATCTTGTTGTACTTATTTTTTGATAGGGCATATGTCAGAGTGTATCTGGCTGTAGTGTTGAGCTCCATAATGGCTAGATCATCATCTGTCCATTCAGCTTTAGGTTTGGTAATGGGAATATCCCTATTGGTGATGATGAGCCAAATTCTATATTGAGTGGACTTGATGCACATCTTCATCATGTCCTTTTAGTAGAGGTAGTCTTCTCCAGTGAAGCCTGGTGGTCTTATGAGAGATGTTCTCTCAATGATGACATGATGTTGTTTATCTACCATCTGGATTTTTTCCTCTACATACTATTAAGTGCTCAACACTGAAAGACTGAGCTCTGATACCAAACGGTAGAAGCAAATAATACAAGAAATGGGGTTAATTGTGTTTTTAGAAATTTATAGCTTTTCTTAAGACTGTAAAACACTTTTATCGTCTGATGAATATAAATAGATTAGGAGATAAGAAAAATAGTTTTCTTTAAAAAGAAGATGTGAAATCAAAATCCCTTTGTCAATTAAACAAGAAAGCACACAAATAATTTATACTAGTTCGTCTCAACCTCAAGACTACGTCCAGTTCTTGACAACCCCAAGTTTCTGAAAACAATATGAATACACTCAAATACCAAGAGGGGGCTGAATTGGTATAATCTTGACCTTTTAAAATTCTTTATGAAATCAGAGTTTAAGGATTTTTATCACTTTTAAAACCAATAAGACTTCAATTCAATCAAACCACTCAATCCAAGATTCCAATGACAAAAACCTACACTTGTTGAGTAATGAAGAAATCACAATTGTCAAGAGATCAAGATACCAAGAAGAGATAGACCAATATGGATCAACACAAGCACATATACTAGTTCACTTCTCAAGAGAAGCTACATCCAGTTCTTCTAATCAAACTAGATTAGAGTTCCACTAATTCAAATGTGTTCTTTATAAGCAATTACAAGTGATCTTCTTTATCAACCCTAGACAAAGAATTAGAATTCTAACACCCTATTAGAAATCAAATCACATGACTCTGAGAACCCTACTCAGATCTTTCCCTACAGAACACTACTCTAGAAAGCTTGAAAGAACCTTTTTGAACTCACTCTTACTAAAGAAATTTAAAACACAAAACAATCTATAAGAAAGATTCAAGAGTGACACAACCTATGATCCTCAATGGATGAATGAATGCATGAATGAAGTTACCAATCAATTCCAGATTACAAGAATGTTAAAGCACATAATCAGCTCTTTTGAACTTATTTTCTAATCTTGTCTTAACTCATCTTCAACTATGAAGCAAAATGATCATTTCATTTTAAGCAAGAAATCTATTACTCAGAAAACTGTTTCTTGGACCTATGAGAGCTTAGCTTGTGTTGGGTATTTTGTATTCTCTGATAGAATGAAGTATATGATGTATATCAAATGGCAGACCCAAGCAGCTTTAAATAGAAAATAGTTTTAACAGACTATAATCGATTAAAACGTATGTGTAATCAATTATTTTATGATATGTAATCGATTATTAATCCAAGTAATTGATTAAAATTTTCTTGAGATCATCTGGAAAATTTTCATGAACAAAGTAATCGATTATTCCGTGAAGTAATCGATTAAAGCAGTTAGTTTCAATAATGCAACAAACATTGGTAATCGATTACATATTGTGGTAATCGATTAAGACAGAGTGTCATATTTAGAAATGTCTTGAGTAATCAATTACATTAGAGTAGTAATCGCTTAAAGTAGATAGTCATGATTTTCATTTTGTACTATGTAATTGATTACGATTAGCTTGTAATCGATTAAAGTGTTCTACATTCCTTGTGTAATCGATTAAAGCAGTGTAAAATGAATTTTTCAAAAAACTAAGCCATGGAATGTTTCTTTTCAAATGCAAGCATAAAACCTTAAGTTCTTTTCTTTAAAATGTGTATGCATGAATATGCTTATGCTTTATGCAATGCAAGGATCACAAGATATGCCTCTTAAACCATTTTACACATTACAAATGTTTTCAATTGAATGGCATGTAAAAAGCTAAAATCTTCAAGTGAAAAGGGCTTCATCCTTGATCTTCTTCTTCAGCTCCCCCTATATCCAACAGTTTCGACTAACTTATCAAAGTTACAAGTATTGTTCAGTGCTACTTCTGGCTCTTACACTTCCAAGCTTTATCCCAAGCTTAACTTAAACCCAATAATCTTTGTCCTACCAAGCCACTATTGGCTCTAAACAAATCAACAAGATTAGTTAGAAGATTACTCATTGACTAAAGTATAATAATCTAATAGACGAATATATCACTTAACACTTTTAATCTTTTATCTCAAGGTATACATGGTGTTTTCAGAACTTTGTATCTTTACAAGAATTTATAGAAAGTTTTACAAGAAATAATGAAAGAATGATTCGCGTAGGTGATTCATGTCTTATTTCTTCCAAGCTTCTTCTATATATAGCCTTCATCTTCAAGTATTTGTTGTCTCTCAACAGTTAGATTCTTCACTTTGTTCTTCGTCTAAAGGTCTTAAATACACTACTTAAATGTTATATCAGGTCTTCTTATGAATGCATCATCTGAAAACTTTAGAAGTATAGAGAAAGATCATGATCTGATAGTGTACCAGATGCAACGTTTATCATTTATATTTGTTTACATCTAATCAAAATAATTAGGAGTCTTACTTCATCTTTAAGACATAAATGTCTTTTGACTTAGCAAATTAAGTTAAAATTTACCTATTTTCTTTTGTGAAAGAAAAAAATTCATCCCCATTTTTAAATTTTGTTTTATCCCCATAAATTAAGTGTAAATTTTCCTACTTGCTTTTATGACAAAAGTTATCAACATTTGTATTTTACACTTTTTATATAATTTATATTACATTATTACAACATTAATGAAAAAAATATAAAAATTATAATAAAGTATATTTTCTTCCCATAAGTACACAGTTTACCCTATAAGTTTAAATTTTTATACATAAATGAAAAATTTTCATTTCCATTGGTTATATTTTTCATAATAATTAGATGTTAAAGTGAATTTAGGTAAATTGTTCGTAGCCAAGAAATTATGCAACAAATTTTTTAAATCATAAAAGAAAAGGCAATGAAAGTATATCTAAATTTAAATTAGTTTAACAATGAATTAAAAAAAATATAAACTCACTTTAATAATTTAGATGTTATTTTGATTTCAATAAAATTCTTTTATTACTGTGAATTAAGTGAAAATTTCCCATTTTGTTTTTATGAAAAGAAAAATAAAAAACATCTCCATGTGTTATATTTTTTTAATTCCCGTGAATTAAGTGAAAATTTTTGTAGTTTTTATAAAAGAAAAAATCATCCTCAAGTGTTATATTTTATATATAATTTATATCAAATTATTAGAACAATAATTAAAAATATAAAGAGTTATAATATAATATTTGCTATTTTCAAAAAATTGAATTTAAAGTTAATTTAAGGTAAAATATTATGGTTTAAGTTTAGTCTAAATTTCTCTTCGTCCTGAAATAAAAAATGTTTATTATCATTTTTTATATTTTTCGTAATAATTAGATGTTAATGGGACTTTAGGTAAATTGTTCATACCCATGAAATTACATTTCTAAATTATTTAAATCATTAAAGAGAAATCAATGAAATATATATTTGCCTTTGAATTATTATAACAATGAATAAAAAAAAATATAAGTTCACCTTATTAATTTAGATACTAATGTGATTTCAAGTAAATTGTTTATCGGGTGAATTAAGTGAAAATTTTATTATTTGTTTCTTTGGAAGAAAAATTCCATCCCCATGTATTAGATTTTATTTATTTCCATGAATTTAGTGTAAATTCTCCTACTTGCTTTTATGTAAGAAAACTTATCTAGATTTGTTGTATTTTATATTTATATATAATCTTTATTTAATTTTCACAATAATAATTAAAAAATATAATAAAATTTATTTTCTTCCCAGAAGGTAAACAATTTATCCTATAAGTTAAGTCTAATTTTTTCTTCATACTTAAATGATTTTTTTTCTTTCCCATTGGTTATATAATTTCATAATAGTTAGATATTAATGTAAATCTAGGTAAATTGTTCATAACCCAGAAATTACTCAACAAATTATTTAAATAAATTAAAAATAAAGTAATAAAAATATATTTAAATTTAAATTATTATAACAATGAATTAAAAAAAATATAATCTCACCTTACTAATTTCATTAGATGTCAATGTGATTCCAAAAAAATTGTTTATCCCAAGAATTAAGTATAAATTTTCCTATTTGCTTTTATGAAAGAAGAAAAAAATTACAACCATGTGTTATATTTTGTTAATCTCTATGAATTAAGTGTCAATTTTTCTACTTGATTTTATAATTAAAAAAAAACTTCCTCATAAGTTTTATTTTATATATAATTTATACTAAATTATTACAACAATAATTAAAATATAAAGATTTATAATAAACTACGATTTCTTTGCAAAAAATTGAATTTGAATTTTATTTTTGTAATCTAATGAGATGCCAACTATTTACTTGAGGATAAAATTAAAATTTAATCTGACAAAAAAATTCAATAAATTAGTTAAGTCAAAAAATAATAAAGTATAATTTCTTTCAACAAATTTTTAATTGAAATTTAATTTATGACATAATATAAACTAATAAAAAAATTCTAAAGTTATAATAAAGTATAATTTTTCCTAGTAATTCAAGTTAGAGTTTTTTAATTGACAATATTTTTTTAATCTGGTAATTTCAGTTAGAATTTTTGTTGTATTAAAATATTTATACATACAAATTTAGATTAAAAAAATGATTTGCGAATTGTCATATTAATTAGTTTGCTTGAGCAAACCCATGTCATTCAATTTTAGTGTATTATTCTTAGTGGTACAACATTATTATATTTTTATCATATACTAATCATGATATAATCATCCAACCGAAGGATTTTAATTACAACTAACAAATTACAAACAGATCAATAAAAAAAGTAAGTAATGAGAGGAATTTTACAAAGGAAATCAGATTTGTACCAATAATTGAGGGTGTTCACGGGTACAGATCATCCGCGAATTTGAATTGACCTAAATCGATCTAAATAGTTTGGATTGAGTCATTTATGTATTTGAGTTAAAACCGAACCGAACCAATCAAAACCGTTAATGTACAAGTTGGGTCACGAGTTTAGATCTATAGATCCGATCAAAATCGAACTGAACCGATTAAAACTGATTAAATTTTTTAGAGTTGTTTGGTTTGACTTTAAATACTGCTAATATTAGGATTGCAAGTGTTGGAACTGCACATGTTTATAATATTAATGGATCATATTTTGTTCATTTGTTTTCGCAAATATGGTTGTAACAAAGCTTATTGCAAGAAATTAGTTTGTAGGAAATAGTTGTGATTCAGACTATTACAGTAAATCTCATTGAATAATATTTTGTTTTAATTTTGTATTAGTCTATTTTAGAATATTATGTTGATGGTATTAAATGAATCAATTTTACTACTTTCAGACATTTGATAATATTGTGTTAGGATAAATAGTCATTTTCATCCCTGAATGTGTAGAGTACTGACAAATTCGTTTCCGAGATATGAAAATTCAAATTTTAGTCCCCGAAAGTGAAAAAAGTGTGACAAATTCATTCATATGTTACCATTAATGAAAAAGGCTATGTGGCACAGAGGGATGGAAAATTCACAAAAATGATTGTCAGTATGGCTGCTGAATAGATTAGACCAAAATGTTAGTAAGTTTCCATTGGACCAAAATGTCAATAAGTTTCCGTTGGACTAATTTATCAGACCCCAAATTTCGTTTCATGTAAAGATAAAATATAATTTAATCTTCATCTTTCCCTTTTTTTGTTCTAACCTGTAAAATATAATTTAATTCTTCCATTAGACCAATACACTTGATTTTGTTCTAACCTGTAATTCAATACCAAGATGCTTGATTTTGTTCTAACCTGTAATTCAATACCAACACGCTTGATTTTTTTTCTAATCTGTAATTAAGAAAGTTTCTTTTAAAAATGGTCTTACTAGCTCAAAGGACAACAACCAATTAAGCGCATATCTAACATTATCAAGTGTTAACTTCTCTCTCAAACAGGACTGGGTCTAACACATAACGATTTTCAAAACCCACTAAACAAAAGGGACAAAAAACCAAATCAACATTGATAATAATAATTCCAACACAAATAGAAAGAATAGAATAAATCAGATCACATCCTCGTTCGAAATCATACTTCAAAAATCAATGTTAGCCAAACAACCTTAAATGTTGCTTCAACTTCTGCAGGCATTTTGAATGGTATTAGAGAGTTTGACAATACGGAAATGAGTAAAGGATGTGTTTTTGGTAAAAACACCAAATTGATGACAGCTTTTATGACGTGAAAAAGAACTTGGGAAAAGGATATGTAGAGAGAGAGAGAAATAGTGATGAATATCCTATGATACTATTATGTTCTAACAATGTGTCAATGATCTCGGTAGCTAAGAAGACAAGTAAATAGTTGTAGCAAATTTGAATGCATGTAAATGGATATACTAAAATTGAATTTCCATATCTCTGAACGAATTTGTCAACGCTCTACTCATTTAGGGACGAAAATTGTTATTTACCCTAACTTACATTTTACCCTTAAATGAAACGAATTTTGGGATCTGACAAATTTGTCCAATGAAAACTTATTAACATTTTGGTCAAAATTTACTAACATTTTGATCTAATCTATTATGTAGTCATGTTGATAGTCATTTTTATGGCATTTTCGTCCTTCTGTGTTACTAGGTTCTTTCATTACCGATAACGGACATAAGCTAACGGATGAATGAATTTGTTGCACTTTTTTCACTTTCGATGACTAAAATTTGAATTTTCATCTTTTCTGGGACGAATTTGTCAAGTCTCAACACATTTAGAAACGAAAATGACTATTTACCCTATTGTGTTAATTGTATTGAATATTTGATTGATTCATTATATAAAATAATAATTTTAAGAAAAAAATATCAAATTTAAATGGATAACCCATTGGTCCGAATCGAATCAAATCATTTATAAATGAGTTGGGTTGGGTTGAGTTTCAAAAAAAAATTCTGAAAATCAAACTGATCAAATTTAATTGGATTGAATCCTAAATTTGACCAAAATCAGACCAAACTGACCCACAAACACCTTTATCAATAACAAAGATCAGTACCAAATGAAATAGAATGGATGATGTCATTTAAAAAACATTAATATATGTAAACTTCTTAAGAATAGTGTGAACAAACAAAAAAAAATTATCTATGCAACAAAGAACCTGAGAAAAAAAATAGACTCTAAATCATAGTAGTTAATAACACATTGTAGTGACATAGTGTTGCAAAGCCTGATTATGACGTAAATGGCATTGACTCTTGTCTATAGTGTAACCAATTTTCCATCTCTATCTACATAAGTAAAATCACTTTGAGATAATCAAGATATTGCATGAGTACTCTATTATGAAACAGTTACACAATCGAATAGAAAATAAATGTTAACTTTGTATTGATTCATTGTCTCTAAGGCCATAATATTTGAAAGTTTTGAAATGCAAGATAAGTATATTCATTTCACTTGGCTTACAGGCTATATTTACAGATGATATAACAAAAACAAAACAAATAACAGCAACTCTCATGAAGCTACTGTCGAAACTTATAAATAAATATCTTCCTTATTGAAGCATAAATTCAATCTCCTTACAAAAAAATAATATAAGAAATAAGAAATTAAAAACCAAACAACTTCAGCCAGAGTCTTTAAAATAAAAGCAAGTATTAACCAAACAATATACCTTCATGTTCACCACCAATAACTCCAACAAAATTGGGATTTAACTAATCGTGATAAACACAAAGAAATTGATCTCATTAAGCCTTCTTTAGGTGGAGTTGATCTCATGATGTCTAAATAAACACACACATCAGTTATTCAACAAAATGGCTTCTGTCAGTTGATTTAGCACCTCGTTCAATTACCTGGAAAAGCATTAAAAAAATCTCAATTAACTGAGCTATAAAAAATGTATAAATGAAAACTAATAACTTTTAAGTTCAATATAAAGGGAGCAGATAACTCCCTTTTCCAACTTGTTGTGACTTTGGCATAAAATTGTGTCAAGAAAAATGGAGCATGGAAATCATCAGATTTCATTTGCAGATAAAAGCTCCCATTTCAGCAATACCTTTGTCTCAGATCCTTGCAAACCCTAAACAAATTAAAGCAAAAAACCAACATCAATTTCACAGAATAAAAATCTATGTTGGAAAGGGAAGAAGAGAAAAGAAAAACCCTATCCAGTGATTACCCATGTCTATGCAATTTGAACACTCTTCATATAACATATCTCTTAAAAAAAAAAAAAAACATGAACATCAGTTCCGCAAAATGCAAATGCATTTGAGAAAGAGGAGAGAAAAATACCTTAAATTATAATTAGCTTAGGAGGAGAGAAATAGTAAAAAGAGATACGTGGATATGATTCTTCATAGGTAATAGAATTGAATTATAGAAAAGAGAGAGGTGGGGTGAAAAAGTGAATCTTCAAAGATATTTAAAGGGTGGAGTACGTAGCAGCCACTACAACAAAGTATTTTTTTTTTGCAACATTTAAAAAATATCATCAAAACATAAATAAATATCATTAATATATTTTTACGATATTAATTTTATCGAATATTACATATACTCATTAATATATTTTTAGGATATTTTATCGAATATTACATATACTCCATATTGTTAAAGACTTTTAACAATATTTTTTCATACTAATAACAAGTTTATGAAAACGTTGCTAAGGACTTTTTGCAACATTTTTTCAAATATATATCTTTTGTAACATTGAACAAATGTTACTAATTTTTTTTAAAAAAATCCAATAAAATGTCACTTTTTGTAATATTTTAAAATTATAATTTTAAATACATGATTTATATTTTTTATTATTAAATATCAGATAAGTTTTTAACACCGTAAAATAAATTGTATAATGAAAAAAATATTATATTTTTCTAAAACTTGTAAAATAAAGGATCTACTAATTATAAAATAAATGTATGTATACAACTAAAGCACATGGAAACATGTGAAATCTAGCACTTCGCAGTCAAAGTTATATTGCTTTTGGAGAGAGTTTTATATAAATAACGTAAGGGAATTACGAAACTAATTAATATAATATAAAGAAAACAATAGTCCCTATAGGACAGTAAAGCATTATACAATAATTACATAATGTATAATTTTCCCTATTACTATAATTACATTATTTCTCTCAAGGTCTGCCACATTCGAGTCCAAAGAAGTACAGAAATCTCAAGACTTGAATCTCAATGATACTCTATTTCAATGGAAGTACCGAAGTATAGAAGGAGAATACAATATCTAACAAGTTTGCATGCTAAATTTCACGTACAAAACTCGTTCAAACAGCTAAACCACATTTGCATAACCGTGATAAAACTGAAAATAGGAAAAAGTTTATCATGAGTAATGGATCATTAATTGTAAAAATAAAAAGCTATCTAAGTTGAATAAAACGTCACCATTAAAGACACAATAGATGGCGAGTACTGAATAGGGAAACTCACCAAAGAAACTTGAGATTCAACACTGTCTCTCTTTGAAGAACCTTATAATAACCAAGGTTAAATAAATAAAAGAAAAAGAAAGAAAAATTTAAATTTGCTAGTTTTCTGTCGCAAAAGCATTAGTGACGGAATTAGCGACGAAATTAGTGACGGATTTAGCGACGGAATTAGAGTTGAAGGAGTCACACCGGTAGCATGGGAAGTGCTCCAGAAAGCCATTTTCCACTAGAATGCCACGCCGGTAGCATGGGGCCACGCCGGTAGCGTGGGAAGTGCTCCAGAAAGTCATTTTCCACTGGATTTCCACGCCGGTAGCGTGGGGGCCATGCTGGTAGCGTCTGACTCACGCTGGGGGCCTATAAAAGGCCATTTTTACGAATTTTTGGGCCAAAAACGCTTCTTCTTCCTCTAAGCTATTTTTCTCCATTGTTGAGTTTGGAAGCTCCATAACCGCTTATTCCTTGACCTAAACACCTTTTACCCAACTAGGAAAGTGATTAAAACCTCGAGATGAGCTAGATCCTAGTTTCAATCTCTCGAAAAGATAACCAATTGGAAAAATCCCGTTCTCTAGGGAATATCCTCACAGCTTGGATTTTGAGAAGAAAGGAGTCATTTCAGAGGCATTCAAGCTTGGAAAAGCTATCCTCTGACCTTCCTCAACAGTCTAGAGGTGAGAAACTCGATCTTTAACCGATTGAATTGTGAAAATGATTCTGGATGAGTTTGATGAACTTTTGGATAAATGAGTGAGTTAGGGTCGAAACTAGGCTTGGATTCTTTAGAGATATATGCTCAGGAGGCTGTTTAGATGAATGTTAAGCTTTGAATCTTGAGTATTGATAAAGTTTAGTTTTGACTCTGACATCTGTATGAATAGGAAGAATGATGATTAAATGAAGAGTATCATGACATGTATGAGCATATGTGCTTTTACTAGAAGTGTTCCTGAGACTGTATAGAAGGTGATTAGGTGTTGAAATGATTGTTTTGAATAACTTGGTTATTCTTGAGATACAGAGGGGTTAAGCAATTGTATACTTTGAATTAGCTTATGCAGAGTCTTAGAGAGACTCTAGTGCCTTGGTTAGGCCAAGTTAGATCCTGTTGAGGGTATGTGAACCACCAATAAGGTGGTTAGCTCTGATAACCCTAAGATAGAGAACAAAACGATTTTAATGGAAAGGAATAGAGTTTCCTTTCATTCTAACGGTTGAGGACCGTTATTGATTGATTGTTTGTATGCCTTGTGTAGGGCGTGATACAGACATTGCTGGTGGTTGTGACCACGAAGCCGGGAGAGCCGGTGTAGCGCTGAGAGCAGGTAAGCTCTTTGTTCTTGGGAGTGTTTCCCCTTGATTGTGTTCCACCATACTCCAGTGAGAGTAATGGTCATTGTATGAGTTAATGCATGTATATTGAAATTGTGTGTTACTGTTTTGATTGAAAACATGTACTTGATATACATGGATTGAGGCGATGTGTATTGATTGATGAGATTTCTCTGGCCAGTAGAATAGAATAGAATGTATGTATAAGTTTGTGTAAGTCCTGATGTGAAATGTGCCCATATAGATGGATGTAGCTTCCTCAGGCTAATGATAGAAAGTCCTGATGAGAAATGTGCCCATATAAATGGATGTAGCTTCCTCAGGCAAATAACGGGAAGTCCTGATGTGAAATGTGCCCACATAGGTGGATGTAACTTCCTCAGGCATTGATAAATGATATAGATACATATGTGCCATGTACATGTGATGTGTTTTAATAGTCTGATGGCTAAATGATAATGATATATGTTCTTAAAAGGGTGTTGATGAACCTTGAGACTTATGTATATGTGGTGTTATGGCTTGAGAGCGGTGATGGCTAACTTGTAATGCCAATTTTGATATTATATGCATAGAAGTGAACCAGGGGGAGGAAAGAACTCCAAGGACCCTGAGTTTACTGAGATTGTTATCTCACCCCTGTTGGGGGTTATGTTTTGCAGGTGATACTCAGGGAGCTGCTGAGAGATCCCAGGGCAAGAGGCCAGAGCAAGGATAGGTCTTGTAGGGACCTTAGGCATAGAGTTTGAGAGCATGTTGGCTCTATATTTTGGATTTATGCCTATTGTTTTGTACCCTGAGAGGGATTTGTATAGTTTTGTTATGTATACACTTTGTATATTATGAGAATTCACCATATATGATGTACAGTTGATGTTATTAATGACGTTTGATGACGTCAATTTTGTTTATTGCTTCTAATTTAATTATCTGTGATAATTGCTGTGCTTAACGACCATAAATCAATGTTAATGAACCGGATGCATACGGGGCGTTACAAACCTAGACAGCACATACATGCTTCCATTACATCACCTATATATGTATTTACCACAACTACACAGTAACATATTTGTTTCAAGTGTCACTAGGAATTCTAAGAGTGTCACTACTAGAAAAAAGATTTTTCACATCATTGGATCAACGACAATTTTACCATTTAATAAAATGCACAATGACATTTTTATAATTAATAGGACTTGTTAACGTAACGAAGGTTTTTAGAAAAAAACCGTCATTACAATTCATGAGTTAAGGATAATTTTTGGAAAACCATTGTTGAGAGTAGTTCGTTAAGAATCATTTTTCTAAAATTGTCATGATTGTTTTATCTAAAAATTAAAAGTTTTCATTCTCAATCACTGAACTACCAACTCACTCTCGCGCCCAAGCCTTGTTGCCCTGAAACCCCTTAGTTGCCCAAGCCTTCCTGCCCTGAAACCCCTCAGTCTTGTGCCATCATGGTTTCACCTTTGTGTCATCGCGTCGTGCCACCACTATCGTGCTCTTGTGTTGCCGTCAACATTGAAGCTGTGAACCCTCACTCTCACTTTCGCCTTTGTCACACTGCGACGTTGAAGGTAAGAACCCAAAATAATAATATTCCATAAACTAGGTAAAAGCCTACAATGGTATATCTACCGTAATTTTATGCTTCCTTGTGCATGTATATTTTGTGAATATATTCTAAGTGGAAGAGTTCAATTTTGCTTGATCATACACTATCCATGTATCTATACAAACATCCAAAACTTATCTGAAAGCCCTACAGTTTACATATTAGTATGGGTAAACTATACCTGTTCTTTGAGCTTTTTTGTGTGTTTGCCCTTTCGAGCTAAATAATTGCAATGCTAGTTTCCGCTGCTGAATTTTGTGCACTGCTTTCTAATTAAGAACTTTTAGCAAATGAGCATACATACCAACATAGCAGTGGATAGTTTAATTAACCTGAAAATAATGAAAGAAAAAATCAAACATATTAGTGTATATATATGTATGTATTAATTACTAGTTCTTTAACTATATGATAAACGTTATTAATCAAATTTTATTGGTCCATATTTAGGCATAAATTTATTTTTAGTATATTAAAAATTTATTTAATAAAGAAAATCAAGAATAATTTCCTAACCAACAATCAAAAATTAAATTCTGTCAAAATGTGGAGATTATCAAAGTAAATTTTATTTCTCACAGTAAACTCTTTTCTACGAGCATGATTAAGCAAGACATATATTTTAAAGTGTATATAAATAACGTAGAACTAGAAGTTTTGAAATTTAGTATATATTTAAGAATCACTAGTGAATAATAATTGGTTAAGTGCTTTACACATTTTTCTATGCAATCATTTCGCGACAATTGGTGGTAGTGGGGACTATAAGTGTTGTGGTGGAGTGAGAGTAAGGTCCTGTCCAAGGGCACCTTGATACTTAGTATTTGCTTTAGGAAGTGTAATATGTAGAGTACGTAGAAATGCATATACATAAGTGGCTGAAAATCTGTTTATAGAGGAAAGTGGCTCCCCAACAAGTGATCCATTTATGATCTTGTTGGAATTTTGTTGTGTTAGATCTCAGATTTTTTTATGCTCTTGTTTCCTATCTTGTCGTTGCTTCTCAGTGGTTATGAATGGTGATCAATACCTACAAAAACACGCCAA
The DNA here is from genome assembly GCA_013407115.1 of Glycine latifolia. NCBI lineage: Eukaryota > Viridiplantae > Streptophyta > Magnoliopsida > Fabales > Fabaceae > Glycine > Glycine latifolia. The sequence continues at coordinate 9,671,306 of CM023950.1, forward strand.
TGCTTAAACTATCAAAGGAATTTAACACGCAAGTGTATAAGGATATATTGTGTCCTTTATATTGTAATATGCCATGATAAAATAGGGGAAATAGTATCTCATATAAATAGAGAAAGTTGCAGATCAGATATAAAAAAAAAAGGTGGTAAAGTAGGAAGATTTTATTCTTATGAGGGTTAAATCATGATCCACGATGGAAATTGTGATCCATCTTTGAATTTCACATGAACACTTTCATCTCAAACTAAAATGTATCCATCAATCATGTCTAAGAATAAATCTTGTAATTCATGTTTGCACCCATTCTTTGAGATAATGAAAGTATACATTGGACCTCATCAAGTTAGTGTTGACCCAACTTGTTGGGACACCAACCTTAGTCAAAGACCCAAACAAACATATATCTACATATTTTTGGGAGTTGCTCCCTTGTACCACACTAGCTTTGTAACTGGGCATGTTGTGGCCACCATTTAAATCTCAAGATCCTTAACAAGCTTACTCATTTGGGAATCCATGGGAACCTAAATGCTCGAAGCTTTGTTGCACTAGAAATTCCCACAAAGGCATTTTAATGCTTAAGTTAACGAAAAAACTACATGTCCAAGTATATCAGGATATGAGACTTTGGATCATCCTACTTGAACGTGTGTCCCTTTATATACATTGATATGTCATATTCAAATAGGAAAAGTACTATCTTGGCTAAATATGAAAAGTTGTATCCTTTATTGAAATAAGTAAAGTTAGAAAATAAAATAATTTTATCTATGAAAGGATTAAATCATGATTTTATCTTGGTATAGATTTCAAGACAATAAAGTTAGTTAAGCCATGATCTTTAGAGATACAGGGATATAACTCATATGATTTTGGAATCAATCCTGAAGATTCACCAATGGTTGTCGACCCTCCATCTTCCATTAAAAGACATGTGAAGTGAAAGTTGGTCCGCACAAAACAACAAAGGCGGATGACATCTAAGGCAATATTAACATCAACATTAACAGTACTTTTAACCCAAATTAATTGGTGTCGAGGTAGATGAACCTAATGATAGATACGAAGAAGTTAGAAAAAAAAAGACTAAGAAAAAGGAGAAATAAGACAAGATAAAAGAAAAATAAGATAAAAGAAAAGAAGGGTGAAAGAGGGAGGGGAAAAAATGAAGAGGAAAGGAATTAAAAAGGGACCATCTGAAACATAGAGACAATAACCGGTCTAACCCTCCACTAAGATTATAGTTTTTCTCCATTCCTTCCTAAGACACATCTTCCGCTAATCTATATCTCACTTCATTAAGTCTTGTCTAATTACCTTTTCTAGGTAAGTTTCGATCTACCTCTACCTCTCTTTATAACTAGTTTTTGGTAACAAACTCTTGTTCTTACAGGAGCATCCAAGGGCCGTCTCATTAGGTACCCAAACCACCTCAATATATGTTTCCTCATCTTTTCACTCATTGATACTACTGCTATCTTTCGTCAAATATCTTCATTTCTTATCTTATCCATCTTCGTATAACCACACATCCACCTTAACATCCTCATTTCTGCTACCCCTATTTTATGCTCATGTTGCCTATGTGTTGGCCAAACACTCATCTCCATATAACATTGCAGGTCTTATAGTTGTTCTATAGAATTTTCCTTTTAACTTAAGGGGAATTTTACGATCACACAAAAAACCCTGATGCACTCCGTCCACCCTGCTCTGATTCTATGATTTACATCTTCATCAATCTCTCCACCTTTTTGCAAAATTGATCCCAAGTATCTAAAAGCATCCTTCTTGGGTACCTCTTTACCAAGGAGATGCGCATAGGGTCTTGGTCACCATCTCTTCCCAACGAAAACTTATACTTCATATACTCAATCTTACTCTGACTTATCGTGAATCCTTTAAACTCCAAAGTGTTTCTCCACAATTCAAGTTTTCTATTAACACCGTCTTTGGTCTCATCAATAAGTACAATATCATTTGCAAAAGGCATACACCACAACATTTCCTCTTGAATATCTTTTGATAGTTCATCTATTACTAAGACAAAGAGATAAGGACTAAGAGATGAACTTTGATGTACACCTACCGTGATAAGAAAATCCTTTGATGTTCCATTACAAGCTTTCACACATGTTGTAGCCCCATTATACATATACTTGATTGCACTAACATACTTTAATGATACTTTTTTTCTCAAGAGTCCATCATAGGACTTTTCTTAGGACCCTATCATATGATTTCTCAAGATCTATGAACACCATATGTAAATCTTTCTTCTTTTCTTGATACATTTCCATTAATTGTCACATCAAGAAAATAGTTTTCATGGTACATCTTCCTGGCACAAATCCAAATTGATTTACAAAAACCTTTATCTCCCTCCTAAAGCAATGTTCAATAACTATCCCCCACAACTTCATAATATGACTCATGAGCTTAATGTCTCTATAATTAGAACAATTCTGGATATCTCTCTTGTTTTTGTAAATATGCACAAGCATACTTTTCCTTCAAGCATCAAGCATCTTATTTATTTGAAGAATCTTGTTGAAAAGATTGGTCAACCATTTGATTGCCACATCTCCCAGGCCTCTCCACACTTCAATAAGGACGTCATTTGGTCCCAAAGCTTTATTGTTCTATATCCTCTTTAAAGTCTCATTAACTTCATTTGTATTAATTCTGCGCACAAATCTTGTATTCAAATCATCATAAGCGTCCTCCAAGTCTACCTTACTTTTATCGTCATCCTCATTAAAAAGTTTGTTAAAGTAGTTTAGTTATTTTTCATTTACATATTCATCTCTTACCAAAAAGTGTTTGATTTTCATCATTGATGCATCTAACTTGGGTGAGGTCTTTACTCTTCTTATCCCTCATTTTTGCAAGTTTGTATATGCCTTTTTCACCATCCTTGCTCCCAAGATTTTATACAAATCATCAAAAACCTTGTCTCTAGCTTCCCACACTGTTTTCTTTGCATTTTTTATCGCTACCCTAAACTTTTGCAAGTTTTCTTCATTAAGACTTTTATGTAAAGCTCTAAAGCATTCATTCTTCTGTTTAATTGCCCCTTGCACCTCTCCATTCCACCACCATGTTTCCTTTGTAAGAACTTTGTTTCCTTTTCTTTCTCTCAGCACCCTCCTTCCCACATTTTGGACACACATAACCATCTTATTCCATATTTTATTTGCTTCTCCAATAGACTCCCATGATCTTTCACGCAACATGCTTTCCTTGAACTCGAATTTTTTTTCCTCCTTTAGCTTTCACCATCTTATCCTTGGGTTATGAACCATCTTCCTCATATTAACTACTTTGTTGAATTGAGCCTCTAAAACTACCAGCTTATGTTGCGTAGTGACACATTCTCCATGGTAGACCTTGTAGTCGATACACAAATTTCTATCTTCTCTTCTAGCCATAAAGTAATCAATTTGGCTATGATTTTGTCCACTATGATAAGTGATAAGATGATACTCCCTTTTTGGTAAAATGTGTTCGCTAGCATCAAATCATAGGCTAGTGCAACGTTCAAGATATCTTCTCCAATCTCATTTCTCATCTCATAGCCAAAACCTCCACTACTTTTACCAACATGACCATTTAGATCTCCTCCAAGGAAAATCTTCTCATCATCTCATGGTATCCCTCTCAAAACCTCCTCCAAGTCTTCCCAAAATTGGTTCTTTTCACTTGATTGCAGTCCAACTTGGGGTGCATACATACTAAGGATATTTAAAATTAAATCACCCACTACAAGCTTAATCATCATAATCATGTCACGTTTCCTTTTAACGTCCATGACTTTATCTCTAAAACTTCTATCGATCATAATTCCTACCCCATTTCGACTCTTGGTTATACCTGTATACCACAACTTGAAATCAATGCCATCCACTTCCTTGGCCTTTTCTCCAACCCACTTAGTTTCTTGCAAGCAAACAATATTCACTTTCCTCCTAGCAAAAACATCTGCTAAATCCGTCAGTTTACCCGTTAATGTTCCTATGTTTCAGCTTCCCAATTGCAACCTTAACCCCTGGGCGGTGTTTGCCTACCACGCTCTCCCATTTGTGTGTTGGGACCCTTGCCTACTTGTCACCAAATCCAGGTGAAGACCTGGCGTCTTGCCTTGCAGCAAGGACCCTAAATCACTTATCACTACATCTCGGGACTGATGTAGCACCTTGTCTTGTGGCAATGGCCCTAGTCCATTTTTCGCTACATTTGGAACCCGATGTAACTCGTCGCTAAGAAGGGTACGTCCCTAAGGCAACATAAGAAATTTTTGATAAAATTGTGAGTTCGTTTTCAGTTTCACATGTAATTTATATAATAACAACATCATTTGATCAATGTACTTGCCTTGTTTGCAACAAGACTCCTAGTAAGAACAAAAGACACAAGACAACTTTGTTCCCCATGGTCGTCAGGATACACTAAATACTGCAATTGGGCGACCGAAGCACCCAGATTGTGTTTGTGTTGCGGGAGTTGGTGTGACAATCAACCAATATTTTGGACATGCATCACATGGCCCAAACAGTTCAACTGCATTGATCAACCTACAACAGTTGGCTAAGATAATAGGAAACCTTAAAAAAGAGTGGAAGAGAAAAGTAGAAGAGGATAACAAATAGATTCTGGAGAAAATAAAGAAGACTTGAAGGAGGCCATAAAAATTGAGTTTAGCCAAATGGCATCCCAGTACTTACCCCCGATTGAGGTAGACATACAAGATTTGGTGCACATATGAGCACAAAGGGAAGTTGTGTTAATACTGTTGTCAATCCATCAATGGAAGAGCATGTCACTTATGTGATCCCTACTATGGGGTTGTACGTTCAAGATGATCATTCTGCCCTCCTGGTGGACTTGGGAAAAGTATATAAGGAGGCGTCGACCATACACCACATGCCTTATGCAAATGATGTAATCAAGGTAAGTGTTGGAGAAGTTTGTGATGTAACACTCAAGTTCATTTTCCCACTTTAAAGGTTCAGTATGTGAGGTAGACCCTCGACACATTCATTGCATGACCGAGACATCTTGTTAAACCTATTTCACATGAGGTATTTACTTATGTTTATTTGTATTAAGAAATTCTTATATTGTTAAAACTATTTATTGACAATAGCTTAATTATTGTGTTTATTAACTAAATAGTATTCACAGATACGTACAAAGAAACAGGTTGAACCTGTTCATAGGACGAATCCAATTGGTAGAATTGAATCCTTAGGTGATTTGATTAAGAATTTGTATGATCTTTACGAGAAGCCTCTTGAGTTGTTGTGGGATGGGATTGAATTTAGGATTCTGAATGTAGAAGCATATTTCTTCATAACATATTCTAATGTAAACGAATAATATCAGGTAACATATCTATATTATAGAGTTGAATGATGTAAGTAAATTCTATTTCAAGGTACATTCATTAACTAATAATTCCTTACCTCATATATGATTAACAATTTTCATTTGTAATATTAAAAATAGGTTTATGAATGAGTTGAGCATAAGGTTGGGCCATGGTTCCTTGTATGGATTCCTTAAGCCTCAGACCATACACAATGCAAAGGATAGACGTAATGAATGCCAACATTACATTGAAACATGGCTAAAGGAATCACAAAGAGAGGTCTACATACCTAGGACCTTACTTAAATCGGTAAGTAAAATTTAACTAATGCATTTAAAGAATGTTTGCATTATCGGTAGCTAATTATTCTCCAATTCAGAGGCCATTGGTAGCTTGTCGTTGTGTGTTCTAGGAATGATGTTGTTGAGTGATTTTATTCCTTGTGTAAGAAGGCTGATATTCACATAAAAGCCGCAATTAATAAGTTAAGTTTTAAATTATAACTCATTTACTCTATTCTTAGCATGGATACGTAACTCTTTTTATCTAACAATATACATTTATGTTTTTTTTCCAATGCAATAAATACATTGAAGATTAGTTTGCATGGTAAATCCGATCAACTTGCACCTCATTGAATTGAAGTAAAGGCTAGTAATCTAATCAATGTTTTACTCGACTGGTGATATTTTGTAAGTTTGTAATTATGGGATGTAAATATATTTCATATTGAATTTAGAGTCATGTTCAAAGCAAAGGCTATGAGTGTGGCTATTATGTCATGCATTAGATATGGAACATAATCATGAGAATTTGAAGAATGAATGAAGCATGATATATTTACTTTAACAAGTTTCAATTATTAGTTTACTTTGACTTTTTAATAATTTCACATGTACATAACTAATTTGTATTTTATATATTTTGTAGTGGTTTGGTGATAGAACAACATTAATTAAACATGGAGACCATCAAATATATATTGTATAATTATTTATTGTAAACATTATAATCACTTAATAGTTTATTGATAATTTGAACATATATATATATATATATATATTATTACAGTCTGTTTAGGTCTGATTTTCTGAAATTACAGGTTGAGTTTGCTGTAAAACAAAAAAAACATTAAAAAATATCGATTTCTAAAAATCGTCTTAGAAACTACATATTCTAATTTCTAAGACGGTTTTAAGAAGAAAAAACTTAAAAATCATTTTTAAATCCTAACGTTTTTAACATCTTAAAAACAAAAAATAAAACAATTTAAACGATTTCAAAAAAACCAATGTAAAAATCGATATTCTAAAATGATTTAAAAACTATCATGGAAAATGTTCATTTTTCACGGCTGACAAATTCAAAAATAATTTATACCATCATGGAAAGTGTTAAAAAAATTGTCTTTGAAAGACTTTTTTCTAATAATGTGTTCGAGTAAAAAATCACCAAATGAATACAAAATTGTGACTTCAAAGTTCAAACAGAAGAAGATACCTTCAATGTTATTTTCCCAAGAGTATCATGCTCCACTCCTATTTCAACAAGCTTTATCGTGAAGTCTAGCACTGCAAGATTCAGATAACTACATAAGACTGGGGAGAAATTAGATTTAATGTAGCACAGTCCCTAGCCAGAGCTTTATCGTGAAAGGGCAGTAAAACCATGAAAGTAAACACACTGAATTTGTCTAAATTGACTTGAAAGCCTAAATTTTTGTTACACAAAGGAACACAAGTAATTTTATGCTTCTAAACAATAATTCCTTACCAATTTTTGGGATGAGGCACTGAACTTGAAACATGGACAATGGAGAGGCTTATTACAAACTGATTTGCATGGTAGCAAACACGGTCCCACAAATAAATTTGACTGTAAAAAACGAAACTCACTGAAAAACTTACTTGGATAGAACTCCATTTGATTCAAGTTGATTCTCATGCCCAAAGGCATCATCAGAGGTTGCAGCTGTATAACTCTACCGGAGTCTTTGAACTGTAAAATAGAATCACCATGAGAATCAACTATATTTCCAAAAAATGTTGCTTAACGAACTGTTTATTTTTAGACACCTTTACTTATTTTCTGTCATTGAAGATGATCTCCTGTCATATTAAGTTGTTTAAAATTAAGCTTTGATTGCTTATATAAGTAACAGTTGTTTATGACAAAAAAATATTTTTTAATTATTTGAGGATCATTTAAGGAAATAATTTAAAGGTTGTTTAAAATTTTATCATTAGATCAAAATATATGAATTTTTAACTATAACTTGACATTGTAAGGACATGCTAATATAAGGTAAAAAACTCAAAATAGATGACTTAAATTTCATCTATTAAAGATGCTTTAAGAGATCAACCGATTCTTCAATTATTTTCTTTGTTTTGTTTAACGAAATGATTTTTAAGTGTTAAAAAGCCACATGTTAAAAGGCATGTTAGCAAAATCTGTTAAATATTTAATAAAGATTAATAGAGAAACTTGATTGCACATGGAAGGAAAGTAAGGAAACTCAATTCGCAAAATTGAAATCTGAGGATCAATTAAGTCATTCATTTATATTCTTTTTTTTGGTACAGACTCTTTCATTCATCTAATGGTAAGATTTCCAGTTATTGTAAAAATATCGTGGTTTTATTCTGCTAAAACTTAGCTGCGCCCCATGGGATTTTTTATTACCAAAATGCTACTACATGGCGCTATCCGTACCACTCGAAAACTTATTAGCATACCCATTCTCATTTCTTTTCTTTATCCAATTATTCAACCAATCAGACACACGATAATTCTTCTAAATTTTTTACGGTCATTATTCATTTTTTTGGTCAAATTTTACGGTCATTCTTTGTACATTATAAAGACTTTTTTATATTTATTATCTAATATGCATTATTATACAATAAAAAAGTATTCTTATAATAATAATTTTAAAAAATCACATTTTAATCGATTTTTACGTTGTCAATCAAAACCGATTTTTTATTTCACTTTAGTTCACAAAGTCTCAGCCCTTCATTGATAAAATAAAATAAAAAAAAAGTCATTTTTTTACCATAACAATGTACTTGAAAATTATGAATCAGTTTCGATAAATCAGTTTGCATGAAGAAAACCCTTTTAACCTAAAGGAATGATGTAATGTTAAAAAAATTTATTACATTTATATTAATATAAACGATCTATTTAGCAGAAAAATTTGTGTTCAATTTTTATTATATACAAAGGATTTGTGTTTGATTTTTACTATGTACAAAATTCTAGTGTGTCAACAACAGCCACACACCATAAACAACATTACTCTCAGACTAGGTTGAAGGACCCATGTGATCTGAGGGGAAAAAAGCTTTAGGACACTACCAATTCTGGAAATAGAATATTTGTAGTGCTCAAACCGTTTTTTTTTTTCCTTTGGTACAATGCTCTTCAAGCCGTTTTAAATGACAAAAGAACGCAGAAACGTTAAATGAATGAACAAATAACAAGCATTTTCATTGATCACGGTTCACTATCTACAACCATTGACTCTTAAATATCAAAGTTAAAAATACAAAACATACACATGAAAATACAAAACATAGACAGGAAGAACTGAGAAAAGGGCATGCTGCTGTGATGCAATGTACCAAATCACTGTCTCCATTTCATAGCCCCCAATAAAAAAGTGGCACGTGAGTAAAGAAAATTACCAACTTTGAAAGAGTTTTATTCTTTTAACCACGTGTCACTTTAATTTAATTGTGGAGACATGGAAAGAAGGAGCAAGGTTTTAAATCGAGGTGTAAAACCGCAATTTTAGCAGCATCATAAAAAAACTATCACGGTCCCCGAAACCACCACAATGCAAACACATTTGTCTCCAATTTTCTGCAATGTTTGTTTCGAAGACTCCGAAACTGAAACTGCAGCCATAACCGCAATTTAAAACCTTGGGAAGGAGACACAAAATGGGACAAGTGATTTCAATCCGGATTTCACCAAGTGAAAACTAGAAAATGGAAAACAACTTGCTTTCAAGAAATCCATAAAGAACTTGTTTCACCGGCCATCCACAGAAGTGAAAGACTCGGCAAACCCAGTAGGCCTTGCAGGGATACTACTTTTACTGTCTTGTAGGTCCACATAGCTTAAGTCCTTTCCTTCTGTCTCCTGCCAATCCTTCACCATTTGGTTAAGGGGAAGACTGTAATCTATGCCGGAATACTCCTCAGTCTCATCATCTAATGGTTTCCATTTTTGAACAAGCGGTGAAAGAACATTCACAACATGACTCATATCTGGCCTTTGGTTTGGTTCTCTCGCAGTGCAGTGCCCAGCTAGCTCAGCAATGATGGAGACGACGTTGAACATTTCTTCCTTTATGTCGAGGGCCAGGTCAATAGCAGACATTAGTTTTTCCTTGTCTGATTTTATATGCCAGAACCACGACGCCAAGTATTGGGTTTCCTCAGGTCTATCTTCGTCAAGTGCCATTAATCCAGTTAGCAGCTCCATCAGGACAACACCAAAACTGAAAACATCTGCTTTGGTAGTGACTTTTCCTGTCACTGATATAAATAAAAAGCAGGAGTCAGTATAGTTTAATAGTTTATGATTGTATCAAATAATAATCAGGAGACAGGAATGTATAAGTTTCTATATGTGGTCCCAGACAATCAATGGTATCATGCAGAATCTTATGAAGTCTATCCAGGTGCAAGATATTTTGCTATGAAAATTTTTAGACACATTCACTTCTTAAGAGTTCTCAATCTGACTGGAGTATGCATAGATGGAAAAAAAATTTGACAGATTTCTTCAGTAATTACAGATGACTCAAAGAACAACCATATGTTACAATATTTATTCTGTAAATAATCCATATTTTACATGTTTTCTATGATGTATGCAGATAGATTGAAATCTATTTCCCCTTAGAATCAGTTACTTTACTAACACCCTTGAATCCAATGTTAATGAAGCAGTTAACAAAAAAAAAACAGTTCAAAGGCTAAATTAGTTCTGCTAGAGAGTTCTAATAGGAAATCAGAATTCAGAACCTTATAGGCTAAAACAGCTTTTATAAACCGTATCTGGAGCAGGTATTAACATGTACAATCAACAGAAATTACAACAAAAATAAAGCTGAATTTGGTAATATGTAATATAAAAGACTTGTGCAAAATAAAAACAAATTACCTAGTATAAAAGATTTGCAAAATAGAATAAAAGTACCTGCATATTCCGGTGCCAAGTATCCAAATGTACCAGCAAGCCTGGTCACTACAGATTGTTTGCCATCAGGAGCAAGTTTTACCAACCCAAAGTCTGAGACTTTTGCTCTAAAATCATCCCCAAGCAAAATATTTGATGACTTGAGATCTCTGTGAATAAAGATTTGGTGAGCCAGACTATGAAGATACTCCATTCCTCTAGCAACATCCAAGGCAATGTTGAGCCTCCTCTTCCAAGACAGTGGCTCCAGTTTTAAGCTCTTCCAATGGAACAGATGCATACTAAGAGCCCCTTGTGGCATATACTCATAAACTAGAATCCTTTCCTTACCTTCAACTGAATAACCCAAAAGAGACACCAAATGCCGGTGCCGGACCTTAGATAGAACTGCAATCTCAGACTGGAATTCATCCAAGGCCTTGCTCGTAATCACACCAGATTCCATTCGTTTTACCGCAATCTTAGTCCCATCTTCCAATTCCCCCTTGTAAACAACCCCAAATCCACCGCGTCCAACCTCGTTCTCCCGCGCAAAATTCTTGGTCACATTTCGAAGAACCTGAACTGATATCACCAGGTTCCCAGCTTCAATGACACGAGACTCGCCACTTCCAGTCATAATCCCAGACCCACTGCCAGTCACCGCGGAAACACTCCCATTGCTGTTGTTAGCAACAACAATCTTCAGCACATTGTCCAGATCAGAAGCATCCCTAGGGTGAATCACCAATGACCCTGGACCCTCAGACACACCCTTTTTTTTCCTGAAACAATACACATAAAGCGGAATGAGCACAAAAGCCGCAGCTGCAACACCTGCGATAGGAGCCACAATTGGAACCAATTTTTTCCCAATGGAAGAATTATTCGACTCAAAAGAACTACTAGACTTTGGATTAGGACTAGAATCTCCAGATGGATTAGGATTATGCTTATCAGCAGAAGGATGTTCACCCTTCGTAGACCACGAACCCGAACCCGAACTACTCACTGGTGAAGAAAGAGAACCTTCTGGAGCACTTACATGTGGATTCTCATCAATCACAAGCTTCAACCCTTTCCTAAAACTTGGCAAGGGACCTGAAATGTTGTTCCCACTCAGATCCAACAATGTCAAAGATCTCAAACTAGTCCAATTACTAGGTATCCCACCACTGATATCATTACCTCCCAACCTTATCTCAACAAGAGAATCCAACTTTGCAACAGAAGGACTCAAAGTCCCACTAATATTAAACTTTTCCAAAAGAATCATGTCCACCTTCCCATCCCCATTGCACCTTATCCCCAACCATGGCCCATCACAAGGGTCATTCCCACTCCACTCATCAATCAAAATCCGAGGATACCCCAACCCCCCAAGAAACTCCAACAACACCATCACCTCAAAACCACACATAACCCCGGGTTTCGCCACACAAAATTCATTGTTCTCAAAACTCACTTTACTCGCTGCGAAATCCGGGATCGGACCCATGAAATGGTTGTTATTCAAATCCAATCTATCCAACTTCATTCCACCCAAACCACTCGGAATCAACCCAACAAACTCATTCCCGTTGAGATCCAAATCCTTTAGAGAAACTAAATCCGCAATATTATCTGGCACACTCCCTTCAAACTTGTTCCCGTGAAGCCACAAACTCGTCAACGAAATCATACTCGCCAAAACATCAATCTTCCCACTGAGTCCCTCACCGCGCTGGTTGTTCAGCCACAGAACCTGCAACGCCGGCACGGCGTTCAGCGTCGCCGGAATCTCGCCGGTTAAGTTGTTTCCCGACAGCAGCAACACCGACAGCGACGCCATGTCCCCGAGGAACCCCGGAATGGGGCCCACCAGATTACAGCTCATGCAACTCAAGTTCCTCAGCTGCGCCGAATCCGCCAACGCTGCCGGAAAACTCCAGCCGCCACTACTTGCATTAAGCTTCTCGTTGTAATCCAAAGCCAAAACCTCGAGACTCTTCAGTCCCTCGAAGAAATCTAAAGGGATCGAATCGAAGTCGTTGCGACCGAGAAAAATGTATTTTAGGTTATTTAAGCCCTTGAAGGAAGGCAAGGGACCGTTGAGGTTGTTGTTTTGTAAGCCCAGATTCTCGAGCATAGTGAGTTCGTTGAGGTTTTGAGGGAGTGGGCCCACCAGGCCCAGGTTCTTAGTCTGAATCTGAGCGACTCTGTTGCCGTTGCAGAAGATGTATTTCCACGGTGGGCTCCCGCACGGGTCTCCTCCTTCTTCGGGCCATGGTAAGAGCTCTGAGTTGTTCAACCCTCTTCTGAAAGTGTTTAGAATCTTCACGTCGTTCGGGTCGGTTTCGGAAACGACCAGAGTGAAGAAACAGAAACAGAGGAGAAAGTTCAGCTTCATCATCGTTGTGTGGATTATGTTATGATGCGTTTGGGGAAGGCATTTCTGTGATGTGTAATGTGTTGAGATTTGAGACGTGGGATTGAGGTTTTTTGTTAGTTGCTACCAACCAAGTGCTACTAATGGTGAGAGTGCGATGTATTTAAGATGGAGATTGAGAACAACAAAAAGGAAAAAGGTGTTAATTAAGAGATTTTTGGAGGCTTCCATCCAAGGTTTTGTTTGGGTCTGCATTAATAATTACAAGGGCACTTTCTAGCGTGGACTAATTACAATGTCTTCCGCACGTCGTATTTATATAGTAAGGGTTAATAATAATTAATTATTAATTATTATACACTAATATACTTAGCTTCTCTTGCAATTCACTTCTAAATTCCACTACTCTTTTTCTTTTCTTTTCTTTATCTCTCTATTTTTTCACTTATAAATTCCAAAAACAACGTACATTAATAATTTTCTATACATAAACAATTATATATATAATTAAGTAATCATTCTCGTTGGAGGACGTCGAAGGGAGAATTGAGTGCCTTGAGGCTCAGTAGCTTTGTTATGCTCCCCCCGATTTGTCCTAAACATGAACTTGAGGTGTAGCATGAAACTACCTCTTTTTATATGGAATATCTCCTTGTATCACTTTACACATGTCCTCATAACATTGGTCTTCGAGGGACATGTGTTTATGTATGTATGATCTTGTCAGCTCCGTACATAATATGAGTGTGTCGATGCACATCTCTGACATGTTAAAGTTACGATGTACCACTTGTTTTATTGTTAGGCTTAGTCATGACTCAATTGACCATTAGAGATGAGTAAGACCTTGGAGACGAATTAGACATGTCTCTGAAGAACGAATCTTTTTATTAAAAACCAATAGAGGTGGTCCATATGAATTAGTCATTGTCCTTTTTCTTTACGAGAATCCTAAGTAAGCATGAGTTGGCCTCTTTTGGAAGAGTCGATTAGGATCGTCCACAATCTTCCAAGCATTGAACCTTGTGGCATAAATGTTTATGAATGAGTTAGTTCTTTTGTGAAAATTGGTCATGACGGTGTACAACCTTCCAAATATTAAACCTTGTGGCATAAATATTTAAGCGTGAGTTGACCTTTCTTGAAAGAGTTCATCAAACCAATCCACAGTCCCACAAGCATTATGTCTTGAAAGACATAAGTGCTATTGTCAAACTCTTCCTCCTATCTCAAAAAAAAAGCAAAATAAAGTCTAAAAGACTAAATAAAAGTTATGAGAGAGAGATTAGTTGGATATCAAATAAGAAGTTTTAGATATCTCCTAGTTATACAAAAAAAAAGTCTTCCTCTTAAACTTATATAAGCCTTACAACTTGACAAACACTAAGCCTAAAAAACTTAAATATGTAAGTGTCATTTAGAATTATCATTATGGGACTTGTCTCAGTCAAAGATTCCAGATACCATATCATTTTGTATTATTCTTATCTATAAAAAATTATATAATTTTATTATATAATATTAAATATGATTTTATTATTAATTTAATTTAAATATATTAATAATGTATAAAAAAATTATTATGACATCTAATTAAAGGTTGTATAGTAAAAAAAATATATAATAATTACATTAAAACAATGTCTGGCGTAATTCTTTTAGTTTTAAGTTGTATATGTTATCACTGAAGAAAATTGACATTATCAATTAATAAAAAATTAAGATAAATATAACTTTAAGTTAAGATGATTATTAATTATCAAATTAACAAATTTATCATATACAAAGCTTATGTTATTTTTTAAGCTAATACAAAGGTCATTTATATTATTAAGACATAATTATTTACTTATTGTTTATCAGCTATGAAATCTTTACGCTAATGATATATGGAATTTGTTTTTATTTCGTACTAAGTTACGATGATTATCAATTGCCAAATTAATAAATTTATCAGATTACAAAGCTTATGTTATTTTTAAAGATAATATAAAGGTCATTTATATTATTAAGATTTAAGACATAATTATTTACTTATTTTTATTAGCTATAAAATCTTTACGCTAATGATATATGAAATTTGTTTTTATTTTATAGTAGAAAAAAGACAGACACTGTCATACTTGTTTATCCATATTTTTTAAATTGATTTTTTTATAGGTAATTGATGTGATTTTTTTTATAAAAATGGCTAAAATTTATAGATAAAACGAAGATATATCCTTTATCAATAGATAAATACACAAAAGTTCATTATAAATTTTAAAAAATGTTTCCTTTAAATATTTTATATTTAGACTTTTGATATCTTATTTTTAGAAATTTGGTAAATTATATTTTTTTTACAGAAAAACTATCTCTACTATTTCTTATTTATAGAAACGAAGATCGAAACAGTGTTCATTGTGCCACTTTTGAAAAAAAAAAAATACCCCAAATGTCACGCCCACAGTGATTTTTCCCTAAGTGCCATGTGGCATAATCCGCTGGCTTAGATGCGAAATAGGGAAGCTTAGGTGGCGTCGCCCTGTTGATCATGTAATTTGCTACAGGGACCAACGATTTACGTGGTCATAATGTCAGTGCCCAGGCAGAATTGGGGCAGGACAGGTGTCAGGCCTGTGCTATTTCGCTCAGGTGGCCAGCGAATTAGGTGACACCATGACACATGGCAGCTCCCTATTAAATCGTTGTGGGGCACAACGAAATAGGTGGCATATTTTGCTAGATGGCACAACGAATTTAGTCTTATATAGCCCCTTTCCATTTTTACATCACCACACATGTTCTCCTAGATGTTTTCTTATTTTTCAGTTCCACACACGTTCTCGTAAATGCTCTCTTACTTTTTAGTTTAATTTCTGCAAAATGAGTAGTAGTAGAAATGATTTAATCACCATTGTATTTTATAATGGGAGTAGATATTTTGGACCTAATGGTCAAGTCTTTGAAGGAGAAAGTAAAATGTTTTGTATGCCCCCAGGATGCAGCCACCGTGATATGATGAAAATAATTTACAAGAAGTTGAGATTACAACGCGGTCAATCTGTGTCTCGATGACTGCTAGATGTGCATCGGGCAACCCAGTGAAGTGGGTTGTTGGGATATTGTAGATGATGACGATTTAGTGTTAGTTACAAACGCATGCACATCGAACGGAGGAGACCCCAGATTTATTGAATTGTATGTGGAATTAAACAGTGATGGACAATCAAGCAGTCAATATTTTGTCCAACCCATTGGCTCCATTGACATTAACAAAGAGCCGCTGGTGAATCCCGAAGACAGAGATGTATCCCCATCACCACCACCAGTAACCCAACCAAGCCAACAAATGGATTCTGAAGATAGGGATATATCGCCCCCCCCCCCCACCACCACCACCAAGTCAAGTAATGGAGACTGAAATGGTGTCGGTCCACGACCCAGCTTCGCCTATGGACAGTTCTGAGGATGAGGCGGACGAAGGTCTTGTTCCAGACAGTGACTCATCGGATATGGATGTAGATGGTGATTTTGATCATGCTTTTCCAATTTCTTATCCGGGCATTGTCAGAATGCAAGACCCGCCTTCGATTCCAGGTATGGATGCATATTGTTTTGTCAGTCACTAGTGTTAAAATTATTGCAAGTTTAATAGAACAATGTGTTGAATGTCTCATTATATAGGAGAAAGCAATGTTCCATTTTGGTCTGACATACGCCATTACACGAATATTAGTTGGGCATACCCAGATCAGAAGTCTAATGACATGCAAGGAGTGCGAATACCTAACTGGCAGATGGGTCAACAGCTATATAAGGACCAGGTGTTTGAGAGCAAGTGAGATGTTCAATTGGCAATAAAACAATATTTTATGGTCGAGCATCGCACAACCGTAGTAGAAAAAAGTTATACGAAAAAGCTTATAATGGTTTGTGAAAATCATTATGACGGTTGTCCATGGACGATGAAGGCATACCAAAAAAAGGGTTGCACTGAATGGGTTGTAGGCATATGGAACAACCAACACACATGTGTCAGTCAGAATCTTTCTCAAGATCACAAGTAGCTTGACTCAAATTTCATATGTTCGTTGATCTTAGGTACTTAAAATACCTTAAATTGAACTCCAAAATTTGCTGAAAAATGTATTAAAGTATTATTGTTTAACGAAATGCAAAAATGATTAGGGAGGACCCCAATGTTAAAATTGGGTTAATTCAAGAAATAATAGCAACAATTCTCGGATTTCATATATCATACAAGAAGGCATGACAGGCAAAGTGTAACGACCCGAATTATAAGTTGCTAATCTGGATGTTTGATGTGTGTATTATAGTAATTAAATTACATGTGTTATGTTGATTGATTAATTGTTTTATTTATAACTTGTTGTTTGAGTGCTCTAGTCTTGGTATGCATGCTTGATGGGTATTGGACGTAAGTCAACTCCGTTGTGTTGTGGTTGCTGGCTGTGCACGTTAAATGGACGTATTGTGTCAGCCGTGTTTATAAGTAGCAGGCTGGCACAACAACAAGTTCACTCTTCCTTCTTCTACCTTTGTGTTTCCCCTGTTTTCTCTCTAAAACTCACCCAGAAACCTCTCGTTCTCGACCCCTCCTTTGTTATCTCCAACCTACGAGAGCCACTGTAGCTGCTGGGAAACACACCGTGGTTGGAACTGAAGCTTAGGACAAACACACCATGAAGCTCGAGAATGAACTCTTGGTTAGGTAAGGGGAGTTTGTCGTGTTTCTTAACAGCTTTAGGTACCACGATTTGGGGCCAGGGAGTCCAGCCGTGATGATAACTGCATGTCCCTGGTGTGTGATGTTTTTCCTAGAAAAGCTACGTCTTTTATGAATGGGATGTGGTATGCCTTAAGTCTGTTGAATGTTGTTTTGTGATTGATGTCTGGTGTTCCTGTGGGGGGAGTAGATGTTTTAAGAACTCCCCTTGCATGTGTGAAGTTAGCATTTTGATGCTGAAAGGCTTCTAAGACACTTGCGAAAGTGTTCGTGAAGGTGATGAGTACCGGGATGGGTTGGCCGTGTTACACATAGACATCAACCCTTGTGTTTTGATGTTGACTACTGGGATGGGTAGGCCGAGATGAGCGGGTTACGTGGCATGCATGAATGCATGCAAGACGTAACTTAGTCATTGTTGGCGGACGTCAGTAGACCGGGTTCCCTACCCGGGGTCGTTCCCTTAGAGTTGTTAAGACTCGCTTCCCTTTCTATAAGGTATATCGGGTTACTTACCCGGGTGATACGTTAGAGCTGTTGAGCTCAAGTTACCTCACCATAGAGAGAGCTATCGGGTTGCTAACTCGAATGAGCTCGTGTCCTCTAGGGAAAAGAGCCACCGGGTTCCCCTACTCGGTTGAGCTGGTGTTCCTTCTTCTAGAACGGCCGGGTTCCATACACGTGTCATCTCTAGAAGCTCATCCTTCCATTTCCTTAGAGAGACCGGGTTTCTTACTCGGGATGGACCGTTTCCTTTATAATTGCTAAGTCCAAACCCCTTTCCTTGAGAACTATCGGGTTCCTTACTTGGCAGAGCTTGTCTGCTCTTGGAAAATGAGTTATCAGGTTCTCTTACACCCTTGTGTGGGTTGATGAAATACAAACCTGAGGTCTTATAAGCGCTACCTATTGTAATCGATTATGGCGCTTATACAATCGATTACATAGTGCAGAACCCGTCCTTAGGACTTTATAAGGAATCTAAGGACCTATTGACCGCCTTTGGCAAAACCTTACCAAACCCAACCAACCTCGACAGAGTTCCTCCGACCTCGCCCGTTTTACTACCCTTGTTTTTCCCTTGTCCAAACTTTACCCCTCTGACCGACCTCTATCGACCTTGTTCGAGTTCTACCGACCTTGTCCGCCTTTGTCCGACTTTGTTTGGATTCTTACCTTGAGATAGTATGTCTAAGTGCCAACCTGAACACCTTGTACTTCACATCGGTTTCACTTTTATACGTGTTGAGAATGACGTATATGATTACGTTGGTGGCATTCGAACTCGGCCTATGTGATGGCTTGAGATAAGGAATGTGTTTGGATATACATAAATATCCACGGGGGTGTATGGCGTTATCCTAGCCAGGTCAGGTTGAGCCTGGTTCTGGGTCATACATTGATGGTGCCGTGGTGATATTCTATATATAGTTGTGAGATGCTAGGAATGGGTGGTGGTAAACCTTGCGAGGACCACGGTCAGTGCATCGTTGGGCCATTGTGTGGGCGGTATGTTACATAGGGGGTGTATGACAGGTTACCCTTGCGAGAAAGGATTATGTTCCTAGCCGGGTCATACATTGATGGTGCCTACGTAACATACGATATTTGCATGATGCAAATAAGATGGTTGACTGCATAGTACGAGAAGTACTGGGGGGCCACGTCTGTAGGGAGATCCTTATGACACCCATTTTGGCTGATCACCATGGGGGGGTGAGTCATGTGCACAATAGAGTGACCCTTACGTATTGCAGTAATCATGCGTACCATGGATTTTGGCCTATTTCCGGGATGGTACCACATTGCATAATGAGAATTGAGTCAGGAGCATGCATCACGCTAGATATTACAAGTCGATTTATGAGATGCTTGTGGATGTTCGTGGATGTTAGTGTTTGATGGATGTTGGAATGTTCGTATTGACATGTTAATGACCGTGTTGCTTCTTGACTGGGTGTTTGTCCCTTTTTCATTGTATTTATTGTTGTTATTTAATATGATGAACTCATGTTTACTTTGTTGTACCTTGTGGTTTGGTACCTTTGATGATCGCGATCCGCGTTTGTGTGAGTAGATGGGCACCAGTAGGTGCTTTTGGGAGAGGACCGGGTTGTTTGGAGCCGCTGTGTTTTGCCGGGATGTCCATGGACATGATCCCGGGCAAGAGTTGCATTTTGCTAGATGCACCCCTTGTTTTTAATGGATGCACTTCTTGTTTTGCTAATTGCACCCCTGTCTTTTGTTTCTCTTTCTATTTGTAAAACACTTGATGTATATTTTGAGACATAATATTTTGTACTTGTAATTAAATTATGTCTGGTATGTTCATACATATTTTTGAATGTCTTATGAGTACCTTTAATTATATTTACGGTTATTTTCTATGAGGATGGTCATTATATGCTCACGAAAAATTTATCATTGTTTTCACATGTAACTAAAGGGGTGTTCTTTTTATTAAAAATGAATTTATATCATGGTCATGAGTTAGTAATACAGTAGCGACGTGGCGGGTCGTTACACAAAGCAAAAGGCTATTGTGAAGGTTTCGGGGATTGGGATGAGTCCTATGCGTTCTTGCCAAGGTGGTTGGGTTACATGTTAAATTTTTCTCCTGGGTCTGCCTACAAGCTGGATTTGAACGACCAAACTCGATGGAAGTGCTAAGGTGTTCAAGAGGGTGTTTTGGACATTTAAACAGTGTTGTGATGCTTTCAATTATTGCAAACCAGTTATAAGCATCGACGGAACCCATTTGTATAGGAAATACCGGGGAACATTGCTTATTGCAACATCAGTTGATGACAACAATTATGTCCTTCCAATTGCATTTGCAATTGTTTTCGGGGAGAATATCGACAACTGGTCGTGTTTTTTGGCACTAATTCGGATACATGTTACGTAGAAAAAGGGAATTTGTCTTATTTCAGATCGGCATGTGGGCATACTTGTCACGGTGAACAATGTCGAACTAGGATGGCCACCACCCAGGGCATACCATGTTTATTGCATTCGCCATTCGATGAGTAATTTTAATAACAAGTTCAGCAATGTCATGTTGAAGAAACAATTGAAGAAATTAGGTATGTCTGCCTATACGACAATGTTATTACATCCACTTACTCGACTGATCTTATGTCCTGATTTTTACCTCGTGTTTGTATATGCAGCTTACACAACCTCGTGCTTAGATTTCGATGCCGGATTAGAAACATTTAAAGAATCAAGCCCTCAAATAGCCGCATGGATTGATAAAATCCCAAAAGAGAAGTGGAGTATAGCTTATGATGAAATAGGAAGAAGGTTTGGTCACATGACAACCAATCTTTCAGAGTGTTTTAACAAGGTACTTAACGGATCCAGAAGCCTTCCTATTACGTCCCTTGTGCGGTTCACATACGCTCGACTAGTAGCATACTTTGTGGAACATGGTTAGGAGGCCTGTGAGGAGATGGCGAGAGGTAATCATTTCTCCAAATTAGCATGGCAAAAATATATGACGATGGTTGATAAATCCGCAACACATTATGTCACTTGTTATGACACACTTAAGACAAAATTTGAGGTTCAAGAGACGTACAACATATGGACTCATAAGGGCGGTAAGAAATGGTCGGTCTTGTTAGGTGAACGGAATTGTCAATGTGGTGGGTTCACTGCCTTCAGGTTCCCGTGTAGTCATCTTATTGCTGCATGTCGATCCACACACCACGATCCCAAACAATATGTTGACCTTATATATAGTGTCGCATAACAATGTCAAGTGTATTCATCGTAGTGGTTTCCAATTGGAAATGAGGACTTCATACCACCAACTGGATCACCCATCGTTATACCAGATGTGTCACTGAGACGTAAAAAAGGAAGACCAAAGAGTACACGCATACGCAATGAGATAGATTCGCGAGAAGGGTCGACAACTAGTACAAAATGTGGTTATTGTAAGGTTGTTGGTCACAATAGGCGTAATTGCCCTTCACACAGCCAGGACCAGTGATGTACTACGTGCTTATAGTTATGTACTATGTTTTCATTAATTAATAAACAATTAATTTCCAAAATAAGTAGAGTCTATTGTCCTGCATAATACATCAAAGTAAAATACGTGGATATAGTCCACCATAGTCATGCGTAAAACATCAAAATAAAATACAATTAAAGTCCATTGAATATCTCAGTAATTTATCAAAAAAAAAAATTCAGTCATCCTCTCCATGGTTTGCATGGTATCCTTTACAACGGCTCATGTTATGCTCGTATGGTGACAGATGACATCGAAATTGTGCTCCCCTAACCTGATTTCACCTCATGATGCGGTCAGGGTCATCATCGCCATGGTCATTGTTGTCTTCATGTCCCCTCTCCATTGCCGCCAATATGTCATTCATCGAATACTCTTCGAAATTGGGAGAATGTATTAAGTGAGCCAAATGTGCCGTAGGAGTGGCCATAACCAGATCGTGTTGTGGCGTTGGAGCAGTGGGCCTATAATAGTCTGCAAATGTGTCCGATCCAGCTGTGAACTAGAACCCAGCTGAACTGGGGCCAGCTGCATACATAGGATATGATGGAGATGGGAATCTGAGCTACGACATCGATGGTGCTGGAACCCAAGGGGGGTACTGTGATCCAGGAACATACTGTGGTGGCCACTAGTACTGCTAAGATAGGCCCAAAAGGTACCCCGGGTGCGTAGGACGTGGAGGAAGAGGCGGTACAATCACAGGTGTATCTGCAACTAGCTGAGTGGAGTGGTGAAGGGGTAACCCCTCGTGACGCGCACGATGATTACTACGAACCACTGGAGGAAAGGCCTTGGTCTGACACCGCACGAGTGGGGATGTAGGATCTCTAGGATCTGTTAGTCTGTCTAAATCATCACATGCGGCCAGAAGTCGAACCGCCTCCTGGTAGACTGACTCATGTCGAATGCCCCCTGTGCCTCAGGTGAAGCCATGTGGACAATTGTCTTGGCTCGATCCGTCTGGACAACAAGTATTATTAGTGA
Source organism: Glycine latifolia (assembly GCA_013407115.1). Lineage (NCBI taxonomy): Eukaryota > Viridiplantae > Streptophyta > Magnoliopsida > Fabales > Fabaceae > Glycine > Glycine latifolia. The sequence continues at coordinate 9,693,984 of CM023950.1, forward strand.
ATAGAAAATGTAAATTAAGCTGCAAAATACATGACTATAAGTAACATGTGTACCACATGTGCATTTAACGCGGCTCTGCGGGTCATCCAGTGACGGGTAACAGAGTAATACCTTTGCATGTTCTCACTGTTGACAGATAGGTACCCATCTGTCCGCATAGGTTGAAAGTCCTGCAACACAAGGGAATCTCTGTCTGCCCATTGGGCAATGAAAAAATCATGTCGCTAACTCCAATCCACGTCTGTCTTCCCCGTAATACTAATCGTCAGCAGCTCACTACAATTAATAGGATCCTCTGGAGTAGGCTGGTCAAACCCAAACTGCCGCAGAACTCGATCCGCTTGCTGGTAGACGACAATCTCATAACAAATAAGAGGACAAACAGCCAACCATCTTAGAGCCATGTCAACCTACGGTGGATGGACTATGTCAACAAGGTCATAGGACCTCCAACATATGTCTCTCCTACGCATGACATCAATATAATGTCGATATCTGCGAATGTGTGTATATACGGTTTGTCACGTATCGTATACATTAAACCTGAAACAACATAATTACTGCATTACCAACATATACTCCCAATACAACCAAAGCATGGAATAATAACATAGAAAAAACAATACCTGTGTGCATATATCTCGCGCTCTATGACATCTTGATCTTCCACCCTGGGAAGGTTAAGAGAGATAGTCGGGAATCGCGTCCAAGCCCACAACTGCAACAACAAAACACATCCACCCATCTCACGACGTCCTGCACGTGTCACCTTACACAACTCCTTATACAAGGTTGCAAGAACCATAGAGCCCAAACTGAATGTGCCTATGCACTGGAAATCATCCAGATATAACAAGTACTAAGTGGGCACAAAGCTCGAAGCAATGTCAACAAACAACATACTGCCTAAGGTGCGCAATATCAATGCACGAGTGTATCTCTGGCGTCCTACTTCTGTGCTAGCGTGGACCGCATAAACATCAAACTGGTCCCGTAAATAGTGAAGGCCCAACAAACCGCCGTGCAAATCCTGACCAGCAGCCGGCTCAACCCCAATCAGGTCACCAATAATAGCCCGAAAGTTATGTCGTCTGTGACGGCCAGAAACAACATCACCATCGGTCGGCAGCCCCAATAGATGATTACATCCTCCAGGGTGATTGTCACCTCACCCATCGTCATATGGAATGTACGTGTCTCTGGGCGCCATCGCTCGACAAGCACTGAGACAAGGTGGTGGTCGATCTGGAAAAAAAAATTACACAACAGTAACGTATACATTACAATACAATGAAAACAACAAATTGGAAGTTAACACAAGACTGAATATGCTTACCTCGTGATTGCGCATACGCACAACATGATAAAAACCACCCTGTCTAAGCCACGGGTGGATCTCCTCAGGTATACTAGATGATCGTGTGTTGTGACATGCCTAACATTAAGTACACGATCCCGCATGGTTGGGTCATCTTGGGAATTCCACACATACTTGAATATATGTTTCTCCTGTAGTGTAAGGAGAGTCCGTATGGATGGACCGGGGTCAATGACGCTCAATGCAGACTCAGGTGGTGGGGTCGATGGAGCATGTTCATCGTGATCCATTACTCTATATCAAAATTTTTTCATGCAAAATTAATAAACAATCCTAAACAACAAATGTCTGTGCAACAAAAAATAGCATATTATATATATACATATATATAATATTTTATTTTATAGTCAATATTATCATGTTGAAAAAAATTAAAATGTGTAATAGGATGAACTCATTGAAAAAAAAAAGCAAATTAAATTTTTGTTATAGGCAAAAGATTAAATTAAACAACAAACAAATATTATATTCTTATCTGTGCATCTTATAATTAAGCTAGATCAGAGATGAAGAATGGGGTTGTATAGCGTTTAATGCTTTGATTATCTGTTTAATAGTAGGTTGCTTCTTTGTCCTACTTTGTCAAAATGATCAATCACGATTATTTTTTTCATTAATTATTATTTATGAATTGATTTTGAATTAATATAACTATGTTAAATACTCATATCTTGTGATTTTTTTATCATGCACACATAGTTTTGGTCATCACAGCTAGGCCACATTCCTGTCCAGTTAGTAAGTATTTTCAAACTAATACACTTTGTGCACCATTACGGGAAAAAATTGTTTTAAAAAAGTATTTAACATAGTTATATATTAAACCATCAACAATATTTATTTTTTAAAAATGTATTATTGGTTTTTAAATTTTATTCATATCAAATAATGGTTAAATACTAGTAAAATAAAGTGGTGACATTTTAAAAAAATAAAAATTTTTAAGTTTTATTATTTAAATTTAATCAAGATTTTGGAATTTTGGAATTTTTTTATTTAATTCAATTCTTACAATAACCAGCATAATAATATTTAGTTAATATATTTATTAGAAAATTATAGTTTGTTTCTTTGTTATAGGATAACTAAAGTTAATTATTTTAAATTACTTTATCACTAATGTCATAAAAAAATTTAGTTATGATAGAGATAAAAATTATAATTAACTTATAAAAATGATTTTTACTACAAGAAATTTTTAAATTACTTATTCACTATATCATAATGTAAATTAGTTTTCATTTTATTTTTTTATGATAGAAACTATAATTATCATTTATGAAAAATAATTTTTCTCTAAACTATTATGAGTGAACCAAGTTTGTTTTAAAAAAGTATTTAACACAATTATACATTAAACAATAACAATATTTATTTTTATTAAATGTATTATTTGTTTTTACATTTTCATCATATAAGATAATGGATGAATAACAGTAAAATGAAATGGTGATATTTTAAAATAATAAAAATATTTGTAGTTTTATTATTTAAATTCAATCAAGATTTAAAATTTTTTAACTCTTTTTTTAATTCAATTATTACGATAACTAGCATAATAACATTTAGTTTATTTTTATTAGAAAATAATAATTTGATTCTTTGTTATAAGACAACCAAAGTTAATTAAGTTAAATTACTTTATCAATAATATCATAAATAAATATTCTTTTAGTTACAATAGACATAAAAATTAAAAATAATTTATAAAAATGTAGCAAGCGACCTGTGCGTCCGCACGGGTCCAAAAACTAGAGAAAACCCACTCACAAATGGTAAATATGTGAAAAAGTACAAAATTTTGACTTATATAGATGTCAATCACGCCCGGATTGGGCATGATTAGACACGTCCAATCTGGGCATGATTGGTAGTCCCATATTGGTAAATAATTTTCAAACAATCCTAAATTGGTAAATATTTATTTAAAATGTATTATTTTAGTTTTTTTGCCTTACTATATATTATATTTATTGAAATACATTAAATTATGTATTTCAACATAAGAAAAAGCTAGTCTAATATTCCTATATGTCTATCATATATCCTATAACTTAACAATTATAAACTAACACTACATATCCTCTAACCTAATGTTTTAAATCTCGAACCTAAATATTATTTAAAAACTAAAACTACATAAATAATAAATATATTAAAAAATTAAAATACTAAATACTAAATTACAAAAAATAAAAATAGAAAAATAGTAATAATAAAAAAAAAAACTAACCAAGAAGCTGAGGGAGTGGAGTGAGATGAGGAAGGGAGTGAAAGTGACAGGGAGGGAAGGTTTTTATAGTGGGCCATGTGGTCGAATTCGCTGAAGGCCCAAGCGAATTACTCCACGTTCGACACGTGTCCCATTCTGACTGTTGACACATATTTCGCAAGGCCCCCAACAAAATACGTTCCCACCACCACGTGTCCTGCCCTTTCTGTCCGGCTAACGGAACGACGCGACCTAAACTTCCCTACTTCGCATCCAAGCCAGCAAATTATGCCATGTGGCACTTAAGGAAAAAATCAATGTGAACATTACATTTGGGGTATTTTTTTTTTTCAAAAGTGGCACAAATGGTCACTAATCTAACAAAGATCACCATACTTTACATTTTTTTATACCCGATAAAGAAACGATTACTTTTCATTTGAAGACTAAGTTACTTTTATATATTTATGTTAAACTAAAAATATATTTAAACCAGTTACACAATAAAACTTGTCGTATTATTATTGTTATTGTTGGATTGGACTTAGTCGGGGCTTGTCATGCAACTACATATGTCAGTATGAAATGACATGCCATCCTCGTTCTACTTCTACGTGCCTCACTGTCTGTACTGCAACCAGGAGGCTATTTTATTTTGTCTTTCTTTTGTTTTCTTATGGAAGCAATATAGTTTGGCAAAAAAATTAAAATATTGTAGTTTTAAAACAAAAATACCAATATACTACAATTTTAAAACTATTTTCAGATATATAGCAGTTAGTGGCGCCTGTATAAAACGTGACTAAACAAGCCTGCACAGGACGCGTTCAACCACGCCCACCCTGGGCGCAACAGGGCCTTAATGGCGCCTCTCCCAGGCGTGACTGGGCCTCAGTGGCGCCCCCAGCTGGTGCGACCATGTAGGGCTATATAAGGTCTACTAATGGCGCCTCTCCCAGGCGCGATTCAGCCACCTATGGTCTATTTAAAGGAAATTTGGTGATGACAATGTTCACAACTTGTATTGAGCATCTTCGTTGTGTTTGATATCGAAAAATGTCTTCAAATTCTGATTCTGTTCATATTGTTGTATATTATAATGGTAGAAAAATAGAGGGCCGACGTGGTGTTGTTTTTGAAGGTGAAAAAGGCCAACACGTTTGAAGCGCAACTCAACTTATGACGAATTGCACCAAAGAATCAATCAAAAATTAGGTGTGAAAGGTAATCAATCCATCAGTATAACTGCAAGAATATTGTGCGATGAAAAATATATTAGCATGGAAGTAGTGGACGACAAAGACGTGGAAATGGTAATAGGAGAATTCTTCAACCAGTCAAGGAAAGAATTCCTAGAGTTGTATGTGGATATTCATGAAGCAGAGGATGTTGATTTACCAATGAGGTCAGTGCATTTCAATTATTCCCATAATGCATCAGTTGTTATTGTACCTTCTAATTTGTCTATGGAAGATGAAAATGGCCCTACTTGGGTTATGGACGACGATATTGATGATGACGATGATGAAAACATCGCAATGGAAGATTGTCTTCTTTCGGAGAATGCTAGTGCTTCGGAAGATGATGGGGCAAGCACAAGTCAAACACAAGGACATAACTCTTTTGTGGCTGAGTCTCATATCCAAACACAGGAGGATGTGAGGGAGGATGAGTAGCAACAACAATATGAATATCAAGGTGTGTTACTGAACAATAGCTATTTACATGTCTGATTTTTATTTAATGTATTTTATTGTAATAAATTTGGGAATTTGGTTTTCTAGGTCAGGGTAATAATGCTTTTTGGGATGGAATCCCACATTACACAAACATTGATTGGGATTATCCGAGTGAACAAGATTTTGGCACTGGTTCTGGATCAGTTGAAGGTCCATGGATATTAGGGAATAAGTTGTTTGTTAAACAAGAATTTGCATCAAAAGAAGAGGCGCACCTGGCGATAAAGCGGAACCTCATGAAGGAGCATCAGGAAGCTGTTGTTGTTGAAAGTACGCCGACAAAGTTAAGCATGAAATACCGTGCGCATGACCAGAATTGTTCTTGGACGGTTAGGGTAATAAAACCAACATATGGTGAGAGATGGAGGGTTACCAAATGGGGTGAGGATCACATTTGCTTAAATGAGCACATTTCTCAGGATCACAGACAACTTGATGTTGATGTTATTGTTTCACTGGTACTAGGTACGTTATTGAATGACATCATAACAATGTTTTTTTTTTACTTTATTAATGTTACATCACATTCTTTTTTATTAGGGATGATTAAGCATGATCCATCATGTTCAATTGGACTAGTCCAGGAGAGGATAATGCATTGTTATGGATATAAAGTTTCATATAGAAAAGCATGGTATGCAAAGCAGAAAGCAATGGCAATTATGTACAGTGATTGGGAGGAATCATATGCATTCTTGCCAAGGTGGTGTGACTATATGCTTCGCTTTTCACCAGGTTCTGTTTATAATATTCAAACCAAAGATTATTATGTGGGTCATAGAATATTTCATCATAAACGCGTGTTTCACCGCATTTTTTGGACCTTTAGACAATGTTGTGAGGCTTTCAATTTTTGTAAACTGGTTATTCAAATTGATGGCACTCATTTATATGGCAAATACAAAGGAAAGTTGCTCATTGCCACTGCTCAAGATGGTAATAATGAGTGTTTGCCACTTGCATTTGCTATTGTTGAGGGTGAGACACTGCAAGCTTGAGAATACTTTCTGCATAACATTCGTGTTCATGTTACAAGCAAGACAAATATTTGTCTTATTTCTGATCGGCACCGAAGCATACTATCTGCAGTTGAGAGGCACCCTGGATGGCAGCCACCGCATGCTTATCATGTGTTTTGTCTTCGTCATATTGCTAGCAATTTTAATCAAAAGTTCAAAAATGAAAATTTGAAGAGGGCCTTAATGAATTTAGGTATGGTGAACCAACACTTATTATGTGGATGAACATATTTACTGAATTGTAATCAACAAGTATGTGTGTGCAGGTTATACTCCTTCTATGATTATTTTGATGTTGCCTTTGCACGTTTTCGTGATGTTAGTCCTGAGGTTGCAAACTGGATTGATAACATCCCCAAGGAAAAGTGGACACGTGCATATGATGTTGAGGGGCGAAGGTATAGGCATATGACCACAAATTTGTCAGAGTCAGTTAACAGGGTTTTAAAGGGTGCAAGAAACATGCCAATAACCGCGTTGGTTAAACACACATATAGTAGATTGGTAGAATATTTTGTAGGCAGGGGGCAATCGGCTACTAACCAATTGCAAGGTCCACATTCTCATTGCAAAAATGTCGTTGCTATGTTGAAGGTCAATGACTCCAATGCTACTTGTCATTATGTTTGTAGATATACTGTAGAACAAACTGTATTTGAGGTTGATGATGGTTATGACAAATCGTTTTCCGTTAACCTCGCTGAACGATTCTGCCAATGTGGGAAATTTAAAGCATTCAAGTATCCTTGTAGTCATGCCGCAGCAGCTGCTTTGCATGTTCGATCATCATTGACACTGTATATGGATGACGTATTCCTTGTGACAAACCTGGTGAACACGTATTCATTTCCATGGCAGCCAATTGGTAACGAGCAAGCAATTCCACCAAGTGCAGATCCAGTACTCATACCTGACAAGTCTATGTTGCGTGCAAATGGTCGTCCTAAGGCAACTAGAATACGCAATGAGATGGATAAAGTTGAGTCTAGCCAAAGTCGTATTAGGTGTGGTATATGTAGATTACCTGAGCATAACCGTCGCAATTGTCCTAGTCGTCAATCTATGTGATGATAAACATCAATTTAATATGAATCCCTTTCGGTTATGGTATTATTTGTTGTCTTATGTGGGTAAATTAAATCAATAAAAATGCATCCGGAATGCCATGAAATCCATACAAATACTCAAGCACGCTTTATAAAACATAGTACCATAAAATCCATGATTAAGTAACAAATGTATCAAACACAGTCCATAAAATCCCTACAATAGTCCATAATAAGTAACAAATGTAAACACAAAAAAACTAAGCTGAAGGTGGAGGCCACTGGTTATGACGAGCTTGCCGATCAGGCAATCTACGTCTACCACGACCACGCTGATACTGTGGAGTAGGAGTATGTGCCGCAGGTGCCTCAGCAGTCGCAGGTGGAAAAGCCTTATGTGGGATTTGTGTATCATGCCCTGCTTCAGCAGCTAATGAAAAATCCATGTTGCTATACATTGCGTCAACATCAACATCATCCCAAGTATTACCTCCCTGACTACTGCTCCCCCCCATGTTCCCATGATGTCTGCAATATTGGACTATGGTGAAACGACGGCCCTGCTTACGTGTTCATTGGTTGGCATTGTGGCTGATAATATGTCTGTGTGTCTGTTGAGCTCTGTGTCTGCCAGGGTGGCCAGAAGGTATCAGGCTGAGTGTCCTGCTCCTATTGTGATGGCTGAAAATAGGTTTGCTGAATACCGTATTCATGACCTATAAATGGTGGCCTAAAATATTCGGAAGTCGTAGGAGGCCTAGGTTCATGAATAGGCTCCGGAACTGGTGCAATAGGTCGGCGACGACGTCCCAATCCTCATCCCTCTTTGGCACGACGGGCAACGTCTAGCGACAACTGAGGCTCTGGAGGAAGCTGCATCAATGGTGCCTCTAGACCTGGTTCCTCTACCCGAGTAGTTTCTTTCCAAACACCAATAAGGCGAGCCACGTTGTCGTGCACATAATGCAACCCATGGTTAGGAAATTCATCATCCATGGTCACAAAATACAAATTCTCCAACCCGTCAATCTGTAAGTGAAACCATGTATACATAAACAAAAATATATGAGAGAGTAAATAAATCATTTAAAGGAAAGGACTTACACAACGATGTTGTGAGGCACCACGCTTCGTCACGTATCGCTTGCCGCATAGTCTATACCAACCCATGTACTCATGGTTGGGCGACATAAGACCATGTATTGTAGGAGGCACTTCAACATGTTCAGCTCGCCTATTCCATCTCTCTATAAATTTCCTTAACCTCCGACCCCAATTTTCCTGGGGTTTACCCCGAAGGGTAAAATCATGAACACCTTTCAATTTTTCAGGCCTATAAGGTATCGGCTGGTCCCGTCCAAATTGCCTCATACACCTATCAGGTTGTGCATACTCAGCAATGTGAAAACAAATTATTAGTGTCCGAGTCATCCACAAATGAATTGTGTCAACAGATGCACCCATGAAATCATAATCACAGTACGATTGTCAAACAACCTACACAAAGCAAACATATAAAGAAATAATTTTATAAATTACTACTTTAGTAATTTTTTAACAGATTATTTTTTATTCCTAAAATACTAGTATGTTTTTTTATCAATAAATATTAATTTTATTAACAAATAAAATAAAATCAAAGATTTTTTTTCTTCTCTCTTAATCATTCAACTCACTCTACATTTTCATAAAAACTATTATGTTATAATGGGTTATGGGTTTCTTGCACTAGTGCATCAAACTTAATGTATTTAGTTTTTGTTTTTGTCGTTTGACCAGAAATGTGAATTTTTCTTGCAGCATTGCTTAGTACAAAATTATATATTCTGCAACATGTACCCGAATTTAAGTCCAACAAATAATATTTTAAATTATTTGTTAAAATTATGACTATTTTTTATTTTTATTTTTAAAATTATTAATATATATTTTTTATTTATAAATCATCAGATGTTGATTATTTTATTTTTTTACTTTAAAATTTTAAAATAACTCATTTGATAACATTAGAGATAAATTAAGTTTTTCCAAAAATAATATTTATTTGAAAATACTAAAAAATTAAGGTTTATCCACTGTATCTCTTTAAGAAAATATAATAACATTAATTTTTAATATTATATTAAAATAGATATTTATTGATTTATTTAAAACTGAAATTTATTATAGCTTATATAAATACTTTGACACGTTAACTTATTTAGAAACTAGGGCTATTGACTTATTTAAAGAAGTCAATATAAATTAAGTTTTAAATACATTTCTAAGTCAAATTAGACTTTTAAAAAGTTCAGGTCAAATCTTTTTTTAAAAAAAGGTGCATATTAAAATGACAAACAAATTCAAATCGAACTTAGTTCACATTAAGGTCTTAGTTTTTAGTGAAACTAAGCTCAAACCGTTTAAAAAGAGGGCCTTTGACTTAAGACTTATAATAATAATAAATTGATGCAGAGAAAAATTATCAATCAAATTTATTAACTAATATCAATTATTGATAAAATTAATAGATATTTTATATTTATAATATGTAAAATTTCTTTGAGTTGGTGTTAGTCACACACCACAAGCATAATTAGTCACTAATTTAATGAATTAGAGGACATTCGTAATCTCTGACCTAAGACTAAAAAATAATATGATAAATTGATAATAAAAAATATAATTCAATGCCAATGGATTCTTAATCAAGTGATTGAACTTAGATGTTTAATGAGTTGAAGTTAAAATTAAATCGTTTATAACTCAAGTTTGATCTTTGACAAAAATAATTATTAACTAAACTTTATTTAATTTATTATTTTTTTATTAAATTTATTATATATCTAATCCACGTGTTACACATGCTATTTAATGTATTAATTTTTAAATAAAACTAATATTACACAAAATCACTATATGTATAATAAATATTACCAAAAATACTGTATAATACAAAATATTGTGTTATTTTTCCTTCACAAATTACTATATATAACTAATTGGTACGAGCATATGAATTTTTTACTTTTCTCGGAGAATATATACATTAGACTTATAAATTTATAAATCAGTTATTTCATAAGTTTTTTTATGTTGAATTTGAAGATATTTAAATAATTTTATCTGTTACAACTACTAGACATAAATTACTTTTTATAATTGATTTACTAAGCTAGATTTAAATTTAGTTAAATATTTTGTTTATTATATTATAAAACGTAAATAGGTCATATGATGAATTATTTTTTTTCTTTTTCTTTTTTTATATGGATATGTATTACTCTGCTTATTGCCATACTTAAACGTAAATAGGTCAAACTTAATTTATAAAATAGGAAAATGAGTTAAGCTTGTTTAAGCAAAAGTTTGACATTAACGAAGCCATTTTTATCCTTATTCATAATCTATATACTACAGTTACTTCATCTTGAAGTCTATAGATAGATGAAGATTTGAAGTGGTTGAAGTTAGAGAGAATCTTATGCGTGAACATTCAATCAAGCTTTCATAATCTTTGTAAATTAATCTACGTTAGAATTCGAAACTCTTAAAATATCTTGTATATCCGGAGAGTAGTTAATTATGAGTTTAATCTTTGTATCCATCTATAAGACGATAATTATACATAGGCACTGCATCTTTACCTTAAAAAAATTTGTGTGATTAATTTGTTTGAAGTCTGAAGAGGTTTTGTTATAAAGAATACTTGGTTTATTAGCTAGGAAATATTAGTGTAAGATTATTTTGGGTTGAGTTAGAAATGGCTTGAGAAAAGAATATTGGTATCTTTGAGAAAGATAGTGAAACTTGATGGGTTTGTCAACAATTAACTAGAAATGACTTGAGAAAAGAATATTGGTATCTTTGATAAAGATAGTAAAACTTGATGAATTTACCAATAATTGAACGCGGTGTTAGTGTTTGAGATAAATCAATATAAAAAATTGTATTATTATTTCTTTTACATATGTTTTTATTTAATCTTGAATTGTTGTACATCTCAAAGTTGTTTACAAAAAGATTTTTGATAAAATAGTGTTTTTAAAACTATTACTTGCTTCCTTATTTAACCTTGTGTCTGAGAAAAAAAAAGCTATTATCTAATGACATAACACCTTATTTCTAATGACTTTAACACTGCTCTCGTTAAATCAAATTTATTAAATAATGATTCAATAACAATTATGACATGATAGTGCAATTTTTTTATATGTGTATATATAAATAAATATGCAAATTAATATAACTAGATAGAATTTTTAAAAAAGCCTTGTTAAACAAATAATTAAAGATATCAATAAGTAGCTAGTTTTTAGTGATAATGGAATTGATTTTCAACATTTTGGATTTGAATTTTTGTCAACGGAAATATGTGGTTGGGAGGAGAGATTTCTTCTCAAATTTTTCAACGAAAATTAATCATAAATAAAACTAATAGATACTCTACATTAATCTCATAAATAAAAATAAACAATTAAAGATAAAATCTCTCTCAAAATCTTCCTCCTTCCATTATATAATTATGCACCAAAATTGAACTCAGTCCCTTATCACCATTGTCACAAAACAATTGCCATAGGCACCAAGAACTCCGAAGATCTCTCGAAATTCAATTACTATATATAGTATTGATAAATTAGATAAGTGAAGAAAGTTCTCTCTTTCTTTTATTATCATGGGGTTGGTGTTATATTTTGACTCGTATATTGCAGAGTAAAAGTCGATTGGAATTGAGAAACTCCACAATGAAAACAAAATGAAACTTTTTTCCTGTTGCAAAGGCATGTCTAAAGGAATCTTGATATTTTATTAGGCATCACGTGGACTTTTTTTTACGAGATCGCTGGCGGTGATATTGACAAGCTTAAAACCTTGTGGCAATTATCCAGATTTGTCCTTTAACACATTGCACGCATAATTGGTGACAAAGAAGATGATGGAAGAAAAATCCTTAGGGAGGCGTAATGTATAATAAGTACCATAGAACATGTGTGTGTGACGTAATTGAGAAGGAAGTTTTTGGACTTTCATGGTAAATCTCGTGAAAGAGGGACCACAATTGAAATCTCTAATATCTAACATTTGAATTTGTTGAAAATTTGTTTAGGATAAGATCAATGGTGACCATACCTACGGATAGACGTATGTAAATAAGTCAAGTCAAGTCAAACTTGAGTTTGACTTGTGAAAAAAATTGATGAGTTAAATTTAATTTATTTATTTAATTGAATTTAATAAAAAATTAGGACTTGACTTATTTAAAAATATTAAGTTTAAACTTAAATTGTTTAACTCATTTATAATTAATTTTCTAAATAATTAAATTAATACTAAATAATTAGCTAGTGATAATAAAATGAGGGTAACATTTGATAAGTAAAATAAAAAAATATACTAGATAATTAATTTAATATTTTTTTAAGAGACAACTGTTTTCTCGTAAAAAAAATCATTCAAGTAATATATATATATATATATATATATATATATATATATATATATATATATAATGAATTATTCACAAGTTTTTAATATTGAATTTTTAAAATTTTAGATTCAACTCATTTAAATAATTAAGCCTAATTTCAAGTTTGAATTTTCTATTAAATAAATGAACTTGAATAAGTAATTAACAAATTAAATATGAATAATTGATGCGCTAATGGAACCAAAGGGGTAGAGAATATGGATGGAATATGAAATTATAGATAAAATTGGGGATATAGATATAACTCACCCACTCTCCTACTCTCTAGTAGAACAACTTTATGCTCAACCAACTGATATGACAATTGCAATGTGAGATGAATTGGATGTTGGAATTAACTTTATACGACATGAGTTAAATTAATGTAAGTGAAAGTTAATTATAATTTAAACAATATCATATTTGTCAATTTGTTTGCGTAAGAATTTCCATCAACCATCTTTCCCGAAGTACTTGATACACTGATACACTGATACCTAGACTTATAAAAGAACAAAGAACCTTTTTTTCTTCTTTCTTTTAGGTATTTTTATCCTAGAGTTGAGAATTAATTCTTTGAAGCACTGAAATTTATTTAAAACATTGACTTTTCCAAATTAATAGATATTTCTCCATATGTACATACTTAAGGATTTAATTTCTAATTACATACACATAAAGAGCAATGTAATTAGGTGTGAACTATTTCACGCCATTTTAGTAGAAGAACTAAAGATGCTGTTGAATTACTAAAAGTATGAGAAGTGTAGCTTAAACTTCGACAGATTTAATTTGGATGAAGATGTGATATATATTTAATTATCTCGTGTATATTACGAAACTACTATCGTTATTTCTTCTGTTCAAACAACTAATAAAGATTGCAACAATATCCACCTGTATTTCTCTTTTATAATTGTTGTCGTTTCAATTGTCATTAATGTGAGTTAGAATAGCAACATCCTAACGCGTATGGCCTCTAAAGAAGGAAGTAATTGATGGTATTATACGATTGAAGTTGGATACAACAAATGGATCAGTGGCACAGTCATAATCAGTTTCTTTCTATTGGATACAGAAATTGGATAAATGTCAAAATCTGCTTCTTTGTTCTTTCCTATTGATAATTATCCATTAATTAATTAAATAAACGTGGTTCATCGGTTGGTGGAAAAATCAGATTCGCCAAACTTCAAATTTATGTGTGCATAAAAAAAATTAAATTTACTGTTTATTGTCGGGCTCCCAAATCGATTATTTTTATTGTTAAAATAAAAATAAATAATAATAATAATAATATATTATAACTATAGAGTGTTAAAAAATATTTAAATGTTTAAAAATAGTTACAATTAATTATATTATTATAATTCTATTTGTTTAAATAATATTATATTTTAAAAAAAGAGCTATTTAATTTCCACTGTGATAGTGGTATGTAAAATAAGGACGTACTGTTTGAATTTAATTAGTTACCTCTATCGAATTCAAGTTCTTAAGACAGCTACAATAAAAATTGATAGAGAATTTATTGACTCATAAGGGTCTTATTTAACTTCAATTGTGTTATGGCAATTGTTAACGTGAACTACTTTATAAAGTGGTTTATTATGGACCATTTTTAGTAATCTTTGGATCTATTTTAGACTCATCATAATACCATGTATCCTACACAAGATCCCTTCTCCACTCTCCTTCTACCGCTCTCTTCGTCATTGTAATATCTCAAGTTTTGAATATTAGGAATATATTACAAGGAAAATTCTTATTAGGACCATTATGTTATAGTTTTGCAAGTATTTGTTATTATTATTTGTATATTATTAATTTTGTCCTAAACATATAGTTGTGTTGTGATAATGTGTGTTCCTATACGGGTGTGTATTTTGTGTATATTATTGTTGTTGTTGTTGTATTATATTGTATTTGGTGTTAGAAGAATAATATATTAACTTCTTATAGTTAGAATCCTTGAAAACTAATCATAAGTCTGGTGTTAGTTTTATGATAACAATCCTACAAAGATCACACGTCATATATTGAGTTATAGTTGTCCGTTTGAGGTGTTATTTGCGTCGTTGAAAAACTTGCTGAAAAACTATAATTCATCCCTACACCCTGTAAACCAAAATAGGCTTTTATCTTAGAGAAAATCGGCTCTAAAGCAGGTCACTTGATCATGAAAAACACAGTCTCACATTGAACTAAATATCCTCATGAACTTCTTTCTTCCCCAATATATAGAGGAGACCACCAAATCTTATATGCACCAAAGCGTAGAGTGGTCTTAGCATTAAACATGGAGCCCCTCATAGTTAATAATTTTATATTCCCCTTAGAGTTTCAAAACTTGGGACATATAGGAAACCTAAGGTTGCGTTTTGAATCACACCCATGTTTTAGCCTTAGTAAGAGTTGGAGGATTGTGGTGGATGACACCACCAAGTTTGTACAAGTCAGTCAGAGTTTGTCTCCATATTTCTCTGGTGAGTGTTTTTCCTATCCTTTCTAAGATATTTTCTTCTTTAGCTTTTGATGTAAGTATTTTATCACATCTTAAAAACTAGATATCTTATCTTAGTTTAGGAGAATGATATGGAAACCAAGAGATGTGAAGAGAGTAACTAGAAATGTGATGTTAATGTGAAAAAAGAGTTAAAAAGATGACCAAACTAGACTTAGGTGTCTTCATAAGAAATGTATCCCTATATGTTAGCTAACAATTAGCATTGGTTTCATGTAATTTGGAATTATGAAACTCTATATATTGAACAATTAGTGTGCAAAGGTCAAATTGTCAAGATTATGCAATTGGTTTGTGTTCTTCCTAATTCTAGACATATTAGACAAGTGAAATAGCTTTTGAGGTAAAGATAGAAATTGTAGATAAAACAATTGTCTTATCTTTCAAACAAGATAGGAATAAACATTATTGAGTTAGTATAACTCTAGTTATATTGTGTACACCATATAGAGGTCATAGGAGTATAAAAGTACATAAACCCCCAAGAACTTAAGAAATGATATACAAATTATAGGTGTTAATAGATAATTGTTGCAATAGGAAAATGATATAGAATTTGGATGGATTGAATAGTGTACTACTTAGCAAAGTGTACTTAAGGATGATTATGATTGAATTATGTTTGGGAACAATGTTCTTTTTTACTATGAACATGATTTTATATGTATTGAAATGAGTGTGAAATGTAATGTATGATTCATATGTGGATGCCATGGTACATGAGTAAGATTTGAAATGTTTAGAACCTAGTCAATGTGGGATAAAATTCTCCATGTGCCGTGATAAGTGAAACCATGTGCATCCTATGTGATCATACACCATAAGTGTGCATATGTTTTTTAGACGGGGGATGTGGTTGAGCTTAACTGGAGAGGACATGAATGAGTTGAAGTATGGCTTTGTTCTTGGGGGTATCCAGTTTGTAATCTACGTGTGGCTCATGTTGATCCCTTGGGTTGGAGTATCTTGCAAGGCTGGGTAACCCTGACACACTACCGACAGTCTCATCTCGGTGAGAGTGTATTAATGGAATTTTTTGAGTTCGTTACTGCATGTTCTCTCAAGCTTCTTTCACAATTGTTTTTCTAGTACCACATGCATATGAAAAAGAGAAAAGAACATTGCATTGCATAGTGCATTATTGTGAGTTGGTCAGATTTGTGTGATCAACGATGTGGATGCCATGAATGTCTTAGGTTGTTGTTGTGTAATGTGTGAATGGTTCTGTCCTTAGTTATGATATTTTTTTATGTGAAACTATTATGATGACTTGGAATGGATGAGATGTGACTTTTTAAGAGAATAGAGAGAGATCTATCTAGAATGGCGCTATATGACCATAGGATAGAATGCATGTTACTTTTGAGCATAGAATGAAGCAAGATTAGTGTTTAAGAGTAAAGCCCAAGCAAAGTAAATGGAGTTACCGCAAGAGGGAGAACTAGTGTTGTAAGAGTAAATTTGAGTATAAGCTTAACGAAGAGTAAACCCTAAGATATTAGTAAAGATGAACTAGTGTAGTAAGTGAGTATAAGGATAAGTTTGAGGCAAGATTTATGATTTAATGGATGTAGACCTAACCATAGAAGTAGCAAAGTTTGATAAATACCAAGTGAGGGTAAAGCTATGAAAAAAAGTGAACGATGGAGTGTTCAGGTAGAAGAGTTTATCCCAATTGTAGAGTCCTTAGAGCATTCACTGAGACATTATGTCTCCCTCTCACCCTTTTAAGTTCCCTTCTTTTCAAGAAACAGGTAATGGCACGTGTTGTGGAGCATGGAGTCTTGTTGTGGAGAACATAGTCTAGTTATATTTTATGATTATATGTAATTCATTTTGTATGATGATGAGACCCTTGTTACAAGGGAGGATTTGTATTTATCAATATTATAATTAAGTTCTAATTTGTATATTTATTTGTTAGCTTTCGCATGATAACATTGTATAAATGTTTTTAATTTTCATGTTCTAGAAAAATAAGCATAATTACGATAATAGCCTTATGGTGTTACATTTAGTAGTATTAGAACCTGGGCGAACCTTTCGGCGTGTGAGTTATGTGTCTTCCATGTTTTCCTATGTGTGCTTTATGAAAGTTTTTGACATTGTGTGAAGTATGTAGAGTGTTTTGTTCATTTTCTATACCATAAATTCTAGTTCTGCTGTCGTGAAATATTGAGACTAGTCATCTCAATAATTTGTTCGATGCATATAGGACATTATGACAAGAGAAAATCGAGGTCAAGAATTGATCTCATTTGGTTATAAGCAAATCTTAAGGAACTAAGTTTATTTTCTTATTTGTGAAAGATATAAAGTTACTTTCAACTTGGTTCTCCCCTAGATGCTTGCATGTATAAGTATAGGATGTTTTAGTGCATTTCTCTTTTGATTGATTTAATGGCCTTTAAGTGGGAACATTGTTGTGCTGACTATGGATTACTCTTAATTGGTGCTTTATATAAGGAAGTTTTCTTTGATTATCATGCATAAGAACCTTTCTTATTCATTAGAACATGAAATGCATGTATGTTTTCTAGATGAAGAGTGTAGAATAAGTTTATCCCTATGTATGTGTCCTTTTTCCCCATGTTTTATTTTTGTGATTTTTTATATTATGTTTTATTGAAATAATTTCATGGTTATTGTATTGGTGTGTAATATCCTATCTAGATAATATTTTTTAGAATAGTTGGGAAGTTGGGTGATTTACACAATCAGAGGATGAGAGAGATAAAGGTTCTCTTTGTTGTAATGAATACATGAGCACTCATGTGTGCATTTTTGTATGTGTCTCTTGGTGTGCACATTTCTTTACATGCTTTTATGTGCACCTTCATTTGTGTGTATACGTGTGTGAAGGGAATGTGTTTCTTCCTAACCCTGGAATGCTTAATTCATGTAATTGATGTGTAAATTGTATGTTGCATTCATATTGATGTTTTAGTGTTTTTGAGTTTTGTAATTGGGAATTTATGATGTCATTATATTTCCCTTAAGTTGTTTCTTCTTGTTATTTATGTTTCCTATGCCATTGAGTTGTTAGTAGAAGATCATACAATTGTGAGTTAAGTGCTTATCTAGTTTGAGAATGAAAGTAAGGATATAGTTGTTTTTAGATAAGGGGATGATGACCTTAGTCTAACCTAGGTTAGGCTAGGTGAGGCATGTTACCTTAGACAATTATATGTAACAAGAACCTTATGGAAAACCCTCACATATGTCCTTAAGATAAGGTTGATAAAAATAAGTGGACATGCCAACCTGGTAGCAACCGAGATAATGTAGAGGTAGTGTAGCTTAGAAAAACAACAATTGATAACCTCAACCAACAATTATGTTTAAGATCAAAGCCTAGTGCAAAGAAGGAAAAATGTGATGTGTAGGTGCAATAGGGAAGATCGTTGCAAGTGCCTAGATTTATGTCCACCATAGGCATGGTAGAGTGCATAGATAATTAGATGCCTAATGAGTGGGGGCAACCTAGTTGTGATAGTCATAAACTTAGTTTGAGCCTAACTCTTTGAAGAATCCTTAATGACCATAAGATTTTGTAAAAGAAGATAGATATATGTAGGAAGAGAATGTGATTTGATCTTGATTTCAAGGACCAAAATCTTTTAAGGAAGGTAGAGTTGTAATACCATAAGTTTTGAGTACTAGGAATATGCTATAACTCTTATTTAAGATTTTTCAGTTATATTTTCTATAAATATTTGTTATTATTATTTGTATATTATTGGTTTTGTACTAAGCATGTACTTGTGTTATGGTAGTATGTGTGTGTTCCTATACGTGGATGTATATTGTGTATATTATTTTTATTGTTACTATTACTATTATTATCGACTTCTCAGTTGCTCATATACTATGACACTTCATACAATGACATTTCACTCCACATTCTTGTTTGTCAGAACCCTCCACAGGTAAAAACTTTTCGTAAGTAGTCATTTCCAAGACCTCAAAAATTTGCTTCAACTACTTTTAGGAGCAATGATTGTCTCCATAAACCAACATGAGACTTTCCAGCATGTTTTTTTCTCACTCACACGCTTTCTGAGAAACTTTTCAAAAGGTCACTCATCCCACAACTACTCCAAACAAACACGCTTAATTGTGAAGTTCTTAAGTGATAGGATACTGAAAAGTAGATGCATTTTGTTGGTATAGGTACTACTAATTAATTCCTTTAAGTCATCCTCAATTATACAGTCTCTTACTTGCATAGCCTCTGGATCTCTCTCTTTCTGGTGTGATTCGTTGGGGTGTTACATAAGTCGCCTCTGAATGTGATTTCCTCTGATGACAATTTTACTTTCTCTTTCTTTTTTCCTCCTTCTCACCTTTCCCCTTCCCTTGTGTCGGCGTCACTGTCTCCGCCTTATTCGTCATCGGCCTCCACCAACTCCATGCAAGATCCCTTTGCCTAGAAGTCGTGGAACCTTCCATCACTAGGAGCCTTCTTTACAACAACACGACCATCTTGTTCACCATCCCCAACAACATGGTCACCTAATCGCCCAAAATCGCTCGATAGTAACCATGGTTGATTTGTTTGTTTGTTTGTTCAAACCTTTTTCATCTTTTTTCTTTGATGCGTGGAGAACATAAGCATGCTTCTGTGAGAAAGTAGGAAATAAATAAGTTTAGACTCAACAGGTCAGTGTATGCAAAGTAAAATCGATTGGTGATGGAGTTGAAAAAGATTTAGAGACTTTAAGGCCACGTCGATAGGGTTTGGAGCTTGGATAGGAACTCGACCATCGATCACGCTGGTATCCCACTTGTATTTGCTTGTTGCACAACGTCGACAAAACTGTCCGAATCTGGGAGTGGAAACTTTCCTCTAGGTCTGCAAAGTCTTTTGTGTGCTTAATTTCACTGATAGGGTGATTCACTTTTCAGATTCAACCTCCATTTCACTGACACATAACTTTCTTTTTTGTTTTAGTTTAAGATTATGGTGTGGGCAAAGTAGGTGAGGCGATGTAGGGTGGGAAAGGGTGAGAGAGAAGAGAGAAGATTATGATGGTGTCATAAAAAATCGCTTTTGATAATGGTGCACAATGGAGAGGGTTGCAGAAAGAGGTGGGAAATGGATCTTTTGTGTGTAAGATGCATGGTATTATGGTGAGTCTAAGATGAATCCAAGGATTACTAAAAATGATCCATAATATACCACTTATTAAATGGTCAATCGTATTGAACTTTCTATGTTATTTCTAAAAAAAAGGCTGGGTGAGACAAATTTTTCAGAGATTTTTTTTATTTTTCTTAATATAGAGAACATCCAATAGAAATATTATACTGATAACGAAGGAAATATTAAAATAACTGAACATTTTTGCTGAAAGAGTGCTCACTTGAAGCCTACTAATAAATTCACAAAAGTTTAGTTTGAAGATCTTATGAATAGAGGGAAGCAATAGAGAAAAGTATACCATAATAATCTCGTTTTAAAAATGGATGAAGCATTGGAATTGAATTATGCACTCATCAACATTTTACCTTTAATGTTTCCAAAAGAATAAAAACTTTCTACCTTTTAAGACTTAGATATAAATTCATAATTCCCTAACGGGCTATCCATAATGAAATTAATTAATTAGTAGATGGTGAGTTTTTGACCTTTGAGACACAATAAGTAACTGGTACGTGACAAGTGGTTATATTAAAGTTGTAAATACTTAAATGTGGAAAAAGATATTAAATAATAAAAATTTGACTTTTTTTTATATTCGTCAGAATTCTACACAATATTAAGAATTACCAATATTTACATACTCTACTCCACTAATTGAGTTAGACATTATTGATAGAAAATTGACAGTCTATTCAATATATCTATTAGACTTAAATATATTTAAGTTCTTGATAAATTATTACATTTTGTTTTGAGTATATAATATTTTAAAACTTTTATTTTGAATTTCTATCATTAATTAAATAATGAGTTGACATCATTATAATCTTTGATAATATTGGAACACAAATTTTTTTAAATATCATAGACTTATAACAATGGAAAAATTTATTAGAGATCTAGAATAAAATTTAATTATTTCTTAAGGATCTTAAACTTGTTTAAATTTATTTATTATATATGGCGGATAAAAAAAAAGTTGACAGTGTTATGTTGTCGGATAGAGGATAATACTGAAATTACTTAACTCTTGAAGGGAAATTCGCTCGATCAAAAGTCATAATAGAAAAGTAATTCATAAGAATTATTGGTAGCACTGATTAAAATTATCATAATAAAATAGTAAAAATGCTACCTCAATTACTGATAATATTGTTGTCATACATTGATGATATTAAGTTTGTTGATTAATAGAAGTTTTTTATTGGTATGAATGTTATAAAAGGGTCAAATATCAAAGGCACATCTTAACATTGAAATTGTTGCTGAAAGAACTAAAATTTAAATTCCTTGAGAAAGAACTCTAAAGGAAACATAACAATAATACTAATAATTTTGTCAATAGGGGGCTTAATTAATCTTGGCGGAGAACCATCAGATGTAAGAACATGACTTTCTAAAAGAAATATATTCAAAGTTTCTGCTAGTACTTTATCCCACGTCTGAGGACGAACATTTTTCTCTCTCTTTTGAGCATCGTTTCATGGATACGAACACTCATGATATCTTAGAACATGTGAGACCCATATTTATAAGAGTAAAGGACGAGTAGAATAGAGAGGGACTATATCTAGTAATATTAATTGCCGAGAAAGTACATGATACAACTTTAGAATTTGTTTAAGAAATTGGTTAACCACTTAGGTGTCTGGTCGATTTAATTCCCAAAAAATATAGCTAATTTCAGATTTAGTAGTGAAGAATTGCCTGAACTAGTCTACAAACCAATGACAACGATGAAGGACAAGATAAATTTCAACTTTTTTTTATAGTCAAAAGGTATTTAAATTTTTTATTTAACACTCAATTAATACATTTTCTATCTAGTCTATATATTTTAGAATAAAATGATATTTCTAATCATAATTTCATTTTCAAACCGGGAATCAAAACTTAGATCTTGATTAAAGAATTCAAATGTCAAACTACTTATGTAAATAATTTTTAGCGAATTCCACATTTATAGTGCTTTGGTTCCAAGCCCTGCACTTTAAATTCTTAAACTAACACTTCTAGTCACAACTCCATTCTTAAACTTTGTGACCATGATCATCTCATTTCGAAGCAATCTCACACCTTGTCCCATACTGAAAAATCTATTACGACTCAAAACTTCACTTTCACCAACCCCTTAAGTATATGCCGATAACCTTATATTAATTTGTTTAAATTTGACATTTTAGCGTTTCAAGAAATTTTAAGTTCAATGTACAAATCTTCAACAAAAGAGTATCTGCATTTTTTTAAAAGAGTGATGTTCCTTATCTTAGGAAAATCAATTTGAACATCCTACTACCCGGCAAATCTTTTTATATAAACTAATAAATGACCGTAAATTATTGTTGTTTGTTAGAAACTTAATTATTATTCTCACCAATACTGTGCATCGCATGTAAACTTCAAAACGCCATGTTTAGTTGAGCACCTAAATTTGTATATTAATGTTATGCATTGGACATATTTAACCAATCATTGTTCCCTCAACAGACATATCAACAATTGTGTGGGTCCATTTACACCTATCACCCTATCTATTTCTTAAATTAAGTTCTTATATTATATAGTTTATATTACAATTTCTATCGTGGGAGATAAATCACGGACTCAATTATTATCATGACTCTATAAAGTGCGGTGAGACTTTGGGGTGGTCTTGAGTGTGGGGTAGAACCCAGACAAAGTTGGCCCATCGTATGGTGCAATGTTTTTTGTTTTGTTTGTAGTTTCTGGTGAATAAAAGAGTGCACTTGTTGGGACCAAAGAGATAAAGAGTTGGTCTCTTTTCATTTTGCCCTTTTCTCTAAACTATAGAATGTCCATTGTATATCTCTTTCCATTTTGAGTTCAGTCACAAGAAACGTTTGTTCTTGAACATTCACCATCATTGTGATCCTTGGCAGTTGATAGATTGCAATCCTTCTTACTAAAGATGACAAGAGGGGCTGATTATGAAGATTGAAAACCTCGTTTGCTGAATTATATAACTTGCACTTCCTCATTCATGAATTTATAAATATGGAAAAGTTTACCTTATTTTATTGATGATTTCCGACTTTTGTAGCTTATGACATGTAGTTAGAGACGTAAAATTTGGCTCGTTTACCCACCAAGTTAGGCTAGCCCAAGTCAAATTAGGCCATAAATTGGTGATCTAAAAAGAATTAGGCCAATTTATCCCATACAACGAATTAAAACAAGTCCGATAAAACTTGTATATTCTTAGTTTGAACACTATCATGACTATTTGGACTGATATTATTTTATTATTCATCTTTTTTTCTTTTTTTCCTTTTAAACATAGTATAATTAAAAAAACTAAAATGAACCAATTTGGACTGACCCAATTGATCAAGAAAACGATGGCCCATGAAAAATTCAGACCAGGTCAACCTATTTTCATGATTTGATCCATCGAGCTAGACTGAGTTAAATCAACCCATTTGAAAATTAGCTGCAAAAATTATTAGGTGGTACTATCCTATGGTCTCTCGACTAGTATTCCTAAACTCTAAACCTAGCTAATAGGAGAATAACCAATAACATTTAATTATGTGTTATGTAAAGATTAATTGAGATCATAAACAAGACAATAGTCTAAAACCACCTAATAATATCTGGTAATGGTGTTCATAGGAAGTTTTCTAAGTTCATTTGTTGATCTCAGACGCGTAACAATATTAAAACAAATTCCCAACATATATATGATAAGATAAAATGCCCTTTTCTTGGATCAAAGCCAAATGGCAAAGATCCGTGCATTTTATATATAACATAACAAACGGATGAGATAACCCCAAACAATATCAAATGGTACAAGTCTCGTGAAATATAAATATTGGGACTGAAGGGAGGAGAGTAACATGCCAAGAGTCTTGTGCATGTGACCATAGATGACCACAAAACTCCAATTATTTGAATAGACTAGTCTCGTACCTCCAGTTAATTTTCTTGGTACTACGTCTCTTTTCATATGCCCAAAGAATTAATGACTTAGAGGCCAATGAAAAAGTGAGATACCCTCTCTTGCAGTTCCAATCAACAAACAAAAACTAGATACTTTGATCCCTTTTTCTTGTGGGTTCGGTGGTCTTATATTATTATGAAAAACATGTTCTCATCAATATAATAAAGGAAGGCCACTCTCTAGGGATATATCACAAACATTTGCACATGCAAAAAACCAAAAACAATTATTTGGTTCATTTTTACCTTGTACGGATTTGGGGAATGGGAGTTTACTTGGACTCTAGATTCTTATTATAACTTTTTTTTCTTGTACAAATGTGTGGCGAGTGGAATATGTCATTCACATCGTGTGAATGATTAGAACCCGACAAGTTTTGGAATTTGGATATCGTATGGAGACTGTTGTGTGGACCTCTTCCGTGCAGTGTTTTTTTTTTTTCTTCCTGAAAGTAGCGTGCGTGCAATGGTTACATAGATAAGGAATCTTTTTATTTTATTAATACCAGTAGAAAGAGATTATTACGTGTCTGGTGGTCCATATTTTATTTTAAAAATTTCAAAATGTAAATTTGTTCTTTTTTATAATTTTATCTTATAGCAGTTTGATATGATTAATTTGACATGAGAAATTGAAAGAAAATAGTATATGTTTAGAAAGTAATTAAAAATTAAATCAGTCTAATAAAATGTGGAGACAAAAAAAATTCCTTTATTATCATTATAGATTATATAGATATTGTTAAGCAATAAAATATATTTTGTGGGTTAAAGTGAAGGAAAAGAAAAGATATGATATGACATAAATTGTTGGTTCAAATATCTACTAACAATAACAAACAACTAACATTGACTGATGAATTTTTTTTAAAAAAACAAGAATAAATAACAAGTTGATTGAATTTTTTATAAGATAGTTAATTGAAATCTTAGTACTAAGAATAAGTAATTTTGATCCCAATTAAACTAGCAAGGTAAGTTATCCACATTATTATTTATTTTATTTTATTTCTCTCTCATAAATCTAAGTTATTCAAATCTTATTTATAATTTATTTAAGTTAACTGGGTATATTATCTTATAATTTAATAAATTGATATTGATATGTTAGAAACTTATCCAAAATTCCAGACATAATGTTTTATTCCAGAATCTATTTTCCTAGAGGGTATTTTGGATAAACAAATTTAAAAGGAGAGCGCATTAGCAAAAATATGGGAAGTGGAGATAGTAATTGCCTTTTTCTTCGAGACAAATGATGTGGCTCAATAAGAGAAATAGACCAACTCTAATTGGGACCAACTTAAGTGTTGAGCTTTCTACACCATTTAAAATTCTCCTACACCATTTTTAAATAGTGCAATTCC
>CM023950.1:9724826-9971978 GCA_013407115.1 Glycine latifolia
CGATTTGTTTAAGCTTACTCTTTAGTGTCATTTTCCCACACAAATCAAGTTTTTCAAATGAGCTAGATATGATTTCGATCTCGTTAGTAATTGTGACTTCAGATTCATGCATACCATCATCTGAAAAGTTTAATCTCCGCCAAAAAATATGAACAGTGTCAACTGGAATGCTCCCAAGTACATACTTAGCTAGCTCACACGCATAAGGCAAACCATGCGTTCTTCTCACAACACACCCACAACGAGAAGGATTTTTTCCTGCATAATGGTTTAACGCGTACCTGGACACCATGCCAACAAGTCTCTTGTATAATGTTACTTTAAAAACATGCCCTACCATATGTGTGCTTCTCTCCAAAAATGCCTTGACCTCATTATGTTGCAACGTGATCATATTGTTCATGGCATCCCAAACAGTGCATAAGTCTCCAACACTATTCTGCAGTAGCCGCTTTAAGGTCCAATGGGCAGACTCCACCCTGCAATGTATGATAAAACAAATTAAATAGTGAAAGAAAAATAACTTATGGAAATGTCAAATTAAGCAATCTCAATTCAAAAACCGACCTATTTGTTGTTGTATTTCCAAAATGCATGACTTTGTTTGTCCATGCTGTGACAAATTTCTCTTTGTGGGTATTCAACCAAGTGTCCTTCACATAATCAACAAATGTAGGCCACGATGCACATGCAACTTCAAATTGCATAAGATAATCATCATATTGCTTCTCAGTAGAATAGTCAACAAGACTTCCCCATGCTTCCATCAGATAATCCCATGCATTCTTCTGCCTTACATAAGTTTTATATTTTGCCTTCACATTCTTCTCAATGTGAAACCGACACAATAAATTTGTTGCCTCTGGAAAAACAGTTTTCACAGCACTCATCAATGTTGAATCTCTATCTATAACAATCACCTTTGGGAAGAATTCACTTTTATAAAAAATGCCTCTAAATCGTTCAAGGGCCCAGACAACATTGTTTATGCGTTCAGCCTCTAAATAGGCAAATGCAGCTGAAAATGTCATGCTAGTAGGTGTCACACCAACAATGTCTAGTAAAGGAAGTTTGTACTTGTTTGTTTTATAGGTACTGTCTATCAAGAACATCAAATGATATGCATTGCTCAATTGCATTGCATGTGGATGTGCCCAAAACAAGTTGCGTACAACATTTTCATCCTTCAATCGATGCCAATGAATATACATGTCGCGTTCAAGAAGTTTCATTAGCTGTTGCATTTCAGTATTAGTGCCTCTTGTACGCGTCCGGTATGCATATCTTGCATTGTATATTTTTTTTCAAACCTGTTACATTATTTGCATTGTGCTCCTTCAATGTTAGAATAATATTTTTTGGTTTGACCATCGCCCTTGTCATATCAGCAACAATAGTATTCTCCTTCTCAGTTATTCGACTAGCATATGCGTGTCCACAAAATGACTTGGCCAAGGCATGATTGTGATTTCCACATATTAGCTTCACCACCCACACTTGCCCTCCCGAGATTGGTTTGCCCGGCAGCTTAAAAGGACACTCACATTTTCTAGTGCTAGTGGTTGAAGGTGTGAAACCTTTTTTCCATGCTCTATACTTTCCACTCCTTTCACAACCAATTAACACAAATGATGTTCTTCCTATTTTTCCAGTTTTCATGTCACTCTTCATTATAACCGCTACAAAACCATTCTCAAATGCAACCATACGAGCTCATTTTAATATTGTATCACGCGATTCAAACACCTACACAAATGGATAATTCATATTTAATTTTCTAAATTCAATCATTTAATAACTTTAACTACATTCATGTTCTTTAACTACATTAAAATCTACATAATTACCTCATTTGTTTGGAACGCTGCAGAACAATCAACTAAACAATCATTGTCTTCAAACTCATCAGGGTCTGGTCCAATGTCTTCATTCATATAAATTTCTTCAGCCATTATACTCTCATACATCCACTCATCGTTGTCCATCCTAACAAAGAAAAAAAAAATTAAACATACATAGCACCATCTGGAAGGCTATAAAAACACATACACGCTAAATAGTAACATTTACTAACATTATTATATTTAAATGTGTCCTTATTTATATTGTTTAATGTTATTATTTTACATTAAATTTTATTTTTTTTATTATATTTAAACAAAAGTTAAATTTTTAACTGATATCTACTCAATTAATTTTTTTTTAAAAAAACTCAACTAATTAACCTTTTAATTTTAATTTTTTTACCTTTACGGATTAGGTAATCCGTATGGGTCATACGGATTGTATGATCTGTATAAGTCATACGAATTAGGTAATCCGTATGAGTCATACAGATTACCTAATCCGTATGACAAGCATGCACCATCATTTACGGATTTCCTAATCCGTGAAATCCTTATGGATTACCGAATCTGTAAGGCAAAAAAAAACACTCACCTGCACCTTCGAACACGCTCCACTCCGACGAAAACCAATCAAAAACCACCTCTAGCAATGCAGAGCTCAAACAAACCGAATGCACACCTCAATGAAACCAAATGCAAAACAATCACCTAACAAGATGACTCCAAGCAATGCCCAACTCAAATAAATGGCGACAATGGTGTAGTAAGTCCGTGAGTGAAGCTCCATTGCACAACAAATATATTTATGTGCTTTTCACTCATTAAGGGCATTTAAGGAATTATCAAAAATTTAAATGGTGTAGGAGAAAAGCTGTGGTGTATGAAGCACGTGCCCCAACTTAAACCCATTAAGCTCACCGCGTATTCCTGCTCCAGCAGTAGCGTACCTCGTAAACCTTCACCGTCTCAGCTTAGGGTTTTACCGTTAAACGATTCTCTTTGTCTTTCTCTGTTCTGAAACCACTCCCGCTTCGTCGTCACCATGGTTCGCTCTTCAACTTCGATTTCGCACTCCTTTGGTTCAACCTTCTTAACATTTGCTCTTGTTTATTTTTTTTGGTTCTTATGTTGTTGTCGTCTGTTGTGTAATTGCAGCCGCAAGGGGATTACATAGAGCGTCACAGAAGAGACTATGGCTACTGTCTCGATCACTTCGAGCGGAAGCGCAAGAAAGAGGCACGTCAAGTTCACAAACGATCTGCAATTGCCCAGAAGGTTTAAATCAAAGTTTTAGTTTTCAATTGCTTTTTGTTTAACCTAGTTGTATTGTTTTAATTCTAATTATCGGTTTTTGTTAATTTTAATGGAACAGGCTCTGGGTATTAAGGGTAAAATGATTGCCAAGAAAAACTATGCTGAAAAGGCACAGATGAAGAAGACGTGAGTTATTTTATTTTATTTATTTATTTACCTTTTCTTAGTTTTTATCTTTTTTTCTTCTCCTTATGTATTGTGTGTTGATCATTTTTTCTGTATTTATTTATGATATTATGATATAGCTTAGTTTATGGGTGCTGAACTACTGATGCATGACGCATCATTTTTTCATTGTTGATATTTTGTATTTGTTTTGATGCCAAAAAGTATTTGTGGTTGATTTCTTCAGTCTGGATGATTTTTGAATGATGTGTTTTGTTTAAATTATTGGTAATCAGCTAGTAGCTTTTCTTCCCTATGGATTTGAATTATCTATGCGATGTGAAATTTGAGATAGTTATAACACTGTTCTGTGTGAACAGTTTGGTTATGCATGAAGAATCGACGTCTAGGCGCAAGACTGATGATAATGTTCAGGATGGAGCTGTTCCTGCTTATCTCCTTGATCGTGATAACACGGCCAGAGCAAAGGCATGTTCATGTCTTGAAAGATGGTTGTGTGTGTGTGTTTGCAGACTTGTAAGTAATCTGATGGATTTCTATTTTTAGGTTCTTAGCAACACAGTTAAGCAAAAGAGGAAGGAGAAGGCGGGAAAATGGGATGTTCCTCTACCTAAGGTGAAATTGTGTTCAATACTTTGTGCATTAATTATGTTAGATGAAATCTCTTGCAATGTGTATGTTATTGCTATTTCATGTTTGTGTTATGTTTCCCTGTGAATGGAAGGGAGCGAACTTGGTAATTAAATGAATGTATGCTTTCTTATTTCTTCAGGTACGTCCGATGGCTGAAGATGAAATGTTCAAAGTGGTCCGTACTGGTAAAAGAAAGAGTAAGCAACTGAGTACTATATTTCATCTTCCTTGGTAATTCATAGATTTATCTGTCCAATGCTAATTATTGACTTCAGTTTCTAAACTTATGGTTAGTGATGTTAATTGGTGCTACATGATCAAAACGATATACCAAATGTTATTTTCCAGTACTAGCTACATTACACCCACCTTCCCTTCTTAGCTTGTTTATGGACAAAGATCATCAATCTGTATTTCTTTGCTTGAATAGGTTGTGGTATTTGTATTATGGGTGTGTCTAAATCAAAACACCAACTCTTAAATCATGGTGGTCTTGTGATTTCATTACATTAATGATAATTTTCTAATAATATGTGGCTAACCATTTTTCAGCCAAGCAATGGAAGAGGATGGTTACAAAAGCTACATTTGTTGGGCCTGGTTTTACCAGAAAGCCTCCAAAGTACGAGCGACTCATTCATCCTACAGGATTGCGGTTCACTAAAGCTCATGTCACTCACCCAGAACTTAAATGCACATTCAATCTAGAAATAATTGGAGTGAAGAAAAACCATAATGGCCCTATGTACACCTCTCTTGGTGTCATTACCAGGGGAACTATAATTGAGGTATTTATGTTGTTTCCTTGTATAAATTCTAATTGATGGTTATTTCCACACTCACAATTTAAGGCATTTGAGTTGGTATGCATTGATTTATAATGTTGCTGGTATGCACTGATGTATAATGTAGCTGTAATATTATCAAAATGTGTTGCTTATTTCTTTCCATACTGCAATTTCAGGTGAATGTCAGTGAACTTGGTCTTGTCACACCTGTTGGGAAAGTTGTGTGGGGTATGATTATTTGTTGTGTTTTACTTACCATTGACTGAAATTTTCTGAAATTGATGTGTTGGGAATTTTGTTTGCCGTGAATGCAGGTAAATACGCTCAGGTCACAAACAACCCAGAAAATGATGGTTGTATAAATGTTGTTTTACTTGTTTAAGGTCATAGCAAGCATCAGGGTCCTGATATGTGTTTGTCGTGTGGCTTCAAAACAATTTAACTAAGCTAATTCTGCAGCACAGGGTTAACCTAGGTCGACTCAGAGACACGATCAATATGGTTCTAGCTTCAAATCATTGGTAATAATAAGGGGGAATTTTGTCAAACAGTTGGTATGCGCAAAGTAAAACATGCAAGAACACAAACTAAAATTAAAGAACAATGCAGAAATTAACAAGATTATCAAGGAGTAAATTAAAACAGATTAGAAAGCATCAATCCAATTCACCAACCCAAGCTATTCGAATCATCATCATTCTCATAAGTTGATTCTATCATGAACATTCATTCAATCTCAATAGAAGCAGTTCAATCGAATTAACCCCTAAATTAATTGAAACCACAAACCCTAATTGAAATATCATCCAATTAATCTGTGATTTATATTCGAAATTAGGCAATGAATCCATAACCTAATCCGCTTTCAATTCTAAACGCATTCATAATCATGAAAACAGAATAGCAATTGAAGAAGAAAGTGAACATTCACACAGAATTCGAAATACTAAACCAGAACTCAAATTCTCCTCTTGCTTGGATTGGATCCTTGGATTGAGTGATTATTTAGCCTTCCATGATGATCACCAAGGAAAGCCCCATGAAATAAGTGCAGAAAAATGGAAGAATAGCAAAATGAAAATGAAGAAGATGAAGAACAATGAAGAACAAATGAGAGAAAATGAAGAACAAGCTTTTGATTCTAAAAACTAAAGAAAAGAAATAATAAACTTGTTTGTGCAAAATGTAAAGTGTTGTCCAAGTTTCACTAAAGTCACTAATATATAATGACTAAGTCTGAAGAAAAGAATGGGCCATAAACAAACCCAACAATTCTAGTTATTTGCTATTTACAACCATAAAATCAAATTCGCAGCCCAAAATTACAAGTGCAGAGGTTCCGATTTCGAAGCTTAAAATGACCCTCCAAATGACAGAATTGGCCTCGGGCTATTTCTAGCAAACTTGTAGATCTTTTTGTTATCTTTCAAGGGACTCCTAGAACGCTCCATTCGGAGTTCCGTAGAGCTCTATAGGCCCTGCACAAGTCAGATACATAAAGTGGGCAAAAATCCAAAAATGCGCAACAAATAGCAATTAAGCCCACTTACTAGCCTAAGACAAAAACTGAATTAGAATAGGAAAATAAAGTCCAAGAGAAGTCAAATAAGCTAAGAATGATAGAAAAATATTTAACTAAAGGCACTCCATCAGGTCCCAACTTGATTTCAAAGGCAGTGGTCAAGTCCTTCTCCTATGATTTTTGTGGTCTTCAACCCCGATCTTGTTGGGAAAATCTTACAAATTTGGTTAGTACCAGAGACAGAAGATTGTCTGAGTAAATAGTGAAGCATTTTTGTTTTCTTGTTTGAATAGTCAATACTCAATGCAATGATCTGATCTAGCTGTATTTTTTTTTTAAGATAACTATTGTACAATAGTTAAGACAAACAAGTCTCATAAATTTATGTCATTCATTTGCAAGATAGCATTTTGAGTAGCAGTATTTTTTTTATGGTTGGGATATTATGTACTGCCAAATTTTAATGAAACCTCAGGTTCATTTCTTAATACAGGTTTTAAAAAAAATCTTTATGAGCAATTTGGGCTTTTTATGAGTTTTCAAGTCGTACAAACTTTTGGACTCTACCAAAAATGAATTGATATTTCACTATATAGATTGAAGTAGTGTTTGGCTTTTCTTTCTTATAAGCTACTTTTTAAGAAAAGCTGTAGAAAATGGTGTGGTGTTTATATCATTGGATAATGGTGGCATATCCCATGGCTTTGTAGTAGAAAATGGTGGGATGTTTGTAGTTGACACTATTATTTTTTGGTAAAGAAGTTTCAAAGTGCTAAATTTGTGAACGTATCGCATCCTAGTCACTTACATTTGTAGGCTCGTTTGGCTAACTAGCTCCCATAACCATTTCCTTATTTATCTTAGAAGATGGGTTTGTTTTATTTTGTTTGTTACTATCATTGTTATTAGTATAAATGTTTGTAGTATTATTGTTATTGTTACAATTTCTTTGATTATTTGTTGTTATCCTACCACCTCTTAATAAGATACAATTCTCCTTAAGATATGTTCTTAAAATCGAGTTTTTTTGACAAATTGTCCCATCGAGTGTGCCAATTTGTTAATCGTGAAAGTTATATTTATTATTCTAAAATAGTCTATTATTGTAAAAGGGTAATTTTCATTCATGATTCTATTAACAAAGAAGTATTTAAATATGAGACAAAATTCATTCTCAATTGTAAGTGTTTTTTAATCAAGCAAGCAATTCATACTTTTTAACTTATTAGAGAATTGTCTAATATTTATTACATATAATGATAGTGATTTAAATAAGGATACCCCTAAGTAATTATAGTTGTGTTAGACAATGATTTGTAAAATAATCCCTAAGTAGGTTTTTATAATAGTGTTTTCGATACTTGGTTTATAATAGAATTTCAATAATAATTATAAGAAACAAAGATTGACATAGTAAAGGTTTTGAGAAGAAATGAAGATTGAAAAAAGTAAAGGATTTAGAAAGATGAAGTCAAATAAAGAAACAAGAATTCATTAAAAGTGAGAATAAATACATACACAAACCAGTAGTCAATTTCAATGTGGGATCTTGTCATTATTTAAGAATATAAGTGATAGTAGTTCAATCCACCAAAAAATGTAAGTCAAATATCTTATTTATAAACTTCTAATATTAACAGTCGAATCCTATGATTTTGACACATATACAACAATATTTCTAAATATACAGATATAATTTTATCTGATGACTTCATGTAACTTCTTCCATTAACTGCTTCAACTGATATTTAAAAATGCGAAATAATCCTACTTCTAAGTACTTTCAAACCCACATGTGCTTTAATAGAGTCGTCGAAAACATCAATCTCTATCAAAATGAATTCCTTCGATGATGACACAACTTCTTGAATTTTAATTTATATGTTGATCACTCTTAAATGCACTATTCTTTTTTCTTCAAAAAACAAGTTCTATCAAAATCATATAAGGTCCATAACTTAGATAAAATTTATATAACAGAGGTAACAAATAAGCCCCAAAAGTAGTGTGTTTGAGAATTAACTCTCAAGAACATAGTATTTGTTTATCAAATATTTTTTAGGCTACTTGAGTCTTTTGCGTAATTAAAGCACTGCATGTCATTAAATGTCTTGGAGCACACAATCCAATCATGGTTGCGATTTTCACGCGAACCAATATAGGCGTGAATAGCTCTATTACAACTATAACTGCCTATCCCTACTAATGTGTCAAATTAACATCATAGATTGGTTTAAAATATATTTGTTTATTCAATTTTTGAATTTTCTTTTACCTCTGAAATCTTATATATATATATATATATAAAAGCCAAACGTCTCAGCTACACTCTTACTTCTTCTCTGCACAATCCCTAACTCACAACTTTTGTGCTCTCTTTTCTTGAGCAATCTTCTCCACACCCATCTTATTTTCATCAACGGCGGCCTCTTCTCAACATAATATCTCAACAAACCAAGACGCCTCTACTAACATTGAGAAACATGTCATTGCCAACCCCAACAGTGACGACAACAACTGAAAAAGGCTTTGAACTAATTCTTATTCTAAGGCATGCAGAAGAATGCAAGAAGGTGTTTGAAACCCAAGTATTACTTCCAACCTCCTTTAACAATCATAACATCTGCTTTGCAAGTCCTTACTGTCATACTTTAGATTATAAATCTATTAGTAATTGGTTTCCTACTTATGAGAATGAACACCCTCCACAAAGAAATTATTAAAGTGGTTTTTTGAAGGAGAAAAGTGCAATCTTTAGAGCCTCTCCCCTAAAGATAGAAAGACATTTTTTAGTTGGCTTGCTCGTGTAGAAGCTAAAAAATTCTCAACATTGGAAGAACATAGGAATTTACGATTTGGTCCAATTGAGTAAGTATGACATTGTTAGTTTAGACATGCCCATGTTAATGGCTTCCTTTTTGTTCTGGAATCGAAGTCTACATGCTTTGGATCTTCCCTTTGGTCAAATTACTTTAACATTAATGGACATAGCTGCTATTACTGGCCTCAAACCACTGGGTAAAACCTATGCTTTGGGTTTAATTTAAGATCAAATCAAAAGGACCGAAGTAAATATAGGTTTTTGTGCTAAAGTCTTATGGATCTTTTATAAAAAATAATGCAAAGGACACTAAAGAGGTTTCTGATGAAGAGCACATAACATTTTTGATGTATTAGGTGTCTTAACATGTTCTCTCCACTCGCTCTCTTCAAATTCCCATGTACAGAGACAAATTGGCTCAACCACTTCACTTCGGGGAAGACATTTGTCTTAGCAAATTTCTATTAGCTTCATTCTATAAAGTAATGGGCGAGGTTGTCAAAATTATGGATACTCCTGGTAACATGAAGCACATAGCTGAACCCTTATGGATCGTGCAACTATGGTTGAATGTCATTCTAGCCAATCACATAACTCTTGAAAGGGATATTCTTGATGATCTCGATTTGAAAATTGAAGGAGCACGATTGACATCCATGACTACTAGTAGAGAGATCTGTACATATGAATGTTATACTAAGTATATCAAGGCTTTTCTCAATTTCGATCATTTTAACAACTTAGCCCCATTCGATTACAAACATGATAGGACTAGAATGGCTAAATGAAAGGTTTCCTTGTGAAACTCCTAGTCAGCAGTTAAACTTAGTCAAAATTTGGAGTAATTTTTTGACTTGGGATATTATTTTTGCTAGAACCACTTCGAAAGACATAAAGGCTTTACCCTTATTAACCTCAAATTTTCGTAAGGCAATTTGGTCAATGCCAACTTCCTCTAGTGCCACTATATTAGGAAAAGATTACACCTTGAATTTTCAGAGATGAATATTTGATTCCTAGTTATTAGAAATGACATCCCTAAAGTGAAGTTACAATTTCAGTCATACCCTTCGAGAAGTGTCTCCTAAGCGTAAAAGATTTTCAATTATGGCGGACAAAGTATTATTCTCATAGACCTATATATGTCATGACTTCCTTGGAGAAATTAATGAAATCTCATGGTTCTATGTAGAACACAAGCAAAATGAGTAAAGGTAAACATCGATTATCTGTTGAAATTACTTGCTTCAAAAATTTCAATCACATTTGTTATCACCAAAGTCACTTTAGAGCCACTTTTCGAGAAACAACATTTTCCATTAGAGAAAAAATAAAATAAAAACAAAGCCAATGGTAGAATCATTAACCCAAAAGGAAACACCAAATTTTCTCGATATTGCCCAAAAAACCTTATTCTCTTACCAAAAGCTTGTGTTGGTCTAAGTAAAAGTCTTCAAAATCCTCCTTGGGTTCAAAAACTATTACCATTTTCAGTCATATATAAACTTGAAAACATTCCTTCTTCTCAAAATGATAATTTTTCCTAAATTTACCTTGGACACTACCCTCACTATCCAAAAAGAATAATCCCACAAGAATGTGTAGAAATCAAAACCAAACCAATAAATGGTAAATTTTATTTTTGTCATATTAAAGAATTCAAAATAATCCTAACTGAATATTTTAATGTTTTCAATTTCAATTTCAGCTATCCTTATCTAATCTCTCACCAAGGAGACAATGAAGATTGGGAGGATGATGACCAATGGAGTTTGAAAAAATCTTATTGAAAGAGAAAAGCTCCTTCTTCTAGTAGCACAAAAAATATGGTATTTCAAATTTGTTAATCAATTATATTTTGTTGATATTGATTTTTCTATTAATACAATTAATTATATAAAAGGGATCAAAGAAAACCACCAGTACCAAGAACGATGATCAAGTCAAAGTTCCACCAAAACCACTCAAATTCCAACAACCATCCAAGGTTTGCTTATTCGATTTTGATATATCTCATTTTTGAATTTGCATTAGTCTGTTGTCTCTCTGTCCAAAAAGACTAAAATTTTAAAGGGAGTAGATAAGTCTGACGAAGACATGCTTATCAATTCTTTGTTTAAACCAGTCCCTTCACAAAAAACCAAGAAAAAAGGTATTGGATTTTCGATCTCTTTAACTTTAGCTTTTGAGATAACAAAACTTTAAAAAATATACGTTATTTTTTGAAAATCATAGACAATAACTTTCCAAGAATCTTTAAGCAAAACTTATTTAACACGTTCTAGATCTAAAAAACTTCTTAAGATGCATCTTTCAAATAAAAATTTGAAGGATAAGTCTTGGCTCTCCTAATTGCAGGATAAGGATATAGTGGATCTCTCTTCTTCACAAGGTCTTTCTCATGTAGGTGATAACAAAGTTAGTTTCTAAAGATCTATAAATTCTCTTTTTTCTTACACTATTTCAATTTATAATCAATTGTTACATTTTGGTAGGGAGAAGAAACTAGAGGACTCTTGTCATTAGTTCTAACACAAAGAGTACGAATAAAGAACCAATGGGTAAATAATTTGACATCTTAATCATTTTCATTATTTTAGTTTCATTATTAAGAGCCAATTTTAAATAGATATGTTTCATTTCAACAAGCGGATTCAAACATACCGATTTGGACAATGGATGTAAGGAATGTTTCATTGGAAGATGACTTAGAGGAGAAGGAAGATGCTCAAAGTCATAGCGAATCATCTCCATCAAAACAACTATCGCTTCTAGAACCAATTGTTGAAGAAAATACTATCTAGGTGGATTAAAATCTTGGCATTCCTTTAAACAATGAACTGCTCAGCACACTTCACCTAAAGAAAAAGAGCTTTCATTTGTAGATCCTTCGACTATTTTTGTTCCTATTTTGACTATCGAAACAAATGAGTCAATTATTGATCAAGGTACGAAAATAAAACTATTACTCAATTATTATTTGTTTGACTATCGAATCTAATTTTATTTCAATTTTTATTATAACTGTCATCGAAAATTCTCCAACTAAGAATGCAAAACATTTTTAAGGAGAAACAGATCCAACAAACACTGAGCTTTTTTCCTTCATCGACGTCTAGTCTTTTGATTTGATGCCATCGAAAGCTTTTGAATCCAACCACAACAAACCATTTACGCATTTTGACAAAGCTGTGGCAAAGTTTCTAAGACTGGCTTTTTCAATCAAAACCTTGAAGACCTTTTCTTTAATCTAGACTACAAACCTCAGCTTCAACAATCAATCAATGAGGACTTCAAATTTAATGACTTAGTGATTGATGACCTTCAAAAAGAAATATAATCTTTTGTTAATATATTCAACAATGCTTTCGAAGCTCATCAATTACATAGTCAAGATACTCCATACATTGCTAAAATAGAGTCTTCGATAAAGCAAGATTGAAACAAATCTTGGCGAAACTCAAGCCCATACAAGATGAACTTCACTATATTCGTCTCAAGCTTCTAGAACTTTGATCTAACAAAGAAGCGAATGAAAAGAATGAATACCTTTTTAATCTTCTATTAAAGAAATAGTGCAAGAACTAAAAGGCCCTCTGGATAAGCAAAGACAACTAGAGTTTGCTCAAAAGGAGTCAATGAATGTTTTATCTACCTGGATTAAAGCTTTCAATGAACAAAAAATGAGTCACTTTATTTGATATTCCAAATCCTCATCACTTGTAGATTCTTGAAATTTTTTTTTTTTTGATATTTTAATAATTCATGTAATCTCCTTTCAAACAAATTGTACTTTAATTTCTAGGTTATGGGAATAAATATTTCACTTTAATAATTCATATATGTTTTTAAGTACTTTCCATTTATAGAACCAATATATGTATCAGTATTTACTTCTCGAATCACGTAGGTATTCCACGAAAAAAACTTTTTGATAACATATGGTCCATCCAAGTTAGGCGACCATTTACCAAGAACTTTGGATTTTTTATCCATTGGTAATATAACTTTCCAAACTAAATCTCCTACTCAAAAAGATTTTATTCTAACCTTTTTATTATAATGTTTAGCGACTTTTTATTTTTGACGTATAATGTTTTCTAAAGCAATTAAACGTTCCTCGTCTAAGATATTTAACTCATCATACATCATATCCCAATAATCTTGAAAAGGGATTTTGTTTTTTCTTTGAATTCGAATTGAATTTGGATTTATTTCAATAGGCAAAAATAACCAATGACTCCTTTTGGTGAATTTTGATAAGTCCAAAGAATTTGAGACTTTCATGCCAACTTCTAGGTTTCTGACCAACATGTTTCTTAATTAAACTTATCAAAATCTTATGTATGGCATAATAAGGAGTTAATAACTTTATATTTCGAGAATTAGCATACTAAACTACTTTTCTACCAGTGAAAATGGTGCCTTGATCCATTGTAAGTCTTTCAAGAATACCAAATTGAAAAATAATATTTTGTTCTATGAAATTAATTATATCACCTTGATCTACATTTTTCAAGGGAATGGCTTCTACCCCTTTAGTAAAATAATCATCTGCAACCAAAATATACATATATCCTTTCAAGGAAGGTGGATGAATTTGGCCTATCAAGTCTAAAGCCCATCCTCGAAAAAGTCAACGTTTCGTTATTGAATGTAACTCACTTGTTGAAACTTGTTGTATGGGACCATGTTTCTGGCATTCTTCACATGATTTGACATAGTTTATGCAATCCTTCAAAATAGTTGGCCAATAATTGCCTTCTCGAAATAACATCTACTTCCTTTTCCCCCTAGCTTGGTGAGAACTACAAATTCCTCCATGAGTTTCTGCTAAAGCAATATAAGCTTTTGATTCTCCCAAACATTTTATAGAACTCCATCTATATCCTTTTTATACAAATCATCTCTAATAATAATATAATTTATAGCTGCATACTTTATCTTTCGATCCACAAATAAATTAGGATTTTGAAGATAATCGACTAAAGACTTTCTCCATCTTGAGTTGTTAACACATTTATATTCAAAATTTCTACTTCCTCATGTAATTTTTCTTAGTAATCAAGGATTCAAAATTATATTTACTCAACTTATAAATAGAAACAATTTGAGCCAAATCATTAGCTTCTTTGTTTTGTTCTCGAAACACATGCTCAAACTCAACTTCATCAAATCTACTTAACAACTTGGATGCATATGAAAATTATTTAAGCAAAGCATTTTTATTGCACTTAAATTTTTGAGTTAATTGATTGATAACTAATTCAGAATCTCTAACTAATTCAGAATTTCCTCTAATTAATACATGTTTTGCACCTACACTCAATAATGTTTCTAAACCAGCTATTAATGCCTCATATTTTGCTTCATTATTAGAACATAAAGGTTTGATTTCAAAAAGTATATTTAAATGTGTATTATTTGGAGAAATTAAAACAACACCAAATTCATAATCATCTACATGTTTCAAACCATTGAAATACATTGCCCAAGGTTTAATCATTATATAACATTCCAATATTTTATGTTTGAATGATTAGCCAAAAAATCTGTTTCAATTTGGCCTTTAATAGCTTTCAAAGGTACAAAGGTAGAAAATTTTGCCAATGCCAGTGTCTACTTCCCTATTCTATTATGCAAAATAAACTTAGATAACATAAACTTGATAGCATTATTGTTAGACAAAACTTGAACACTGAAAGACTTTATATAATATTTGAGATTAGTATAAGAGTAATATAGGAACAAACACAATTTTTCTATAACACTATATCTAATTTTAGCATCATTAAGAATTTGACTACGATAATAAATAGCACATTCTATCCCATTAACATCTTCTTGCATCAAAATGCTTGCAATGGTCAAATTTGATGCTAAAATATACAACTTTAAGTCTCTTCCTTTCACAGTAGGCACTAGAATTGGCATATTAGTAAGATATCTCTTGATGTCATCAAAGGCTTCTTGGTGTTCCCTTTCCCATCAAAATTAAACTTCATATTTCAATATGAGTAAAGGGAAAACACTCTAGTTTTTCCTGACAAATTAGAAATGAATATTATGAGAAAATTCACTTTACCTAACAATGACCGAAGTTGCTTCTTATTCTTTGGAGGGAAAGTCTCCAAAATGACTTTTGCCTTATTTTTATCTATTTCAATTCCCTTACGGTAGATAATGAAGCCAAGAATTCACCTGCAGAAACACCAAAAGCACATTTTAATGGATTCATTTTCAATTCATGTTTTCTCATTCTTTCGAATGATAACCGTAAATGTTCTGGATAATTATCTTTCAATTCAGATTTCACAACCACATCATCTATATACACTTGCATAAATCTCTCAATCAAGTCATGAAAAATAAGATTCATTACTCTTTGATATGTTACACCAACATTTTTTAAATCAAATGACATTACCAACCA
The DNA here is from genome assembly GCA_013407115.1 of Glycine latifolia. Lineage (NCBI taxonomy): Eukaryota > Viridiplantae > Streptophyta > Magnoliopsida > Fabales > Fabaceae > Glycine > Glycine latifolia. The sequence continues at coordinate 9,740,311 of CM023950.1, forward strand.
TTCATATATTTCCAATTCCCACAGGCATCGGAAAAAAGTTTTATATACATCATTTTTAGCAATATATATTTGAATATATTATGAATAACCATTTAATAAACTTGAAATTTCATTGTTTGATGTTGAATCGACTAACATATCAGCAAATGGAATGGGATATTCATCTTTAGGTGTTGTTGCATTTAAGTCCCTAAAATCTATACATACACACATTTTCCCATTCTTTTTAATTACAAGAACTATATTAGAAATTCATTCAACATACCTTGTAGTTTGAATGAAATTGACATTCAGATCCTTTCTATCTTTGCTTTGATGACCTCCATGAAATTATGAGCAAATGTCCTTGGTGCTTGCTTCACTAGTTTTTCCCCTTGATAGATAGACAATCTATGTTCCACCAATTCTTTGCTGAGTCTAGGCATATCTTCATAGTCCCATGCGAAACAATCCATGAACTATTGCAAGAGATAAACTATATTTTCTCAAAGCCTATTGTCCAACAGTTTGCTAACATGCTCAACCTTTCAATTTTCTTTAGTTCCCAGGTTAATTTCTTCTAAAGGATCTTGCGATTCCATTTTTTTTAATCATGAGGGCATTGGTTTCTCAAACGTAAAGGTGGATTGTCATAAATACAATCCAATCTTGATTCTTCAACTTTTTGTTAGAAAATACTTTCTCTGATTTTTCTTTTTCAATCAATATGTTCTTTTCATTTCGATGGCCTCAGTATCCATCTTTCTTTTTATCTCAACACTTCTTTTAATGGCTTTAGTATCCATCCTTCTCCTTTCTTCGGCTACAGTAGCTGTTTTTTTTTTCTTTTCTTCACATAATTCTTCGATGGCCTTAGTATCCATCTTTATCTTCCTCCGGCCAAAGTAATCATACCTTTGATTTCGATAATCGCAATAGCCATGTTGTAGATTTTGACAACCACAATAATTGTCTTTTCGATTTGAGTGGCTGTAATAGCCACTTGATTCATATTATTGGCTATGTAAGCCAAAACTTGAGCCATAAAGCTCGAATACCATTTCAAGGAAGTCATAACTCTTCAACAATGGTAGTTTTTTCAATGACCCTGGTTGAATCCAACAAAAGAACTTGTCTTTATCTTCACCTGACTTATTGTTTACATAAAATTAATAATGCTTGGTTGCTTTCATCTCCAAATGCAGCGTAGATTCCATATGATGATTGATCCACTTACACCATTTCAAGTTTTCCATCTTTATTCCAAAAGAAAAGCTTCTAATGAACTGTTGATGGAACTACTCCTACCCCATGTATCCATTCTCTCCCCAACAACATGTTAAAGGGGGCTTGTGATGAAACTACTAAGAGCATTTTAGGTCTTCTCTTGCTACCCACAGAGATGTCTAAATAAATAACTTCTTCAAAATTTGAAGGCTTTCCACAGAAATCATATACCATTATATTGTGAGGTATCAAATCTTCTACGCTTTTATCAAACCTCTGTGGCATGGATTTTGGTAAGGTGTTGAATATAGCTCCTCCACATACCGATATCTTATTAATGATTTAGTCTTCCACCAAATCTGTTAAATGGAATGACTTTATGTGACATCTCACGGAATCATTAGAAGGATCAAAGACTACAACATTCTGATGAGGAGTGAAGCAAGAAACTTGAGTGACCCATACTACTATTGGACTTAAAGAAAAATCTTTGAAGTAGTATTATTTTGCATAGTCTCTCAAGACATGTTTGTTTTGATAATCTTTAGCATACTCGACTGGTAATATCAAAATTACCCCACAAATGGCTTCTAAAGAATCCTCAAAAACAGACTCAAAGCAGTTTGTTACACTTCCTTATCCTTTTGTTCCTTGCTTAATACTTTCCTTTCGAAACCTGGGGGTGGACCTTCAGTTATTCTGTCAAAAAATGAAGGTATAACATCATTCCTTTGTTGCATCTCCAATATTTCATCTCTTTTAATCTTCTGATGCCTTCTCCACTAGGTTTTCGACATGTTCCTATTCATCCATGGAGGATTTTGATACTCGTAGTATTCTTTCTTGGAACTTTCAATAGTTCCTCCTCTTAGAAGTTTCAAATCATCGGCTTCGAATTTTTAAAACGGGAACTGAATCCTTCATTCTCGTGTCGAAACCACCTATTCGTACGAACACTTCCATGAGGAACATATGATTTCCCTTAAGAAAAACTATATGGTCTCTAAACTTGACTCGTAGTCATATTAATGTTTTGCTTTCCCTTTCCTTTTAGTGTCTATCTCTTGGATTTTGTGAAAGTTATTTCAAATTTTTGAAGCCTCGAAATCCTTAGCAGCAAATTTGTCGAAGACAGCGCTACAACGAGGACACAACATCACCTCTTTTTCAACCTTCTATTTCTTTGACAGAAATTTAACCAATGATTCCCTACAAGTGAGAAAGTTGATTCCTTATCTTTTTTGAATTCTTCTAAAGCCTGATTAACCTCCTCTTCAGATAAGGAGGTATTCACCTTTGGTGACCCTATCGAGGCCCCCATCAACATGATTTGCATGAGTTTGATATAATTAGCCTGGACCTAGAATGGATCAATATCCATTTTCATTGGTTTCTCTTTGAATTTCAGTCTTCCTTCGTCTATTGCCTTTTGAACCATATCTCTGAAACATAAACAACTATTAGTCGAATGTCCAAAAACATTATGAAATTTACAATATTTTTTCCCTTTTCTTTGCTAAAAAGAAGGAATCTTATGATCATCACTGAGGGCAATTTGTTTATCTTTCAAGAGTACATAAACATTTTATTTTCCTTAGTAACATCGAAACTATATTTTGAATTAGGAAATTTATGTTTTTGTCTAATTTTAACATTTGACAAGTATAGGAAGGTCCTGTTGTAATTTTTCCATACATATTTCATCTTCTTTATTGAAATCTAAATCTTGATAATTTATAGCATTATCATTATCTTTGTATGATTCTACATATGTTATTTTGTCCATCTTATTCTTATCAAATTTCCTATTTCTTTCTTTCTTATATTTTATTTGCTCAATTCTTCTTACTCTATCTATTAACAGTGCCATATCCCTATCTTGTTGTTTCACCAATTTCTTGCAAATAGAAAAAACTAAGCCAACAACTGCCATTCTCACCAAATTGTGTTTAGGAATCTGAGTATAGCAACAAGTCTTCATTTTTTGAAACCTATTTAAATATTCTTCTATTGTTTCACTATTGAAGCACCTCATAGTTTTCAAATCTATGAGACTAACCTTACTTTCTCCTCTAAAGAAATGTTCATGGAAGAGTATTTCGAGTTGTTCCCAAGTATATATTGAATTTGATGGTGAACCAAGTAAAAGCATTTTTTGTCAAAGAACTAGGAAAATATTTCATTTTTGAGAAATTCATCAATGGCTAAATCACCAATTTCTATTTGTAAACATGTCACGTGTTCTATAGTATATTCTTTTAAATTTTCTTGCGAATTTTGAGAATTTAGGAACCTTATAACCCTTTGGCAATTCAAATTGTAAAACATAGTTAAGGAATGTATAAACAAAATATGGTGATTGCATGTTTCCTATTTCGAAATCATGTCTATTCAAAGCTTGTTTGATCATCTAATTAATTTGGGAATTTTGAATTGCAATTGATACCTAAACCTTTATTTTGGCTATTTGGCCCTCAAAGAATTTGATTTCATTGCATGTTAATCAAGACTTCATCTGCATTTTGATTTCTATTTATTAAAATAGGGTTTGGTTGTTCCCTCTCATTTATTAACCTTACTGGGACATTGGCCTCATTTTCGTGATTATTGTTATTATCCTCATTAATTGGTCATTCTTGCACTGGTATTTCCTGAATTACAAGTCTAACCTCAGGTTGGTTTCTAGGAATAGCCAAAACATTCCCTATTCGATTTAGGATCCCATTCATCTATTGATAAATTTCATTGGTAGTTCTCCATAAAGGATTTAAAATCAAAGCCACGTGATTTGTCAAAGTATTGACCATTTCATGATTACTATGATCTATTTGTTGCCCAAAAACTTCTAATGTTTCGTTAGAAACTCCTATAGAGACCATGATACTATCTCCCATTACTCTTTCTCCAATAATAGGGACTCCCATATTTCTTAATTGGATGACACCATAAGAATGGTTGTTGCCCCTAAGTTCTAGATGCCTTTGGTTTTCCTACTAACTACAATAGTGGTATAATATTTTGATTTTGAGGCATCATAAACTCAATTGTGGTTTGTTCATTTCATTGGATAATGGTGGCATACCCCATGACCTTGTAGTAGAAAATGGTGGGGTGTTTGTAGTTGACACTACATTATTTTGTGGCAAATAAGTTTCAACAACAATTGTCTGAACTTGTGAACACATTGCGTCCTCACCGCTTACATTTATAGGCTCGTTGTTTGACTGACTAGCAGCCGTAACCATTTCATTATTTATCCTAGAAAATGGGTTTGTTTGATTTTGTTCGTTACTACCATTGTTATTAGTATAAGTGTTTGTAACATCATTATTGATGTTGTTGTTATTGGAACGATTCCTTTGACTATTTGTTGTCATCCTACTACTTCTTAATAACATATAATTCTTCTTAAAATTAGTTCTTAAGATCAAGTTTTTCTGGTAAACTGTCACACCGGATATGTCAATTTGTTAATCGGGAAAATTGTATTTATTCTTCTAAAGTAGTCTATTATTGTAAAAGAATAAGTTTCACTAAATGATTCTATTAACAAATAAATATTTAAAAATGAGATATATAATCCATTCTCGATTGTAAGTTCTTTTTAATCAAACAAGCAATTCATAGTTTTCAACTTATCAAAGAATTGTCTAATATTAATACACATAGTGATAATGATTTCAATAAGGATATCCATAAGTAATTATAGTTGTGTTATACAATGATTTGTAAAATAATCCCTAAGTAGATTTTTATAATAGTGTTTTTGATATGAAAATTGATTTTGATACTTGTTTTATAATAAGATTTCAATAATAATTATAAGAAACAAAGATTGAAATAGTAAAGATTTCGAGAAGAAATGGAGATTAAAAAAAGTAAAGGGTTTTCAAAGATGTAGTAAAATAAAGAAACAAGAATTCATTAAAAGTGGGAATGAATATATACATGATGACCTTTTGAACTAGTAGCCAATTTTGATGTGTGATGTTGTTGGTGTTTAAGGATTTAAGTGATAATGATTCAATCCACTAAAAATGACAGTCAAATGTCTTATTTATAAACTTCTAATACTAACGGTCGAATCCTATGATTTCAACACATATACAACAGTATTCCTAAATACACAGATCTAATGTTATTTGACGACTTCATGTAACTTCTTCCATGAATTACTTTAATTGATATTTCGAAATCCAAAATGATCCTACTTCTAAGTGCTTTCAAACCCACACGTGCTTAAATAGAGTCGTCAAAAATATCAATCTCTATCAAAATGAATTTCTTCGATGACGAATGCAACTTCTCAAATTTTAATCCATATGTTGATCACTCTTTTAATGCACTCTTATTTTTCCTTCGAAAAACAAATTCCATCGAAATCATATAAGGTCCATAACTTACACAAATTTATATAATAGAGGTATCAATAATACTTTTTAACATTTTGGGAGGGCTTCATTGCCAATAAAAAGCATGTTTTGATTGTTGTCCAAATTTCTACAACACACATTCCAATGAACGTTTAACACAAATAAGGCATGAGTTCCTTTCACAATCGTAATTGAGGCCACGTACAAGAATCAGTAGAAACAAATCTAAGTTAATGTAGATGGAGATGCTATTAATATAGGCTGAATACTAGAAGCCACAAGAACTAACATGTGTGGCCTCCACTTGATGGAGATGTGAAGATGCACTCACTACAAAATGAGCAATTTACTAATGACTGTTAAGGTTTTCCATTTTCATTTTTCTCGGTAGTATATGGATAAACTTTTATCATTGCTGAATCTGGAATTTCTTGTTATAAATATTTTGGATCAAATTGTAATTTGAAGTGATTTATGATTTGAGTTTTATAAAAACAATGTGCGAAACGGGAAAGTATTAGCCATATAATACACTTTTCAATATAAGAGCTAAATTCACAGGATTTGATAACTTCTGTACAGCTAAGGGCTGAATTAAACAATTTTGTAAGTAGAGGAATTGAATTGAAATTTCTTAAAACATATCAGGATTCAGGACCATATATATATATATATATATATATATATATATATATATATATATATATATCCAATATATAATTGTCAAGCCAAAATTTCGGACAAACGAAATTCTAACTTCTGTTACATCGCCAAAGAAAAAAAGTTCTGTAATATAGTTGTCGAAATTTGACATAATACAAACTTTAAGCGATTAGCCATAGTTTCAGCTTACTCGAAGAGGTCCTCTGATTTTTCACTATTCTAGTTACCATATCCATTTACTCGTAAAAGATTGAACAATACTCAGGTTATGGTTTTCGTGCATTCCAAATTTCCCATGATATGAGTGATTGGAACTCAATTCAATTCTCAATTAGATAAACTTTTATAAAAAGAAGAAAATAAGAAAGTAAAATAAATTAAACTTGTTTTGTAAGTTAAAATAAATTAAAATTGCTTTGAATCTATGCATAAACTAATTTTAAACTATAAGAGAAGTTAGTTTCATTATACCTTTTTATTTTCTTCTATAAAAAGTGCAATTGAGAGTGTTTATCCAACCAGGACTTTGAATCACAAAAGACAAGTTCAAACAACAAAATAAATTATGCAAATCCATTGTACCATTCATATAAATTTTATATCTCTTACACACCCAGATTAAAAAAAAAAAGAGCATGGGACTCACATACCCAGGACATTCTTATGTCGAATATATTTAAACAAAGACAATTCTTAATCATTGAGTAACAAGCTGAGGAGATTGACGAGCAATATTGGTTGGAATTTGGGGTTCAACCACTTGCAGCAAGCCAGTGGCCAACCTTGAGGTTAACTCTTCAACCGGTACCTTCACCGCATTAGGCCTCATTCCAATGTCTGCCATATACCTACTAGCACAGTAGACTCCAACTGCCATCGCTGCCATTCCGTAAATGTTAGTAGTAACCATACGGAGGGGCGAGGATAGAGCAGCAGCAAGAGGTCCCCCTATGATGGAAACTGCTTGGCCACTTTGTCCAATTTCTAGGAGCCCGGTTTTGCAATAGATAGCAAAGTCTTCACAGTTTTTCTTGAAAACATTGTAGCACCCAAAGCCATTTTCGAGCAGATATTTTGCCCGATGGACGACAATATCATCGTCATCAGAGACAGCAAGAGTACACGTTCCACCGCGGGCTTTCGTAAGGAAGAGGGCTGGGGTAACGGCATACTCGAACCGATACAGGACGCCACCAGCTAGGAAGCAGTTCATGCATGAGGAGATAACCCCGTGTTCCTCTTGGGGTGCCGTACAAGTTGGGCAACTTTCTCGAGACTTGGCTGGTCCTGAACTGATGAGGAGAAAATCTAGTGCAGTACCGGTTCCTACTTCTTGCCCACGTCTAGTGAAGTGAATGACTTTGTCATCACCCACATAAATGCCTATTATTATTCAGACACAATGGACAATATAAATGAAGCATAATTCAATCTCGATAGATATAATGTAGTGAGATACTCTTAAGGATAACCAGAGCATAAGAAGGGAAAGGAAGGGAATGTGAGAACTGGAAACTGGAAAGTATGAAATAAGGAAGCTTAGTTAATAAACAATGTCACGAACTCTAATAATAAATCATATAGAAATCTTCAAATAGAGAGATTCTTAGCAACAGGGTGTAGACAAAACTCTTGCATAACACCATTGACTGTGATACTGCATTAATTACATGGGTCACCATTGTCTTCCACTAAATTTAACCTTTTTCTGCTAATTGTTAAAAAAAGACAATGGTGGCCAACATAGTTGCATGGCATATGCTTCAATAGTACACTGAAGAGAATTGTTCAAAATCTCTTCTCCATTAGTAACCTTGGCTCTATCTAAAGCTACAATCTTCACCACTTGTTCCCTCGTATGGTTTTCTATTTCCATGATACGTAAAGCAAAGTGAATAGTTTTGTCCACTATTTAATCTCATTATATATCATGCTAAACCATAATTTCATCATGAAATTTTGTGCTAGAACTTAAATAAGACCTCAAAGAAGTGTAAAATGATGATCAAGAAAATAAGGATGCAAGGAAATTTTGAAATTTGAAATGAAGAAATATTTAAATTATGTATTTCTAGAGTTCTCTTCCCTATTTTGTCTTTACTTTCTTTTCAACCAAACAAGAGAAAATTTCAAACCACAAAATCTTCTTTCACCCCAATTTCTCTCTTCCTCTCAATCCAAACATATGGTTAGAGATGCAAGACACACACACACACACCACTTTCTCTGTTCCTCTCAATCCAAACATAGGGTTAGAGATTCAACACACACATACACACATGCACATACATATATTTCTCATGACACATAAGCCAATTATCTATCTCGTTGCAGGAAATGCTGTTCAAGACAAGTGTTATCTTATCTCCCAAGATGAAACTTATCTTTTGTTTTCAAATGGAAAAGCAAAGTCACACTCTAACGCCAAAATGCAATATTATATCCAAAGACAAAGCACAAGCCCTGAAGATGGAACTCCTTCTTCTGATACAGTCAGCACCAATGAGTTGCTTTCGCATGTTCAAGGTTACAAAAACGAAAGCACCAATAGGGCCAAGTTTCCATTATTTTCTAAAGCTTAAAATCCAATCCACAGAGTTGAAAGTGAAATCCCCATTTAATGGTTGCGATTGATCAAAGAAACAACCACACGGGTATCTCAAGGGCCATATCAAAACTTCACTATAAGCCTAAAATCTTACAAAATAAGATAGGATAATTTTTTTTCCAGTCCCTATACCTTCGGTGTAACTTGATTTTAGTCCCAAACTTCAAGTTAATAGTCCTGAACTTAACAAAATCAGTGGTTTCGGTCCCTCTTCACGCTATGTGGAGGGACATAAACCATTGTTTTTCTAAAGTTCAGGAACCAAATTGATCAAAGTTCAAGTACAATGACTAATACCAATTTTTATCGAAAGTACGTAGGCTTAGCTAAAAACATATTTTACCGAATAAAATTATAACATATTTTACTCTATGAATCTCCTGATGTTAAGACAAGTACAGAATCTAAAATTCTAAATCATTAACTGTTTTCGCAACTCCTACTTCATTTTCCTTTGAACTACAAACAAATTCCACAAGAGAACCCAAAAAACAATATATATATATATATATATAAAGGAAATTAAAATAGAAAAGTGAAGAGAGAGAGAGAGAACCGTGATGAGCGTATATGTAAGCAGTCCTCCAAGAATAGATGTGATCCCCTGGTTTCAAACTCTCTGTAGTTACTCTACGCATCCATTGTTTCAATTCAGTATAATAAAAAAAATCCGTTTTTTTTTCAGACAACAACAAACACAGAATCAAAAAAAACCTTAAAATACCAAAAGGGTGCTATTAGTTTTTAGTTTTTAGTTTTCACCAACGTTGGAGGAAGGAAAGTTAAGCGTACCTGTTAGACAGAAGCCCCATATCTCCGTCACTGTTGTTCCCTTTCTGATCAGAACAGAACAGGCTTCGATTCCTCTCCTTGTTATTGGGATGGGGAGAGAGGATGATAGAAGAAACGGTTTGGGGTGGGAATGACGGTTGTGCCCTTGGTGATAGCTTCGCCGTTAAGGAAAAGTGACGGTCGAGGATGGGTTAAAAGCGGACAACACGTTGCTACAACTACGATGCTTTCATTTAATGGAACTTGTACACGTAGAGTGATGGAGAAAAAAATATTAAGAGTAGAGGTGCAGCAGCAACATGTGCCAACTTGCATTGCATTTTACGTAAGGTCCAATGTTGGTGGGCTTAGGACAGGGTATCTTGGAAAGCCAGTCGATACAAATCAAGGTTGACAACATTGGAAGGGCAATTGAATTTTGCACCTTCCTAAATGTATCATGCACCTCTCACTTTTTTAAAAACCCAAACCTACCCTTTCTATCTTCTTCCTCTCTTTCCCTTCTTCCTCCCGCAATCGCAAATCGTTTCCATTTTTCTCTTCTTCCAGCAGCACAAGTCTAGACCCCCTTTCTAGTTCTTTTCTTCTTCTCCAACTCACCCCTTCTTCCCACAACCATCGAAGGTACAAAGCAAGTCTAGCTCAACGCCGCAAAAGTCTCTCTCCTTCTCCACTACACAGGTACATTTTAATGCATTCACATTTACGTTGTGGACCTATTTCTAGAATAGGTGTTCCGTAAGGGTATAAATACTCTTATGTAGTGACCTTTCTGAAAGGATAATTGTTATGGAACACCTTTTTCATAAGCAAAAGGAGTGTTATCCAAAATGACCATTTTGAAAGAGACAAATTGTACTTCCAGAAAGGATATTATGGATTGCTATTTTTGCTTCCAAAATTCCATAAGCCAAAATATTACTTTTTGGAATGACCTTTCTCAAAGTTGCAAAATACACTTCCAAAAAAGGTACTCTAGAATGGGCTTTTCATAAGCCCAATACTGATTTCTGGAACCCTTTTTTGGAATATAGAAAACACACTTCTAGAAAGGTTGTTATGGATTTTAAAAAGTTTTCCAGAATCGTCTTTCTATTAGCAAAAATACTTTTGGAACAACCATTCAATTCATAAGCTTTTTTTGTTTATGAAAAGGTCATTCCATAAGGTTTTTCTCTTACAAAATTGTCATTCTGGAAGCTATTTTACAGTTAATTAAATTTGATTAGAGAAGCCACTTACTTTCTTGGGAGGAGGAACGAGAATGACGGAGCGAGAGGAAGATGTTGTCCCAGGTCGTGATCGTTGAGAGAGGAAGATACCTTCATGGGGGGTGGTCGTCGAAGGAGATGTCATCACAAGGGTGTTAGAATTGAGATAATAAAGAAGGGAAGTGTTAGGGTTGAGAGATGGAGGTAAAAATTTTATTAAAGATTAAAGGTATGATGGTCTTTTCACTCAATAAAGGAAATTGCAGGATTCATGAAGGGAGGTGCAGGTTTCAAGGCCCCAAAGATAATACTACTAACTGAAGAAATTGGCATGTGCTTTGCACAGCCAGTAAAAGCAAAATAATGGTGGGCTGTATTTTAAAATGCAAAAGAAAAATAAAAAATGAGATGGTAGCATATCTGGACATGTGGTTGAGTGCAATTGACGGTTGGACAGATTTATAATAACTATTGATAATAAGGAATGAAAGTGAAAAATCCATGTAAGAAAATGTAACATTAAGTTAATGTTGATGTTTGAGAGAAAAAGAGGATGATTTTTACATAGAATGTAGATATGTTAATATGGGAATGAATCCTCTCAAGTGAAAAAAGAAAACAAGTTACGGTAACACTTTCTGAAGTTTTATGTAATTACATAAAATATAGGTATGTTAATATTGGAATTGAGTGTTTTATATATTCTCACATTCTCTTTTGTTCCCTCGTCACAAAATCTAATTTATTGCAAAGTGTGTTTCAAATTTTAGATTTACCAAACCAAGGTAGTCAAAACTGAAAATTCTAGTTTGGTTTATTAATGTCATGTACGACACTGCAATGCTGGTAGCGTTTTTTAAAAACACTATTGATACTATAATGTCCCACGTGACATTAAAAAAATCAAAATTTATTTTTCTAAAGAAAAGAAGCTAATTTGGCACTCAAAACTTTAGTCAGAATAGAGTTTTCTGGCGTTGATTGTCCCAATTAAGTAAAATTTTTCAAAATATCCCTTTTAGCAATTTGTTTGTAAAACTAACCCTCTTTAGTCAATCGGCCTCTCTTCGCTGTAGCTGATGCCATGAAGACTACATTTTTAAGACTGTACTTTACGCTTTTTTGCCTTTCTTTTACTCCCCGTGTTCATAATTTCCACTAAGAAAAGCCTAATAGCTTATATATCTGAAAGGCTTTGGCAATTGGGCATCTAGGCCTCTGTAATTAAAGGTTGTGATGCAGACCCAGAAAAAACAAAAAACAAAGATATGATCAGCAAAATATTTGTGTTTGGAATGATTTATTTATAACTTATTTAAAATTATTTTATGACATAACTATTGGTTTAAGTAAATACGCGACTCTCTCTCTCTTACAAAATATATGCTAAGAGATTTAATATATTTTTTTTAAAAATATGATAGTTTCTTTTGATATGAGATTATCATAATACTTAATAAATTATTTATTATATTTTAATTTCAGACATCTAATATCTTAGAGCACTAGTTGAATGAATATTAGATATTATTAAACACTTGTAGAATTAATGATTAATCAGGAAGGAATCAATCAACTATTGGTAGAGTTTGAACTCTATGATATAATTAAGACCTTGGCCAGTGCAATATTAAATGATAGAAGAAAAGAGTTTATTAAGTCATTCATTGATTAAATGTGCTAATTTATTAGAGTTTGACAATAATATTATACTTTAGAGTTAACCTTGAGTTGTAAATGATGAAAGAAAATATTACATTATTCTTCTATTGGTTCTTGAAGGTAAAAAATGTCACTTCATACTATTCGGACGTTAAAAAGTGTTACTAGACGCCTACCATGATTAGTGAATTAATTATGATTAATTTAGTACCGATTTAGTATTTAACTTATGAGATCACATACAAATGAGTGTTTCAATATTTACAAAAGAAAATAATTTATTTGATAATCAAATTAGACAATTTAATTTAATCAAATAAATATTTCAGTGGAATATTATTATATTTTTATATAGCACCAAAAATATAAGTAATATAAACAAACAGTATTATTTGATAAATGTGAGAGTTGTCCACAAATAATAATAAGATTTCATCACTACATATTAATATTAGATCATGTGATTAATTATCGTAATTAGTCATGTGATTATTTAGGAATTATTGTTGTCTTATATCAAGAAACTTCTTAAGATAAAAAGATATTAGATAGTTTTTATTTTCAAAGATAAAGATAAAGAAATATGAAATTATTTTAAATAAAATCTTTCCCTTTTTTGAAAAAACCCAAATTCATATCTCTTTAAGGTTATAAATAGAAATATTTATCTAAGAGCAAAGAATATCAAACACAAACTAGAAAAGTTCAAACCTAGTTTTTAAACCTGAAAAATAGGAAGGAGATTTGCTCTTAGTTGATAGCTGAGATTAGCCTCAATGTAAATACATGTAGAGTTTTCACGCTATTAAAGAAAAATTTTTGTTACTTTAAGAACGTGCATCTAAATATACAAATATATTTTTTCTATTTATTATTATATATATTAAATGCAAAAATAAATCCTAATTTTTTGTTACAAGTATTAAAAACACTTCTATTTAACTATTAACCACTACCCCCTAATGCGTATGTGGGAATCTCATCATTGACCAACAACAACACAAACAATCGTTTAAGAACAAGGGCAATAGAGGGCCCATTTCCCTTCTAAATTATTGTTTCAGAATTGAGCAAGTTGATTCATGGGCCAACTACTTTAAGGACTGTTTCCGCTTCTTGCTCCCTGTCCATTACACACATTTCGGAATTTATATAGTGCTTCTATACCAAACCCTAATTCCCTCCTTCAAGTGAAAAAGCAAATAATGCACCATCAAAAGGAGATCGAAGAAAGAATATACTTTATCCCACAACAATCCAATCCTCCAATTTAATTGTGATGTATGACTTTTAAAAAAATAATCTATCAATCAAGACATTACTAATTAAGTTGCTTGAATTAATATAATTAGAAGAGGAAGCAAAAGTCATTTAAAAAAATGATGTACTAGAAATCTTCATAAACTAGTGTAAAACAGCTTGCTCCCTTTCAAATATAAAAGAAATGGCCATTTACATTATCTTGATAGTGAAGTTGTAAGGAAATAGAATTATTAATTAAACTATATTATGTACGTAGGACTTGGATTTGTCTATACTTTCCAAGGCACTAACCCTCAAAGCATTAGTTTATTATATATACAAGAAAGATGCTTCAAACCCATGTATCAAATAAAACACAAAAAGCAAAACACCAAGTTCAATTTTTAATATTGGGATTTTTGTCAATTCTCCACCAAAATTCTCCAACAAAGGGTAGCGCATGAACCTTGACATATATAGCTTCAGTGTGATTCAAAAACCCTTTTTTTTGTTATGTATTGGTTTCATTATGCTTGGAGATTTGTTTACCATAATCCAATGACATAAAGTATGTTACTCAAGTATCTTTCATGAAACGCTTACCACCCTATCATCTTCAATCGTAGTATAGTTTTATAATACACTTAAAATATGAATGGATGTTAGTGTTGTCCATCTTTACATTAAGAAAGCATTTTAATCCCATTCCCTTGCTCTTCCTTAGGATAGATAACATCTTCAATATTGTCACTATCAAACCCCTTTATAAAATGGCAAATCTATGACACTTACCTTTGTCTTTAGTAACGATTAAATATTTGGAGAAAGTGGAAATTAACGAACATATACTATAAAGTAGTTCGCATCTTGAATAGTTAGGCAAGTCCTTCTTTCTTTTTCTCTCTCTCTCTTTTATTTCCCTCTTGGTGGTGATCACTTTTGTTAGTGAAGTCCAACTTTCTAAAAGATCCAACCAAATAGCTTATAGGGTGGCCTCCCAGCATATGATGGGGTGGTGGAAAAATATCAGTATTAACTGTTAAGCCTGGAATTAGAAAACACATGTCCTTATCTTATCTCACAAAGGGGAATAAATAGAAGGAAAAAAAAAATTATGAATACATAGAAAAAAAGAGGTCAAACAGAAACTGCCAAAGTGACATAGGGGGAGAACCTAACTCAAGACCAGTTGTTGAAACCAAGAAAAAGAGCACTAGTGTGTTTCAATTAAATGTATTAACTGTTAAACTGTACAGTACAATATGACTGTTACTACGATATTTTTAGTTTTTACTCATTAAACTATAGCTTGCTTGTTTTCCCGTTAGATGAGCTCTAAAAGTCCGTTTTATTAGAAGTATTAATTTTTTACTTTTAAATAGTGATGAAAATAAGTTGTGTCCAATAAGGCAAGTATGAAATTTCAAAAAACCAAGGCCCAAATCTGTTGTTACTTATTATAGTTATTTTTATATAAAAATATACAATTTAGTGCTTATATATGTATTGTAGATTTTCAATTTAATTCTTATAAAATTATTAAATCGGTCTTCATATTGTAAATGTTATTAATTTGGTCTTTGTCACAATTAATCTCCTTATATTTTCTTAATTTGACCATTATATGTGTAGTATATTCTTAATTTAAGAGACTAAATTAATAATACGCTTCACATGTAAGGAATACATTAAGAATGTGTTACATACATATGAGCTAAATTAAGAATGTATGGAGAAGTTAATAGTCAACATATAAGAATAGAAAATGATAATGTTTACATGAATAAGTATCAATTTAATAAGTTTTTATATATAAGGATCAACATATAAGTTTTAAAAAAAATGGTCTACTTTTTATAGTTCGACTTGACTTGTTTGTCAGCTTAAAGACTTATTTTATACTAAAAATTTTAGATAGGTATAATCTATTTCTAGATAGGTTAATTGTTAATAGGTCAATGGAAAAACTCTATATGAAATTACCACTACTCAAGATATGATATCAAGTTAAAAAATAGGTCGATTAAACATTATAAGAGTCGAGTCTAACTTCTTTATATTATATTATTTTTTTATTATCATTTTGGTACGAAGTATTTATCAACTTTGTCAATGATTCATTTCTGTTGAGAAGCCTGGTTGGTCACTTCTAGTGGAGTTTGTCATTTCACCCACATTTTTTTCATCCACAAGAATCAAATCCAAAATCTTGCTTAAGAGGGATAAACCTAGTATCACTCAGACAATGACTTGTTGGTATGATATAAGCTTAATTTTAAGAACTAACTTGACATTCATGATAACTTATGTAAAAATCTATTTTGTAAAAGATCACTAAAGGATCAATTTCCAACAAATAGGCTCACTTGCAAGGGTAAAGACATACCTTGTTGTATCTTGTTATCCAAATCACCAACATAGTCAGAATCCATATATCTCATAAGATACTATGACTTGTTGTACCCTTTAAGTTCCTAAAGATCCATTTATTTGCTTCCCAATGTTGCTTCCCTAGCTTCGACAAAAACTTACAAACTTAACTTATAACATGTTCCAAATGTGGTCTAGTGCAAATCATATCATACATCATGCAATCAACTACATTGGCATATGGAACCTTTGCATCTATCATCGAGCATTGTTTTACATAAAGTTTGAAGTTGTTCGTAAATGGAATACTCACTAACTTAGCATAACTCATGTCAAACCTATCCAACACCTTCTCAACGTAGCCTTGTCGTGAAAGCCATAATCTTTTGGACCTCTTGTTCCCGTGAATCTCCATCCCAATAATCTTTTTGGCAGGACCCAAATCATTTATGTTAGACAAGTGATTACCAATAATCAACATATCATCCACACAAAGTAGCATAAAAGTAAAAGAATAATCATCAAGGCTCCTTCCATAAACATAATAAGAGTCATACTCACATCTCTGATACCAATTGTTGGCAATAGCAACCAGAATTCAAAATAACAAAGTAAACATGTACATATATAAACAGAATGATTTAACAAGGTTCTATAAGTATGGTTATGTCCTCAAGACCATAGTGATTATTTTTGTTATTAACAAAAAATAAGGTTACATCAAGTATTTATAAACTATAATACATATTAGAATATCACTCATTTACCATATCACAAAGAACTTTGTCCTTACACTCAACCCACTTAGTTTGTAATCCAACAAATAGAAGACCCAAAACCCAATTTGTTCACTCATAAATTATGAGTCATACATAACAAATTGTTAGTCATATTCTCTAACAAAAATTAATTATATATCTACAAAATTGATAAATATTTTATACTTATAACATAATAACCAAAATATCATTATTGAAACCAATACAACGTAAAATAAATAAAATTTTAATTTAAAAACCAACTATTTCTACTAATAAGGCAGAATTTTCTTTGACAGATGGCCCGCTGTTTGGTAGCAACAACTAACAAGGAAGGCTATGCAGAAAGGAACACAAGGTGGAAATGGCATCTCTCAACAACTGTTCTAGTGTGAAGCTAACATAATTGTCCAATTAGAAGCTATAATGATGTGTCTGTTGACAGAATTGGAAATTTCAACAACCGAAATATGGATTTAATATTATAAATAATTACTTCATTATAACTTGAATGAAATTCTCCATCCTCTTGATAATTACCTTACCCTACATTATGTTACGAAAGCATAAGCTAGTAAGTTGCATGTATTCATTTCGACGGTCAAATTCGAATGCATGAACTATTCCTTTTAAAAAGGATTAATTTAACAATCGTTGAAGATATTATTGCATAGATTCTTCATTAACGTATTTGTTGGTTGGTTCAATTGAAATTTTAAGATGTGTTATATTAGTTTAGAATATCGATTTGTAAAATTGGAGAAGATTTTTATTTTATTTTGTTTTACTGCTGGGAGAAACAAATATTAAAAGTTACAGAAATGCTAGTTGTTATTATTATTATTATTATTATTATTATTATTATTATTATTATAATAATAATAATAATAATAATAATAATAATAATAATAATAATAAATTCAACAAAACTATATACTAGGAAACCAAAACCAATCAACTCATAGTCTCATAGTACGCAGAACTCGAAAGGTACCGCATGGAATTGAACATTTGTTTGAATTGGTCATATAAAAGTTAGGTTTTCTTTACATTAGTCTTATAGTGTTATAATATCTTCTTAATATATTCTCTTGAAAATTCTTCAAATGTTTTATTAAATAATTATTAAATAAAAATGAATGTGTCTAATATTTTAAAAATATAAAATACATTTGATTATGTTTTTTTCATTTAATAATTAAAAAAATTACAGGGAAATATTCTAAAGATTCTAGAATTATTTTTAGTTTTAAAATTGATATATAAAATTTTGAATGTTTTATTAAATAGAAAACATTGATTACATTAAAAATATAAGTGTAATAAATACCTTCTATTTTAATTTATCACTTTTAAATGCTTAGAGAATGATGTTAAGAGTTTCTGTGTTTGTATAAGTTGTGGATAAATATTATTACTTTTCTCTTTAAAATATGGTCAGATCACATTTTTGTCATTTTAAAATATGACATATTTAAATTCTCTTTCATGACAAGAAATAAACATGCATTTTGTTTCAATTTATTTTAACATAATTAAGTGTTTGAAAAATAATTTGTAAAAAAATTTTTAAAAAGTTGTGTTATGACACTGTTATGAATTTTTTTTATATTTGTTTGGTCTAAAAATAATAATTTAAGCACCACTTAAAAAAAAGGAGGGAAATTTAATTTATTTAATTTTAAGGAAAAACTCTACTCGTATATAGAGTAAAGTAAATTAAATAATATCAACTCCAATGTCCAACTATATGTTGATGGGATTATTTTCTATTTCCAAAAAAGATTGGTGTGAACTGTCTCTCTCGTTGCATGGAGGAACTTTAATTTAGAACATCCATGGGAGTCCATTACGTAAATGAATATCTATATACGAAATATTGTCAAGATGTACATTATTGTGCAGTAGATCGAATATTGAGTGTTTTTTTTCCGGTTTAGATAACTTTTTAAATATTGTTATTTATCGTAAAGATATAATATTAAATATAATTCAAGTTATTTTAAAAATATTTGAGTTGAATTAGATTATTTAATTTTTATATTTTAATTTAGTTAGATGATAGTAAATAAAATTTATTTTACTTTTTAAATTAAAATAACCTATTATATAAAATAAAAAATCTATAGAATAAAGAAAATAATATTTTTAGCAAATACTTTTAACTATAAATTAATCCCGACCAACACATTTTTCCTATTAAACTTAATTTTACAAAACCAAACTTAATCCAAGTCAATTTTATAACGACGTCTACCCCCATAATCGAAAGCATAACTTGGGGAATAATTCTCTGTTATCTTCACCAAGCACGTCATCTTACGTTAATATGAAGTGGTATCGGATTATTAGTATCATCGAAGATGAAAAAGTCGTACACTTATAACCATAGTTTTAAAATTCGATCCGATGACTGACCCGATCATGATACTGAATCATTGGATTAATAGTCGAACTAATGAATTACTAGTTGATCCGCACAATTCAATCTGTAATAAAAAAATATAAAAATTTTATACGTATATTATTGGCTTCTTGTGTTATTGGCTTTCAATTAATATCAGAATTGTGTTCCTAAGAATGCAAGCTTCTCTCTTCCTATTGATGAGTGTTCTTCACAAGTGTTTCCAATTAATATCATTATGGTGTTACACATTGCAAACACAGCACCACATATGCAATAGGATTTTCAATGGCCAAACGTAGCAGTTCAATAATCCTTTTCGCACAATAAGGAAAAGGAGGATAACAGAACAATTACGTGGTTGCGTAATAAGTTATTTATTTAGGCCCGCTCAAGATACCGAACCACACGCAAGCACATGGTCACACACAATCACAAAAATTGGAAAAATATGAAGGAACAAAATGGAAAAAATCAAAATCCAAATTTGTCGTAAAACAAACTTGTAGTAGTCTTTGCTTTGACGAGAGAGAAGAAGCAAATGCAATTTAGAGAAGAATTATACCTTTGGGATGTCGGACGACTGAGCATGGACGACTGCACTATGAGAGAAGCTACGTCGAAGTGAGAACAAGAAGACGATGGACGATAGCACTGCGAGAGAAGCTAGGAGCCTGCGATGAAGCGAGAACGAGAAGACGACGAATTAGGGTTTCTAAAATAAAATACCTAGAAAGCAAAACAACATTATTTCACACTCCTCATAGAAAAACAAAAGTATAAATGACCCCGTTTAGGTTGATGAGTCACCAGTTCGACCATGGACCCGACCAGATCACTTGGGGTTGAAAGCATGCTCGATAGAGCAACAAACTCGACCTCGTTCGGCCATCGGGTCACGGTCTGACCAATCGGACCAACCGGTTTGGTTTGGTCCAGGTTTTCAAACTTTGCTTACAATGTAAAAAGTTTTATACAATAGTTTAATTACCACTCATTATACATAGTAAGTTTGTTAATTTTTAAAATAATTATTTTAAAATGATTCAAATGATAATTTATGATTGAATGTTAATATAAAACTATTTTATACAATTAATATATAAACATTAAATTCTTTTTTATTATGAAAATTTGTTAAATTTATGAATTGATCTTTATATAATTTTGTTACTGGAGTAATTAATGTCATTATTTTTATATGAATATAAATGTTGTTGGTAATATAAATAATTGTTTTTAAAAGCTTCTAAGAATTATGAATTATAAGATCTATATTTAAGTTTAGAGTTACTAATGATTACATCCTTAGAAAGAAATTATAGAAGTTTAACGCAATTGACTGAGCAATAAGTAAATTGTTATCATGGATCTAAAATAAATTTTAGTGTTTTTACTAATTTATAATATATATGAGAAGAATTATTTAATAAATGAATCAAGTGATGTAGAATCATTCCAATTTAATCAATAATATTGAGTTTGAGTCTAAAATTATACTTTTTTTCTTTATTATAAGGCCCAAATTTAAAATATAATTTGATCCTTTTTATAATGTTTAATCTAAAATGTCCTTTACATTAATTCTATTTTTACAAAAATATTCTCAATTAATTAAAGTTACTTCTAGAACATGACAATGAAAAAATATCCATTATTATTTATAAATTTTGTTCATAGGAGTAGTTTAGAAAAAAAAATTATATAAAAGTAAATTTAATGTTTTATTTAAGTTAATCAAATTTTTTTAATGGTCAATGAATTAATTTATTAGATTTTATACCGAAGGAAATATTAAACATTTAGAGATTTTTTATAGTAGTTATAACTGATTTTTTATATCACTGGAAAAAAAAGTAAAAAATTTATAATAATTTATATTTTTTTAATTAATTGAGTTAAACTTTTAAATAAAATTATAGAAAAAAATAATCTGAATGTAAAAAAAGAAAAATGAGAATGCAGGCTGAACCGTCATCAATGCAATACTACTAGTAAAAAGAGAAGAATAAAAGCAAGAAAGAAAAAAGGAGGGGACAGTTAGTCACGAGGAGCAGAAGACAGACACGTGTTTAATCATGGAAACCGACAGGGACAAGTTTGGGATAACTCGCATTTATTTATTATTTTTATTCCAAAAGAAAAAATAAAAAGAAAAGAAAAAAGTCAGTTATCCATATACACATCTCTCTTTCCCATTGGCTCCTCTATTGACTTTTACGTTCCACGTGGGACCCTTCTTTTCACACGCCTCTTCTCGATTGGACTGTGGGCCCCACCGAGGAGAAAAAAATTAAAAGGCCACGAATCTTCCTCAGGGCGCAGGGGTCTCTTGGGTTGACGCGTGTACAGTGTAAGTGGGACCCACTTTCATCAACAACCAACTGTCCAAATTACATTAACATAAATAAATACTAGTAAAACCTTGCATTGCAAAAATAAATTTATTCATTTTAATGTCATGCGTAGGAGAAGGGGTTGGCACGTGGGGTCCAAGGGTGTAGGACCCATTCCCCTTATCTCTGCCTAACCTGGCTCGCTATTGTATGCTTTATATGACCTGGCACTTCATCTTTGAATCAACAATGACTCAATTAAAAATGGTAAAATTATACTTTATTTAATTGAAAAATGTTTAACTTATTATAGTATTATCTTTCATTTAATTCTAAATTTATTTATTATTCTTTTAATATATGTGTTATATTTTAATTTGAATTAATGTAAATAAATCTTTGAGAAATAGAGAGTATTAGAGTAACAATGAACATCGCGTAGAGATATTTTTATTTTCTCTATAATTTTTAACACTATGCTATAAATAGTATCTTAGAAAATGAACTAAAGTTTCACAATTTTTTAGTTTAGAATTTTATCCAAAATTTATTGTTAAATACAACGTAGTTAATATTAACGGTTCATAATTAACTGCCAATAATGCAAATAATTACATAGAGAAAAATTGTTTATGTTAAATTTGATTGAAGTGTAACGCATTTATTTTATTAAAAGAAATGTAATTTTAAGTTTAAAAGGAAAATATTTTAACTAACACTTCTCTAAGAAATAGGCAATTTATCCCATTAAAAAAGGGCATACTTGGGATTTTTGTTGTTGTTTTGATTAGTACAAAAGATTTTATTATCATGACAACTTTATAATTGAACATTGATATTTAGGGAGGAATTTATTTCACAATTATTATTAGAAATGATGTAGCACATGTAAGCTATGAAAGAAAAGTTAAATAGAGTTTAAATATTTGTTTAGTCTTTCATAATTTCTTTTAGATGTTTTTGTTTTTTTCTTATAAAATTCATTTTTTAAGTTCTTGTAAATTATTTTTGCTTTACATTTTGTCCTTATAATAGTTTAGATAATGTTTTAAAAAGAAGAAAAAAAGGACAAAAAAAAACAAAAACAAATAATTTGCTTCACTAAAATTATAAAAAAAAAATTACAAAAACGAAAAATAAAAAAATTATAAGGACTAAAAATATATTATGTTTAAGTCGTAAAATAATTATAAAAAAATGGAATAGCTGAAGAAAACATATTTTCCAACAATTTGAAATTTTCATATTGCAACATTTAACATTTCCTTTTTTAAATTATATGACGAAATAGCATCCATTGACCATTGGTCATTGCTTGAAGGTCTTTTAGTTGGTGGTGTTCTGAGATTTATAAATTACTACTTTTGATATTTTGTTATGTAATTTTGGATCGATCAAGATAATTTTGCTATGGTTGGTAGTTGTAAGAAACATCTTTGGATAATAGTAGATACAAATTTCTATAATGAGTTATGTTTATGTGCTTGTCAACTACATGAAACTACTAGGCACTATGACATCCAAAAACAATCAAAAAACAAAGTAAAAAAAATATATAATAAAAGATTATGATCATTATCATAAATTGGATAAGAGACAATGAGATATTCAAAACTCAAAAGTAATTTATTTTAAATATGTGTGTGTGTGCTCGTATGTGAGAAAAATTAAAAACATAAAACCATAAAATTTTAAAACATCTAATCAATTAAATTACATATTTTATAATTAAAAATGAAAAAAAATAGAGATAACAGATTCAAATACATAAAATTAAAGAGCAAAAAGGTGTTTCTTTAATCAAAGTAAAATAGTATATTTGTACACCCTCAAACATATATAGGACTTTCATTAAGTAGAGAGATGATAATTCAAATCATGAAGACTTGTGGATTGAAATTTATATTTGTGTTAACATTCACTCTAAGCCACAAATTTAATGTTCAAAGACCTTAGAAATGTAATAGGGCTAATAATCTTAGTCTTAGATGTGAAAGACACTAGTTGAATAACGACATTTAAAAAATGGAGAAGGCTTATAAATGAAGACTAAATCAACCATGATTACACAATATTATTAATCTACTACACTTTTAAGGAGCATTTGGTACAAGAAAAATATTTAATTTTCTAGGAATATGAGACATATGAGATATACATAATCTTTCTGTATATTTTTATAACACAGTGGAACTTGTCCCACATAGACTAAGGTCACATACTTTTCATTTTATATCATTACATGATATCACGTCATTCATAAGTCATATGTATAAACATTATGTATCATATCATTATTCATTAAGATTTCCATACTTATAGCTATGTTTTCTCCTATATTACTATGACCTTTTTAGAGTGTAAATATAATATCTAGAGTTATACTAACCATACTAAGTTTTTTTAAATATTTTTTGAAAGCTAAGACAATTATCTAACTATACTTATAGTTATGGCTAAATGTTACTTTTAGTCTTTTATGTTTTAGTTTATTTTATTTTATTTTAAGCAACTTGGGGGGGGGGGGACGATCGCCCCTACAAAAGGGTATGTATTTCTGCCCCTGGTTACACACTAAAGCATACTACCTCAGAATGATTTGTGCAGGGAAGAAGTGCTTATCAAAAGGAACCTACATCATAATAGGTTCTCCCTTAGCAATATCAGAATGCCATTCTAATTTGTTTTCATAATGATCATCAAAAGTGTTTCTCAGAATGAAAACTTCAGAACAATTTTGTATATCTGTCAAGTCATGGATAAAGCTTAGGGTCCCTCCTCCAATGACTATCTTGGGGGTGTTTAAGAAGACTTTAAGAGAGCTTTTGAAGATAGTTGAAGCAATATAGAAACTCGAGCTTCCATCTTTGTGTGAGAAACTTGCATTTTGTGCTTTGACTCCTCTCAATTAGATATTTGTACATTTTGTTATTTGAAATCCCTAGTAAGAGGAGAATCTGTCTTTGTGCAGTAATTAAAAAAAAAAAACTCTTGTAAACCACAATAGTTGGCTGGCAAAGTGTAAATCCAATATGTTGTTAGTTTTGCAGTTGACTAGTTTGGAAGTCCAATGGGTTACTGACAGGTTGTGAAAATCTAGAGGTGGTTGATTTGTTCAGCAGGTGGTTGGTTGTGTTAGCAAAAATCTTATCTTGAAGAATAAGAACTATATGTATCTCAAGGTTGGAATGAACCAGTATAAGAATTTTCTATGCAATTTCTTCTCCCCCTTTCCTCTTTATTGGTTTTGCGCATCTTCATCTCATAACTTGTTTATTCACAATGAGACTTCATAGTACTATTTTTTAAGGAACTTGCAACTAAGTGTTTTTTGCCTAAACCTTTTTCACTAAACAAGGGTCTAAGCTCATATAATATTTTTTCATAAACTATTAAGCTTTTCTTCTGAGCTTATAACAATTCTTCATTTTGAACCTATACTTTTCTGAATTGACTTCACAACAATCAAAATTTACAAAAATAAATTTAAGTTTGTGAAAACACAATTCAACCCCCTTCTTTTATTTTTTTGTCAATACATGATATACAACCAGTGAAGTTATTCAAAATCACTACAAGAAACATATAGCAGAGGAATAATCTTTAGAAGCAATATTCCTGATAAATTTTAAAATTTGCCAAAGAATATACTCCTAGAAATCCAGCCCACAACAATTGTAAAAATTTAAATTCAAAAAGCACCGTAGTATTTTGAGACTAAAAGGAAAATTCTCTTTGAATAAAGATTCCAAAAGCACAAAGAAGACAAAATAACCAATAACAAGACAACAATATGAAAATGATAACTCATAAATCTTCGATTGAGTTTAAACAATCTTCAACAAACATAAATGAATATTTTGAGGATTAGGACTCTATAAAAACACCTTCATTCAAAGAGCTCATTATAAGGAATGGATATAACAAGTCCAAGGGTCAAAATTTAGAATTTCTACTTTAAAAGGAAAAAATGTAGCTTCTAAAAAGAGTCTTCTTAGCCAAACACTCAGTGTTAATAACTTTTTCTATCTAAAATAGTGGCTCTAAATCTATTTGCATTATTGCAAAACCACTTATTGAGTGATTAGAAAAAGATCAAAATGGTTCGCCCAAAAAAAAATATAAAAAGCAAATTAAATCCATTTAAAGCAATTAAGGCAATTAAAAACAAAGAATAAACAAGAGATAATTAAGTGCAAAAAGTAATTAAAATTTTAATCTAATGCCTCAATGTTTCGACAATTTCAAAATCTTATTGCTACTATTTTGTAGGTCTTATGAAGGTTAAGCTTTGACAATGAAAGTATGAGCAGTGGATAGGAATAAATATGAAAAATAGATTGCCATTATCTTATTTCAACAAGTGTACCAGTTCACAAATAATAAAGCAATAAGTAGTTGTTCGATAAAGATCAAAATGAGCATTGTATACTTATAGTCAACAAGATTCCACCAAGTCAACACAAAAGACATAAGCCAAAAAGGCATTACACAAAGGTTAAGTAACTTATGCTTGCTATTCCTAGCTCCAAATTTACTCTATTAAACCTCTGATACATAATTGTTCAACATTTAACACTCATTATAACCTTACCCCGATGCCTTTGCAATGTATCCTAGTTGTCTAAGCAAACATCCTAAATTTGTAGGAGCACTCATTAAGCACTTGCACATCATGATTAGAGTTCTTAACGAATGATCACAATTACAGGGACATTCCTATTCCTAGATCACATGCACATTGCATGTCTTAGTTTTTAGGTTTCTTAGAATCTCTTTCCTGAGTTAACCTTAAGTTAGAATCAATTGGATTAAGAAAGAAGCCAACACTCAACAACAAAACAAAACTAAGAAGCCAAATTTGTTGGCATTTTATTCCATAAATTGGTTAGTAAATCTTCATGAGTTGAAGATCCATCAATGTTAAAAGAAAGTTTATTTATTCCTATGTAAATTTGATCCTCTCAAATTGGACATTCATATGTTCCTATTGCTTTTGTTGATACTATATCTTAATTCTAGTCAGGATTACCTTAAGGCTAGGAGATGGTTGGAAATTGATTGGGATATGGACTACTATTGTGTAAGTTAAGTGTTCACTAAGGGTTTGTGACTACAATATATGTCCTTCTAATTCTAATTTTTTATCTAAAGTGTAAAAATGACATCCATCTCCCACCTTCCTCTTTTTTTCTTGATTTGAACTAGCCTTTTATCTTTATATTTCATTTTAGTGTAGATGAAATCCTTACTCCCTTTCTTTTCCATATATTGGTATTTTTCTAATTTTCTATTGCTCTTGGTTATAGGTTCTAGAGACGTCAATGTGGGATATTTTTTACACCAATTTTGGGGTGGATGGTGTAGGTTTAGTTGTGGTTTCGATGATGACAGGGAAGCTTGGTGGTGTTTGAAGCTATAAAAGAGAGTTATATAAGCAGTGATAACACCACCACCATGCATGACAACAATTGTAGAGGCCTTGCCTTTTCTTCCTTGTCATTTTTTCTTTATTTTCTTTTTTTTAACTATTGTTTTCTCTTTCTTATGGCTTATATGAGTTCTATAATGGTTGACAATAAATTAAATGCTTGCTTGAGTGTTTGGACTGTGAGTGAAACTCACTTGTTTTGCTTCAATGGAGACATTCTCGATAACAATATTTTTTTGTCTTTTATTATTAGCAGCAACTTGACAAAGTCAATATACAACAACCTTTTACATGTAAGTGCAAACACAATAGTGACAACTTTTATTGTTACAAACTCAAGGTTGTCATTTAGCCAACTTTAAAATAACCATTAAAGTCGACTTTTAATGATTAACATTGATTTTTCATTTATGCTAATTTTCATTTTTATTGTAGAGTGCATACTATAAAATGCGAAGGATGAAAACGTAAATGCTACTTCCTCCCTTTCTAAACTATAGCATTTTAGTTTTGTTCCAAAGAGTAATGTTAGGAACACATTTTGTAATACACTTTTTTTTTAACATAAACTCTTCTATTGTTACAATTTATTGAAAACTACTATATTTCTAATTATAAGATTTTTTCAAAAATTTGTTTGTATCTTTTTATAAGACTATTTTCTAATTTCTAGATGTATTAATTATTTTTCCCTACATACACTTATTTAATTAATCTCTCTCCAAACATTCATGAAAATTAATTAAATGAATAGAGAGATAAGAAAATGATACAAATAATTGATAAATGTAATGTGATAAACTAAATTAATTATTTTTTTAAAGGGTGTGAATTAGTTGAAGTTGTCTTATAATTAGAGATGGAAGGAGTACGAATTTAGGAAAGATTCATTAATTAAGGTGAGACCTATAAAATTTTGTGATTTCTAATAAATTTTAACTAATAAAAGGTAAAGTGTTGCTAAAATTTTCTTTCTGTTCCAAATATTGATGTTTGAAAAATCCAATTCTTAATTCAATTTTTTTTCAACTATACATTTGTTTACAATTACTAATGCATTGAATTAATATTGCTATCCAAATTAAACACTATTGCCTAAACTAATAGCTAATCATCCATCAATGAGAATATCCACTATTATAGTTTATAGACTCTTCATTATTCAAATATTGATAGCTAATGATGGTTTCAATAACATGATTAGTGTACTATCCAAAATATGAAAAATACATGTGGCCATTTATGCGAGACCCTCCTACATGTGTTAATCCTCAATGTCAGTCCTATTACAAGAGCTCAGACACATTCCCCTCAATAGCTGTTACTCTCAACAGGTTATCTCTAAGCTTATTTATTCAAATATTATTAATAATGTTGCAACCACATTTCAAATAATAGTTAACTAATTATATACGAGCTACATATTATCTATAATGTACAAATCATCTACAATCTAATTATCTACAACATGCAATTATCTATTAGTCTTATCTACAGATTAATTATTTACAAAGACCCAAAACTCACGCTTCACACTATAAATATAGATTCCATCTAGCCTTTTCACAACTTCCCAATCACAATGAACACACCTAAACACATTCACTCTCATATTTATTCACGTATACTTGAACATTCATATACTCAAACATATGTTTTTCTTTTTATACAATTGATGTACTTACTTGAGCATCGGGATCTTTTCCTTTGTTTTGTAGCTCCCCCTCTTAACAAGATCGACTCATTGTCAGACATGTAGAGTCTAAAATTCACCTGGACAACATTCTTCCTTTTGTGTGGCTCTCCCAGATTTTAGTAAAAACTATTAGATAGAAATATTTTAATATAAAAATATACTAATATTTAATAATTTCTTAAATAACTAACCTTAAATATCTATCATTTTGAAATGGAGAGAGTATTGAATAATTGTGAAATCTTGCTCGCGGTCTCTTTAACATTCAATACATATTCTTTTAGTAATTTCTCTGTACTTATAAATTAATATTTTTGAAAGACCTTCTTTGAGTTATCCTGTACTTCATTAATTTTCAAACACATAGAAATAGCGTAAGAATTTTTTCTTTCTTCTTCTTTGGTTCTGGGTAACTAGTTAATCCTAATATAGTTTCTAAAATGAATACCAGCTGGAATTAATTGTTTTAATCCAAAGAGGATAGTGAAAAAATACATTTGAGAAGTGAGAATTAAATCTTTGTCCTAGTGAGTGAAATATTTTGTCAAGGACTGAATGCAATTCATGTAGTATAAGAGTGAGAAAAAGATAAATTTCGTATGTGTTCCTTTTATTGTTTAACTTTACGCATCTTCTGAACAAAAAAAAAAAAAAACCTGTTTTGCGAATAAGCTTTTACAAGTTTAAAAAGGTTTTAAAAAAATTCAATTTGTGCTTCCCGCTTATGTTTCTTTCTACCCTTTTCTAGATTAAGTGTTAAATAATTATTAAATTTTATTTATAATTCAACTACAGCTTAAATCAAAATTAAATGAAAAAACTCCCAAAACACAAAGAAGCTAGGGTTAGTTGAGAATGGTGAAAGTGAAAAGGACGATGCCTGCATACTTTTCCTTAATTCTTTTTCCTTTTAAAATGTAGGCACGTAAACACGCCTGCCTCATTCAAAGGCTTTTGGATGAACAACATTTCTTTTATCTACCAAAAGAAAATAGACCGACCAAATTTATTAGCGAAATAGACTAACCATGTCTCCATTTGTTTTCGTTTTTGATTTTTTGCTAAACGTTTTTATGCTTAAACACTAACCTTTATATCAATTAAGCAATCTCATGCTACTGCAACTTGCGATTTGGTACATGGGGGCGATTAAATATTTATTATTGTCAACATATATTTCATATGCAAGTATATGTCATTTTTATGCTAAGTCCAAATTAAAGAACATATCACATGCTCTGAGCGCGAAAGGCTAGATAAGCGGAAGCTGTCCAGTACTTGCCTTCTTCCAAGCTTTGATCCATCAAGGGCTCCAGCCTTTAGTTTAAATCTTGGTTGCAAAATCATTGTGCTGGTAAGTGGTAACAGTTGACATGTCGTAGTTTACAATTGTCCAGAAACAATTCTTCTAGATTTTGAAATTGTGTCATAGGGTTTCTTGTTTAGTTTTTTTTTTTTTTTTTTATTTCTAAAAATTAAGTACGATATCAAGAATTTATAACATTCGATAATGGAGTTTATAACACTCAATATCCTCTTGTTTAATTGTCTAAAAGCAAATCAACAATTAATAGCTAGACATTCATGTCACAGTTTCTATATAGTAAAGGTGGAAAAAATAGCGATTGATAGATGAGTTTAATTTGTATATATACTATCATTATAAAAAACTGAGTTTAATTTGTATATATACTATCATTATAAAAAACTTTTATATTAATAACTAATAAAAAATCATAATATATATATATATATATATATTTTTTTTTTGAAAGGCAAAACTTAGTTGTTGTTTTTTGTTAATAAAAGGGATTAAATACGCTAACTTTTTCTCCTTTCCTCCTCCTTTAACCATCTAATCCACTTTAAAACTCCTTAATAGGTATGATTTTTAGTGTAATTATTGTCCAAGTTAACAAATTTATCTTAAAAAATGATTTGTGATTAAATGACAATGTAAAAATACTTACACTATTTTTTTTATTTATTTACTCTATTATTGCTTGAACTATTTACTCTCTCTATATATAGAGAGAAAGACAATAGCATCGGGTTGTTTGTGGTTTAAAGTATATTTTAAGTTTTAATTATGTTTTAATTTCTTGTAAATATTTGAAAAAGAAATTATTATAGGTATGTAAGTTGAAAGGAATATTGATTTATAAGATTATTCAAAATGCTTGTCTAAGAATTTTAGAGTTGAAAATCATAGGTATTTGTAGGGGTGTTTATAGGTTAGGTTAGGTTGGATTTGTCTAAACTCGCTATCAAACTTGATTAAAATTACATAAGTTGGATTTGGTTGGATTTGTGTAATTTCTTTTGCATATCTGACCCAACTCAACCCAATTATAAACTGATTAAGTCAAGTGGAATTAATTGAATCTAAATATTTAAAAATTATTTTTTATTTTGTAAAAATTAAGATTTTTTTAGAATGATAATTTGTTTTTGCCTAAATCTTTATAAGTATATAATAACTAAATGCATTTAAAAGAGACCAAATCATAATTATATTTGACTAATAGAAATAATGATTTTAATGTTAATAGAAAATTTTTATTTTAGATAAAAATAAAGTATTGTATTAGCATGAGAAAACATAAATAAAATCAAGATAGAGATAAAAACAACAACTTAAAAAAGAAAAAAAATCATGGGTGATTTAATTTAATAATTATGTGAGTTAAAAATTAATGTATTTTGTATTTAATCATTAATTTTATATATAATAAATTAAATTATCAGATATGAGTTGATTTGAGCCGAGTTAAATAAAATAAAACCTGTTATCCAACTCTTATATGATCATGTCTTAATTATCTTGGATCGGATTTGACCCAAAAAATACTTATAAAATCTAACCTAATATAATTAGATTGGATTGTGTCATAGGTTAATCTAGACCCGTAAAAATCCCTAGGTATTTGTTTGAGGATTGGGTCTTGGAGTAAGCCCTATTCTATGAACTTGACCCTAGAATTTGATTATAAAGTGATATTAGTTCTTGTTTTAGTCATTAGGTCGTTAAGGAGCTTTAAGGTTATTGGATCTATCAAGATTTTTATCATTAAGTTTGTGATATGATGTTCCCTTAGGTTGACTTGGCGACCACGCTGCCTTACCCTAAACACACCTTGACTCGTCAAGGACATAAGAACTTGGCCTAGCTTCTTCCAATCAAGGTTGATACCTGCTTCTCAACCTCATATTACTTATTCGATCACATGTGAACACATACCCAAGGAACATTATATTCCATCATGCTTAAAAGGAAGTTCTCCGTAAGAAACTCCTCAATCCATCATTTGTTACATTCTTCTAATAAATGTACTAAGAAATGACGCCCTGCTCACTCCTGGACCATAAGTCGCAAGAAGGCATGTAACAATAACTCCCACTTTGGAGCCTAGATTACCACTACGTACCCATTTGATCCATATAGGTATCCACCTCAACCTAGGAGGCACCAATACCTATAAATACTAGAGCTCCTATCAATCAAATATCTCCTTCTTCCTTTGGAGAATAGAGATTCACCAAAGAAGATCCCTATTTGAGTGTGTGTTGTTCTGTTGGGATACTTTATTGATTGATTGTTTCAAGTCATGCTTATTATATGAATCTTTAATTACAAGAAATTATTAGTTTAAAATGTGTTTGATGATATGTTTAGTGATCACACATCAGGTTATCTTTGTAAACATGAAGTAATTAGGAGATTAGCAATTATATAAAAGTTGTGTTTTTAACATTTCATATATACATTCACTAGTGTTTTTAACATAGATCAAAGAATATGAAGTGTGATTGGTTTGAGAGAAAATTAGGTTCAATTATCTTAATTAAGCAAGGTCTCATATTCGAGTCTTGATGATAAAAAAAACATAGATGGAAAGAAAGATCCTGCTAAAAGTAATTAATTAGATTTTTCGGTAAAAGTTAATCATTTATAAAGTTGGTGATTAGTATAAATACTAATGTTATGATGAAAAAAAATTAGAGTATATTCCCATTCCTTAAGCAGGAAAAGTATGTGTACCCATTCATTTCAAGTTATGCTTTAATGTAATTACTGATCAAAATAAGTATATGATCCAATCTTATAGTTTTGATGAATATTCAACAAAATAAATAAATAAATAAAAATATTATACATTGAGATTGAAGATTATTTCATCTTAAGAGTGTTGAACATTTTCTTAATTGTCGGACAAAACAAGGAAAAAGTCAGAAATAATATAATGATATGATCAACATTATATTTAATTTTTCTTTTGAAACTTGAAAATACTTAAAAAGTTTACTATTGATTAAGATTTTATTTTAAACTATTAATTAAGATTTACATATAATTACAACTCTCATATAAATCTTCATCCGCTCTAGTTATTGACTTTGTGTTTGTGTGGCCAAATATGTATATTCTTTTTCTCTTAAAAGACAATTATATAAGGCAACGACAAGGAAAACGATTATCAAAAGAGCAAAAGATTGAGACCATGCAAAAACGATGTACGATGAACTTGACATGGCTCTCGGTTTCTATCCTCTCTAGTCTCTTGACTCTTGAGTCATCACAACATCCAAGGAACACAAAGCAGTGAAAACGATCTCTCCTTGAGACCAAGTAAGTAACTAAATCGATCACAAGTAAAAGTTGGATAACAAAAGGCAGTGAGAGAGGTAGGCAGAAATTGGGGGCAGAACAATACCAGCCTGCTTTACAAGTACATGACACAATAGCCAGAATCACCTTCTATATCCCTCATATATTAATTCATATATATTATCGAGTATATAATTCAATATGATTATTTTAGTTTAATTAATAATATCAAATTTAAGTTTTAAATATACAACTGGATAAAATATTCGAAAAAAAGAATTCTACGATCCATAATAGTCATATTTTGCTTAAGTGAAAGATATTTAATAATTAATTCATATTTATCAAAATCCAAAAAGATAATAATAAAGGGTTACAAAATGATGTGTTTTTTGTGCAGTTACGTGCTGATGTTGGCACATTAATGTGTGGAAGTAGTAGTAGGAGGCTTATATTCTTCACATGTGGGTGTGAAAGAAGGGCTTTGGTGGCGGCATGTAGAAGTGGGGCAATAGGTAGGTACAATGTGGCCCCATTACTTTTGTAGCAATATTAGGGTTTCTTTTGTACGCACATCGGTCTTTACTCCTTGAGCTGAGTCTCCAAGTCATGACCAAAAACCCAATAATAATAGTTGCGTCTTCTAACGGGTATTCCCTTCCACCAAAAGAGAATCCCAAAGTAGAGATCACAAAACAACCTCAAATACTCTTTTGTTTGCTAGCTAAAAACACGGGTCCACACTTGAAAAAAAACTACCCTTGTGCCACGCCCCCAACAAAATTTGAGGCACACTATAATACACGTTTGAGGGTATAGCTTAATTTTTTGAATTCTTTGGTGGAAAATAGAAATTTAAAATTTCAACTTTTAGCGCCATTTTATTTTAATTTTTCAAGAGAAAAAAAATTCAAATTATGATTTAAATTAGCATGTTTTAAAAAATTGAATAATAGCTTTTTTTTAACATTAAATAATTCAATATTCAGATCGAATTTGATATTATACGTAATTATCTAAAATATAAAGGACTGCAAAAATTGTCTGGTTTTTTTTTATATACAAATAAATAGTTCTGTTTGAATAAAGTAGTATTTGTATGCAACTATATATTTTATTTCAATTTTTTTCTTTTATGATGATGCAACTGGCTAGATCTTGATTTTGATGATTGATATACATATCGGTTTCACCTTTGCCATCTTTTTCCTGGCCTCTTTTTGACACATTCTAACTACATTGAATTGTTTAAGTAGGAAATCTCAGTCCTTTTTTTTTCCCAGTGTTTTCTTCTTTTCAGGTCATTTTCTTCAGGAAAGAAATTGGAGTAAGAAAAGAATGGGACAACGATCCCATGATAACAATATGGAAATAGATGGAGCACACACAAAGGGACCATACCCGACCATTTTATAAAAAAAATTAAAAATCCCATTTTAATATTTTATATATTATATAGTCCCACCAGTATAAGATGGCAGTGACCCTTAGTCCCTTATAGGATTATACTATGATGTGATGCATAACACTTATATATTTATATGGTTACTTCGAAATCAACAGAATCCAAATCCATACAGGGGACAACAATACGGTTTGTACATGTTTTGCAGTTTATTGGCTCAGTTGTGTCTGTTGTTATGAAATGGGTTAAATATTCAATGACCTGATTATGACGCAAATTAGAAGAAGACTTTGTAATCTAAGGTTAATTAGTTGTTTAATTATTATTATACAATATCATGTCATAGTTCTCCATTGTCGTTTCTCTAGGGAATATCATATCATATCCAAAGCAATTGAATTCCGTGTCACCGTCATCATGATGATAACCTCCACCTTAGTCGATTCTTGGATTCTATAATGGCTTTACTTTTCTAAATCTTACACTAAGGGACATGCATCCAATTATACAGCATAAGTGATTGCTTAATCCAAAGGGAGGAATTTGAACTTTCCAAGTTTCCTTTTGCATTAATTCTCACTTTGAAAATCAAATCATGCACTTGTATGTACACGTCTACAAATCTTGGTGTATTTCAACTAGACCTTAAAATATCTTAAACATAATTCTTGAATTTCTAATTTCTCTCCTTATTTAATCATATTTTTATATTTCTTAAGGCTTCATGGAAAATTAATGGCAAATTAAGGCATGGAGCTTGAAAAGAAAAGAGCATTTAAATTGTAAAGGAGATGCGCTTCCTTTAGGAAAAAAGTGTATAGCTAGGTTCATTGTCATCGTGTATTAGTTATGTTATTCTTCAGATTATGGCCAATATTAAACACTTTTTTAAGTGGAATAATATATTCCATAAATTATAAAACGAGTCAACTTCATTCTTCCATGAGAATAAAATAATAACCCTAGCTACTTTCTTGATAAGGGAAGAAAAGAGAAAAAGAAAGAAAAGAACCACATGATGCATCATCTCTTGTTCTCAGCTACTGCTCAAGAAAGATTCTTATCATTATGTACATTCAAGTACACCTTGAAAACTATATATGCTTCTTCTCACATATGAATATTCATTTCATAAGTAACAGGTTGATACTCTCATTTGCAAGTTCTAAGTTGTAATATTAACTTTAGTGATAAATTTTAAATTGAAATTTTAGATCACTTTTTAGTAGATTTTATAATATTACGTATGTATGATTGAAAATTTTTTAAGATATGTTGCATTTTTTCCTTTAATGGTAAATCTCATTTTGAGATTTTAAATAATTTTTAATGGGTCCCACATAGACCCCACTTTTAAATATTTAAATTAAACTAAATTAATAAAACATGGAAGAAAAAAATATATGAATATTAAGAAATAAAAAAAATTAAATAATTTTTATTTGTAACTAACTATTAAATAAATGAAAAATACATAAAATTGATAATAAAAAAAGTGCAAGACATTAATTTTAAAGAAAAATCAAATTTCATCATTTTCGTGATTGTAATCCCAAATATGCTCCACCAACTCTGCTTGAAGTTGTTAATGAATTCCTCTTGTAAGCATAACGTGTGTTATTTGTAAGTATGTAGCAAAGTCAGGAGGAGCACCACGAGATACTTCAACATTTGAAATGTCATTATCTACGTGATCATAATCAACATCGACATTACCACCAAATGTATCTCGTTCGTCTTCGAGAATCATGTTATACAATATAATGCATGCCAACATTATATCATTCATTGTATCCATGTTCCAGGCACACGATGAACCACATATAATTGCAAATCAAGATTTGAGAATACCAAATGCCCGTTCAACATCTGTTCTCACTGCTTCTTGACATTTTGAAAATAATTTTCTTTTCAGACCTTATGGCATTGATATGGTCTTCACAAATGTGGCCCAATTAGGATAAATACCATATGCAAGATAGTACCACATATTGTATGGAGTTCCATTAATTGTACATTGTACTGGAGGAGCTCGACCTTGCAAAACCTCATCAAACACAGGCGATTGATTTAACACATTAATGTCATTGTTTGAACTTGCAACTCCAAAAAATGCATGGCAAATCCACAAGTCTTGTGAAACAACTGCTTCAAATATTATTGTGGGTTTGCGGTGATCACCTCTACAAAATTGACCCTGCCATGCAATTGGACAATTTTCCACTCCCAATGCATGCAATTAATAGAACCTAACAAACTTGGAAACCCTTGTGCATCTCCAATTTGTAGTAGGCAGTTTATGTCATTGTTGTTGGGTCTTCTCAAGTACTCTTCTTCAAATATCTCATTGGCACCTCTTACAAATTTTTGTAAGCATTGAGTTACAGTGCATTCGTCAATTCTAATGTACTCATCCACACAATCAACAAGTGGTCTGTATGCCAATATACAGATAGCTGTAGTACACTTCTGCAACGGCAAGAGACCCATTCTACCAAGTCTAATTTGGAAATACGCACTGTGGTTACTAAGAGCGTTGACAATTCGGTTGAACAATTGTCGTCGCATTCGGGACCTACGTCAGAATTGAGTCTCTGTGTAAATCAAATTTTTTGTGAAGTAGTCATTCATCAATCTTAGATGTTCATCTTCACAATTGCGATTAATGACTCTTCTAGGCCTTCTATGTTGATTGTTGTTGCCTCCTTGATGTTGCATCTCACTAAATAGCTCAGTATTTATTCATCACTATCGTCGTCAAGTGTTTCATAAACAGTTTGTTTTCAAACTCTATCGAATTCATTATTTCGATCCATTGTATGAATGATTGTAAGAGATATGCAACAATGAGTGATAATTGAACAATTAAATAGAAAATTATAACAGCTAGTTTTATAACGACTAGTTTTATAACAGCTAGTTTATTAATTAAATCAAAATAAAATACGATTACTTCAAATTAAAAGACAATTACAACAAAATAAATCTACCTAACAAATTAATATTGCATTCCTAGTTTACGCCTAAGTATTTTACAAAAGGCTTGATGGTCTTGGAGTTGAGTTTCAGACATTGTTGATGTATCATTCATTAGAATGTCATAATACTCTTTTTTCAGCTCTTTCTCTTGTAAGACCGCTAGTTTGGCGTTCACAACATTTCTTTCCTCATTGCTTCCTCTACACCAATCAAGTCCACAACATTGGTAGATGTTCCTACTTCTTTCCCCTTGTTATTCCTTTTGCCTGCCTTTTGCCCCATTGGACGGGCAATTGGAGACGGTGTGTCAGCTTCGGCATCTTCGACTTGTGTTTCTGGGTTAGATGGCGATGAATATGTCTCAGTTGTGGAAATCTTCATTCTTTTAGAGCAATTTTCAGAAAACTGGTCTAACCATTTCGGTTGATATTTCAGAAGTCGCCAAGCATGTTCCAAACCAAAATCGCTTCCTTTGTCTTCCTTCCATATGTCATGTGCATGAAGCATGACATCGTTATCTGTGCAACCACTTTTCTTCAATGATATCGCTTGCTTGTAATGACCCTTGAGTTTTTGCACGCCCAGATTAATTTTTTGCCATCGTGATTTCAGTTGATTCAGTGCCCTTTCGCGGAGTTCACCTCTAAATTTGTTGTAATTTTTTGTGACTCTCAACCAAAACACTTATTTTCCTTGACCAACACCAACAATTGGATCGGTTGAGATGTTGAGCTATAAACTAATGAGGTGCGTATCTTCTTCAATTGCAAAGGCGACTCGAGACTTCTTTTTTGTAGAAGATCCTCCTATTTCCTCAACAACAGTCACTTCTAGCCCAATTTGGGTAGAAAATTGTGGAAATTGTGAACCAACTTCATGATTTGAAACCATGGTATTGTTTGGTGGCATTGGAGGAAATGTTTGAGAACTTTGAGAATTTTCGGTGGAAGGGATTTTAGTACTTAACATAAAATAATTTGGTGGTGGTGGTAAAAAAGGAGGGTGATAAAAGGATGGCGATTATCTGAATTTTGGGTTGAAGGAGGCATGTGGTAATTTTGTAAAAAATTCATATAACTTTCCTAATCAAATTGATTTGGATCCATTTCACACATGTAAAATTTAACTAAGAGATTAAAAAAAAATTAACAAATGAAAAATGAAAAAAAAAGTTGTATGTACCAATTATGCTTGTAATGAACCAATTTATAGAAAAAATCCAAACTACCTGAAAGGTAACTAGCTTGTCGTCTTCTTTAACGATATCATTTTTTTTCTTTTTCATTTTTTAGACTGCTTTTTCATTTTTTTAATTTTTTTTTCTTTTTTCTTCCTCCTTCTCCCCCTTTATTATTTTTCCTCCTTCTCGATCTCCTCACTCATGCTCTTCCATTTCTTCTCTTCCCCTCCTGACGCTCCTCCCTTTCTCCTCTTCTCCCTCCCCTTCGCGCGTCCCCCATCTCCTCTTCCCCCTCCGCCATGCAAACGTTGTCCCCCCAGGTAAGTATCTGATTCATCTTTTTTTTTTTCATTTGGTTGATCTGTTGGTTGGGTTATTGCTCTCTGCCCCTTTTGATTGTTCTATTATGAATAATTTTGTATTTTTTTTAAAAGAAGTGCATATCTTCAGAGTTTTTGGGAAAGAACTGGATCTCCGCGTGAAGATTTTGAAGCCTCCTTTACTGCTAAATCTAGGAAATGAAAGATCTTCGACTGAAAATCTCTTCTCAAAATTTAACACTAAAAATGCTTTAAGATGTGTCATTTGGGAGATCCAACGTACAACATTACTAAGTTGTGAAAACCGATTTTGTTTAATGCCCATTTGAGTGAGAACAAAAAGTTGCAACTAGGTTTTTATGAAAGAGTCCAAGACAAGTGTATATGAAATTGAGAAATAAATACTATATATATTGACATTAATCTCTACGAGAATGACAGCTTGATTACAAAAGGTGTCATTTCATAGAACCAGCTCTATATAGTATATTAATAGCGCCTACCTATGCTTTTTTCTTTGGGGGATGATACATAAACTACATGAATGAAAATGTCCCCAACTTCAAAAAATTTAGTCCTATTAACATCACAGGCCTTAAATCTGTCACTGCTCATTCTTACACAATAGTCACTGATGGTGATTGAGAACTATTCTGGGATGAGTAGAAAATAATGGTTGTTGCTGTCCTTGATTTATTTAAAATTAATTAATATGGCCATTCCGTGTCTTTCCATGCAAATGATGGGATTACCTTACCACACTTTAAAGGGTTATTAATTACAAATTATTTATTTCCAATTCTGGATAGTAATGATAATTTATGAGAAGAAATTGTTGAATTACTCTACGGGTACTATTCTTCCGTTTTATTTTTGTGCATCAAAATTAACCTTTCATTCCTTTGGGAGTCATCAAAGATTATTGGGGAAAAGTACAGAGAATTTTGAAATAAGAGGATTTCTTTTTTATTTTTATTTTTCTTTTTTTAAGCAAAGGAGACGTGAGAGAAGATAAGAATGCGTAAAAATGTAAATATAAATATAAGAAGATTCTTAAGTATAAATTACAATTTGGTTGATAATGTATACGTCAGGAGGACTTAGTTTATACCAAGAGTATATATATGAGGAAGAATTAATCATATATAAAAATATTATCTTAATAAAAAAAATTATTGTATGCGTTATATGCTAAGAATATCCTCTAATTAATTCTTGTCAACATGTTTAACAGCACAATTATTTATTGGGCTAGACTTTATTAATGAAAAATTATTTAATACTTTATTAATATATTAAAGTTAATGTGACATATACTTCAAAATCTATATAAAAATAAATATATTTCTATTTCTATTTATTTTTATATAAAATATAACAAATACTTATAATTCAAATAAATAAATAAATAATATTTATACTTTAGCCAATAAAATTGTATGAATATTAAATAATAAGTAATTGGTCAGAATAATATAGTAATAGATTCAAGTCTTTTTAGTAAGTGATTGATTAAGAGTTTGAATCTTAACTTTTATGTATGGAGAAAACCTAATTACAAAGGACAGATTTACCTATGAATATCACCAGATTTTCAAAGAAGATTAATTTTGATGATCGACCACAATATTCTTTTCAATCATATGTTGCACCAAAATATATGAACATTTAATAAATATAAAAATATTCATTGTTTTTTCTACACCATTTGTCTTCTTGAGACCCGTTGATGATGCCTGATATAGGTCGTATGATGCATAAAAGCAAAGGTGAGACCACATATTGAGGGGTCATGATTCTTACACACATCATGCATGCACTCAATTTTGGCCCCTTTACTTTTCTAACCCTCTCCTTTAGTTTTCCCTTTTTCTCTCTATAATATGCTGAATTTACAAATTCACTTATTAATAACAATAATAATATAACCAAGTGATTTGGAATAAATGATTAATATGTTGAAGTTAAAGTTGAATATTTCATATGCTATTCGAGTTTAATTCTTAACGAAAATAATTTTTGATTAAATTTTACTTAATTCTTAGTGAAACTTTGAATTAGTCAGAACTTATTTCTCTTAATGGATAGGTTAACATAAAAAATAATAATAGTATAGGTAAAAATTTGGAGAAATTCATTGTTTTGTGAATTTGCTTAATAATATTTCTGGAAAATAGCTACGGCAAATACATGTATGTTTTTCAGCTTTTAAAGCATTAAAGTAGGTGTTATGGTAGTTGGTTTTGTGTTCCTTGACAATTTAATTGCTTTATCTTCAAACTCAGGAATCCGACCACAAAAAATACACACATAAGTTGAAAAAGAAAAAAGAAAAAAAACATTGGAAAATTGGAAAATTGTGAAAACGACAAGAAGATATTTAATGGAGAAATGAGCAATTGGATCCCTCCACCCGCTCGTTGTCCATCATCATCCTCCTCCTTTTCAATTTTTTATTATTATTTATTATCACTATTAAACAAACAAATAATTAATTAAGCATTGTAGAAGAAGAAGACGTTTCCTCGTTTTTCAGCTGGGCGTGACTTTTTGTACCCGTTGTTTTCATTTTTTTTTCATTATATACACATTATATTTCATGTATCTAGATTTCTTTTCTTATCCCAATTATGTTTCTCATTTTTTTCTCTCTCTACACCTTCAAAAGTTCCTTGTTGCTCATCAAGGGGTGTTATGTTATGTTAGATGATTTGAAAAGAGTGGGTCAAATCAATAGAAATTCCCCTGTTTTGATCTGTTCGCAGGTATTTCTCCCAATAAAAGGCTACTACAGAAAGAAAGAGAGATAACAACATGAACAT
Source organism: Glycine latifolia (assembly GCA_013407115.1). Classification (NCBI taxonomy): domain Eukaryota; kingdom Viridiplantae; phylum Streptophyta; class Magnoliopsida; order Fabales; family Fabaceae; genus Glycine; species Glycine latifolia. Next base: position 9,782,378 of record CM023950.1, read on the forward strand.
GTTTCACTTCAGTGGTTTTGATAATAATAACCAACCCTTGCTGCCCAGAATTAAATTTCATTTTGTTTAAAAAAAAGTTTATTTTTTTTAGAAAAATGTCAATAAATGAGTGGATAATGAGATGAATAATAAAGATGGGTATCTTTTTTCCCTTAAGTCTTTTTAACCCCATCTCTCTCTCTCGCTTTAACTCCTTTTAATTCCACTTTCAGTTGGGGTGGAATTGCAGGGGATTTGAGTCTGACACAGAGCTTTCCCTCTTGCAAGTGATACAATAATAATCCCAAAGATACATAGAAAACATAGATCACAATTCACACACATGTTGTGACAGGTGGGTAATTTGATTCATATATATACGTGTTAATGATGTTTACTTCTCTTTAGCCATAACTGTTTATTATTTTTGCTTTGGTGGGTGAGACTATGTGTGCGTGTACCTCCTTGTCTGTGTCTCTTTCTCTCTGTCCCAAATCTGCTTCTCATAGGTTTCGGGTCATTGTAATCGAAAAAAAATTCTTCTTTACTTTGCAGTAGTAGTGGTAATGCAGCAGAGAAGATCATGAACCACGTGCACACTCTAATTTCCATCACACCAGGTACTACTTACTACTACCTAGCTACTATATCATTAATTTTTTCTTTATATAAATAATAATCAAATCTCTATCTACATCTCTCCTTAACCCTTTTCTCTCTCTCTCTCTCACCAAATCTCTTCTCTTTATAAAAAAAGCCTTCAAGTATTTCACTTTACCCCTTTCATTTCCTCCCCCCCTCCTCCCCTTTCATTTTCCAAGTTTTTGACTATGACATCAAAAAAGTATGCACATAGCCGAAACCAATTTCATCTATACCTTAGTTAATTTGGAACGAATAAATTAACATACCTTAACATATCAAGTGTGTTTAGCTCTTTTCTTCCATAATTCATTGTTTCTTTCCTCCTTCACTTTTTCAGGATCTTTTGTGTGAAGAAGACTAGAAAATTAGCTTCAATTATCGAGAATTGTTTGATGGGTTGATCCCAAAATCACTCTCCAAACCAGATTCGCAACACTGTAAGGTACACCTACCACAAAAAGTCTTGAATGTTAATTTACCTATGTAGGAATGAGTTGTATATTTCAAGGTTTCAAATTACTGTCACAGTCACAATCTTTGTTATTACGAGAAAATATTACAGATTAATCAAATTGATGCGACAATAGAATTTTTATGTTGCGGTCAAAATTACAGTCACATGCTGTTTTAAATTCTTGATTATTTCTTTGTGAGCATGTTTTGTTATGTTGTGTTGTGATGCGTTATGCGGAAATTATTATTATGGAGCATATTTTGATTTTTTTTTCCATTTTTTGTTTCTTTCGGGATGTGATTGTAAACTATGAAAGCATAACATTAACATATGCTCAAGTTTTCATTTTTCAGTGTGAACAAGTAACAAAAGCAGAAGAAAGATTTTCTCCGATGGCGACATATTTTCATAGTAACTCCGAAATTCAAGCCGGTGCTGACGGCCTTCAAACTCTCGTACTAATGAACCCCGGGTATGTCCAATACTCCGACACGCCGCCGCCACCGCACGGCGGAAACCTCGTATTCCTCAACTCCGCCGCCGGAAACGCCTCCCTACAAAGCCTCTCCCACGCGCCACCCCCCCACACGCAGCAATTTGTCGGTGTCCCACTCCCGGCCACCACGCATGAGCCGCCGGCGTCCATGCACCACGACGTCTCCGCCCTGCATGGCTTCCTGCCGCGCATGCAGTACAACCTCTGGAACGCAATTGAGCCCACCCCGGTGGCGCGTGAGTCCCCACGCGCCACCCAGGGGCTGTCGCTGAGCCTGCACGGGGATCACGTGCGCGCGTCACCGTCCTCGGCTTCCGGGGCCTCCAACGGCGGCGGCGTGGCCGGGATTCAGAGCGTGCTGCTGAGCTCCAAGTACTTGAAGGCCACGCAGGAGCTTCTGGACGAGGTTGTTAATGTTAACGGCGGAATTAGGGTTGAACACGCGAAGAAGCTGAGCTTTGAGAAAACTAAGGTTGTTGGAGAATCATCAACCGCCGCTAGTGGTGACGGTTCCGTTGGTGGAGAGGGAAGTGGGAAACGTAGCTCTGAGTTGTCAACTACGGAGAGACAAGAAATTCAGATAAAGAAAGCAAAGCTAATCAACATGCTTGATGAGGTAATCTTTTTTATTTGTTCTGTATTTGATTAATAAGTGCATAAATAAATGAACAAATAGATTATATGGTACTGTTTTTTAATAGTCAGAGTTTCGTCTCAATAATTTGTGCAATATAGATTTCTATTAAATTTCAATACAATTTTTTAAGTATGCCAAAAACACTTATAAAATTGCATATAAATATTTTCCTAAGTAAATATATTCTATTGCTGTAAAAAAAGTAAATCTATTCTATTTTTAAGTAATAAGTGCATAAACTTCTGTAAAAAAAGGTTATAAGTGCATAAATAAATATTATGAGTGTGTTAAGAAATTATATGTAATTTTTTTTATTTATGATATTGATGTAAAATATTAATTAGTTTTGTTGAAGACTAATTTTTTTTTTGGAAAACCTGATTGACTATTATTAGTAAAATCTTTTATTTTGATCACATTTTTTTCATCCAAAATCTTGCTTACGAGAATCGAATTTAGTATTATTTGGACTAAAAACTTATTTGTAAATTATATGTTATGTAGTTTATGTATTTAAGTTATTGGGTGTAATCTTAGTTATTGATGTATATCACACACTAGTTTTTATATGAGTGCACAAGATTCATCTAATTATTGTGGATTCATTAGTTTTAAATCCAAAAAATTTCAATGGTGATCTAGAGTTTAATAATGGGATAATAATTATTGAAACAAAGGTCATTTTTATCATATCTTAAATATTTTCATGATATATTCTTACTTTGTAGTAGCATTATTTTGTTTCTTGATTTATAATTTACTTAATTTTCTTTGGGGATTGAAGGTGGAGCAAAGGTACAGGCAGTACCATAACCAGATGCAGATAGTGATATCCTCATTTGAGCAAGCTGCTGGAATAGGCTCAGCAAGAACGTACACTGCGCTTGCACTGCAAACAATTTCGAAGCAATTTCGGTGTTTGAAGGATGCAATAACGGGACAAATCAGAGCTGCAAACAAGAGTTTGGGAGAAGAGGATTGTTTTGGTGCTAAAATTGAAGGGTCTAGGCTCAAATATGTGGACCATCATCTACGGCAACAAAGGGCTATTCAACAATTGGGCATGATCCATCACAACGCTTGGAGACCCCAGAGAGGATTGCCAGAGAGATCGGTTTCTGTTCTGCGTGCTTGGCTCTTTGAACACTTTCTTCATCCGTAAGGATACCCAAAATCTCATCATTTTTGGAAATTTTGATTTTGTAATTTGAAGGTTCTTTGTGTTGAAATGACTTGAGTATGGTTTTTGGTTTTTTCAGTTACCCTAAGGACTCAGACAAGCACATGCTTGCTAAACAAACAGGGCTTACCAGGAGCCAGGTAACACCACTACTAGCTACTACTTAAGAATTGTTCTGTCTTTTAAGTATAGTTATCATGAGTGATGGCAATATATTATTTAGCATACTCCTTCTATCCAATAAAAGAAATTATTACATAGTTCAATATTGTCAGTAACTATGCTCTCAATTAATTTATACATGGCATATAACCAAAATTTTCAATTTTTTTATATAAAAAGTGCATGATGGGATTCAATTACATGTCACGTAAAGATTGATTGAAATCATGATGGTCTTGAATTATGTAATGATTTGTCCCTTTAACACTTTTTCCTATATAAGTATTGGTTAAAATTTATTAAAAATTAAAAAAAAAATCATAAGACTCATTAAATAAAGAAAAACTTGTCAAGAAGGATCTAACTCAATTGGTTTATCAAGGATGCATGAATTGTTGTGAATTCCCTGACACTTGACACTGCCTTTGATTTCTACTGATAAAAAGAAAAAGTAAAACTCATGAAATTTTTGTGTCATTTCTAGTTGCATGAAAAATGTTAGGAAGTGATTCTCTCACCCTATGTAATACACTCTTCATTATTGTCAAAAATTTATTAGAACTTGTTTGCATTCCTGGTTATAATATTGATCATGCTAACAATGAATATTGGTAATGGAACAGGTTTCAAATTGGTTCATTAATGCTAGAGTTCGGCTTTGGAAGCCAATGGTGGAGGAAATGTACTTGGAGGAGATGAAAGAGCATGAACTAAATGGTTCTGAGGAGAAATCAAGCAAGAGTAGTGAAGATCCTGCTACAAAAACCACAACTCCACAAGAAAAACGTACTTCCTCTGAAATTGAATCCAAAAGTTTCAATTCCAAACAAGATGTTTCCAAAAAAAGCCAGAACACTCCAATTCTTTCAACTCCACCATCAACATCACCTATAGGGGGAAGTGTTAAGAACCAATCAGGATTCAGTTTCATGGGGTCATCAAAACTTGATGGAATCACACAAGGAAGTCCTAAAAAACCAAGGAACAATGAAATTCTTCACTCTCCAAACTGTGTCCCTTCAATCAACATGGACGTGAAAGCCAATGAAGCAAACAATGAGCAACAACTCTCAATGGATCATGAGAGGCAGAATAATAGGGATGGCTACTCCTTCATGGAGAACCAAACAAACTTCATTAGTGGCTTTGGACAATACCCTATTGAGGAAATTGGTAGGTTTGATGCTGAGCAATTCACACCAAGGTTTTCAGGTAATAATGGAGTTTCCCTCACTCTTGGTCTTCCTCATTGTGACACATTGTCAGGAACACACCAAAGTTTTCTCCCAAACCAAAACATTCAACTAGGAAGAGGGTTGGACATTGGTGAACCAAACCAGTTTGGTGCCTTGAACAATTCCACTTCTCACAATTCAGCAGCATTTGAGAGTATCAACATGCAGAACCCGAAGAGGTTTGCTGCACAATTGCTACCAGACTTTGTGGCCTAAATAAGACATTGAAGAGGGGATAGATCATAGTTGGTGACATTGGTTATATGGGTCTCTCAGATTTTCTTCTAATCCATGTGCTTGTTTCTTGGGAGTAGTGATAAAATCTTAGTGTAAAGAAAGAAGGAATTTTACTCTAGTATAGGTTTATACCTTGCATAGAACCATTTGAGTTTCTTAGATAGCTTAGAGATTTAAAAGTCTATGTTTATTTGAGGTTGTATATTATTTTTGTAATTTTTGAAAATGGGATAGATGGGTTGGTGTCATAAAATTTCAATTGGTAAAGTTTACAATATATCTTCGATTGAGAGTATATGCAATGTAATATTTTGCAAATCCTCTTCCAATCCCCTTTATAGAAAGTGGAACCAATAACCTTTCTTTTTTAGAGTACTTGCTAATGCTTACTGCTTAGGTGGCTTTCATAAATCAAACAATGGAATATCGAAAAAAAAATTATATGTGCCGAAAAGATGCCTTGTTTGTAGGTCTCTGCATTAGTGGTTTATGCCTTTGTGTAGTGAAACTAAATGGTGTTGTCGTGTTGGTACATAAGGAGTTCTTAGCGAAGGCACAAGTGGATCAATGTGGTAAGAATGCTTGGCTACCTAATTAAAGAAGATCCTCCTCTTTTATTTGATTATTTATGCGATGCCAGCCATGGGAATAGATAAAACAATTCGGGAAGGATAATGATATAGACTTAAAAAAAAATTATGTTTAATGAGTGTAAGGGTGGGTTATTTAATATTTACATTGTTCCACATGTATCGATATGACCCAAAATGATTGCAGGCACCCTTAGCATTCAAGTAGGCTTGGTAAAGTGGGTCAGCCCACAAAAAATGGGACGGGCTGGCCCTAATCCACCAAAAATAGGGGTCGGGACAGGCTGGTCCATTTTTGCAAAGTGGGCTGAAAATGTTAGCCCGTCCCGCTTTACGGTGGGCTAGCGGGTCAGCCCACCTAAAAAAATTAATAAAAAAGTTACTTTTTTAAAAAAATACAAAAAAATTATAAAAAAAATACAAATGTGATAATTAAAAAAAAAACACAGTTAAATAGAAGTAAATAATTTAAAACTAATGCTAAATGAATGATGTCATGTGATAATTCGCAAAATTGCACCACTTGCAAATGACATTTATGGATGTAAACTTTCCAAAGTGTAATATGCTAGCAATAAAAAGACTATTTGAAAGTATTATTATCATAAGCATTTTGATATTAAAAATTAGGAGTTAATTAGAATATGTTGAGAGTGTAAAAGAGCATGAATTAAAAGAACATACCTATTTCAAAATATGTTAAATATCTATTTAATTTTAATATTTAATATTTTAAATAATATTAGTCTGATGGACTAGCCCAGCCTGGCCCGCTTTTGGCTCGCAGTTTTGCGGACTAGGTTGGCCCTCATCGTTTTAGATAAGTGGGTTAACATTGTCAACCCAACCTGCATTTTTTCGTGGGTTAAACGGGCTAGCCCGCCAAGCTAGACTGGTTTTGCCAACCCTACATCCAAGTAACTATATTGCACCCGAAATCGGATAGTGATTCTTGCACCCCAATAATTTTGAATATCTCCAAATTTCGCTTCACTTTGCATTTTTTCCCCCATGCTCCTTCTATTACACCACCAGAACAGCTAAACCTCAAAACCATGCCTTGAGATCCAGTAGTTGCAACGTAGGCATTCTCGAGTGCAGAGTTCTTGTTGTCAGTGAAGGCATTTCCTCTTGGCATTTGGCACTTCCTCTTTGGGGCTACACGTACAGTTCAAGGATAAAAAAACTAAAGCATAAACTTTAGGTCCGACAATAAAAATATATTTTCTTTTAATTTTTATAAAGCAAAAATGTCACATTTATTAAAAAAATATCACACAAGTTGACAAAAGGTCTAATATATAATTTTCTCATTTAAGATAAAATATTTTTCTTAAAATTTATTTTAGGCCTCATTTATCTGGCCAACCATATTGCAACCCTCTTGTACATGGCACGATCAAGTTGAGAGATTGAGGCTTCCTCCACTATGGTGTGTGTTTCAGAAATGGATTTATCGAGAGATATAGGAACTTGGATTATAGCTTTCGCATTCTTGAACCTTTTGTACAATTGTACACCGTTCAGCTTTTCAGGAAAAAAAAAATCCCCACTTCGCATAAAACATATGTGAATCATGCCTTTTGCACTTCAAGGGTGCGTCCACAAAGGAGAAACGACCAAGAATCGTATAAAGGAAGTTATAATAAGAGAAAGACAATTTGGAGATATTCAAAATTATGAAGGTGCATGAATCAATTCTCCACTATTCACATGATATAATACATAATGCAGCTTATTGTGGATATTTTTACCTCGTTGCTCATGTTATAATTATGACAATTTTTAATAATAATAATAATTTGTTTTGTGGCAGTTTTTATTAAGTCTTATTTGAGTACGCCAACTAGCCCAACATGTTTGGGCCATCAAAAGAGGGAAAAAGTCCTTAAGAATTGAATATGGGCTAAACTTTCTTTACTTTCAGTTATTGTTTTTTGTACCATCGGTGTATTCCGTAAAGCTTAACCTGAAATGTAAAATTACATTCTAAATTGGGCTTTCAGGAATGTAATAGGGTGCAAGAAGCAATAATTGAAGCTGTAGGAAGCAACAGCCTTGAATATAGTATTCTAATGTAGTCCAATAATTTCTATAAGAATTAATTTGATCATTATTTGTCGTAATTTATTTAAATTCAATTAAAAAAGATAATTCAGACATACTTAATTTGATTACAATTAAAAAATTTAAATTTTATTGTAATAAATTTAATTTCAATTTTTAAAAAAAATTATACTACCATTAATTTGATTAATTTAAAAAATAATTTATACAAAATGAAATATATTTCTATTTTATGTTGTAGAAATGCAAAAGAGAAATGCACTTTCATTTTTTATTGGTTCACAACACAAAACAAAAATAGATTTTCATTTTAAATTAGGGATGAACACCTGAATACAAAACAGAAAAATGTTTCATGAGCAATATTTTGTAAACAAATTGAACTAAAAAAAGGGTGTGCTAATATCAAACAAGGGCGTGCCAATAACAATGGTCACGAAATGTTGATGCCTTGATGGCCATTGGATGATATCACCTAATCTTGCATGACTTTTGGGCTCAAAACCAAGGGTCCGACAGAGCAAAAGAAAGAAGTAAAAATGAAGGTTAAAACTTTATACACCTAAAAAAAAATTGCAGACACCTTTTATTACCAAAAAGGGTAATCCATAATGTATTTTTACATTATGGATTATTTTTTCTATAATAAAAGGGGATGTTGACAGAAATTTATCGGGAATAGGAAGGAATTCTCAAAAATGAAATTAATATTAGGTTTGGTTTAACAATAAAAAAGGTACAATTCTCCGAAACTTATATAAAATACTAATCTTTTGGTTGAATTCATCCCTACTAATTGCTATAAAAATTAGATGTAATAAGGTGTACTAGCGAATCTTTTTTAGGATACGATGAACTTCTTTGAAATGGTTTGCACACCCACATGAAGCATATCATCAATGGTAATTTACAAAATAATGGTTTCCTTAATTTTTTTATGCATAAGAGAAGAAAGGAAGTAATTCGAATAAAAGAATTTGGTGAAGTCTATGAATTGTTTTTTTTACATGTAAATTGGTTTGTTTATAAACTATTTTATGTTTTTTAATGCAGAGATTTAATCTTTTCAAAGAGTCACATCTATTCATATTTACATTTTTATATAAATATAGAGATATACTTTAGAATACAATCTTTCATTAATTTTAAAAATCTTTGTCGCCCACCATTTTCAACCTTTATTTAGTAAGTCATGGATTTTAGTCATCCCAAATATTATGGTAGACAAGATTTAAACTAAATAATCATTAGAACAAGTGTGCATAATTTACACTTGCAATCTTAGTATCATTTAATGAATTAGCATTACTAAAAAATTGTCGTCAAAAGTATTGAAACTGTCTTTGTAGCTAACAATTTCTAAAACAATTCCACATGAAAACTGTCTTAGAAGATGTTTTTTAAAAAAAAAATTAAGGTTTTTCTAAGACAGTTTTATAAAAAAATTGTCTTAGAATATTCACATTATTTTTTTAGAAATCATCTAAGAAAATGTTTATTTTAAAAAACATTAAGAAAGTTTTTTTAAGATGGTTTTCTGGAGAAAATCATCTTAGAATATAAATTTTTTAAGACGATTTTTCAAAGAACTGTTTTAGAATTTATTTTTAAAAAAAATATGAGGATTCTAAGACAATCTTTTTAAGAACCGTCTTAGAATGTATTTTTTTAAAAATAAAAATAATAATTGTTAACATGTCAATTATCACATTGTACACGATCGAGTAAAAAGGAAGCTGATTTTTCATTGATTGCAAAATTAATAATAATTTTGTTTTGGTTGACTGCATTATTGGAGATTGGATAGTTCAATTCAATGTTGCGAGAAATGCTTGATTTTCCAGAAATTGTATGAGTATGACAATTGGACAGAAACGATCATGAATGAACCTAGAAAAACACGTAAACTTTTTCAAAAGCCTGGGAGACCAACAATTTGTATTACAGCAAGTAGTATGAACTTTCCCTCTTGGGGGCATCTTTGACTATTTTCGATACTAATTATGGAAAGGAAATTTGTTGAAAAATTATTGGAGCCACTTGCTATTACTAATGTTTCACACCGAGTACTAATGGACGTGCATGTATTCAATTATTATATGACAAATGCATTTCTGCACTAAAATACTATGCTAATTAAGGTAATTAAAAATGGTTTTTACTAGGCTAGATTTTACTAGTATAAGAGTTGGGTTTGTCTTATTTTTATTTTGAAGTTTAGACCTATTTATTTGATAAACCACACTTAAAATGTCTAATTTAGTTTCTTTAAAAGTCAAATATGACCTAAAAGCTCACTGCTTCATTTTATACATATATATATATATATATATATATATATATATATATATGAGATGTATCAAATGAAAAGTAATTTAAATAATAAAATTTAATTGTTAGATTATATTTCAAAAAAAATTATGAGTAGGATGAAAATTCTAATTTTTAATACATCATGCTAATAAGAGGATAAGAAAATTGCATGAGGATCGGACGTTAAGTCAACTTTGTTAATAGGGGACCCTGCAAAACAAAGGAAATGACTTTGATGTGCAAGTAAGTACATCAATTATAAAGAAAGAAAAGTATATAGCTTATAGATGAAGGAGTATAATGTGTACCAATGAATGTTGTGTGTGGAAAGGTTAGATGAAATTTGTATTTTTAGGATGAGTGCGAGTCTTGGGTCTTTGTAAGGCTAGTAGATAATTGCATGTTATAGATAATTAAATTGTAGATAATTTGTAGCTTATAGATAAGTAGGTACTTATTATTTGAAAAGCAGTTGCAACATTATCAATAACATTTGAATAATATGCGTTAGAGATAATATCGTAACAGTCCGGTGAGGGGAGTGCGTCCTTGAAATATTCGCTTTATTTACAAAATTGCCACCGTGTCATTTACTACGACGTTTTATCTACAACCATCGTTGTACTTGTGCAAAAAAGGAATGCTTTGTAGCAGTGAAGCTTTGTAAATGACACAGTTTTGGGAAAAACGACCTTGAAACGTAAAAAATGAAGTCGATTTCTAAATAAACCATCTTTGAATAATGTTGTCAATTTTTAATGACCCGTGCCCTAGCTAGCTCCTGCCTCTCTCTCTCCGTTCGACACTAGGACGAGAAGCACGAGAAGTGGCTGAAGCTCCACCCTTCCTTCGCCGCCGGAGCTCGAGAGAGGGTTTTCATGGTGATCGGGTCTTAGCCAAAGTTGTGCCGGAACACTATAGGGGACCACCTCCTTCTGTGGTTCTTCAAGAACTAGGTGGGCTACTGTCGTCTCCATGGGTACGACGTTTTCTACAACAACTCACTGTTGGAGCAAAAGATGTTCGCGTATTAAGCCAAGTACCTTGTGGTGCGGGCTGCGATGGTGGCCCATCCGGAGGCCAAGTGGAACTGGTGGGTTGACTTGAATGTGTTGTTCACTGACGTGGAGTTCAAGCTCCCCCTAGAGCATTACAGGGAGCACAATGTTGTGGTTCACGGCTGAGCCCACCTCATACACGAGAAGCGAAGCTGGACGGGGCTCAACGCCAGCATCTTCCTCATCAGAAACTCCTATAAAAAGTCGTTGGACTTCATAGAGGCGAGGGCCCACAAACCCCAATTACGAAAAGTTGGGCTAGACGCTGCAAGAAGAGTATTTGAAGGGTGCTGGGAATGGAAAAGGGAGTTGGAGGAGACCTTTTATCACGCACTTCACAAGGTGTCAACCCTGTAGTGGAAACTATAATGCCATGTATTCTGCTGATGATTACTGGAACGAAATGCAGAAGGCTTTCAATTTCATCGATAATCAAGTCTTGCATAAATTTGATTACATGCGCTCGGATTTACTGGATAACGTCGTTTCCCCTGTTCTTTTTGATTATCCTCGTTCACTGCATGATTGATCACTCCCAACTTCAGGTAAATCTTTTTAAATAATTCTATTTTATTGATCACTCTGTTCGACACCATCTGGAATGTTTGTGTTACTTCTACATTTGGCCCAAGAGACGTATTTTAATAGCAAGGATGAACTTGTTTATACGCTTGATCTGCTTAGTAGATTGGTGTCTTTTAACACTGTAAGTTGGTTAAGTTTAATTGACCATTTATTTTCAATTTGGTTCTTTGTAAGGATCTGGTTACTGCATGGTTCTTGTTGCAAATCCAGTATTTTATTTCTCAGGGATGGCATCATAAGATGAGATTTAAAGGTTTTGAGTAGTCTTTTTAACTAAAGGATCTGCTTATTAATAGTTATAGGCTTATGGCAGTAACATCTATCTACTTAGAGTACAAAGAAATTTGATCATTGATTCTCTTACTATGTGCAGGGTATTTGCTTTGCTGTGATGGACACCAATTGTATCTGCACAATGGCAATCTAAGTACTTTCTGTTTTGTTTTCCTTTGTAGTCTGAAGATTCTTTGGTGGAGCTGCTGCAAAGCCTGACAAGCATGGATAGTCCAGTCCTAAAAGTTTATTTATTTTTTTAATGGCTGAGGAATGAGGAAGATGATAGGTTTGTGCTAGCAAACCCAATTAATGGGAATTCATGTGTCCCCGAGAAGGAGGGTTTGCAAGTTCCAAGTTTGGGTTTGATGGCTGGTGCTTCTGAACTGAGTCATAGCAGTTCGACCTTAATTTAAAAGCTTTAATTAAGGAAATTTGTTGCTTCTGCCATCTGAAATTCAAACTGTGGATCTTGTCCTGTGTGGGATCAATGTGTACCTAATTGGTCTATTTTGATGTGTACCTAATTGGTTTATTTTGTTTTGTAGTGGCCACTCCTAAACATATTAGAGAACTAATGCAGGTGGAAGGCCTTACAAATGATGAAGTGAAAAGTCATTTGCAAGTGAGTGTTTTTTTCATTTTTTTTGTTGGTATTTGATCATATTACTCTACCCACAACACAATTAGAGATCTATTTGCCTTTTCCCAAATGAGTTCTCCTTTCCATGTGCACATATTTGTTTTTCGCCGTCAACCACTAGATACTGGATTTTTGCTCATTCATGGCTTTGACAACAACAAATTTCTGGTTTCTCATGTTCGATGCAAAGATGGAGTTGTAAGTTTTCAATAATAAAATTTCAGATTATTTTTGTTCTTGTTCAATCTGTCTCTGGGTTGTAGTTATTATTATAATATTGTCATGTGATGTACGCTATGGTTTGCTTGAGAACCTAGTAGCAGAAATAATTAGGCTTGTAAAATATGACTTCAAGATTCATTGATGGTCAGTGACAGTGTTCACTGTCTGACTTAGAAGCCAAAAGGGGGATAAAAAAAATTATGTGGGTTCTAGAATCTAATGACACAATATCTTACCAACCTCACCTTTGATATGTTTCATTTGATAGATATGCATGCTTTTTAGTTATTTGAAAATAAATTTTATGAATAAGGCCATTCTCCTCCATTTTTTTCCAGTCTTGTACATGTATTGTTGTCTTGCATGTTGACATTTGTGACAAGAAGTGATGAAACATAGAGATGCAGCACAGATAGCAACAACTGAGGCTATGCAAGAGGCTGTTTCTGCCAAGAGTTTACTACAATGTCTAAGGTATGAATAATTCAAATCAGGAGAATAACTTTAGGCAATTAATTACGAACAATGTAGACCATCCAACTTCACGAGACACAATGTCAACTATATTGTTGTTCTTGTAAAACTGTGTCTATCCCCTTAGTTTGTCTATTTCTCTTTATCTTAATAATACTAATCCCAATTTTCAACTTTTATTTCTTTTTACTTCATATCTTTTCCATTTTGTTTTCTGTTCTTACTAGTTGTGTTAACTTAGTTTTTTTAATATCATTGTCAATACATAGCACCATTCTTTCTTCTCAATTCTCTCTACTGTATATCCATGCTTCTCTATCTTTCTCTAGACCTTAACACTAACTCTGCCAAAATAATAAGTTGTTATGTGAAGGTTCATGATTTTCTTATATTTAACATACCCTTATCTTAAGGCCCCTTGTGCTTGAAGCATGGACATTATACATGCCTAACCTATCTTGTGTTAAAATTCAACTTTATTAATGTAATGTTAATTAATGTACTGTAGGTGAGTGGGAAAGATGATAAAAAAAGGGGAAAAGAAAGTGATATATATATGTATTAATATTCATACCATGGCAGAGATGAATATTGATAAAAAGAAAAAGAAATTTAAGTTAAAAATATAATTAATTAACGATTGATAGAGATGGTTGCTAACTCATCATTAATGCTTCATGTCTTATATCTCTGTTTTTAATTTTTACCCTTTTTGTTTTATTTCTCAAGCTCATATAATCAGCATAGCATTTTGTATAATTTTCATCACCAATCAAATCACATGTTCGATTTTGTAGTCTATTTGGATGTTTTTAATCAATGTTACACATTCTGTTCTATTGTCATTACATTGATTTTTAAAATTTTATTAGGTTTCACCACTCTTCCCATCATCTCAAGGGTTGGATATGACTTGGTCTTCTGTTGTTAAAATTGGTCAGTCTTTGTGCTGTTAGCGACCTGGTAAAGATCCATATAGATAATTTCAAAATACGTGCGTGAAGAATTTCTTTCTTGCTGGATCTTACACAAAGTAGGTACCACGTTGTTGACTATGCTTCTCCTCTGCATATAATATCTTGCTCTTAAAATTGCATGTTATCTAGATGCTTTGTAGCCGCGATGTATGAGATCGTACTGGAGTCGGTTAACCATTACATTCTTATATTGGTTCCTGCCCCTTGGTCTTGTAGGGTGACAACTCATCTTACAAAAGTCAAAGAGCAAATAGGTTGATAAATTCATTGCTTCCTGTTCTTTCAAACCAATTAAGAGCCATACTGCTATATTAAGAGTTTGTCTTAATTTGTTGCAGCCAATGTACGAGATTACATTACCATCAAGAACATCTTTGACAGGCCTAAAGATATTGTGGATCTTATGAAGGCTCTGATCTACCCCCAACAAAAGGGAGTTAAGAATCCCAAGATATTTGAAATGACCAACCTAGTTACAAGGGTTAGTTTGTTTCGTACGCCCTTAGTCCAATTATAATTTGTATGTATGAAAAAAATTTGTTCCAAAATAATATTTACAAATCATAAATCTGGAAATGAATTAATTCTGCCACTTTCATGTTGTGATCTCAAGAACTTCATTTTTGGCTTTTGTTTTATGATTTTTTGTCCATAATGTTGTTGGGTTGCTTTTGTTTGGTTTCTTCCAATTTTTGTAACTTTGTATTTATTTCTTGCCCTTGAGCTGCTAGTTTTGTTCTTTCCAAAGCTTCATATCCTGTCATGTTTTCTAGCTGCTTTTCATCATCAGCTTCTACTCCATGCTCCATTGGTTCTTGGCTATCCTCTTGGACTTATTCTCTACATTTATTTTGTTGCTCTCTGGGTTCTGAATCTTGAAGATAAACCCCAAGTTCTGGTTGAAACAGCTTGAGCACAGCCTCTCCAAAGGTAAAAAAAATGTGGTATTCTGGTTGTCCCCGCTACCAAGAAAATCACCAACTTAGAGCATGACCTCTCAATGCCATCCAAATATTTATTTATGTAAATTGATCAGCCACCAATATGCATCATCTGTCCCATAAAATCTTGGAATCATCTTTCCATTAAATTTTGAAATCATTTTCAGTTATTCACTACCCCAAATATTTATGATTGGACCTCTGAAACCAGTTAATAGAAACTAGATTAGAAATAGAAGAAAAACATAATTTCTTTATCGATTGTGTGTATCTTTACAAAGAATTTCTTTTCTCTTCAAAAGATCTAGGCCTCTCTCTACTCCCACTTATCCACCCATGCTACAGCTTCTTCTCCTCAAATTGTCTTCCTATTTACAGGCAGCAACTGGTTTGCTAACATAACCCCACCCAACCCTTAATGGGCGTAACTATTTGGAGGCACATCAACATAACCCTTTGTATTTCTCGAAATTATTATCCCAACTAACTAATTAATAATACACTAACTGATTTATGGAACTGGTTTGATGATCAAACTTGGTAAGTTGGTGGTGTTTATATTGAAACAATTTTTCCTCTATACTCTTGCATAGTTTAAATAGGTTGTTGTTAAATGTTTCTGTATATAATGTCTGTTACCTTTCCATTTCAAGGTATCCCCTCAGTGGTGTAATTGGTGGGACTGTCTATCCTGGTTTGACCTTAACAGCAGGCACCTTATGGAGGTATGCATTTGAAACACATAATGTTGGTTGTCATATGCTATGATTTTCTCTATTCATTTTATACTCAAAATATTAAATGGAACAGATGCTTGTTTCATGCATAGGAATAGGCAGATGATATTTGTATATTTAAATGGTTGTATTTGGCTGTATGGTCCAACACTAACATTAAACAATTTAAATTTTCTATACTATTTAGTAGGATGATGAAGAATCCAATTATGACTATATTTGATTCTTTTGTTCTACTTCTTGTTGATGAAAGTATATATATTGAGGATATTTTTAAGTTCAATAGAACCACATGGTTTGGTTGATGATGATTCAACCTTGTGAAGCAACTGCAGCAACAATATTAACCATATATGTTACTATTATTGGTGTGATCACTAGGATGTTGCAGGCTATAAAGTAGGATGTTTGTTTTAATGATATTATATAAATTCATTTATATTTAATATAATATTCCATGGTATTTGACATAATTTTGTGTTGAACGACATTTTACAGTGCTAAGCCGAATTCCAAATTTTAGTGTACTAACAATTTGGTTTGTTATTTATTCTATAGAATAAAAATTCTTCAATGTGGTGTTTTTTTGTAAGTGTAAATTCAGTTAAGTCTATTGGTTCATTTGGTAGTATATATAAAAAACAATTTTGAAATAAAAAAGACGAGTAACAAAGACGATTTTTATTATAAAACCGTCTTTGTATATATACATACAAAGACGATTTTGGTTTAAGACTGTCTTTGTATGCATATAGGAAAAAAAATGTCTCACATAAATGTCCATGGGTATTTTCCATATTCTAGACCGTACAATTCTTATATATTAATTCCTCATTCCCTACCCAAAAAATTTCCTTTCACAAACAATTTATCTTACCACCAAATGATGGTTGTTTACTGCTCCATAGTGTTAACTTGCTTTCATCCCTGTTATTACCGTTTTCCTAGTGTCCTCCCTTCGCAAATTAGCTGCCAAAGGCAAGCCTAATTAAGAAGGCAAACATGATTTTTATTGTTGTATAGTTTTTTTATTTTTTATAATGATCATATTAAAATTTGAATCTAAAACTTCATGCATACTATTTCAAATTCCACCACTAGACCGATTCCAGTGATTTATGGTTCTATAGTTTAGCAACACAGCCATCCTCCTCAACATATCACAGTTATTTGCCACCCCACCAATTTTACTTCTGTAGAAGTTCACTTTCAAGCTTGCTGCTGGCTCAAAACACCGTACGTAGTATGCTCTTCAAAGTTATGATATTTTGCAATGAAGATTCTCCAAAAAAATAGAGTATCATTTGCAAATTTCAATAATGACATTATGAGCTCATTCCCTCACACCTTCACCCCTTCAAATATTTTATTTTCTCACGGCTTCCCTCAAGACCCCCTAACCCAAATAAAATTCCAAATATATCCTTATTTGATCAGTATTCCACTACTAGTATAGTACAAACATCAAGGATTAAGGTATTAAAAAATAAAGTTTTAGTCTAAATATAGTGATATTTTACTTATACTAAATATTTCTTAATATATGTGTATTAACATTAAACATTTAAAGATATATAAAAAAGATAGTAATATTTTAAGGATATTGATTATGATAATAATAATAATAATAATAATTATTATTATTAACAATAATGATATTGTATTTTTTTGAGTTTAATCTTTTTTATTATAATAAAAAATATTATAATATGATAAATAATTAAAATAACTAATAAAAATATTATATAAATTTTCAATTTCTAAAAAAATTATTTAAATATTTTCAATAATCAACAATATTTGTCTTCATTAAAAAAATATGATTCTACAAAAACTTCTCTAGTGCCAAACGCGCCCATTTCTCCATTTTTCTCCTATTATCATTTCTTCGACTATATTTGTCTTCATACACAACTTCCAATACTACGGTAAAATTTCAACAGCATGCATATAATTTTGGGTGTTGAATAGTTTCATACATGCTTTGAAAATGGGACCAGACATTCAATTAGAAAAGAAATTACCAAAAGAATTAGAAAAGAAAATGACTCCGGGATCAATGTTTTCTTTCATTTTTGCAACTACAGATATAAAAAAAATGGGGATCAAATCGGCAGTCGAACGGTATCTTGTCACTGATTTTAATTGGTAAAAGTTCAATAATTTCATTGCCCTCAACGTACTATCTCTTATTAATAATCACTTTAAATGGAGTAACCTTTTTTATAAAAACATATTTTAATTTTTTTTGAGAATGACATAAAATTATGTACTTCTTGCTAACCAACACGGACAGCAGTGGAGCCTGAAATTCAATTTAAGGGCTGACAAAAAAAATTAAAGAAAAAAAAGATTATGCATTGATAATATAAAATATTTTATATAATCATCTAATTATAACTTATTATGTATAATAAAGTTATAGATTTTTACAATAATAATTTTAAAATAATTCAAATATTAATTTGTAATTACATAACAATGTAAAATTGTTTTAGTGCATATGCGTTCAACTTATACTTAAATATACTTTTCAACAAAATATTAAATATACTTAAGAAAAGAAGAAACATTAAAAATTAAACCTTTCCCATCAATTAAAATGCTCTTTTTTTAGAAAGAATTAAAATTATCTTATGTACAATATTTTTGTAAAAAAATTTCCATTTAACTTCATAAATGAAACATAAAAATTAAATTTTGGTAGAAATTTGTTTTTTTCTTTTTTCTCTCTTTTTAATAATTATTTTAAAAATGTTATATATATATAATCTTTGGCTCCAAGCAATTCCACCTATAAACCTGCATTCCTTGATATCTAATAATCTTTACCCCTGACCTAGTGAATTATGAGAAGGTGTTTGTTTCGTTTCAGTCCAAAAATAGAGTGATGTTATTTGTTACTAAAGTAAATTCACACGAATTGCACTAAACATAAAATGGACGATTGTGATTTTATAAAATAGATATTGATTAAAAGATTTAAAAAGCATGTAAAAGGAGATTTATTGAAATCAAACGTCGTGCGACTATTACGAAATTCACTTTCATAACAAACAAGAGTTTTGGTAAAAGAAAAAAAAGAGAAATTAGCATATGTCTTTGTATTTTTTATTCAATTACAAACTATTATGTATGGTAAAGTTATTAATTTTGATAATAATTACTTTCTTAAAAAATTGATAATAATTATCTTAAAAGTCATATAAATGATTATATCTAATTAATTGATAGTGTAAAAGCTTTTAAACTAACAATACATGCTTATTAACTCTTAAAAATTGGTAAAACTTACTAGAAAACCCAATCATATTGGTTGAAAAAAGATGAGAGCTAAGTAATATTGAATAATTGGCCGGTTTCAATGGTCTCTTTTCATTTTTTATCTTTTGTGATATTTACTCAATAAAAAAATACTTTGTAATTAGAAAAAGGTTAAATGTCAAGTTACAAAAAGCTGTGTCTTAGAATTACGTATAAACTATTATCACTTAGCCTATTATTATTAAGTATTTGTCATAAAAATATATATAATAATTTTTATTAATTTAAAATTTAATGTAACAAATAGTTTATAATTTTTGTAGTTTGTTATTTAATATTTGATATAATCTAAGATATATATTTAATTATCCTCAAGTTGATTACCATTTAACTTTGGTTAAATCAATAAATATTTCTGATAAAAATCAATAAGTCTTAAATATAATTCTTTCAACAATTAAATAATTAGTCCAATTTTTAAAACGTTTATTTTTCTTTACTAAATTTGAGTAAATAGGTACCTTTCCCTCTTACTAGAGGATCATATCTACGATCATTTTCATACATAATTCACAGAGATTAAAATCCTTATTTTTTTTTTTTTGTCTTAAAAATCGTATTAGTTAGCTTGTTAAAATTTTCACAATCTCATCAGAAATGGGATGGCTGACGAATGAGAACATCTATTTCAGCCCTACTCTAGGTTATCTTGATCCAGTTCAACTTGACTTACCCATTCACCAATAATATCAAGGGAGTTGCTATTAATACCACAGAATTACTTTTGACCCCTACCAGTCCTTTGGAAAGACCAAAATCGCCTTTCGTAATATTTAAGACCACCCTTTCCCACCCCACCACTTTTTCTTCATTCCTTTTACCCTTTCCACTTTTCCTTTATTCATTCCTTCCTTTCTTTCCTCTTTCTGTCTCTTCACCCACGCAGGTCTCCCTTGTTGAAACCTTTCATTTTGGACATCCCAAAATCTCACAAAGCCATACCTATGTCCCCCATTTGTCCCTTCTTCTAACAATAATCACCTTCCACGCCCATCCCCACCTCTTAAAAACTTTCCACAAATTCATCTCAGTGTTATATTCATTTGGAAACCAAGAAAAGAAGAAGGTTGAAATCTTACCATTGGTTTCTTGCCCTCCTCTCTCTATGTATCTCCCCGTCTCTCACCCTTACTCTCCATAACACTATGCAGCGCACCAAGCCCGTGTTAGAGCTGAACACTAATCATATCAACACTTAACTAAGACACATGTCAAAATGAAACAAAAAAAAAAATACAGAATTAAAATAGGAAAAATCAAGAGAATCAAAATGAAAATACCCCCCTCCCCCAATTTACGATTAGGATAGAAAAGTAAGTTCTTAGAGTTATTTTGTTTTAAAAAAAAAACATTTTTCGCTTTTAAATACAAAAAAAAAAAATCACATTGGTTTCCGTTTTCAAGAATTTACATAAGAAACGTCCAAAGCAGGTTTATTTTTCTTCATAAATACTTTTGTTTCATGATAAATATATTTTTTATACAAAAAAAAAAAAATACCTAGTCATTGACGGGAATGTATATTGATCAAATTCATTGGATGAATTTCAACTCGTAAGTGCGAAAAGCTAGTATGTTGAGGTAAATAAATAAATACAATACCTTAGTTATATATATTCTCGGCTATTGGTTCATTGTATTGGTTTTCAAAGACTTGCATCTTTTGCCCTCGTAGAAGACCATTGACTTTAAAATTCAAACTTCATCAATTAGTCCACTTGGTTAAAAATCTATCAATTCTTACAATCATTTCGGGAAAGTTCCATAAAATTTCGTGTAAAAGATTGAGTCCCCCTCACCCCCACCACCATTTAGGCTGTGTTTGTTTTCTAGGATACAAATAAAAGGACTCGGACGGAAATGACATGAATGGATTTGGTGCAGAAGATTTTAGAAAGAAATAAGTAACTAATTTGTCGGTCTAACCATTTTATTTCTCATTTTATTTCTATTAAATAATTACACAATATTATTTTTATTCTAATTTTTTATTTATCTCTCTTAAAACAAACAACACAATATATCATATTTTATTTTTACTCTATTTTTTCTTTTTTAAATTATCTTTCTTCTATTTTTACTTACTCTATTTTTTCCTCTAAACCAAACAAACCCTTAAGAAATAGATAAAATAGTAAAAAAAAATTATGAACAATAATTAAGTCATTTTCTTTTCAAATCGTTCAAAACTGTTAAATTGAGAAAAAATTAATAAATAAAAGTATTATGAAATTATATATAATACTATATTGTAGCATATTTTATTGCATTACATCTTACTTCTTTTTGGTGCAAACACTACATCTTACATTAATCAATCTGGACATTCCAACTAAAGTCATCCTATTTTATTGCACTTCATTTGATTTTTAAATTAATCTAAACGTAACCTAATTTAATTCAAATTAAATATCATCACAATTTTAACTTGCTAAAATCTAAAACATAATAACACATTACACATATTCTGTTTTAATCATTTAAAAATTATTTTATTTTTTATCTTCTACTATTTTCCGTCGTGGTGTAATATAAAAAAAAATCCCAACCAAACAAACTACACCACGACAGAAAAATAACAGAAGCTACATCTTGCAACAGTAACGAAATAAAGGCTGGAGCAAATCCATTGAGATTATTGTGTATTTAATTTTTATTTATTTTGATTAAGGACTAATTCATATTTGGTTAACTGAAAAATCCCCCTTTAAATAAAACTGAGAAGTCCCTCTATATTCATTTTAATCATATAGCTAGCTCACACAATTTGCTGCATCATATGCGTCAACCTTTAAAGCAAGTCAACCATAAGACACAACCCCAAATGTTACCAAACAAAACATTAATGTGGCACGTGGATTTAATTTGGTAATGTTGACGTTTGGAAGACGATTGACCTGGTAAACCAATATGTGGGTTGCCAATTAAGGTCAAGATAATATTTGTTAAATTTTACCTTCATAGTTCATACTCAGTTACAATTGAGTCGGATCAATATATTGATGCAAAATTAGCAGGCCGTGTCTAGATAAATTAAGGCTTAAAAACAAAATTTCTATAAAAAAAATTAATGAAATATTAATTCTTAATTTTTATATCAACCTTCTGGCTTTTTGAGCTACAAAATAATCATTTATCAATGTTTTATAATCAAGTAATTTTAATATTTTTATTTTCAATAAATAAAAAAGTTAACCCATTCTATTTATCCAGTAATATTGTTGATCTTAAATAAGATTTAAGTAATTTTAATTTTAAAAAACTTCTTACAATAATTACAATTGTTATTGGTATTGTTAATAATATTCTATAATTTTATATTGTAATTAAGACTATCATTATTTTCAATATTATCTATAGGTAATTGATCTATAATATTTTCATCAATTATACTTATTTCTATATCCTTTTTATGAATAGTAACAAATTTATCAAGAATACCATGTTGAGATTGAATTAAATTTTCAATTTTTTATTTTATTTTTCAAACCTAGATTCATATTTCTTATTTGAAATTTATACTATCACAATTCTAAAAGTGTTAGAAGAAAATAAAATGAAAAGAAAACAATAGAATTTATAAATAGAAATGTTATAAAGTAAAAAAGAGAAAAACAGTGAAACTATACAAAACCTGAAAATCGAAAAAAATTGCACATTGATATTTTCTGTTGCAACAATTTGATATCAGTTATCCGCTCTGACAATTTACTTCAAGTCTCAGGAAAATAATAAAAAGATGAGAAAAACAAGAGAGAAAAGATTAAAAATGAAATAATGAAAAGAATGATGTAAAAATATTAATTTTTATAATGTATAGATAAAGATTAAAAAAATAATCGTTAAGGTATAATATTGGAAATAGCTAATCATCAAAGTGATTTTTCTTTCAACTAAAATCTTATTATTAATCATCAAAATGAAGCTTTAAGGAGAAGAACCAAATACACAACAACAGCACCAACGCCAACACAGATCTTGACCTTGCATTGAACAAAAATCAACAACAATTAAAATGATGCTTGTCTTTGAACCCATTTGTTCAAGTTATGGTGACGTCATTGTCTTCTCTGAGGTTGCGGCGGCATTTGGTCAGCACTGGTTTAAAGGAAGATATGATGAAGGACCACCAAATTTGCCTCTATGCAAGGTCATTCAGAAGGAGGGGAGGGTTGGGGGGAGAAGAAAGGGAAAAAAAAAAAAGATAGGAGGGATGAGACGGGGAGAGGGGCGACACAGTGTGGGGAAAGAAGGGAGAAATAAAGAGTAGGGGATGAGGGTGAAGAAGGAAGTACCACTAAAAAATCGCTTTCCATGACAGTTCTGAAGGACTTTTTACGATGGTTTTCAAATGTCTTTGAAGTCACTATCGTAGAAAGTCAAGACTTTCCACAATGGTTCTCAAACCGTCTTAGACTATCCAATTTCTTAGATGGTTTTGTCAAGAATTGTCTTAAAAATTGTTTTCTAGAAGAAAAAAAAGTGATGGTTCTAAGACGATTTTTTGGAAAAGTCATTTTAGAAAGTGGACCTTTTAAGACGTTTTTTTTCTTGAAACTGTCTTAGAATGTCCAATTTCTAATACGGTTGTTGTCTTAGAAAATGTTTTGTGAAGAAAAAAATGAATGTTTCTCAGACAATCTTCAGGAAAAATCACTTTCTAAGATGGTTCTCTGAAAAATTATTTTAAAATATTTTTTAAAAAAAAATGAAAAAATTAGGATTCTAAGATGGTTTTCCAAAAATCGTCATAGAAAGTAGATTTTTTAAGAGGGTTCTTTAAAAAAACGTCTTAGAATGTCTTCTTTTTATAAAAAAAATTAAAAAATTAGAAGATTCTAAGACAATTTTGTGATGAGCCCATCTTAGAAAGTCTACTTTCTAAGATAATTTTTTAAAGAACCTTTTTAGAAAATTGGGGTTTATTATTTATAAATTAATTATTTAAAAATACAATATTTCTATTTGGAAACAAAACCATTGTTTATAATCATTAAAAGTAAAATGTAAACATAAAATTATTTTATCCTTATTTAAAAGAGTTTCCATGGATATGAGACCAACAAATCAATAATTAGGCACTCACCTACATGCTAGGAGTTTATGACATTTACAACCTTATAATTTGAAAATTACTGCATCACTATGTGACAAACAACAAATTTCAAAAATTAATTTAAATATGCATTATTCTTTCTAATATATAATCAAAAAATTCTCAACAAGGTTTGCCTAACACAACAAAATCTTCAAGTAAAGAAAGTATAGTAATATCTATGTCATTTAAAGCTCAGAAAAACCAACATCACAAAATAAATAGCATGTTGCAGCTTTAGGGAAAATAAAAAGTATGCAATGGTTAAAAAGAAAGTATCAGAGGTTGAAAATATGTGTTGGACCCACTAACTCATAAGGGTCATGAGTGTACATACCAACAAATAATTTAGTTAGTACACGATCATGGGTGTTTTCTTGCATATCACCACTACCCAAAATTTAACTAATCATCAGTAAAACAATCATACAAAATTTTATAATCATTGTCCAAAAATGAGTATCTACTAATTTCACAATATTTCTCTGCACAAAAGCAATCAGATGAGATTAAAATTTTAGAAGAAATAACATCAGCAACCAAATATACCTATAATTGGTTAAGGGTACAAAGTTAGCAAGCTTCCCACAATCTTAATCATCCTCAAGACTGTGTCAAGAGAAACCCTCTAAACCTCTCCATCATACCAGACCACAACATCACTAAAAGCAGCAGAGCTACAATTGGAATTTCCTTAATTGCATCTTGGTCCACCATAATTGCAGCCTCTTTCCGAAGCTTCCATAATTGCTTGAAATTATGTTGTAATTTAGCTTATAATAAAGTACATACTTCAAAGAGTGGAAAAAGCAGGCAATATGAAGAACAACAAAAGTTCATAACAAGTTCAACACCCACCTCAGATTTCTTCCTCAGAAGATCAAGCCTATTTTGGAGGTCTTCATTAACCTTTTTAAGTTTAGCATCCTCCACCTTGATGTGTTCCTAGAAAAGAAAATGAATCACATTTTGAGTTACATGGAATCAAAAGAGATAATGGAATGCAAACAAGCACATTATCTAGAGAAGCATTTTATTTATTCACAAAATTAGAACAAATATAATCTGTTAATTGAAAAAAATCAAAAGAAAGATTTCATCTTTGTACATGAGTAGCCTAAAATAAAATAATCATGTTTCTCAAAATGTTAATATAAATTCACAGGCTCCATTTAATCTTTTCTTTTTCTCTTGTATTCTCCTTTACTCTTAAAGGTATGATTATATGATACAATTTTTCTGTTGGGTATTTGTAGAGAGAAGAAACTAGTAAAATGTAAGATACTCAAACATAACAAAAAATGTACAACTATCACCAAAAGGAAGGAAAGTTCCCTTTCTCTTTCCAAGAGTAGTATTCACTTTATATTCATGCAAATAAAAAGGAGAAACAAGAAAGAAAATACTAAGAAAACCATAAATGCATATATAAAAAAATTAACACAACACCTGCAAAAGCTTGCTTCTGCAATATTCAATGCCTACTAAATAAAATTTTCAACTATTATGAGTAGATCATATGTGTGGTTTGGAGCAATGGCAAATAAGAAAAATCAAGCAAATTTTACAATTAACTTGATCAAAACCACTAAGTTGTTTTACGGCCTTTGCAATTTCCTCCTAGTTTTTCTCATCCCATTTTTTCTTTCTTTCTGCCATTGAAAAATTTAGGAGGTGAAATGAAAAAGCTAGATCTATTAGTCATAAGTATTAAGTCTAAATTACAACTATGTATTTAAAAAGAGTTTAATGATACCTTCAAATGAGAAGTCAAATTTTTTGTGAAGAGCTCATACACCAATTTATAACCCACATGCCAGACACCAGATGAGTTTTTCCATGAAGTGTTGATAACTAAAGATGCCCCCGTACAGATTTTGCATGAACATTTAAGCACAAACAAGAGCTTAATATGGTTCATATTCTTTGACCAGGAAAAAAAGAGAAAGAAATCTAACAAAAAACAAAAATGATTGATGATTATAGATATTGCATACTAAGGGGCCCATATAAAATAAAAAATAAATAAAAACATTGGTTGAAACATTAAGTTATGACTCTACCTATTAATGTATAACATGTATTTACTTTTAGAACAGTTAAGTTATGGCTCTGCCAATTAATGATTCAGTTGGTTTAAACTAAAGAAAGATAATTGACACTAAAGTACAAAAAAATGGATCAAATAAGGATAATTGACACTAGAGAAAAAAAATCAAGCACATAAAGTTGTAGTATATCATATATAACAATTACAAACTACAATCTAAACACTCATCATTTGTCAGACAAAACACACACAACACAACACAAGAAAGAAAGAAAGAACATAAAGTACAACCATGGAATATCTGTACAATAGTAAGCTATGTGAACCTAAATTATGACACATGGCTAGCTTGTACAACTATACAAGTGGTATGTTTGAGAAAGAGAACCCTTTGAATCCCTTGTAAGCAATCCGCGTGTAGTAGAAACTCGATATGAACAAGATAAATCCTAGTATTGCAAAGAAAATCCCTATCAACCATTCAAACAAAAACCAAAATCAACAAAAGGGGTAAAAGAAATCAAAAAGAAAAAGCCCAAAACTTTTCCCTTTTCAAAATACCACATTCTACCAAAAAGTTTTAAACTCCAACAACAATTTCTAATTCCCCAGTTGCAATTAGTGCTCTCAAATATGAAAATTAACATTTTTTTTCTTTAGGATAGAATAAAAAATTGCTTTTTTGTTGTTATCGTGAGCAGTGTTGTCGCCGACAGGATTGTAGACCATGAGGGAACCGATGACATTGTTGAGGACGTCGCAAACAAGGAGGGAAACCAGGAGGCGCCTCCTTGATGGGGTGTTGGTGTTGATGGTGTACGAGGTTCCCATCATGATATCCTCGTCCGAAATCGAGAGTGTGTGATCTACGTACATTGTTGCAGCCTTTGTCGTTTAGATTCCTTAGCACAAATGAGGTTGTTTCAATTCGATGAAGAAGAAGAAAAAGTTCTTTAAACTTCTCCGAATTGGCATTGCGGCGCACCTCCGCTTACTCCCACATCCACCCCTCATTGTCCAGCACCACAAAGGAGTTTGTCACCAATAACCCCATTGGCATTGTTCGGTGGGCACAACTAAGAGAGAGACAGTGATAGAAGATTAATTGTGTGAGAATGAAATTAAAAGGGAAATCACATCCCTTTCGAAGACGATTTTTTAAAATCGTCTTTAAAATCTTGTTTTTAACATCGGTTCTTGAAGAAACCAATGTCGTAAAGCGCTTTCAAAGAAGGTTTTGAAAAAAACTGTCTTTAAAAAGTTGTAATTAATTAGAAAAATGCCACCATTTTACTTACGACATTGATTTTTGTAAAACCATCGTAAATATAGCATGGTAAAAGACCATTTTTTTTAGTAGTGAAGGAGAAAAAAAAGGAGAGAGAATCCATTATGGAACCTACAAAAATGGTTTAAGATATCAAAATGAGATAAATTATTGAAGTAAAGAATGAAGGAGATATTCAGAGTGATGTGACATTGTGGGGTTAAATAAAAAGGTAGCTAAGATGTCAAAATGAGATCTTCTATTGGATATGCTCTTATGGGTTAGAGGAAATAGCTAGTGAAATCTTTTTGTAATTTATAATGAAATTTTTCCTCACATTTTGTTAACCACAAAGCTGAAATCCAAACCTGGTTAGTCATTTATAATAGATATTGTTTTTCTTTCAACATGACTTTTTCATCCACAAAACTCAAATATGAAACCTTACTGAAAGAATTTAAATTTAGTTTCACTCACATTAATTTTATATATATATATATATATATATATATATATATTAGTATTAATGTCATTTTAATAATTTTTTTATCGACCAAAACTATTGATGTTTAAAATTAATACACACATCTTAAGAAATATTGATTACTACTATCACAAATTATATATTTAGCTTTAAAATACACCAAATTAATATCTATTATGAGAATGATCATAGAATAGATCATAATTGTCTAGGTTATGTTAGATAAAGGTATATATATGAAAACAAAATGATTAAGAAGACTTAAAAATCTATAAAATATCAATATATTTAGGAAGAAAAGAAAATTAAAATATGAATAGTTGTGTTTGTTAAAACAAAGGAACACTTCAAAACAACCAAGAGGGGGGGTGAATTGGTTGAACCTTGGTCAATTAAAATTTAAATCAGAGTTATCAAAGGATCTTTATCACTTTAAAATGTTTTAACACCAAGAATCAATATTCAATCAAACTTCCTTTTTACAGAACACAAGAAACCAGAATTTAACTTTCTGTGTAAATGAAATTGATTCACAAACAAAGCAATTAAGAAACAACTAATGAGAAGAAAGAATAGGCACAGATTTATACTGGTTCACCCCAAAAACTATGAGGCTACATCCAGTTCTCCCACTCAAAACTAGAGAGGAGTTCCACTATTGTAACAAAATATCCTTACAAGCAATTTACACACTTCTCTTCATCAACCCTAGATGAAGTTCAGAGATCTACAACACTAGTAGAACCTTAGAAGCAATTACCCACACTGAGAACACTACTCAGCTGAATCCAGAGAAACCCTATCTCTACACTTGCAAGAAATCCACTTACAATAGCCTATTCTATTACAAGAATACAAAATATCAATATCACACCTTCAAAGATAAGGAAAGAAATCACCTGATGATCAAAGCACGAAATGCAAATGATTAAGAATCACAGATGAATGCAAATCAATGATGTAGAACAGCTTTCCTTAGTCTTTGAAAAAGATGGTTTGCTTTTCAACTCCTTAATGACCCATGAATGAATTGATGAAAGCAAAAACCTAATAAACCCTTGAAAGAACCTTTTTGAAACTTAAGAGAGCTCTTGAAATGTTCTCAGATCGAAAAGTTGTTTCTGTTTTTTTTTTTACATAGAAGGCAAGGGTTATATTTATAAGAATTTTCGTAACTCATTTAATCGATTAAATCGGACCTTGTAATCGATTACCAACAGTTCTTGGTGACTTCTTGTTTCAAATAACGAGTCAAATAATCGATTAAAACGATTCGTAATCGATTAAACAAGAAAGCACAGAATATTCATTACGAATGGTAATCGATTACATCACATGGTAATCGATTAATACAGTCTGAATGTTAATATGTTATAACGTGGTAATCGATTACATAATGTGGTAATCGATTAAAACAGTCATTTAGCCAATATGAATGAATGCTAAGCTTCAAATAATCGATTAATACGATGTAGTAATCGATTACAATGTTCTTGACAATTTTCCAGAAAAGCTTAAGAACAAAATAATCGATTACGATTTTGTCTTAATCGATTAAAACAGTCCAATTCTATTTTTCCAAAATACTGATGAATGCAAATAATCGATTACTGAATTTCTGTAATCGATTATTACAGTCTTTGTCTATATTTTCAAAATACTTAGCTTTTTCTTTAATTTGTTTAACATTCTATTTAATGCAATGCTTTAATATGTGTATGAATGAGATGCATGCACAGCTTTGATCATTATAATGATTTCAACCCTTTTACATTTAATCACACACTTTTGTTCTTCAAGGATTGAACCATGTTGAATGCCAAAATATCCAAGCCTCTTGTTGCTTGATTCTTCAAGTATTCTTCATACATCTCCCCCTCAAATCAACAGTGTTGAGATGGAGTATTTTTAAGACACAAATTAATATATCAAGATGAAAGATTCTATTATAATTAGTAGTTTTTATAACAATCATATTTAGGATCTTTGACTTTTCAGTAGAACTTCAAATATTTTCCTAAGCTTTAATCCATTAAGTTGATTATAAAACTAATATTCATTTCAAAATTTAGTCACAACTTAATTTTTTTTATCCTAAACACCCAAAAAATTAGAAAGGTTAAAATATGTATTTAGTCATCATTAATATGAAATTATTTAGAATTCGTTCCTATAACAATTTTATTATATTTTTTATTCTCATAAAATTGAAATGTATCATTTTTTGCCCAAAAACAAGGATTGGACATCCAAACCTACATACATTATTTTTTAAATAAATTGTATGCATAAATTAATAATGTAAACAATATCACATTTACATTAGTTATATGTATAATTGATGTAAAAATTCATCACCATAAATTCGGATTTATCGAAATTTACATCCAAGCAAAAAAATGACATATTTTAATTTTATAAAAATAAAAATATATTAAAAAATTGAAAAAATAATTTAAAATATTTTCATATTTACAAACACGAAACATATATTTTTTAAGAAAAATTAACGTCTTAGAGT
This sequence comes from Glycine latifolia, assembly GCA_013407115.1. Classification (NCBI taxonomy): domain Eukaryota; kingdom Viridiplantae; phylum Streptophyta; class Magnoliopsida; order Fabales; family Fabaceae; genus Glycine; species Glycine latifolia. The sequence goes on from CM023950.1 coordinate 9,813,024, forward strand.
ATTCTTTATGTAGTGTTTTAAAAATCAGATCGACCCGACCAGTCGAACCATTCGAACCGCGACCAGGTCATGCTCTCAGCCCGATGCAACCTGACTTGACCTGACCGAGTATGTGGTCGAATTACGACCCGTCGACCTGAACCAAGTCGTTTAATTTTTTTTCTCCGTAGGAGTGCAAAAGCGACGTCGTTTGGTTTCTAGGTTTTTTAAAAACCTTGAGATCCATATTCGTCTTTGCAGTTTGCACTTCACTGCTTCAACTTTCACGTTCTCGTTTCTCTCCTCTCGCAGTTGCGCCAGCACTTCCCGCAGTCGTAGCGCCACTTCTCAGCTTCACAATCTCGCGACGCCATCGTCTCTTCGTTCTCATGGCACCATCGTTCACTATTAAATGATGGTTAGTAGCTCTCTCAACTGTTAAAGACATTTTCTCCAACTTGAGCTCTAGAGGCAAATTAGATTTGTTGAGGGAAGAATCCTTTCAAACCTGTTTTGGAAGAATGAAGGCCAGTATAAACCACATCATTTGGGGATGGAACATCAAACTTGAAAGGATCTGTATACAAAGAAAAGCATGGTTTTATTTTTATAACTATTATTTGAAGAAAAATAAATAAGTAATTTGCTCACGTGTGCAAGGAGTTACAACTTGTAGAAACTAAATCATGATATGTCATTACTCATTAAACAAACTCTGATCTTCGACTAATAAGACCTTTTGCTCTAATTATAATTGCATCACATAACATTCAAATGTCAAATTTAGAAGAAATTGTTTAAACTTTAAACTAGTCACATGCATATCATGAATCAAAACTTGTGAAGACCAATGTTTAAATGTGGATGGCTTTGAGTACTAAAAGCCTTATGAATTTCATGAAATTCTCCTTGTACATTTTCAAGCTTGTTGAAGTTACCGTCATCTGTCAGAAAACCATCATCTAGCTTTGGAAATAATACATTTGGGAATCTGTTGTAATGATTGAAAAATAGACCTAACCAACTTGGATGCTCAAGGACTTTTGCTTATGTCTTCAACTGCACCAAAGACATCATTCAATAGGTTATTGGAATATTGTGGCCAATGTTGTAAACCTAACATTATGCAGCCAGATACATGTTCTCATATTCTTTGACTCTCCCCCCCCCCCTTTCTCCTTTTATCATATTTGCAAAAAGATTAAATTATTCTTTTCCTTCATTGATGATTCCTCATCCTCCTGCTACGCTTTTTATTTGCAAATTTATACTATTTAACCTTACACAAAAAGATAAATTGGCAAATTGCCAAACAACCAGAAACAATTTGAGCTGATTAAATTTAGATCTTGAATATGGTTGTCTAATAAAATGAAAAAATTTGGTATGGTTGCAGGTTGGCGGACAGTTTTATTTTATGTATTTTGCATATGGGTTTGGTACCGTTATCTAATGATGAACGTTATTGGTCTGTAGCTTGTCAAAAGAGTTGTCTTGAAAATGTGACTAGACTTTCATATTTTAGAGTGTTTCTATACTTTTGTATTGATGATTTTGTTTCTTAAGTCTTAAAAAAATAAGTAAACTTATAAATGTTTAATTGTATCATAGATGACATCTTGTGAAACACCAACATCCCAAGAAGCATCTACTCAAAATTCAAGGCCTAATATTAGAGGGAAGACTAACATAGCTTGGGCACATTGTAAGCTCATTCAGGAGGGTGACAAGATTGCTATGATGTGTATTTACTGTGATAAAATTGTTAAGGAGGTGCCTCCCAATGTTCGTTATCAAATGACACAGAATATTGAAGACAATAAGAGTAAGAATAAGGAGAGAAGAATTGATGAAGAACATGATTTTTATTCACCTAGTGAAGAAGGTGGTGAAGTGCCAATTGAAGTGGAACAACAAAGTGAGCAAGCACAAAGGACAATTGAAAAAGTGAAGACAAGTGATCGCATTGGAAATTATTTTCAACCTAGAATCACTCCTGGATCTCAACCTATCTTGAAAAGTGTGGTGCAAAATAAACAAGTGATACTAAGGTGTGACCTTGCTATTGCTAAATTGTTCATTGATGCATCTATTCCATTTAATGCAGCTAATTCAGCATATTTTCAGCCTATGATTGATGTTCTCCGTAGCATGAGTCCAGGATACAAGGTTCCAAGTATGCACTGTCTTGGTGGTGATTTGTTAAATAGTTGGGTTGATGATGTGCATAAACTTGTGGATGATTATCATTCCATTTGGATAAAAAAAATGGTTGTACTATTATGGCAAATGGGTGGACTGATATAAAAAGGAGAACTTTTATCAATTTTTTGGTTTATTGTCCTAAAGGAACTATTTTTCTATAATCTACTGATGCCTCTCATGCTTCGAAATCTGCTGATTTATTGTTTAACATTTTCAAGGATGTTGTGTTACATGTTGGTCCTGAAAATGTAGTTCAAATAGTAATTGACAATGCTGCCAATTATGTTGTTGCTGGTAGCTTACTGGTGAAAGAGTTTCCTAAACTGTTTTGGTCTCATTCTGCAGTACATTGCATCAATTTGATGTCCCAAGACATGGGAAAATTGAAAAAAGTTAGTGAGGTTGTGTCACATGCCTAAAAAATTACTAAATATATTTATAATCATTTCTATGTTTTGTTTTTTATGAGAAAGTGTACAGGTGGAAGGGAAATACTCTGTCCTGCTGCTACTCACGTTACCACCAATTTCATTGCTTTGCAGAGTATTTTGGCTCAAAAAGATGCATTAAGAGTCATGGTAACATTTAAAGAATGGACAAGCTTAGCTTATGCCAAAGAAGCCAAGGCAAAAGAATTTGTGGAACAAGTCTTAGACTCAGGGTTTTGGAGTTGATGTGTTTATGTAGTGAAAGTGATTGAGCCACTTGTATATGTGTTCCGTATGGTTGATAATGAAGATAAACATGTTATGAGTTTTCTTTACTGAGCCATGTATAGAGCTAGAGAAGATATGGTAAAGAGGTTTCGAAGAAATAAAACAAAAGTATAGCCTTACTTGAAAATCTTATATCATCATTGGGATTCACAACTTCACAAAAATCTCCATGCTGTGGGTTATTGGTTAAATCCTGCTTATTGGTTTAATGAGGAACAATTTGAACAACATATGACTACAACAACTAGTCTATTGGATGTCATTGAAATATATGCTCACAGAGATAGTCAGTTGCAAACTAAGCTAACTAGTGAGAAGAGAATTTACAGTAATGTTGAGTTGGATTTTGGAAGACAAGCGGCTTTTGATGAAAGAAATACAAACATGCTAGGTAACTTTCATAACTTATAAATTGTAATCCTTCTTAATATTTATTTGTGAGTTGTAACTTTATTTGTTATTAATTTATTTTATGACATGCAATATTTTATATCAATGGTGGGTATCTTATGTATGTGGGGCACCACATTTGCAAAAGTTGGTTATTTGTATTTTAAGCCAAATTTGTAGTGCTTCAAGATGTGAGCGGAATTCAAGTGTATTTGAGCACATTCATTCAAAAAAAAGAAATAGGTTGGAGTATCATAAACTTAATGATTTAATCTATGTTCGTTACAACTTGAGGTTGCAAAATAGGTATTATTATATTCTTATTCTTTTTCATTGTTTATCTTTTTATATTACATATGGTTACATTTTTGTATATGTGCTTAGGAAAAAGAGACAACAAAGTTATGATCCTATTAATTTGGAAACACTTGATGACCCTGTTACTTGGGTACTGGAGGATTCACCACCATTCTTAACCATAAAGGAGGTGGATGCATTACGCAAAGACCTTGCAAATATGACTATTCAACTACTTTCAAATGATATTGATATATTTTAATCATTTTTAATTTCAAATTTGTTTCATACTTGTTATCTCTAAATGCTAATTAGTAATTACTACTTTCTATCTAATTTTTTTGTCAATGGACCTTTAGACGTTCTTCCTTTCGGGAAGGAAGGATTAGGAAAATCCTATTGATTGTAATTTTCTCCAGACCAAATTTGGATGATGATTTTGATGAAGCACAAGACAATCCCATGAAAAACATGAATTTAAATGAAAGTAATGTTGATCATGAAGTTACAATGAAAGATTCTATGAGTTCTTTAATGAAGAAGAAGTTCTTGAAAATGATAATAACTTAGTTTATGTCATTTGATAGTAGAAAATAGTTGAATTTGTTTAGGAACTTATGTTGAACTTAAACTTATTTAACTATTTATTTATGTTTGTGATCTTTATTATTTGTTTGTTTGAATTTGAATAATAATAGTTTTTTAATATTTTGATATTTAATTATTTTTATTATGAAATTATATTGATTTGTAATTTTTTAAATAATTTTAAAACAAATATAAAATTTTATATTTTTTTATTATAAATTAAATCATACAAATCAATTAATTAATGACAGTAACCTAATTTCATGAGCGGAACAATAAAACTATGGCTTTATGTGTAGAGAAAGTATCACTATCAGACTAACCGGAGCAATTAATTATCTGGCAACGTTGGAAATCATGGTGCAGGCTTCAGGCTGCATCACAAGTGTACGTTGGATATATTATCATCATGGCTCTTACTTCCTTCTTGCCTCGGGTTTAGACTTTGTGGCGGCTTTGACATTTTATTATGAATATGTTCATTTCAGTGCTGTCTTATTCATTACATACTGACTCAATCTGGGTCACCATGACCACGTGATACATTTCATGATTCTCATGGCCGACAAATTTTAGTTACATCATCACCACCATCATCAAACTATTTTTTTTTCTCTACTTAGTACTTTTCTTGTCTTTATATATGTTGTTTTTGTTTTGATTATCACTTTTTGGCTCACGCTCCTTTTGTTCATGTTACGTTCCTGAATTTTTCTTTAGCTCCTTTTAAATAAAAAAGAAAAAAAATAGTATATGGTATAATGACTATTTCTTTTATTCATTGGCTTTTTTATTTTCCTTTTAAGATGCCAAACAAATCCTATTAGTTATAGGTTGAGGGAGGGAAACTAAGGATAATAATAGAGGTGGGTCAATAACAAGTTATTTTGATAAATTATCCATGTCCCTATATGGCCAGGATGAATTCAAAGACATTTTTAAAAGAGACAGGTATATGAAAAAGTTAAAATTCAACCCCATACTTATTGAGTTTAGAAAACTTGCAAGACAATGAGAAATTTAAATAAACCTATACTAAACAATTAACTACGTTTGAACTCAAATAATATACAAAATTAATAAAATGAATAATAATATGAGAAATTTAAGAAATAAGTTATTTTTAATATATTGTGTATTTTTGTTATAATTTAAATTATTTATTTATTATAATAGTTAAATTATTAGCTTTTATTTTTAAAAAAATATAAGTATATATAATAATTTAATACTTATAATATATATATATATATATATATATATATATATATATTATTGAATGCTTCACTATTTGGATGAGAATTAATTATCATATATATCGTCTAATTCTTCTTCGTGAACATTTCTAGTTTTGTCCACAAATTAAATTGCAGCAATATAGATAGATGTTAATTATATATTATTGAATGCTTCATTATTTGGATGAGAGTTACAACTCATAAGCCAAACAGAAAAAATACTTTAATTATAGTATTACACTGATCAGTCTACTACACATACAATATGCATAATATTATATAATTAAATTTGTTACAATGGAAATTTCAATTAAATATTAATTATAAAATACATTATTATTAGAGTAGTAAAGTTTTTTTTTCAAAGCAACAGAGAAGATGTGTTTATTTAAAAAACTATCAGTAAAAGTTGACTTTGTAATTTGTTTTATTTTGGGTGTATTGTTGAAGGAACAGATTACAGGGAAAACTAGTTGCCAAAAACTTTACATGGTTAATATTTATATATGTATACTTCAAAACATTTTCTTACTAAGATTTTTTGTGACTGAGTCAAACGAGATTGCTTGCTGTGCATTTTTTTAATGTATATACGTAATATAGCCGAAGTATATTTTTTAATAAGACGTGCTCATGTTATTTCTTCCCTTCTTTTTTCAAATATCATATGAAAATGAAGTTTATCATAAATGTTAACGCTGACATATCAACACCCATACTAATATTGCTTATATTAAACGTAGAACAAGGAAGTGTCTAACCACCAAAAGTCTGATATTGCGAGCTTGATTCCAGCTGCGTGCTCATTGTTATCATACTTTTATAATGAGGTGTTTCTTATAAAAATATGAAAGAAAAACATAATCATCTAGTCCTCTAAATATGAAAAAGCTAAAATAATATGAAGATTAATGTAATGTTTGAATATGTTTATAGAATAATCCTCTCCAACCATTTTCAAATTCTAACGAGTTTCGATATTGTATAATAATAAGGCCACACCTAGATTATAGTTATAAAAGTAAAAGTAAATAACTATATTCTTAAATTAAGCTATTTCATTCATTTATGTCAAATATGTATGTTTGTTATGGCTGCGGTGGAGGTTTAGATTTACACTATGTTGAATAAGGTATTTTAGCTAGGATTTAGTTGAAAATTTTATTGGTTTTTTTTTTATAAATATATTTTAAAATATTTTTTAGTATTATTTAAAATATTACTTGAAATAGTATCTTTTAAACATTTTTTTCTTTTAGTTTTTAATTTTTTATATTTTTTTATTATTATCCTGAATATATTTATTCATTTTTTGTTACTTTTTTTAAAATAAATCATGATATTTTTTTATTATTTTATACTTTTTTAATTACTTCAACAACTAATTTTACCGAATACTTGTAATTTAATAAGTTAATTTTTCAGATTTTAGTTACCAATTAATTTTTGAACTTCCAACTAACTTTTCAACTAATTTTATTGTACATAACTTTAATATATTCAATTTATTGGAGGAAATTAAAATGCATCGGGATATTATTGTCTAATATCTATTAACATTTGCTTAACCAAAATTAAAGAATTATTAACAAGTTTTTATAATTATTATTAGAAGTTACAAGAATTTTAATGACTTTTTTTATTATAAATATTACATATAAATTATGTTCTCACTAAATTTATTTTTTCTTATAATACTCCATTCTCTTATTGCCCATTTTTATATAGTATGCTCCTTAATTTTATTTTTAATTTTAAAATGTGGGTTACTTACATATAATGATAGTCTCATTTTAATTTTTTTCTAGTGAATGCGAGATTCCACATTCACACCCATGAACCAATTAATTAAATAAGTCAACTAATGTATTAATATTTTTTAACTAGCTATTGCATTTTACACATGCAATATATATATATATATATATATATATATATATATATATATATATTTCAAATATTTTTTTCTTATACAGAAAGGTAGTATTTTTTTAGTAAATACGACTATACAAGGTGTCAACAAACGACATCTAAGTATAACTTAAGTTATATACGATTATTAATAAAATAGCGTGAATTATTTTTTTAGTTCTTAAACTCTTTAGGGTTTTTGTTTTTAGTTTTTGAATTTTTTATTGCATTTTTTAATTTCTTAATATTTTTTCTTTAATTTTAATTTTTTAAAGTCATTATAGAAAGAAAAAAATGTTTAAGTGATTTAAAGTAAGGAAGAAAAAAAGTTAAAAAAACTAAAACAAAAATAAGTTTAACGACCAATTTTTTAAAAAAAATTATAGATTAAAAAGATAGTATATCTTGTTAATTAAAGAAAAGAATGATGTTAAGTTTTGATTATTTTCAGATTTATTTTTTCTTATATCTCTTTTTATCTTCTTTTTTTCATTTTACTAGTACATCTGGTCTTTTATATAAGAAATAATATATAATGTTTTCTGGATTTTAATTATAAGAAATGTGTAATTCACTTTCAAGTGTGTTTACTGTTAACTTTATTCAATTTTATACCTTTGATTTATTGTAAAATTTATTAATGAGATATCACTTATTTGTCATGAAAGTAGTTGTACTTATTGAGTTATTAGAATATAACTCATAACGGTTAGTTGAATTTTAAAAAAATTATGAGTAGTGTCATTATATATAGTTATCACTTAAACTAAATAATTCTATGAATGGTTTTGGGATAAATTTTAATTTATGATATTATTGATTAAAATTAACTAATTTAAATACTTTTATCTGTCTTAATTAAATTTGACTAATTTAACATCTACGACTCTCTTATTTACTTTCTCTTTTGGTTTTTTATTGATTCCACTCATGTCACATTCCATAAGGAAATGTGAAAAAAAAAATATTACCTTGAATATTTAACGAATACTCTTACTCAAAATTCTCTTATCTGTTTTTGTGATAAGAAACTTGTCCAAAGTGAAATCAAAATAAAACTATAAAAAATTTGTAAAATGAGTAAAAATAAAATTATACTCATCGATATTTTAAATACCATAGATAGACATGTCAATAAAAATTGAACTAGTAGGTACTTATCCGATCCCAATCTAATTTTGACAAAAAAAAATCATCTTGATTAGAGTTGGAGTTGGGGTTGAATTTTTCTCGACTTCATATAACAGGATAGGGGTCAGTTTAGATATGTCACTCCTTGTCCACATATTTGCCTCACTACACATATTTTTATAATTATTAATAATATAGTTATATATTTATATATAACTATTTTTATATTTTATTATTTTAATAGTTAAATAAATGATATTATAATTATATTACTAATTATAACAAAATTAAAAATTACACATTTAGTTAAAATATAATTTAATTCTTAAATATGTTTATGTTATTTATTCTTTATTAAATTATATAATGATCGAATTAAAATGTAATTAGTAATTTAATCTATAATTTATTTAAAGTATATAAATATTAAAAAAATGTGAAATAAATTTGTTCGAACCCGATAAAATCTAAAGATGATAGAATTGAATTTCATTTTTCGTTCCATCTTTTATAAATCTGAACTCTAACCTTCCCAACCTATCCTGTACCCACCTTCGACCCATTTCGTTTTCATCCCTGAACATAGACAAATATACAATTTTCATTAATAAATTTTTTGTTTTTATTTTTAGTATAAAAGATGAGAAGAAAAAATAAAAGAACAAATGAGAAACCAACACGTTATTGGGTCAAAGGAACTGTGCCAACTGGAGTGTAAGTAAGAAATCCAGCGAGTGAAGTTGAGACAGTTGAAGCAACGTGGATCAGGATGGCACCGTCAATCGTCATTCAAATGAATCTCACTATTTTTTTTCGTTTTTGCTCTTTTTGTTTGGTTGGACTAATTAATCTGAAATCTGAATCTCAATTCTCAACACATCGAAAATTCCACTAAAGTTTCTTAATTTATTATGTACTGCGTTAACAATTAATTTCTAATGTCGGCCAAAGGTCAACCTTAACGTTTAAGGGAAACCCGCATGAGTTGGAGCTAGAAAATGGAGAGAGAAACCAACGAACATAACCTAAAGAGAAAGTCAAAGGTGTAAATCATAAATGCCACAATAATTTCCAAGTCTTAAAAAAAATCCCTATATTCATGAGCTATTAATTTCTTTCATCTCCCCCCCTCCCTTTTCTATTGGTAATTTGATAAATGTATAAGGATTTTACACTCAGTGTTATTATTTTAAAATAGCTGGAATATTTTTTTTCTTAAAGTTTAAAGTTACAAGTAAAATTTGTGACAAAGAAGCTTACGAAGGAGTTGAACTAGTAATTGGGACAAAATATAAAGTAACCGTTAGAACCGCTCCTAGAGTAAGGCATTATTGAAATCCTTCTATTTTATTTATCTTTCTTCCTATAAAAAATTGTATTATTATTCCTTTCACTCTCTCCGGTGCATTGATTAATGGAGTACTATTCTTTCTTTCAAACTTTTGAGTAATGTGTTAGTTAAACAACATGCACCTTATTATTGTTTATAATGGAAAGAAAAAAAATGTTAACAAAATTGATATGATCGATTACGATAACTTGGTAATAACTTTGCATCTTAATACTTTTGGAAATAAATTCTGAATAAATTTGTCATACATTTAGCAAATTATTTTTTATTAATTTTAAAATATATTTATTTCAAGCCTAAATAAACGGAGTATTATGAGTTGTGGTATATTCCTAAAATGACATTTATAACATATTTATTGTAAGAAATTGAATAAAAGATCTTGAATAAAGGAGGTGAATAAATCTTCAATATAGAGAATGAGTTTTTATAATAAAATCATTAATATCTACACATTATTAAAAAAAAAATTTTGCTCTCCTTTTCTAAGATCTCAAAATGAGATTTACTACAAAAGTAAAAAAATAGGAGAGATCTTTAATTCTGCAAGACATTATAGGACTTACTAAAAAGTAGTCTAAAATTTCAATTTGAGATCTAACATTTGATTAAAATTTATTTAGCCTAAAAATTTGATAAGAAAATTTATTTGATTTTAAATTCAATTTGACCAAAACTCAATAATGTATGAAAGTATGAGCTATATATGATTAGGTCAACCTAATTTATTAACATAATATTTATTACTATTAAACATAACTATATCTTATAGAATTAATATATATATATATATATATATATATATATTTCAAAGTAAATAATATCAATACAAATGTGATAGCTAAAGAATCTTATTATTAATATATAATTAATATATATGAGTTTTAATAAATGAAACATTAAATATTTAGTCAAATAGACTGAAAATATAACTCAAATTGGCCGCTAAAACAGATCAAATTCTTTTAAATGAATTTGCAATACCAATATAGTAGTGTGATATTGTTAACAAATAATTTGTACCTTAAATATGTATTTTAGTGCATTTTAAAAAGGTTTCTTGAAGAAATTGTTTCTTATCATTTCTTCTTTATTAGAACAAATTTATAAGGAAAATTTCTTAAAAATAAAATTTGTATCTTTTATAAGAAATTATTTCTTGATAACAAAAAATAATATTTATTTGACACATAACAATATTATAATAACAATATCATAATTAAGTGTAAATAAAAAAATAAAAAAAAATGTGAGTTTCTTGAAGTTTCTTAAAAAAGTTTACTATTAAAGTAAAATTGTGTATCAATTTTCTACAATGACATAATATTATGGAAATAAAAAAAAATGTTATGGAGACAAAAAAATAACTTAAAAAGTTATTTAATAAATTCTTGCTCTTAATACTTCAAGTAACTAGTCCTTATTTTTTTGGCTAAAAAATAGTTGGAGTTCATAAAAAAAAAAAAAAAAAAATTGAAGTGCCAACTCCCAACAGAGATCGGTTGTTAAAATTAAACCGTACTTGCAACTTGTGTCAGAAATAAAAACTTTTAGAGTTGATCAAGTTGATGTTGGTGAATGGTGACCACGTAATTAAAAGTTGAGCCCTTCCCATTAGTCCCATCCCTTGCAGGAGTTAATTGGAAAAGTCGTTGTTGTTCGTCAGAAGAAGAAGGAGCTTCATTTTTCCGTGTTTTGACTTTCCCCCCAATTTGAACACGCAAACACTATATATTACAACCACCCACCCAACACCCTCTCTCATCTTCAATCTTCGACTCTCTCATCAGAACAAAACCAAATCAAATCTATCACAACTCAAAACTCAAGCTCCATTATTTCTGCTCTTTACACCTCTAAATTCATTTCTTCACACATGGACGAGATCGACGTGCCTCCTTTCTTCATATGCCCTATCTCATTAGAGCTCATGAAGGACCCCGTGACGGTCTCCACCGGCATCACCTACGACCGCGACAGCATCGAGAAGTGGCTCTTCGCCGCGGCGCCAAAGAACAACACGTGTCCCGTCACGAAGCAGCCCCTCCTCCCGGACCTCACTCCGAACCACACACTACGCAGGCTCATCCAAGCCTGGTGCACCGTCAACGCCTCTCACGGTGTCCAGCGAATTCCCACCCCAAAACCCCCCGTCGACAAAACCCTCATCGAGAAACTCCTCCACGACACCTCGGCTTCCGACTCCCCGAGCCTCCAGCTCCGATCCCTCCGAACCCTCAAGTCCATCGCCTCGGAATCCCAATCAAACAAACGCTGCATTGAATCCGCCAAAGGCGCAGTTAGTTTTCTAGCATCATTTATTATCACTGTCACCACTATCACCACCAACGTACTCGATGATGACATCGAGTTGGAAATAAAAACAAGTACAGCCCATGAAGCATTGAGCCTTTTACACAGCATTCAGCTGTCAGAACCCGGTTTAAAGGCTCTGATAAACCATCCAGAGTTTATAAACTCTCTAACCAAAATCATGCAGAGAGGAATCTACGAGTCACGCGCCTACGCGGTATTCTTGCTGAATTCTTTATCCGAAGTGGCGGATCCGGCGCTGTTGGTTAACCTAAAAATTGATTTGTTCACTGAACTGGTTCAAGTTCTTAAGGATCAGGTTTCGGAGAAGGCCTCGAAGGCGACGCTGAGAGCATTGATTCAGGTGTGTCCGTGGGGGAGGAATAGGGTGAAGGCAGTGGAGGCCGGAGCGGTGCCGGTTCTGGTGGAGCTTCTTCTCGAATGCAAGGAGAGAAAACCAATTGAAATGATGCTTGTTTTGTTGGAGATTTTATGTCAGAGTGCTGATGGAAGAGCTGGTTTGTTGGCCCACGCGGCGGGGGTGGCGATCGTTGCGAAGAAGATTCTGAGGGTTTCAACGATGGCCAACGATAGGGCGGCGAAGATTCTGCTTTCGGTGTGCAGATTCTCCGCCACCCCCGGCGTGGTGCAGGAGATGCTGCAGCTTGGGGTGGTGGCGAAGATGTGTTTGGTGCTGCAAGTGGATAGTGGGAACAAAGCAAAAGAGAAGGCTAGGGAGATTCTGAAATTGCATGCTAGGGCTTGGAGGAACTCGCCTTGCATACCTCACAATTTGATTGCTTCGTTTCCTATGAGTTCGTGAAAGAAAAGAAAAACGACTTTCTTTTGTTCCAGACACATTTCCATACTAAGTTTAATTGTTACTTTGCTCGATTCTTGTTTCTTGTTTTGGATTTTGGTGTACAGAATTGTTTGTGATCGGAACAAAGGATAGGTGTGGGCGTCAAATGTTGCCCGAAACAAATTCGAAATTTATTGTGAATTGCATATAATTAATGGAATACTGACACAAACTCATTTCATCATATATACTGAGTTTTTTTTTTTTTGTGTGCTTCATGATATTGATTTTGTGTTTTTCCCTCCGTTCCTAAGCCTTGGTTGTTTTTAACATTTATTGTTGTTTTAAGACCTTGATTATTTTAGAATTCCATGTAAATATGTGTTTTTTCCTCAATTATATCTTTACAAATTATGGAATAATTAAGATTATTTTTTAGTGGAATGTTCATAATTTTGATTTTTACAAAGTAATTATAGTGGAGTATTAATATATTGTTTTTAATTCATAAAAATATAATATTATGAGTGAAAACCAAAAATTAGAAATAGAGGGACTACTTGATTAATGTGATTCCTGGCCACTTCCCAATGCGATTGAACGTGAATCTATTACAGAGCTTCAACGTGATTCAAACAGGAAAAGAAATACTCCATTTCTCTGTATTTATGTTCTCTTTTTCCGCCTTTTAGAACCAATTTCTTTTGGAACTGATGTGGTAAGGATTTGAATATGAGAAGTGTTTGTTAAAGAAGAAAATGCTATTATATTAAAAATAGTAACAACTTATTTTATTTTTTAAATATTTTATATTTTTAATACCAAATATACCAACTGATGTTAACAAAATTTGAAAATAAATTAACACCTTATATTATGGCAATTTTATATCTCAATTGGTGATAAATGCTCAGTTGGTATCTTTAGTGGTAGATCTTAAATTAGGATCTTAGACTACTTTTTGGTAGACCTCATAGTGCCAAATAGGATTAAAGATCTCTTTCATTTTCTTCTTTAATGGTAGATCTCATTTTGAGATCTTAAGGAGAGAGAAAAAAGAAAGAAAATTTATTCTTTTTTGAGCAATGTGCAGATCTTAAGAGATCTTCTATAAGAACTCATCCTCCATGTTGGAGATCTCCTCAACTCCTTTATTGGGAGATCTAGTGAAGATCAGATCTTGAGCTCAAGATCCTTGCTCAAGATCTTGCACTAAAGATAATAGTAAAAACTGTTCGAAATAAGTCTTGATGAACACATTTTCAATTAACATATTATTGATGATGTCACTTAACCCATTATTATTTGGGTTTGAAATCTTTATTATCCGAAAGTTATTTTAAGTTTTGATTGATCCGAAGTAAATTCATTTATGGGAACAGAAGTTCTCCCAATGACTTTTTTATTTCATCCAAGAGGATCTAACTTAGATCTTACTTTACACATAAAAAAACTTATATCTTACTTAAGATAAATGTTAACTAATTTGTAAAAAAAAAATATTAACTAATGTCTTTTAGAATATTGATTAAAGAAATAAAAAATAAAATATTTTATTAGGAAGCGGAAAAAATGCTTTCCTCTTTGATATTTAAATGAGTAAATTTTAATGTAAACCTTTTTTGTTTAAATGCACTCTAACCAGTGCCCTTGGTTAGCCAAGATTCCTTACTTAAAGATAATTAAATTCTTTACCATTTTCTTTTTGTGGAAAATTTCTGTACCACTTAACAAAATAAGTACTTATTAAAAACATTGATTCTTTACCATTTTCTTTGAGCTATATAAGATTTTTTTCAAAAGCAATTTCCTGGTTCATTAGAACTTTCAAATTCAGTAGAGAAAAAAAAGAGTAACATCATATCAGTAATTACAAGAAACTGAAATTTTATTCCAAGAACAATATAGGAGACCTCTTGATAATATTAGAAAAATTCTATAGAGCCAAAAAAATTAATTCGAATGATGCGACATACTAGTTGACTATTAACAAATTAGTACGTTACTGTTACTTCTTTCACACAACAACCATTCTTAAATTTTGTGAGAAGTCTGACTTATTTTTTTAAGTTATCACCTCGTAACATTATGACATTTTTTAGTTTTTGGAATAGAAAAGGACATAAGTTAAGATATACTCCTCTGCGTGGACCTTAATCCTTTAATCGTTTCCCACCCTTAATTGGAAAATTAACCATACAGGTAGATTTTGGTATATCTAGTTATACCTACATCTGAATAAGTACACCAAGAGGGAAATATATAGAACATTTCCAAATATGTGAAGGGATAGCAAGCTGGTTCTGGTTGTTGAACATGATGAAACCGTTAAATAGACAGCATTATATCCTTTATGGCTCCAACTAGAAAAATAAAAAAGGAAGTATAGAATGCTTAAACAACCGTTATGGATTGCTTTAATTGCGGGAATTTTTTATAACTTCGTTTAAATGTGATGAATTAATCATTCTGATCTGCCTCAATCACAAAGACACAAACAACCTACGCACCATTCAATATATATATATATATATATATATATATATGGATTTGCTAACATACTCTTCTTATATTAGAGTATTTTAGTAATCTACACCAAATTATCAAACAAAAAATTAAATTACTTTTTTTTTATAATAAATTAATTGGGATAATATGATAATTAAGAGAGATCAAATTATACTGGTATAATTTTGACAATTATTACACAATTTTTATAACTTGATATAAAATATAACTTTTGTTAATTCAACCGTTGAATTATATTTACGTATTATTAATATTATTTGTGTCAATTTTTGTCAATATTGAAGGATAACAAGAAATAATCAAACGGTCCATATTTTAGTATATTTTGAAATATTTATATTTTGATAATTTAAATTTATATGAAAGAAGTAACAAATGATTTTAGATTAATATGAAATTTTGCATAAATGATTTATGTGAAAAGAACTTTCAATTCAATAATGAGTTTTGTAACACCCCAAGTTTTTTGAGTACTAAGAATATATCATAAGAGAAACTCTTATTAAGACCCTTCTGTTATATTTTTTGTAAATATTTGTTATTGTTATTTGTTATTGCTATTGTTGTTGTCTGTCATCTTTATTATATTATATTTGGTGTTAGAAGAATATTAAATTTACTTCTTATAGTTAAAATGCTTGAAAAGTTGTGTAGGTCTAATGTTAGTTTTATGATGACAACCCTAGATAGAGCACGCCATATCTTAAGTTATAGTTGTCTATTTGAGGTGTTTTTTGTATCATTGAAAAGCTTGCTAAAAAAGCTACAAATTATTTATACACCTTAGAAACCAAAATCAACTTCTATCTTAGAGATAATCAACTCCAAAATACATCACTTGATCATGAAAAATGCTCTAACCCTAGATTAGACAAAATAACCTCATGAACATCTTTCTTCCCCTATATAGAGAGGAGAACAACAAGCCTTATAGGCACCAAAGAATTAAATGGGTTTAGCATTAGACGTAGAGCCCCTCAGTCAATATTTTTATATTTTCCTTTGAGATTTCAAACTCAGAGAATTTAGACTGCTTGAGATTGTGTTTTAAATCACAACCAAGTTTTTGTTATAGTAAGAGTTTTCGTGGAAATCGTGGTGGATGAAGCCATAGAGTCAATGCGTTCTTGGGATCGATCACGAGATCATCTTCCTTTTCCTTGTTGAGTAATTGCTTCATTTGAGGTTAGGGGAAGTGGGTTTTCTCTTTTTTCTTTTGTTGCATGAGTGGTAATAAGTCACATGTAGATTGTATGATCTTAGGTTTATGATTATAGCAAGTTTATTTTCTTGGATGGGTTGTGAATATCCTAAATCACTTTGTTTTGTTATGATTTGGGTGAATTTGATTGTTGTAAGTTTTGATGTTTTGTCATTTTGATGTTCTTGAAATTGAATTTGGTAATTGATGTTGGACACACGTGTTGATTTTCTAATAGACAATGTTAACTTAGAACACCAATACGTGTACTTAAATAATAGAATTAGACTTTGTATTCTTCATAAGAGTTGTAGCCTTAGATGTTATCTAGTTAAGGAATTTTATTTCACTCAAAAAAGATTTATATAACTCTAGATATTGCAATTTTAGTGAGTAAATGTTAAGCTATTAGAATTATGTGGTTAGTTTGTATATTTCCTAATTTTATGTTTCTAAACGATTGAAAGGGATTTTGAGGTCAACATAGAAGTTGTATATAATTGTCTTATCTTTCTAACGAGATAAGAACCAACTTAATAGGATTAGTACAACTATGGACATGATTATTATACTCTATGAAAGTCCTAATAATGTAGGAGGAATAATGAGTGGTAATACAATACATGATGTTTATACTTATGATTTGACGAATGATCAACTTAATAGGATTAGTATAACTTTGGACATGATTATTATACTCTATGAAAGTCTTAGTAACGTAGGGAAAAAATGAGTGTGTAATATTTATATCATAATGAGTGGTAGTATGATACATGATATTTATACTTATGATTTGACGAATAAAGTAATGTGATGATATTGTTGTGTAACTGAGTGAATGTACCCATTATTGATATTGTGACTAAATGTATGATTTCCAGAAGTATATGTGAAAGTAATATGTCATGGTATGTGTATGTGTTGCGAAATATGTTAGAAGAACCTATCTCCACGGGATAGGAATCTCCAAGGGAATTCGAAAATAAACCATGTGTTTATTATCTATGAATCATGCATCATGTTGTGCATATGTGTTTTGAAGTGAAGGTCGTTTATGAACCTAATCGGGGAGGTCATGAATGAGTTAAGGTATGACTCTAACCTTGGGGGTGCAATGGTTTGGAATCTCCTTTAAGCTCATGTTGATCACATGTGCTAAAGTATCCTTGCAAGGCTGGAACACCCTAAAGCGTTGTCGATTGTGTCATCTCAATGAGAATGATAGTGTCGGGTTTCCCATTGTGTGGCAATTTGTCAACTACATGGACTCCCGTGCTACATTTACAGTGTTTTTCAAAATGGTACCACATGCATACGAGTCTACAAGTCTAATCTGCATCGTATTTAGTGTGTGAATTTGTATATGGAAAGTTTGATTTGGATGAGACATGCTTGTGTTGTGGAACACAATTGTTTATAAATGTATCTTACATCTTTATGACTTCCTTAATGTTTTGAATTTATTATAAGATATATCTTACTCTCTGTTTGTTTGTCTTGTTTGTGTTTGGACTGAATGTCACCCTTGCAGGTGAGTCTCTGTAAGGTTATGATGATGATGTTACATGAGAGGTTTAGGTCTTCACTTTATATTACTATTAATTTTAGGGTTATGGATGCTCTGAAACAATATAACATTGGGACACAAATTTTATTCATTCATCTAAGGATTAAATTAATGAGTAGTTTTTCATCATATTTTATTTAATATGGTTTGTATGGACTTTGGAGTGACAAGATTTGTTTAACATGGAGTTATGTTATTTTATTGATTTGTTTTCTTTTAAGTTTATAAATATTTGGCAATCGCAAAATAAGTATTTTTATTATAAAAAAGTCAATACATCCTTTTAATAAATCCTGCTACAAACATACTTAGAAAATATTATAAGTGTATGTATCTTGAGGTAGAAGAGTGTTACACACTACAAGAAAAAACACTATTTCCGATGAAATATTTCCCACGAAATATATTTCGTCGGAAATGTTTGCAAAATATATAAAATAAAAAAAACTAAATTCATGACTTAGTTTTTTGGAGTAAAATATAATAAAAAAGGGGACAAGGGTAAATGGGAGTCAGTCAATAGTAGGTGTGCCAAAGGTTTTACATAAAGGGGCAAGCTTGCCCGTGCAGTGACAATCTCACAAGACCCCCATCTTTGTCAAGCATGATCGGTTTGGCCGAAACAGGAACTAGATCTGGGAAGCATGTCTCAGCCTACACCGTGTTCATCCATCTCGAGCCCACCGTCATCGATGAAGTCCACTATGCCACCGATCAACTCTTCCACCCCAAAAAAAAACTCATCTCTAGCAAATAATACGTTGCCAACAACTTCACCAGAGATCACTTCCTTGGTTCTTCGCACCTTTTCACACTCACATTCTTACTCTATTTTCAATTTCAATTGCTCTAACCTGATTTTCATTTCCATTATTCCCCTTTCTTTCTAGCTGGAATTAGTGGCGACCGTGAGGCCTTTTCAGCTGCACCCATCATAGAGGGTGTATATTTGTCTCGAACCAATGCGCGTTCATCATGATCCTAAGGTTTTACACTTTTGACTTTCACCCTTTGTGATACTATGTATTAAGTTCTTGCCTATATTTTGTATTTTTTAAATAAAAAAATATTTATATTTGGGTAAATGTTCAATTTTTCATTATGTCATTTTGTTGTATCTTTTGCCACTTTCATCTTTGGTTAACAAGGGGCCAACAAGTGCTTTGTGCTGCTGTTTGGCATTTACTTTTAAATTATAATATATAGTTTTCAAATCTATGGTTGTCTATGAATTGGAACATGTGTTTTTAGACCTCTTAATGTGGACTAATGTTGTGTTCGTGATATTTGCATTATGTGTATTACAATTACAATTACTACATGTATCTTTGGGTAAGCCTTTATGTTGAAAAAGCTTTATATTCTTTTTGCTCTTCTGTGTTGCTTTGCCCATTTAAGCATCTTTAACTGTTTGTTAGAATGTCAAGATGCCATAATATCTTAGGCATACATTTTATTTGGGGGGGGGCATGATTGATACAAATTATACTAATAATCTATTGTAAGATTATTTAACCTTATTTTTATTTCAAGTAAGTTAGAAGACTTTAATAAAATGACCACAATATCTAACACTTATTATCACTGTTAAGTACAGCCAGTTACATATTATACATGGTCAATGATTATAAAGAGTTAAAGACAAACTTTGTGACTATTACAAATTCAACCAATGTTTCTTTACTGGAATTCAACCACCCAAGTGATATAGATTGAACCAAGGAACTTCACTATATTTATTCTTAATAATAATATAAAAACTAGTAACGAATGCATCAGACCTTGCTTCTAACATAATTTATATAGAAATGCTAACAACACACTATTTTATACACTCTTTTGAATATAATTTTTTTTCATTGCTTAAAGTTTTTTTTGGAAATAATAAAAAATATGGGTCCTAGATCTTATTTAATGACTCAAAATATGTGTTAATAGATAAGTGTGTTGCTAACTTTTCTTTAATTTATATAGAGACCATTCACTATTAACCTGCCATCAACACAAATGGTTTCTCCTGTTATGTAAGAGGCTGCAGGTAAGCAAAGGAATGCCACCAATGAAGACACTTCCTCTATTTTCTTTAATTTATAATATGCCATAATTTCCATTTGTTTTGAAGGATTCAAATGGACATGTCTTGTTTATTGTTGTATATTGTGATTCTCTTTGATGTTGTGGCTTACATGGTGTGCTTTCCAGGTGTTTCTTTATTTGGTCTTATTTACATTGGTATCTTTGCAAGTTCCTATTCAGGCCACCAAAGAAGAAAGGGAAAACAAGTGCTGGTGATTTAACCATGCAAGGAAAGATGGATGCTTTTTTCAGAAGGTTTGCGAATATCAATTAATCCATTTCTAGTTCTATAATAATAAAAATTAAAAACTAAAAATATAAAAATTTGGGTGATTGATTCTTAAATCCAAATTTTTACATAGTTAGAGGCGTTTATTGGAAAAATAGTTGACCAAATCCCCTTTAGGAATTTTCCATGGCCTTCCTTATTCAATTTCGAGCATTTTGACATACTATAGGTCTCAAATGGATATTTGCATCAAAAGTTATGACAGTTTAAAGTTTATAAGTTCAATTAGTATTTTTGTTTTGTTTTTCCATGTGCCTTATTCTTAACTATTTGTCTATTGGATTATGTGTGTGTTCCATCAAATAATCACCCATAAATTAAATTTATAGGGACTTCCTTATTAATCCTATTTTGTTCTGCATGTGACTTTTAGGCTGCCAAAGGCACTTCAAAAACCATTTCTTTTAGTGCTTGCCACAACTTATAGCTTTGTTTGATAACATAGTCAAATTGCTCTATTTTGTGTATCATGATTAGCTTGGGAAATTGGAATTAAAATTTGGAGATTTAAAATAGATCACCGAATGGCTTATGAGCTATAAGGAAGTATAGAGCTACTTTCCAGGCCAACATTTGGGGATTTTAAAGTCCTCTTTCAATTCTAACTCGAGAATCTATGTTCATTCTCATGTTTCTATAACTGTTTAAGTTGTGATAGTATATCATAAAACTATATGAAGTGGAAAATTGTGTGCCTTGTTATGTTGTGGACAAGGGGTACAAATTAAAAAAAAAAATAGACAAACCAATTTTGGCCCAGCTAAGCCAAGAAATACATAGCCCGTAGGAGAGTCGGGTCGAGTTGGCCCAGCCCATTTGATAGCTTTCACGCACAAATAAGCTCTATATCATCCTTATTAAGGTCACATTAGGTTACTAAGTAATCTTTGTTTGTCTTGAAATGTAGAAAAAGTGGTAATCTCATGTTTCTTGCAGGCTGTAGGTTTTTTCCATTTCCTCGTCATTATTACACTTTTAGTTTGGGATATGTACTAGTGTGTTGCTTTCATGATATTTCAACATTTAGATTTTTTATTCTTATTCTGAAATCTAAAATAAGTTATTCATGTATGCTGCTCTTCCTTGATATCAAGTGGAAAGTTAACTGGGAAAAGCTCTTAGTCAATGGCTTTTCTAGTGTGTTTCATTGATATGGGTACAAGTGAAGGTATGCGATGAATTTTCTAAAGGAATGGGAACAAGAGGATATTATCATAAGAAATTTAAAAACATAAAGTATTAATGTCATAATATAAATAACATTCTCGTATGTTCTTACTCATATAGTAACAACATTTATAGAAAATACAAATTGAAGGGAGTGAAACAGTAATTTATTTGGTTTACTCTTTAACCAAACAACTAAGCAACAAAACTTGGTGTTATGTATGGACTAATTTGTACTCAAGGCATAACTGAGTATTGGATGGGGTAGCCTAGGTAACCAATAAGTACTTGTATTGAATATGTACTCGGTGTGGGCACGACAACTTTTAGGACACTACAAGAAAAAGCGGAGGGGTATAGTATTATTGTGTTGTTTTCAGGGTTTAGTTGGGGAAAATAAAATGAAATTCATTATTTATTGTTTCAGTTGACAAGAACTAGTTACCATGCAAGGTCCACTTCCACATACTTATGAGGATTTCTGGGAAATGATTATACAATATCACTACCCTGCGATTATCACAGTTTTTGTTTGTTAAACTCGTTGCAGGAGGAGAAGATGTAAGCAAAGGACACATGCACATGCTGAAAAGTGATGAGCAATCAGAAAGTTGGTCCATGATGCAAAATATTTTGCAGCAAAATGAAAGTTCAACCATGTATTTGATCATATCTTTGTCTATTTTCATCTTTTACCACTTTCTCTAATTTCCAAATATATTTGAAAATAACTTGGACTTTTTTTAGGTGCTCACGTCTTCACCAAATTGGTAGATTCAATTTACCTTCACTATAAGAAAAAAGAATCAACAGAATGCCACAAACCTATTTTGAACATGCTTCTTGTTTTATGGATAAGTTGTGGACTTTTGGTTAGAATTATGAGTGAGCAACTGGGCCTTACTAAAATATAATCTTACTAAAATGCTTTTTCGAGACTCTATTACTATGTATTATAGTGTAATGTAATAATGTGGCTAATAGTTAGCTATATATGTCTTTAATCTTGATAGATAACTAAGAATTTGTCTACTTTTAAATATTTGGCCTTCCTGTTCATTCTACTCTATGAACTGAATATTGTGTTAATTCAAATATTGGTATGATTTTGTATGAAAAGGACAAGTCTTTATGGAGGAGAAATCTTTACAGGTGAATTTTTATTTTTCTTTTAATAAGTCATTCAATAAAATTGTTTGTTTCCTTTGTTTCTATCAAGTTCTCTTTTTTCTTTCATGGGTTATCACTCTGTCCAAATAAAATATTTGACAATATGAGATACTATGAGCTTGTCAAGATGTAAATTTCCTGGTTAGTAGAGTGACAATATAGATAATTAAAATGGAACCCATAGTATAAATTATTGTTGATATTACATTCTTCTTTTTAGACGATTACACATTCATTTGAGACATGAGTTAAAGTTCTTCTAAATTTCTACCTCTAATAAACTTCTATCCTGTTGCAGCCAAAAATTAAGTATGTACATTCCTTGTAAAGGATGTCAAAGATGCTTTTGAAGGAAGTATTTTGGTGAAAATTAACTACAAGGGATTGGATCCTAGTGATTACAAGAAAATAGGTACCAAGCTTAAGGTATCCACATAACAGGCTTTGTATATCGATTTATTTCTTTTGGACCTTGTTAGTTATGCCTCACACCATTCTTTTTGCACCTTATTAGTTATGCCTGAAACAAACAATTTTGATATATGTTCTAGGTATTAATTGCACTAATTCATTTATGTACCATAAGATACAAAGTTATATGTGATTCATGTTATGATATGAACAGCCATATATATCAAATATTGGGGTTTGAATTGTTAATCGTAAGATTGTAATAACTAAGGATAATTAAACGAAATAAGGAGAGAAATTACCCTTCAAAGAGTTTCCCTTATAACTGAACAGTTGCTTCATTCACACAAATTACAATTTCCTAAAATTCTCCTATTTATCTAACTTGTTCCTAAGTACCTTGACTCCCCTTTATTCATCCAAGAAACATTTAGGAAAGAAAGCAAGAACATGGTTCAACTAGGAAAGCAAAACCTTATATAATAGACATGAATTAATTAATGATTATAACTAATTTAAATCAATTAAGTTGGTTAACTTGGCAAGTGCCAAATTCACATGAAGTAATGCTAGTTTAGTATTCATTAATTTGATTTTTCGTATTATTATCTATCTCAGACTATTTGCTAAAAGTGAGTTTTAGGTTTGGTCTATCATAGAATTTGAAGGCACCCTTATGGTAGTTAACCAGGGAATTATTGTTTCAGAATAGAATTTTCTGCACTTAACTACCAAAATCAACATATGTTAATCTTCTATACTTGTGACAAATGTCAATGGTTTTGTTATCAGACTTCATTATCTGTCAGCTCTAAGGAAAATGAGGGACTTGTTACAATTGATCACTGCAACATAATATGCACTGGAATTTCTTTAGAGTCTTTAATATATATTTGTTCACAATAATACAAGGTCATGTTCAGTTTAAGTTTAGCCTCAATCAATTGAAATAAGAAAATTGTGTTGCATCCATTTTTATAGTCTTGTTTTGGCAGGATTTGGTTTCTTGTGTGTTGTTGTCTTTTGTTGATGAACATTTATGGATGTGGTGGGGGCAAAGACTAGAAATCAAGGTACCCACAACCTCTGCCAGTTTTTACACCTTCAAAAGCTGACATTTTTGGGAATTTGGAAAATTCAAGTACATATTTGAGAAAATAAATTCGGTTGAACCTTTTTTTAATGTCTTGTCCCAATTGAATTCACGTACAGTGTGCATACCTATGTTTTTTGTACATTTTGTGATTGGTTTTTGTTTTTTGGAGTTTGTATTATAATCATGTCTTAACATAGATTATACTTTTGCAAGAACATATGGTGAAAACAAGTAAAGGTTTTGTGTCTGTGCTTGTTTGTGGGGATCAAGAAAAACCCGCTCTGCATATTGGTTTATCTTGCATATGTTTTTGATTTTTAATTTTAATTCGACAGGGTATGCCATATGTTTTTGCGATCTTGCTATGAACAAAAATTTCAATTTGGTAATATTGTTGTTTGACCCTTTTATAAGGAAACAAGTGGCCTTCCAAAGTTATTTTGGATGTAAATGCTAATTTAGGTTGCAAGTTGATTGGTGGATGAAATGATTGTTTTATTATTATGAAACCAATAATCTTGAATTGTAGTTACATTAGTTGCATGTATGTGTTGAGTTTCAATATTATTGTTAACTAAATAATGAAAAATAAATATTCATAAATAATTGATGTTATTTATAAAAAAAGGCAAATTATACAAAATCATAGAAATTAGTTACCGACAGAAATTTCCGTTGCTAATGTTTCATTCGTCTAGTTCCAACAGATAAATCCGTCAGTAAATTCTGGCGATACAATCCTTTGGAAATTTCTCACTACGACCATTTTATCGACGGACTTTTGTTTGTCAAAAATCCATCAGAAATTTCAATTCACCGACGAATATTTAAGTTAGCGACGGAATTCGTCCATCGGAAAAACATTTTTTTTGTAGTGTAAATGTTTTAAGAAAATATTATCCAATTGAAAGTTATAGAATGTTGTAATAATTATCAAAGTTATACTGTATAATTTGATTCCTTCTTTTATATATATATATATGTTATGTATATTTTTTTGGAAGACTTTTATTATTATTATTAATATTAATACATATTGGTTTTAAAGAAAATGTTTTCTCGCAAATCATTTCACAACACTGATCTCATCAAATCTTTTAAAAAAATTAATCACATCAAATTACTAGTAGATTTGATTTGTTAAACTTGACCTCAAAAATACTTATATAAGTGTAATAATGATCTGTGTGCGAGTGGTATATAAACAGACTGATTTAAGGGTTGTAAAGCTAATATGTAATTATAGAGATTTCTTTTTGTAATTATAATGGGAAGGAGTCATTATTAGGAATGATTATAAGTTTTTTTTTTTACGGAAATAAGTTTTGATATTCACCTGAGACTAGTGCGGCAAAAATTTGTAAAGATTTATTCTACTTGAAACTTTCACGAGATTTAAGTAATGTTGAAATATGTTGAATGAATGAATTCTTTATTTTCTTAAAAACTAGAACGATATCCTTGCATTTGTATAGGTGACTCGACTGTTTTGGTGAACATGGTAATACACAACTCATTTGAATAAATTAGCATTAGAATAATATAAATAAACTTCAAAATAAACCAATTAATAAATATTTTTATGAAATTCAAATAAAATAAACATACTTAATGTTTAAAATATGAAATTAACATTTAAGATGTTACTCAATTTACTAAGGTTATTAGTGTTAAAGATGTTATTTATGCTGCTAGTATATTGTTTATAAAAGACTAAACTATAAAGGAAAAAAAAAAAAGAAACTGCTAACATATTAAAAGTACATTCATGATAAATATATTGAAGAACAATTCCAGAACTATGATTTGGAACATCAACTTGGTAATATTATATGATAAATTGATATATTAAAAACATGTGAACAAATCAAAGTGTTTTTTTTTTAATTTAGAAAATAAAATTTTAAAAAATAAAATAAAAAACTAAAAGTATTTTTAATTAAACTTATCATTATATGTAATTATTTTAAATAAAAAAATGTATAAGTATAGTTATAAATAGACATGACAACAAAGCAGATGGAATAGGTATGTTGTTCCCCAGCCTTAATCCCTACTCTCCAACATCGTCCTCATCTCCATCCCTAATTCTTGTTGGTGGCAAAATTTTGTACCCATCCTCATCTATGCTTGAGATCAGATATATATGTCTTGTCTCCATCTCTACTCATTGAAAAATTATTACTACTTTATGACAATATATTTTTCACCTAAATTTAAATTTAAAACTAACTTTAGATGTCATTAAAGTAAAGAAGTCATAAAAATGGAATGATTCATAACATAAACTTAGTTTATTAACTTTAGATGTCAAATGGTAGCCCTAGTCTAAGAGGGTATTTTTCATCAAAATTAGGCCAAGTTCACATTAATATTCGCAGGTACGAAAATTCTTATTATTCCTAGTTTTGAAGTAATTTTTAAAATATTTTACTTTTACAAATTATTTTTGTGATTTTATATATCAATTTTAGTTTAAAATATTATTATTTTAATAATAAATATAATGTTAGTAAACCATACATTTTTTTGAAAAAAAATATTTATTATATTATATCATACAAAAAATAATTTTCATTTGTCACAATCTAACGCCATAATATAGAATGTAATAATAACAATAATATTATTATTTTAAACTTTGAAATCTTATTTTGTTCACTTGTGTATGAGTATTGTATGAGAAAAATAATGATTAAAAATATATTTAGTTATAGTCCCACGAATATTTTTTATTTACTTAAAATATTTATAAATTTGTATGAAAAAATTATATTTAAAATTTTAAAAAAGGATTTAATTTATTTAATAAAATATTTTTGTAATTTTGAAATGATTATTTATAAAATAATTTAATAATTGACAACTATATTATAAAAAATACTATTTTATTATAATATTTATAGTTTATAAACAATATTTTGAATAATTTAAAAGTTAAATTACATAATAGGTCTCCAAATTATTTGCAAAATTTTAAATAAATTTCTAAACTACTTATTTATTAATTAGGTCCTTAAACTAAAAAAAGTAGGTCTATAAGGTTTTTTTTTTTGGCGTGTTTAGAAATCCTGGAAACTTATATTTAAGAAACATTTAGATGATCATGGACCAGATTAAAAGAAATTATAATGTCAACATTGTAACATAAATTAAAAATAACAATTTAATCATGATAATAAATGTTAATGTGATTTCAGATTGAAACAATGCTGGACTTTAAATCCACTTTTGTCCATTAACACTAACCAATAAAATGATTAAATTGAAAAAAACTTACAGTTTTTGTCATGCATATACCACATCAAAATTAAAGATGTTCCCCAAATTCCTGTGACATTAAAGAAAAGAAATTAAGAATATCACAATTAAAATATTTAACTGAAATTATATAAAATTAAAGAACATGCCTACTTGCGTGGTATTTTCATTGAAATGGTCCCTAATTGAGCTATAGCAAGAGACAAAAGTTTTTGTTTTTATTAAAATGCAAAATTAATGTATTTATCAAAGACAAACTCAGTTTTAGCAAAAGTGAAAAAAAGAAGAAGCAAGAGTACAAATGTCAGAGTACAAAATTCAACAGCTGAAAATCTGAGTAAACTATAGAAAACAGCCTATACATAAAGAATTATTATCATGAAATGCAGACTTCTCTTGTAGCTTTCTGCTTCAGCATTTACTAACTTCAAATCAATCAACGATCCAAAGATTTCCATTGGACCAGGAAAACGTATCTAGTCAAGCTAGTACCCAAAACAAAACGCAAATAGAATCAATACTCCTTTTATTATCTATTCTGCTTGTGACTGATTTTTGTTTATAATGCTTGTAACTGTTTAACTATGCGTTATGCATCCTCAAATAAATTAAGCTCATAACAGCTCCAAACCTATGTACCCACCATCTGTTCGAACATACTCCCCTAATACTTGTTGATATATAAAACTGCTCCTTAGCTTTATCTTCTATAATATATCACCGAATACATTCCATTGGATTTACAACCCAAACTGATAAAATAAAGACTGTGAGAACTTGCCAGCAGTCTTGACCTATTCCCAAGTCAGAATTTGCACTTGTTCACACTTCAGCTACCTATGCATTTGTAGTGCCATTTCTTACATTGATTGACATGAAGCACCCTAAAGATTTTTAAATTAATCTATGTACCAGTAAAAGTTTTTTTAAAATAGAAAACCCATGATGGTTTTATTTTGTCAGAAGAGGCAGTTCATCAAACCAATTAAACCCACGTGCAACGGACTTGCAAGAATTAAAAGTTATTTTTCTGTTTTATTTTCTTTTGGGTTGTAGCAACTATTATCTCATATCTTTAAATAGGAAATTTTTAGCCTAATTTAGGTTTAGAAAACACTAAACGTTTAGAAAAAAAGAGACTCGGGGACTGTTTGACAGCTTTGGATGCGTAGGGATTCGTTCTCCATTATTTCTCCATCAAGTGCTTTTTCATCATAACTAGTAGTTAATTCTTCTCTTTAGTTAGGATTTAATACAATTGTTCTTACTTTTATGTAATTGCCACATTATTTCTACTCAATAAAGTGTTATTATAATTCTTCTTATATGTTTAATGCTTGTATATGACTTGATCACTTGCATGATCTTATTTATTCAATTGTAATTGGAAAAATTCTTTGAATTACAAATTGGAGAGAACAAGGAATTGATAGTATAATCAAGGAATTTAGGTATTTTTGCTAAAAGAACTAAGGTTCACATAAAATATTAAGTTGATGATAATATGAGTTTAATTGAATAAGAATATATAGGGATTGCATGTTTGAAAGTCCAATGAAGTTAAACTCTGACATCTTCCATTGAAATTAACTCAATTTTTTGTGTATACCTAATGTTCGACAATATTTTTCAATCAATGGTCTCTTACTTTTCTCTTTTATTTTACTCAATTATCTTTAATTTTGGTTACTTAATTTCTTAATTCTCATAATCTATAATTTTATTATTAATTACTCAATTATTGTCCAAATCTTTGTGTAGACAATATTTTAGTTATTAGTGTTTTACTTGAGCGATTTGGTATTCTTGCAAAAATTCCAACAAAATGCCATAATCACTATGTGTTCCTCGTCCTTCATAGTTCTTGTGGCTCTAACGTTTAAATTGTCATGACCTTTGCCACTCCTTCTATTATTGCATGGACGAGGTTAAACAAACATTATGCAAACAGATCTCACACTTATGTATGTCTCTGAACGAGCATCTTTCATCTGTTATCAAATGCACCTTTAACATCAACGATTATTTATGTTCAATCTGACTCATAACATATGAACTTGCTCTCATTGATTATTCCGTCAATGACCTTGATCTTGTCATTTCCGTTCTTAATGACCTTGGCCCATTATTTCACAAATTCACAACTTTGAATTATATTTATTTTGTGACGGAAGCATTAGATAGATAACGTTTGTTTACTATGTACATTGACATATAAATTAATACGCACAAGTATTATTTTCCGTATGGTCCATCCAAGAAGGGATTTTATCAATAATGTACATTATTTTCATCTATTTGAAGTCGATTGTGGGGGCAACATTATTGGATCATGGATTTTTTCGGGATCATGTGTTGCACACTGTTTGAGGTCGGTGATGCCTTTTCAAGTTTGTAGTTTCACTCCGTCAAAATATTCAAACTTTGAATATTTCTTCCCTCACAAAAATAAAAGACAAAAAAGTATTGGTTTCTGTGAGGGCCAACCCGCTACAAAGTGTGGTTCATGAATTTCGCCATGTATGTTATATCACCACAAAAATATGTCCAATTTGGCCATTTGTGTTCATTTAATGTGGAAAGTCAAACTAAATACACATACACGAACATGAAACAAAGTGTATAGATGGGCATAATTTTATGACCGAATTAAGGAGAAAGAGTGACCCATCATCAACTTGGTTATGCCCAATCAGTTATTTCATAAAGTTTATTTGGAATTCAGAGGAGAAATGACAGTCACCGATTAATTAATTGTAAACTGCATTAATTAATTAATGCCCAAGCTGACCTTTACACTTGTCAAAGACTTCTGGTGATTCAATTCAATGAAAAACTATTTAAACCCCAAATATTTTCAAGTAAAACCACGTTCGTTGATAAACAAGTAGTCCATGATATATACTTCAAAAGGTGATGTTTATTTTTTAAAGTTCAAGTAAATTGGAGGATACTTCTTAATTTCTAGCTAATGCAATTCATTCAAACTATTTAAAACAACAACAAGAATCGGTGGATGAATACGTGGTTTAAAGGAACTACTTTGAGATGCGTGGTTAATTATGACTTACGAGAATGTTAAACTTCCTAAAAGTTTTATAATAATTTAATTATCACAAATGATGTGGTGGTCATTGCTGCGTTATTCAACAAATTAGGAAAGTCAAATGAAAAGAATAAGAGGAAAGTCTACGGTAACGTATCATTAATAATGAAAACAGACAAGTTTTTTTTATCAGTCATGCAAATAAACAAGTTTCATTGCATTTGTTACTATAGTAACTTTTGTTGACCAATAAGTGATTGAGTTGAGTAGTATTGAATTTAATTATCTTAAATAATATTTTTAATTTGAGTTTTATGCATTAAAAAACATAATTAAGAGAAAAAAATATCATTAAAAATAATTAATCAAGTTCTTTAATAAATATTAATCATCGATAAAGTTAGTAAATAATCTATATCAATAATATGATAAAAAATAATAATAACATTAATTATCATACGGAATATTCTCACATTATCTAGCTAGGATGAGAATTAGGAATATTCTTTTTTGAGACTTCTGACTAAAAAATATAAGCCAAAATGAATCGGTTGCAGCATGCTCTTATAATTTTGGTAATAAATTATATAAAAACAAAAAACACAACAATGTTTGCATAAATTTTGTCTCCTAAGCATTTATAGAAAAATAAAATAAATTTAAATTTCTCCTCTAAACAAAAATCAACTTATGTAATAAACTTTTATAAAAACA
This sequence comes from Glycine latifolia, assembly GCA_013407115.1. NCBI lineage: Eukaryota > Viridiplantae > Streptophyta > Magnoliopsida > Fabales > Fabaceae > Glycine > Glycine latifolia. Next base: position 9,844,472 of record CM023950.1, read on the forward strand.
ACCTTAAATAATGTCTTTGTTAATGAGTTGCATAAGTTTGAATTTAGATTATATAAAAAAATTCATTTTATCATTTGATTTTCTTTTTCTATAATGAAAAAGTTTATTCAAACCACATGTTCACAGTATCACTCCTGCCATGATAGTTATGGAACAGTAATTGTTTAAAGTCAAGAAATTGTTCGAGACAAACTCTAACTTCTCATGATGAAGAATTCCCTTTCCAGACAACCAAATTTGAATACCAGGGAACTATAAAACCAGACTGACATATAACAGTAAATGTGATCATCAATATATATATATATATATATATATATATATATATATATATATAAACAAAAGACCCTACTAATTTGTTTACATTTATAATAATCTGATTATTTAGTAGTAGCAATCCATTCTATACATAACTACATATAAATAGCAACCAATGCAAAATGAAGAGAATAATTTATTTATTATCAAGGCCTGGAAAAAGAAGCATCTCTTGGCAAATCAAAGGAGCTCCAATTACCTATTAACAAGTCTGCATCATGAACATCAGGTCCAAGAAGTGGAGGTTGTGTGACTTGAAATGCATGATGATGATTTATCATCATCTCAGAATTTGACCACATCATGTGATGATCATGTGAGACTTCCTCTTCACCAGGCAATGGTGGCAGCTCAAAATTCATAGCACCACCACCATGATTACTACATTGCTGATCAATTCCATCTTTTTGATGAAGTGTCTGCATAGTGTTGAACTCACCATAGCACATTTGGTTATGATTATTATTAGCCTCACTAGAATGTGTTTGTGGTTGTTGTTCAGGAAGATTCAAACACCCAGTGAGACCAAGTTCTTCAGGCAAAGTATTTGGTCCAACAACATCTGTGTTTGATAGCCTTGAATTGTTTTCTAGAGAAGGATCAAAAACTGTATGCACTTGATCTGGATTAGTACTCTCAACCCTAGCTTCAGAATTGGACTTTTGGTTGAGGAAATTTGCATAAACTAGAGCAAGATCAATATGAGGTCCATCACTCGCCACTGAAGAGGAGCTAGAAGCTGAAGAAATCCTTATTCTAGGATCATAAGAATGCCCAATAGGGTTATTATTATGATCTGTGGCATTGCCACAAGGTGGTGGTGAATTTTTGAAAGTGAAACCATCAATCGATTGTCTCAATAGGGTCTTGTTACCTCTTCTGTTCTTCCTGCAGCCACCTCCAACAGGCACATTGCGGAGAGACCCTCCTTTGGTCCAGTACCTTCTGCACCCCTTGCAAAAGTACCTTGGTTGAGTTAAGCTGTAGTTGTTGTAGTAGCAGAACTTGGTGTTGGAAGAACCACACCTAGGGCAATTTGGTGATATCTCAACCTCAGGCTTCCACCCACTCTCCATCACCACAAAGCATATACCTGCATCAAGGTTTTAAATTGGGGTCAAAGTCGAAGATTCGTTGCCTTTCTTGATATTACAAGAAATGTAGACAAACACTACCGATATCCGCCCACAATTGTGTTCGCCTTACAGACACAAAAAATCTTGATATTATGGCCAAAATTGCAATTGCAATCGTGTTACAGTTATAGACACCCCAAAAACTTTGATATTATGGCCGATGATACTACAATTACAATCGTGTTGCAGTTTCGTACACTCCAAAAACTTTGATATTACGTTCAAAATAGTGGTTTTTTAAAACCTTGCCTATATTGTATCATAAAAAATATGCACACCCTTTTTGTTTCTGTGTGATATATATATATATATATATATATATATATATATATATATATATATATAGAGAGAGAGAGAGAGAGAGAGAGAGAGAGAGAGAGAGAGAGAGGAATTTCAAGAGAAGGTGATAATGCTAGTTTGCTAATTAGAGAGGGGTTATATGTGGTACAGGTGAAGCTTAAGCTCCCAAAGCACACATTGAGTATTGGGGTGAAGTTTATTTGGATGCACATGAGATGATGGACATGATGATCTTGGGAATGTGTATGCATCCCATGCACATGAGGATGCATGGGATTAGGTAAGCCCTGTGGTGTGTCACAACCCCGTAAGCTAATACATGGTGTCGGTGTTGAGGACACGTGGCGTGAGGGGATTGGTGGAGGTGAGGGTGAGTGGGGAAGCAAAGCCATCGGTAGCACCATTTTAGGTTTCTTTCAACAGCAGACAACCTAGGTATGAGAATTAAGCACATTCCAACAAAAAGGGTAGCATCCCAATTCCACTTATCACTCACTAGTGTTTGAATGTAGAAAGTGGAAACTCACACGGTTTCACAGCCATTTTCCATTTTTGTAAGATGAAGAATTTACTACTGAGATGGCTGATAAACTATGTTGCATGATGTACTTCATATACGTAAGGAAATTTGGGAAAAAAATTAATATAATACTATTTTAATAAATAATTATAAATTTAGAGTTATTTTGAAACTATTTACCAATATAGGGTTGTCAAATACGTCCAATTTAGACGTATTTCAGCCCTATAAATGCCAAAAAAATTTACTTTTTTGCCATATTTACCATTTCACCTTTTCTCCAAAAAAAAAATTTAACTTTTTATCTAGAGTTTGTGAGTGAGTTATTTCTGAAACGAAACTCTGCCAACAAGTAAGTGAATTTAATAATTTTGCATATTATTTAATATGTTAAATTATTGAATTAGAAAATTGTTAGGGTCATATGAAATTGTTAGCGACGTAGATAATTTTTAGCAGCATAGATGTTAGCTTCGTAGAAAATGGTTAGAGATTGTTACATAGTTCTTAGTAGAGTTGTTCAAAAAACTATTTTGAAGTAAACTATTATATAACTAATCTAAACTAAACTATTTATATTAAAATCAAAATTGAATTATATTAAATAGTTTTGTTTTATAAAACTAAATTATTTTCTTTATACATTCTGTAATTATTTGTTATGACAGCATTGTACAATTTCAGGTTGAAAATTAATGACAAATGTAATGTGTTATACCTTTAGAGGTAAAAATGATACTTAAGAATTTAATATAAAAGTTCATTTATTTTCCTTGTCATGAGTTGAGGTACCCGTACTCATGAAAATTTAGTATAGAACTAGCTAAACTAGTTTAATTAATAAAATCAATTTTATTACTAGTTCAACAAAAAAAAAAGTTCCTTCAACTTATGATAGTTTAGTTTAGTTTAGTTTTAATTTAGAATTATTTTATTAAAGTTATTTAGTTCAGTTTAGTTAGAACTATTTTATTAAAGTTAATGTTTAATTTGTGATTAATAGTAAGTAGTTTAGTTTAATTTTTAGAACTTTTTTATAGTTCAATTTAGTTCAGTTTAGTTTTTCTTCCAAACTAAACTATGAGCAGCTCTAGTTCTTAGCAACCTACAAAATTGTTAGCGACGTACATTATGTTATATTTAGTAAGTTAGGATAATTATTTTTAATGTAATTTAATTTGAAGGTATTAAATTATTAATTATAATTTTGATTTATTTATATTAAGATAGTCATTAGATGACTGATTCATCATCATCTGATTATTCACAGTCTGGATCCGATCATAAGGGTGAGTCTAGGGATCCGACGACTCATGTTATCCCTATCCCGTATCAATTGGGCGTTTTGCGGAGGCGTACCCAGCGCACCCATGTTTCACATGCTGTGTGAAATGAGGACACATGTCGAGTCTTGATACATATATTTTGCATTTTGGTAACGTGCAAGTGAATGTTAGCAAGGAAATATTCTCAGGTTTCCAAAGTCTCCCCCTCAACAATGGCAAATGTCAAGGGCAGACATTCATTATTTTCATCCTGAGTCGTGGCAATCAACAATTTTCCTTATACTTGCCACATAAATGAGTCTCATCAATTTGAATCATGGGTTTACAAAATTTAAAAGCCTCGCAACACTGTCTGAAAGTCCAGAAAATGCGATGAAACACACGTTTTGCACGTATCAATCGATGTCCCACAAAATAATCCTTTGTTTGAATATCATAAAAAGAACTTGGTGAAAAATGAAGCATGTAGAGACACCACCTAGGCAAAAATGCATAATATTCTTCCTAATCCCCATAAATCATTGTCATTGCTTTCTGCTTTGCATACCAGGCCTTTCGATATGAAACTTTAAATCCATACGAATAGGTGATCCTCTCCTGAACCAATGCAATTGACATAGACGGTTCCTCCTTAATCATTCCTAACAATGAAATTGTAACTTTCACATTAAGAACATACCTTAAAAAACCATTATTTTTTCATATAGAGCAAATTGAATAAAAACATACCTACTACAAGTGAAGCAATAACATCGGCATCAAGCTGCCTGTGACCCTATGTAATATGGTCATTCAGGCAATTGCGTTTTCCACCCCATTTTGAAACAAGCCACTTCTCACCGTACATTGGTTTAATTACCCTAACCCTCCAGGGGCAACCCTCGTTATGAGCAATACACCTCATGCTAAACTTGTTAGGCTTGCTCTCAACCACAATTGCTTCTTGATGCTCCTTCATGAGGTTCCGCTTAATTGCAAATTACGCGTCCTTTTTGGATGCAAATTCCTGTTTAACAAACAACTCATCCCCTAATTTCCATGGACCTTGCACTGAACCCGAACCGGAACCAAAACCGGTAAAAGATTCTTCTTCGCTTGGATGACTGAAATCAATATATGTGTAATGTGGAATTCCATCCAAAAAAGGATTGACCTCAGCACATGCACATACAAAATCAATTTAATAAACATATCAAGCAAATAAAATACTATAACATACAAATATACATATATGACTACATTTTCATTGATTTCCTCCCTAACATACCTTCAATCTCATCCCCTAATTGAGTAGATCCAATTTCAGGATGATGACGGATTTGAGACGACCCCACATCATTATCTTCTTGGAATTTAGTCGCATGCACACCACAATCATCATCATTATCCGACGCACTAGCATCCTCCTCAAGAATACGATCTTCCATTGCAATATTTTCATCATCGTCATCCTCTTTATCCTCATCCATAACCCAAATTGGGTCATGTTCATCTTCCTCAGACACGTTTACAACTGGAGCAGCATATGATGATGTATTTTGTGCAGAATTTAAAGCAACTGACCTCATCGGTAAAACAACATCCTCTGCTCCGGTAAAATCCACGTACAACTCTAAAAAATCTTTCCTTGACTGGTTGAAAAATTCTTCCATTACCATTTCTATGTCTTCATCATCCAATACTTGAAACATCATGTATTGTTCATGTTGCCATAATATTGTCGTCAATAAAGTGATACATTGGTTGTCTTTCAGAGCTAATTTTTTGTCGTATCTTCTCGTGCAATTCACCCAGTGTTGAGTTTCGCTTGATACATGTTGGTCTTTTCTCCCCTTCAAAAACAACATCCCGTCGCCCTTCAACTTTCCTTCCATTAAAAAATAACACAACACGAGCACACTCACCACCTAAACTCATTACAAAATATATCAACAAAAACTTTTAATATCAATAAACAATAGAATAATAAGATATTTAGAAGAGAATGTGTGAAGAAATAGGTGAGGAGAGAAGGTTTAAATAAAGTGAACCAGTTGAAACACGTTCAATTTAGACATGTTTGACAACCCCATATTGATAAATAGTTTTAAAACAACCTCAAATTTGTAATTATTTATTAAAATAGTATTATATTAATTTTTTTGCCAAGAAAATTTATTAAGAATTGAAGCTGTGAATATATTAATATAAATTTTTTTATTAGTGATGTTTAGACACCTAATAATTCCAAACACTTATTAGTTATTAACACGTATAATTTCTCTCTATCTTGTTAACACATTTGTCTACATATTCTTTCTCTTTATCTCTCTAGCTAGGTATTATTTAGAATTAGGTGTTCACTAATTACTTTTCAATTTTTTAAAACACATAAGATAAAATAAAAAGAATAACGTGTAATATAGAAATTGTTGCGAGAACAGTTAAAATAAAAGAATTTAAGGAATACACATCTTACAGGTAAGAATGAAAGTATAGGTTTCATTGAGTGGAGAAACAAAAATGAAAAAAATTGTATTCCTAAGTATTCAGATAAAACCTAACATGTACACCTATACCTAATACATACCCAATATACGTAAGAGTGGTGATATTTTCAAATCCCAATTTTTCAACACATCCCAAAACTCTATTTTTTTTATCACGTCATATTATCTATGATACTTTTTCTCTTTTTCTTTCTCTCTCTGTCAAAATATATTTTCCATGTGTAATAATCAAAAAATAAAGTGGAGATGAAATTAACTGTTGACATTTCAGAGCTAATAAAGAAAAATGAAAGCATGGCAACGATCTGACTTTTCTAAATAATGCTAAAATTAATTAGGCTATCAAGATGAAGTGGAGATGCAAGCTATTGAATTGATGCATCCATATGAAAAAAATAAAAAGGTTTACTGCCGACAAAAGATTTGAATCCAGTCCAAAAGAACGAAGGTTAATCAAACCCTTCAAACCAGTTAATCGTTTGGATTTAATCATCCCTATTACTATTTAATTTCAGGACACCTTTGGGGAGTGGAGCGTTGCTATTTGTACTTATTCATCCTTTTTGGGTTTTTTCCACTTGGTTCTTTCAAGTTTTGCTTCTTAACATAGTAGTTGTTTAGAAATTAATTAAACTGATATTTGTTATTTTTTTGCAATTTTTTTACAAAATATAGTCATTAAAAGAAAATGTAACATATATGTTTTCTAGTTTCATTCATCTTCATGTTAAAATAGAACTTCAACTTATTTTCATCTTTATTGGCTGCTAATGTTTTTCTCTAATGGTAAGGTAAACTTTTTTTTTTCACAACCCTAAAACTGAGATGCTTCTCTATACAAGTTCTTTGGTCTGCAATTTGGAGGTCTGGCTGTCACTTCTGCAAGAAAGAGGCACATGGGAGCTAAGTATAGTAGCATTTTCTGAAGAAAGAATGTCTCTTTCAAGATGACAATGAATTTTTCGTTGACTCTTATTTCTTGGATCATGGGCTTCTCGGATCGTGTAACTCTAAGATTTTCATCAATATTCCCAAAATACTACTTTTATAAATCAATGAAAATGCAAATTGTTTACTTGTTTTAAATATTCCTAAAACGTCTCCCACGTTAGAGCCTTATTATGAGGCGAAATGCATAATCAGCTAGTGGAACAAGAGCTGCCTAGAAGCGTTTACCTCAAATATGTTCAAAATATAGAAAACGATATTTGTTTAACATAATAATAATAAATGGTGGTGAAGAACAGTTAATATGCAACCAAAATAAGAAGGGGACCAATCTCATGTTAAATTTTCACATGATCGTGTTTTGTAAATTTTTTGGATTTATCTCTCTTAGCATACATGTAATGGTTAGATAAATTTAAAAACGAATATATAATGTTATCTAGTGTGTAGGATTTTTATAAGAAAAAGTGACTTAACTGAAATAATACCCGACTTAAAGTCTAAAAAAACTTATGCAATAATACGTAGGTTTGTGAGGTTAAACAACTTGTGTTGATGATGAAAATCTTGACATTATATCAACAACTAGACACCAAAGTTTGAATTGCTGTTTTATAAACTTTTTTTTAAAATGAAATTTGCTGATAAACTTCTTTAAAAGATCATCATTTAACAAACCAAATAATTGATCTTGACTAGCTTTTGTTTTCTATCTGAAGATATAGTTTCAATAACTAGCCAAAGAAAAAAGAAAAATTGATCAAGGTTTTTAAAAGGTTAGAATTACATAATTCATTCTTTATGTGTTTTCTTATTTGCTTTTCAGTATAGTTTGCATACGTTAATTTTAAAATTAATTTAGATTTTACCTAAAGGTGTATTGCAAAGATGTTTATTAAGAAATTAAAATATAAAATGTCAATTTCATTTAATATACCTCGCAACACAAGAAATGTAGATTTCATTAAGGAATGGCAGCTTAAACATCTTTTTAACATTAGTGGAGCTTTATTTATCCATATTAGTAGGGCGTTAAAATAAATTATTTAATCTTTAATTAACCCAACGTCACGTTAAGCCCAAGTGTTAGTTTCATAAACAGTAAAACATGAAATTTTAAAGAGCATTTTACGACTTAGAAAGGAGAATTTAAATACCATCTATTTAAATGATATTTTGTTCCAATAAGAAAAGGCTTTAAGGAAGAAAACGTTAACAATTTCGAAGATGACATCATTATTTTGCAAATTACGCCTCAAAAATAGTATATGGTCTGATCTCTAATAAAAAGCCCTAGCTCCTTTCACACACTAGAGAATATTACTCATCATTCTTTTAAAAAAAATCTAATACTCTTTATGTTCCTATTTATAAGAATTAGCCAGCAATTTTTTTTGTTTCTTGTCATAAAACTTCATTTCATATTTGTTGTGTATTGATTATTATTTGGATACTAAAATATTCTTATTTATTTTAATCTATAATTAAATGTTATTTTGAATTTTTCATTTTCTCTCTTTTATGAAGATTGGAGAAAACGGATAGATACTCGTGAATGTTAAGGACAAATTTGATAAAATATTAAAGTTAAAGATACATTTAATGTTAATATCTAAATTAATTAATTTTCTTAATAAGTCTAATTTAATCAACTAGGTCTTATAAATAAAAATGAAGGAGATTTCCTCACATGATTTTAATTAATTTTCAAATCAATCAAACTTACAGATGATTACTTGCTGAAATTGTTGATACTTGTCAAATATAATTAACCAATCAATAACTACACATATAACCATTAAGTTTAGAGAAATATGTTCAAAGTTTAAATTTAAGTTACTACTATTAAATCGTTGAGACTCTTCCCTTTATAAAACTATTTATTGTAAAAAGAGAGGAAGAAAATGAAAAGAAATGAGATAATATTTGTTTGAGAAAAAAAATACAAGAATGGGGAATTCTGTTGTGGGGTCCAAAAAACCTTCCCCCTAAAATGGAGTGAAATTGAAGAGAAGGAGATGTCTCTTTTTCCTTTTTGTAGTTTCTTAAAAAGTTAAATAAATGTTATAAAAATTTATATATATATTGTGAAAAACTAATGAAGTAAAAAATAATAATTTTTAGGAGGTTAAAAATTTAATTTTTTTTATTAGTATAAAACTTTTTCATTCATTTTATTTATTTCTATCCACTTTCTCCTACACTCCTTCAAACAAAAAAATGAATAATATTTTTTTTCAATTCCCTCTATCAAAGCATCACATTTTAATATTTTTTTGTATTTGATCCGTAAAAATTAAACATAATATCAGGAGGTATACAATATTCACACACTCTATTCAATCAACTAAACTAGATCCCTTAGTATATTTCAATAGTTTAATTATCTTGCACTAATAATATAAAATAAACTTATACTATCAACCAATAAAAAATCTTTGAGTATGACTTTTAAGATATTTATTAATTAGTTAACAAATATATCATATATGATATGATTAGTTAATAAACACTTATGTAAAATTACATTATACTATCAATACATTATTTAGTTCTCATCTTTTTAAAATTCTATTTCTTTTATTTTCCTCATTCATATCTCTTTCCTCTCTAATACTTTTTTCATTCTATTTATACTTGTGTAAAAAAAAGTACTTTATACTACCCATACATTATTTATTTCTCATCTTATTTTATTTCTATTGCTCTTTTATTTTCATCATTCATATCCCTTTCCTCTGATGCTTTTTTACTTCTGAGTCAAATCTAAAACACTTGAAACATAAGCTTGGTACATTACTATTTCTCAAAGTTCCTAAATATAAAAAAAGTAGACAAGATTTCAAACACAGTTTGAATAATCTTTTTTTGTTTGTATCCCTAGAATTCGAGAGACCGGCAAAGCTAAGGGAAACAAAATATGCTAAACCTATCGGAAGCAAAATTGGAGTTTTAATTAAGTATTGCCTATCCCCATTTCATATCTATCTACCCTCCTCAAGTGGAATAGAAAAATAACACCAAATTGGCATAAAGAATTTTTCATTGGCACATAAAAAAACTGGATTTTTTTTCCTTTTATCATATACCCAAATACTTAATAAAAAAATTGAGAAAATAGACTACATACTAACAATGTAAAACAATTTTACATTATCATTAAATCACAATCAAAATTGAAACTATCAATGCATGAACATTAAACTCTAAAAAAATTAAACCAATTTTTGTGTGAATGTAAGCATGGAAAAATACTGTATAGCACTTAAAAATGAAGTTTCAAATTCGAACAGAAAAACAACCAAGTAGATACGAAGACAGTATTTACTTAACCTCCAATTCCACGGTTTAATTGTTAAAAGATGTGACCCCATCCCTCAACCTGAGACCAAGCTCTTGTGTTTTATTTGTCCCCAAATACAAAATGAGGCTTTACCGTCTCAGTGCTGATAGGTCAAGTCATCTAATCCAAAACATATATCACATTTTTTATCCTTTTACTCTAATAAACTAATAATCATCTATTCATATATTTTCACTCGTTAAATAAAACAAACTTAATTTGAAGTTTTCCATTGACCATTTTCTTCCATTCCCTCCTTCCCGTCATCTCTTACCCTTGTTTTCATCTTCCCTTCCAACAACCATTTCATCGACATTGAGAAAATCTCAAATTGTAGTGTAATAATACTTTTATAATTCCCTGTGAAATCAATGTAAGTGCTCACCTCCATCTTGAAATTTAAGTAAAACAAATAATAATGCATATTGATCATTATTCACTGAGTTTCAATTTTAACCAACCTAGCCCCGTCCAGGAGCTATACCTGTACAACATTTAATACAACAAACGGCATAATGATTATACCAGTTATTAACAGTTGGACCACAGTGACTTCAATGTAAAACTCGCTACTCAAGCTTCTCATCAGAAGCCACTCCAACCATAATATTGGACATCAATATTCTGCTCATTGAAATAAAACAAACAGAAAAACAGGACCAAAAAAGTACATATTAACAAAATTTCAATGCCCTGAAACATAAGCATCAGCGCAACTCATCATTTGGATAATGAATGGACATTTACAGACATATGAATTCGGCAAAGTCATGCTTCTACAGTTCTACTTGGTCATCATTATGCGGCTACAGTTGGCCCAATCTTTCCTGCATGAAAGAAAGAAACAATTTTAATCCATGTTTCAGAGCAGGAAAATGAAAATAATAAATAAACCATCACATTTTTTTGTAAAAGGAATTTATGTAGATAGAAGATATGTCTAATCATTTTGTCATTAAATACTAAGAATGCTGGGAAGTGAGAACAGTAAAGTTATACATAACCAACAGACAAGAAAATCTTCCGACCATTTCCGCAGGTTACCATTCCAAACCACTAACACGCACAACTAATGCACTAACAAGAAGTGTACGGAAAATAAGAGAATCTGGACACTATTCAATAGGGGTATAATAGAAAACCACTAACAAACAAACAAAAGATCTGCAAAATAAATCCCAAGAAAAACAACCTGAAGCATCTGCATTAATTTCGGATGCTGCTCCAAAAGTTGGCAAAGTTTGTCCCGATCACTCAATAAAGACTGCCACGTCAGAAGAGTAAAATGATAAACATTAAAAATAGTAGTAATCAAACTGTCCATCTGCTATGCATGGTATGTATCCTCCCAAAAATGCATTACAATTAGAAAATACCTGAATTGCCTCTGGAGACTTGAAATACTCATGTAATGACATTGCTGCATCTTGTTGCTGCTGTGATTGAGAATTCCCTGGCTGTTGAGTATATTCAACTTTCTGCTGCTGGGTTTGGTAATACGTCTGCATTGAAGGAACCTGAGACTGCTGCAGCATCTGTAATTGATGCACTTGAACATTGCTTTGCAAACCCATCCCTTGCTCCAACTGCTGTAAAGCTTGAACAGGCGGCCTAAGGAGCTGAGGTGGTTGTGGTGGGCGGGGAAGCTGGGGTGGCTGGAGTGGCTGCAACTGAGAAACTGAATGCACCAACTGAAAGGAAGCTGGAGGAACAGAGACACTTTGTAAGATGCTGTGCTGGTTCTCAGTCTGTTGCTGATTTAGGGAGTTACCGAACATAGTCAATGGCATGGAAGCTGGCCTACTAAAGCCCGCAGACATCATTGGGGGATTTGGGTAGGACGACAATCTGGCTCCTGAAGATGCAATGGAGGCCTGGGATAGTTCAGTGGCCCCAATACTTGTCTGATTATACATAGAAGGTTGGGATGCTGCAGTTTTAACAGTTGGTAAATTATACTGACTAGATGCAAAAGGAGGTGGTGTAGAAGGTAGGGGAGGAGCAATTCTATTAGGTCCACCAGGGGAAGACACAGAAGTCCTGGAGTATTTTGAATCTGGCACAGGAACAGAAGATGCAGCAGTTGAACCATTGTTGAATGGCGATGAATAGTCTAACTGAACCTGCAAGTGCAAGGAATTATAAAAGTAGTAGGTGCTTATCCAGGAGAAAAAAAAACACATGAGGAAAAGAAGATTCATATGACTGCAGCAGTAACCAGAAAAGGAGGAAATAACTAAATAACAAGGAGGGAAGGCTCCTCACTTGGAATGCCACAGGACGCTGTGTGCCTGCTGGAGAATTAACATATGGAGATGAATGACCAGGAACTGAATCTGAAACATGCGATATTACAGGCGAGACTGTAGGTGGAGGTGGCATGGGTGGTAAAGGAGGTTGATTGGGCAAAAACCTTTGGTCATACAGTCCTTGAGAACCAGAAGCAATACCACCATGTTGAGGACTGTTCTTTAACAAGTAATTTTGGGAAACCATCCTTGAATCAGCTGGTGATTGCATAGATCCAGATGGATGATTGTAAAGAGACATTGGAAATGAGGTATTTGATGCTACAGAATCATATCTGCTAGAGGGCCTAGCTTGAACATTTTTTGAGTCATCAACCTGCTCAGCATACTTCCTGTCTGAAGAAACACTTGATTCACGAGTTAATGACATATCAGGACGTGAACCAGACATCTTTGAAGAAAATTCACTCTGGGCATTTTCATCAATGTTAGATCCTAATGGAGTATCCATTTGAGAAAATTGACTACTATCAACAACATCACTTTCTGTTTCTTCAACAATTGAGTGAGGAGAACTTTGCTCAACAATAACTGGGGCAGGCTGTTGTAAGTTATCATCCAGCTGAGGGAATGGCAACTTGTCATCAGGGTCAGACCCCTCTCCATCAAAAACTATATCAATTCCTTGAAGATCATCATCAAGATCAGCTTTCAATTGCTTAGATTTGTTTAACTTCTCCATATCTGTGTGTATCACAGGAGAGGCATTTTTTAGGTGTCCAACAGCCTCTCCCACTACTGTTGCTGAAGGGTTCTGCCGTTCCCTCTGTCTTGCCATAAATTCATCTACATGAATGGATGGAGGTCTCCCACCAGTAGATCCTGCTCGTGGCACTGATATTACATTAGTAACCCCTTCAACATTTCTCTCTCTTGCAACATAATCATCCACATGCATAGATGGTGGTCTGCTGGTATTTGGCTTGCGCTGCCGGAAGGCATCCCTACGTGTAGGACCAGAAGAAACAGCAGACTGTGCTACACCCCGTGAAAAAGCATTTTGAGAAGACATATCAGCCTGAAAACTTTCTCCTCTAGCTCGCCTTACAGGACCATCCATTGATGGAAGCTTCCTCTTAGCAGCAAGATTTGTCTGTGTTAATCTATCCGGTAATGTTTCTGGACATTCCCAAAGAAATTTGTCGCCAAGTCCACCAACATAAAGATGATCATCAATCCTCTCAACACTGTTTTCAAGCAACTGATGTGTCTTTGAAAAAACTAGAACTTCGTTTTGATGTAAAACAACATCTTCTAACTTCATGGAATCAACAGGCCTTTGCAATACTAATGACAATGACTTAACTGACTCAGAAACCTTACATCACAAATTAGAAGCAGAAGTTACAGACTAATACAGGTAAAAACTATGAAAGAAGAAGCTGTGCTCAAATGGATTTATACCTGATATAATGGGATTTGTGAGTGAGAGGTAACCAAACAGTCATCCATAGAAGCTTTGGAACTTAACAGAGCACTAAATTCTTGGGTGTAATTTATATTTTCCTCAGGAAAACCGACTGATCTTGTCATATCATTGGAAATCCCAAAGAGGTACTTCAGTGCAACAACTCTGTCGGAATTCAAACTAACCAAGAAAGAAACTGTAAATCATCATGCTATATGATCTAAAAGAATAACAAAAGGAAAAGGTACAGAGAAATTTTCATATACATCACTGCCTTCTTTTCAATGCTAAGAACCTTGGGATATCAAGAGATAAAATCAAAATTTCAGAAATCTATTTTTTTGTAATATTTAATCCTTTTATTGCCACTTCTTCACAAATATAGATAATAATATAGGTTCAAATTGTTGTTTCACCTAAGTTCACCTTATGAAAATACACCTACAAGGCTACAAAAAGTTTTTTTTTTTCCACAAAGAATGGGACACTATTGACACAACCAAGAATGTGATGGTGCATACTCTAAACAAGGTTTTATCTTGTACCAATTGTATTCTGGGTTTTCAGAGTTCTGAAATTGGCCTTTAGTTACATTGAGAATATATATGGCAAATATACAGTAATTTAATGTGTTTGTTAAAACCAGTGACTCTGACCAAATACCATAAAATTGAAGCACTGTCTCTCACTATTCTTTAGGATTTATACAAACTTATCAATCCCATATAATAGTACATAGAGTCAATCCCTGAAAATGTTTAGATATGACCATGGATTAAATAATTTATTATACACTTAACGTAAATATGCAGTATTAAAAAAATTTAAAATTAAAGACAAACTTGTAACTACAAAAAACAGACAACAAACAACAACAGAAACTTTAACTTTACATTTCAAATGATTGTTTATGTTCTATTATTTTTCTTCTCCAGATATATTTTAGAATAATTTGTCTAAAAAGTGAAAGGAAAAAGTAATACTTAGAATAACATTTTAACTGCATATGAAATTAAGAAAATCACATTTATATACAAAGGAATTATTTCATAACATGTGCTTTCAATTTACATAAAAGATAATAAAAAATAATACATACATATACACACACATGCACACACAGTGACAAATCCAGGAATTTTTCTTAGTAAGGGCAAGAAATAGTTTATAATATTTCTATAAAAGAAAAATATCGTAAGTTTTTACAAAATACGTAATGTCATGACAAAAGAATAATTTAAAATACTTAAACTTCTACAAATTACAATTGTCCTTTATGTATTTTCATTGAAAATGGTACGTGATTGTTTCATTGTCAATATTATAAAAAAAAAAAAATATATATATATATATATATATATATGTGTGTGTGTGTGTGTAACCAAACAATCATTCGACCATTCATCTTCTCTCATGTGATTACGCATTCTATTCTTCACAAAATTAATTGCAAAGAAACATCTTAAATGACAAATTCTCTGAATCCATTTCTTGCTTTATTTGGGAATCGGGATGAAATCACTCAAATGAAAACATGTAGTATAAGTTAGTAAATGAATCATTGTGCTCCATTGAATGTCTAATAGAGGAGTTGGAGTATTAAAAATTAAGTTATTATTTTGGCCCTCTAATTTTTTTAGATTCAATTGATTCCTTTTATTTTTAAAAGGTTCAATTTGATCCCTTAATTTATATAATATTAGATTCAATTCATTCCCTTTATTTTTTAAATTTCTAATTAGGTCTTTCTTTTTTAGAATGGATCCAATTTGGTCTCATTTTTAGAAAATATTTGGAGATGATAGTAGAAAAATGAGATCAAATTGAACTCATTTTAAAAAATAAAGAACCTAATTGAACCTTTTTAAAACTAAAGGGGTCAAATTGAACCTAAAATATAAATTAGAAGACCAAAATAATAACTAAATCTAAAAATTTAAAGGATAAAATAGTAAAATTAGTATAAATTTATTCTCTCTTTTATTTTTATATTTTTTATATATTTTAAAAATTATCTTATAGGAATAATACCTATTTTTTATAAGGGAAATTTTTTTATTATACATATATAAATAAAAAAAACTAGTGAGGGCAATTGCAACCGTGACAGAACACATGGATCCATCCCTGTCCACACACAATTTATGCTAATGAACAATAATAGTAAACTGGAAGTAAATAAAATAAGATAATAACGGATAATAAAATATATAACTAATAAAAATATATTTATTATTATTTTTTAATAGCTCGGTATATTTATAACTATAAATAATATAATATTATTAGTTTTATTATAATATATAGATATATTTTTATTGCAATATAATTTACACTAATAACGTAGTATTTATATATAAATGATATTATAATAATATATATGATTAATGATTTTTCTTGAAAGACACATTTTTGTATATATAATATAATAAAGTATGATTATATTTTAGTAAGATTTAATAGTCTATTAGTTTTCATTGAAAATAATTTTCATGCATATATTTTAGGAAGATTTCATACCCTCGGCTCCAGTACACTTAACAAAGTATGAACACTCTAATTTTCACAATTGATGACAAGCTTAACCCAAAAAGTTCACCTTAGTATTAGGATGGATGACTATAACCTTCAGTATCACTCAGTTATTCACACTTTGTGTAGTTTAGTTGAAAACTTCTAAGTTAAAATATATCAAATTATCAATTTTTTTAAAAAAATAATAATCAGGTTTCAGTTACTACCTAATTTAACCCAACAACAATTGTCTTATGTAAATCAGCACCACTACACAAAAAGAAGCAGAAAACAAGAGAAGGGCAATGTTTTAATTACTTCAACTTCTCCATTCTAAAATTACATCAGGATATGAGCTCAGACGAGTTGGAATAAATGTTTTTTTCAAATCATGTTATCATAAGCACATTTCTAGAAATTAATCAGAAGAAGCAATCCAGAAACAAAATACAAAAACTTGCCTGTCTCCATTCATGCAAAACTGTAGGGACCCCACAGATAATGCATAGGCAGCCTCAATTGCATAAGTTGATAAACCCTCCTCTGTATCAATCGATCTCAACAACTTCATCCAACAGCTAAGTAAAGGGGGGCATTTTATCCATTCTGCTACACTAGAGACATTAATATTTACATTCCTATTATCTTTCCGAGGCTCAAGTTCGAGAGCATGAGAGTGGATACCAAAATGAGTAGCTCCAAATGCCATTTGACCTTCATCACAAGAAGCTAATTCTTTGAAAGCTGTAAGACAAGCCAGTAACTCTTTTCCAACAGGCAGAACCTTGAAATAAAAGAATTCTTAGTTAACATTAACAAAGCAACAAAAAGCACATTAAAATTTAAAACTAATGTAAGACCATGGATTTTGGCACCCCTTTGCCCACGGACAAGTGCTCAATTTACGTGCTGAAGAAAGGGCACAATCTTCAAAAGTATATATAGACAGTATCAGAGAGTCACCTGACAACTCTTCAAAAGATATCGTAAAATCAGGGCATAATCTTCATCACTCAATTTTTCAAAATTTTTACTGCCAGAACACCAGAAAATTTGTCACTTAGCTGTCAAACTTGAACAAAACATAATTTTTACAAGAATGTAAACTGCTCACAAGTCATGTCTTCGGGGGTAGTTTCGAGAAGTTTCAGAATGAAAAAGAAGCATGATAAACTTGAATATTGGGAGACACCAACTAAAAAAATTAAAGCTGCATTTTGCAGAACTTCTATCATGAATCTGCTTTCCATCCACATCAACAATAGCAAAACATCTATCCAGTACTTTTGTTAGCATCTGAAGAGTGCCCTCCCTCAACAATAGGCCCTGACAGCAAGAAAACCAGCTTTTATTATGTAAAGTTGCAAGCTACTATTATCCACAATCAACAATAGTTAATAAAACTAGATTCATCACAATAATCCTAATGAAAATAAGAGACAAGAACAAAGGAAAAAGCAGATAAAATATAAGTATTACCTTTCCAAGTGGATGCTCCAACAAGCTGACAAGAAAATCAAGAAGCCTCAAAATCTGAAAACAGAGAAGAAAAACTCATCAAAATGTTAAACTAGAAGGAAGAACTGCAAGCTCCAAATTTTAGGGGCAGACAGGAATCTTACCTTGTATGCATCTGTATCTGATGGACACGATGATTCTGAAACATGATGAATAACTGATGACAATACCGGTTTTATAAGCATGGAAGCATACTTAGCATTTTGGCAAGCAATTCGAATTACAAAAACACACAGCAGATCTTGAATTACCACTAATGCCTGCCGAAAAAGCAGAATAACACAAAAATAACATTTATGCAAACTTTACAACAATGCATTCTCCATATTAGAAAATTGGAAGTTCATTATTTAGGCAGAAACTACATACAGAAACTGCATAATGTTGTATAATCTCAGCAATTTTGTCAAGATGTGGTGCCAGCTGGCCAACCAGCTTCTCTTGGTGTCCAGATTCCAAATACCAGTTGACATGCTTCTCCTTTTGAGGCCCTAAAATGTTTCCCACAGCCAACATTCTTCGTGCAGTTAACAAGGGCATTCCACTGGTCCAAAGCCATATATCTTCTTCAGGAAGTAAATCAATCTTGCAATGGAAACCAAATAAGACCATAGGAGCTAATCATACAAAAAGTCCAAAAATCTTGAAGAGTAGATGAGCACAAGTAATATATAGTATTTGAAGAAATAACACAAACAACACAACTTTGGACAGAAACTTCAAATAGAATAGCCATACCAACAGATAGAGTAAACTGCAAGTTTCTTTTGGACCTAGAGTCAACATTGAAGTACTCTGAACACTGGCAAGAAGGGTGTGAAAAAGACCTGGACTCCAACCATGTACTGGCCAGAAAGCAAGTGCTGATGCAACAAGATGACAGACAGCTCCATAACCAATAGCATAATCAGGATATGGAGATGAAAAGTCATCTGCACATGCAGCTAGCTTGGGGCTGCAATGACCAGGATTTGATCAGCATAAAGAAGTAAGATTCTCTAATCAGATGCAAAGAAAAAGGAACTAACGGATACCTTATTTCCCTGTGCAATCGTAAAAGAGCATTCATTAATTTTGTATTTCGGTGTTGCTCCTTTGCTTCCTAAAATGCAACCAAAACCATCTCTATCAAAAATACTATGATTATCAACCTGTGTTGCACAAGGTACTGTAACTCCAGCAGATGAATCTCAGATTTTTTTTTTTTTGTTTATGGACAAAAATTGTTAAGGTCAGAGAAAGGTGAAAGCAGAAAACATACATACATACATACATATATATATAATAACAATAATAATAATAAATAGATAAATAAATTAGACACCTGTAATTTCTGAAGTAGTGTAATCAATAGCACCAGAGAAGGAACCAAAAGATCAACTATGTTCAGCTCACGATTACGTTCCAGTAGTAAATCAGAAGTAGCATTGCATTCTGTACCCTCATCTACAAGGTAATCTGTTCAATGATATGGAAAATTACATTCGCTAAGCTTTAGAAAAAATAGATAATATGAAATTTCTTAACAGAAAAAAAAAAAAAGCATTACATGTTACATCAGGAAAGTACAAGTAAAGTAGGGGCAAAGAATCTAAAACACAAACAAAATGGGGTTACTAAAAATGCGGCAAGGATTCCCAATCCCCCTGCATGTCAAAAATGGCCAAGACCTCTTGTAAAATCATGGGAAAAACACCAGAAGCTAAAAATGCAATCTAACCTCTAAAGACCTAAAGTATATTTTAAACAGCAAGATGTAAATAAACACCATCGATTTACATTTTGCTTCAACCAGGTGTTCATATCAATTACACTGCACACTGTCACAGAACTTGTCCACTTACCAAAACCTTCAAAACAATCAATTGGTACTTGCTTATCAAAAGATGATGTGCTTAAGAACAAAAAACAGCCATTTCAATTACTCTCTTCATCCAGGTATCATTGTCCAATTGGTTTCGAGAGATTCAGCATTTTATTAGAGAATAATATATAACGGGGAATTATCATTATGTAAACCAAAATACCATTAGTAAACGGAATTAACATTTAAATTTATGATTATGAAAAATTAAAATAACATAAAATGTCTGTCAAACAGCTATTTTATTGAAAACTATTCATAACATTAACTCAACAACCTGGTATGTAATGCATATCAAATATTATGAAGGGAAGGTAGGATAATTTGATGTGATAACATAATCATATAGGCAATCTATTGTAAATTTGTAATTAACTTACCATAATTGTTTGAGGACCTCTCAAGCATGAATCTGCAGTTGACCAAAATGGCATAAATAACAATTACAGCACCTTCATCATAGAGAGTCGCAGCAACAGTCTGCATTGATTAAAACTGTCATAAGAAAGAACATAATTATAAATTGAATAATTCAACATAGATTATAACATACTGAGTTCTCAGAAATAAAAGACAAAATCCTTAATGCAGTAGTCAACTGTGCCAGAGAAGAATCACGAAGAGTGACACCATCAAAAGACTTTTCAGATATAAACTTTCCCAGATTCTCCATAACATTAATATCAGAGCCACTGGAAGATTCTCCAACAACATTTTCAACATCAGTCAGATCTGAAACTAGGACACTAGTTAACTGGGCATCTCCTCCAGAAGCCAATACAGCAGCATAACGCAGGAGACCAATGCCCCCTTGTTTGTGGAATACTACGCCAGCATCTATCCATTCCAACAACCGTGAGGGAGCATCTTTTCTGTTGGACCCTGGAGAGGAGAAATTCAAAGCCCTATGAAGTTCCAAAGCATGTCCAATCCATGAACCCAAAGATGATGCTGTGGAATCTGTAACAATGGCTTCAATGATCTCAGCAGCTGAGTGAAATATTGTAAGATTTACCGCTGAAGATCCTGAATAAAGTAGAGTTAAAACAAGCAATTTAGACCACTAAAGAAGAAATCATGTCGATACCATGTCTGTGTATAAGAAAGAGAATAGAGTGACTTGACTACCGCTGTTTTTCCCAACAGATTCAGATTCCTTGATGGAACTTAGTGCTTCAATTAAGATGGAAACAGCCTACAGAAAAGGCAAGAATCATAATATATAAGTGCCTGAAAATAAGCAATATATCACATATTAAAATGTCTAATACCACAAATAAAAACTCCAGTTATGTAGATCTGTAACAGAAACTGCCATCTGTAGCATTTACAGCTAATTTCTGTAACTGCGTATTAGCACTGATTTTATAGACAAAACCACATTAAGCATGACATAAATGTTAGAGCCCAGCCCAATTTATCAGGCCCAAAAGAGTAAATTGTCCAGCATCTGTCACATGGACCCAAGATGTGGAAGGATTACACTAGGAGACAAAAGAGGGAAGTCAGGAAGGTGTGAGGTGGGATGCTGTCTGGAAGAGAAAGAGAATAGTAACTGTTTTAGGGATTTTTGGTTAGCATATAGGCTGTGGGTGCATGAGGAGCGTATCAGAGGTAAATCATTATGTTAGTTATGGATAGAGAGCAGTAGCTCTCTAAAGGAGCCTTGCTATGTGGCAGTAGGAATTCTCTTCCGCTGTAATTTCCCTCATTTCATGAATAATACATATTCCCTACCTTTCTTGTTGCATCTTTTACTGTTTAATTGATAGATTGGGACACTGGTTCCCATCAATCTCTAATGTGAGAAGAGCTTATTGAATAAGCGCTTAATAAATTTGTTTACTCAAACACACCCTTAGACATTGAAGAGTCAGAGAATTCCAGGTAAAATACCAAAAAAAAAAAAAAAAAAGACCAAACATTCACACTTTACATATATGAGTATATTACTCTGCAAAATATTATCCATTTATCCAGTGAGTAAGCCAACAGACCATACAATCATATAGCATAAGCTTCCTGATGC
This sequence comes from Glycine latifolia, assembly GCA_013407115.1. Classification (NCBI taxonomy): domain Eukaryota; kingdom Viridiplantae; phylum Streptophyta; class Magnoliopsida; order Fabales; family Fabaceae; genus Glycine; species Glycine latifolia. The sequence continues at coordinate 9,866,454 of CM023950.1, forward strand.
AGTATTATTGTAGCTAAAATAGCTAATCATTTATGTGCATACCTCAGGAAAATTTCCTAAAGCCAATAATGCCTCGCGCCCACAATCAGATCTACAAATCATCAGCAGGTTTAAATCAGAACTTAAACTGCGTTCAGAATATTTAAGATTCAATATTAATAAGAATAAGGCAATTGGCACCGTGAGAGCGTAGAGAGTTCCCAGACAACCCATAAGAACTCTTCCGAATGTGGATTCGATGAAAGCAAACTATCAATGGCATTAACCTAGGGCAAGCATAGAAATTATCCCAATTAGATACAAGCCAGAAACAAAATTAAAAGTTAAGGGGGAAAAAAGCAGCAGAAAGAGAGACAAAGCAAACAGTGGGTGTGAGGACATTATATTTTTGTTGTTCAACTAACCATTTTTAAATGCATCTCAATTATCATTCCTATCTCCAGTGGACTACAAAAGAAACCCTTTGAAATCAAAATGGAAGCATATCGAAGAGGAATACAATCTTCCTTGTTGCCTCGATGACCACCCCTAAGAGCATGGATTAATGTACTAGAAAATTCGGGATCCTGCAATAGGAATATCAAGCCTACAATGGTAGGGGAAAGTGAATCAAATTACTTGATATTTCGCTTGTTTCTTTCTAATAATTGATGAAAACAGTGTGTGTGAGTGTGTTAATTGTAGCCAACCTGAACGACAAAAAAGAAATGATAGAATCACGGCCTCAATGGATGACGTGACATCCATGAAGATTTCCATTACATGGCCACTCTCCACGCGCAGTATAGATGATGACAACAATGCAGTTGATAATGAAAGAAAACCCCTCTCCTGCATCCAAGATAATATGAGAATAGAAATAATTAAAAGCATGAGTGTAATAAATACTTGTAAAAAACAGAAATCAGTCCCCAGCTCTCATATTCAAATACCATCTTCCTTTACTTATATACAGACAAGAATGCAGATTTCACTTAATAGCAACACGTGATGTTAAGTTTAACAAGCTGCATCCCGACCAGAGCAGGCAAAATTTCCAGAAAAAACTTGTCCTGAAAAATGGTATACCTTCAAAAGTCCCAATAAATGGGAATCAATATCATAATCTGAAAAACAACAACTTGAAGAGCTAATCAAGCTGGAAGTGGTTTTATATGACAACAATCCATCTGTTTGACCAGTAATCAGTGATCTGCTTGCACAAGCTATGGGAGAAGGATCTTCAATTGGACCACGTGAATTTATCAATTTCTGCATTAGTACTTGTCAACAAACATTAACAATAAACTTATTTAAAGTTAAATTACAAATTACTATTACAAAATCAAAAGAAATAAAACTAACAAGTGGGGGAAAATAAAATAAAATTCTGCATACTACTAGTTTCTAATACTGCAAAAGCTATATTGAATTAAAACTGACCAGGAGCTTTCTGAGCAGAATTTCAGCAGAGCTGAGCATATTCAGTGTAACATCTGTAACCCTGCCAACAGTACTGATGTTTCCCAGCACCGAAAGAACTGCAGACTGGCAAAAATTAAATTACTACAAGATAAAGATGAAGTTCAGAAATGCAAAGAAACATTTACTTCAAGCACAATCATGGAAGTAGTACCTCATATCTTGAAGCAATTTCATAAAATCGTAAGCGATGAAGCAAATAGGTTGCAAGAGAAGCAACATCGTGACGAGGTTTTGACAATATCAACTTCAACAAATGACTATAACCTTCACTGATACTAGAGGGGATACTTTCATCTTCCCGGGGCCACCAACCTAAAAAGGCTTCACATCCAACTGAATACCTAGTAGCCCGCTCTACAACACCAAGAAGCAGTAGCATAATAGTAGTAGAATTTTGCCCATCCTTGGAAAAAAACACTGCAAGCTGCTCCATTCCCCCGCTACTAACAAATTGAAAGGCACTCTCTCTACCAGAACAAAGCAAATAAGCCATGCTCAATCCTAATAGGGCATGCTCACTCTGCAGTAAAGCATATGAGAGGGGAAAAAAAAAACATAAGCAATAAAGTGGGAAATGCATTTCTATGATTCTAACTTTCTCATCTAATAGGAAGATGCTGGTAGAAGATTTGACAAGAAAACAAAATATTACCTGAGAAAGGCAGTGATCTCCTATACAAGAAGAGTGCCATTGAAAATGAAAGTACTGGTTAAACATATCCACCAAAGTTTTGGAATCCAACATTTCAGCATCCATTTCAAGATAATTGGCATCTGATGAACACTCAGAAGATCCACTCCTAAATTTTTTGTGAATAACCTTATAAACCTCTAGAAGCTCTTTTCTTGCCTCATCAACAACACTGTGCAACTCTTCCAAATTCTCAGATCTCTTCTGCATCTGATATCTTCCACCGATTGATTCACATATGTCACTGGAAATGTAAGAAGTGATTGCAGACACAACAGTATCTATAATTTTATGTCCAGCATCCCCAAGCTCCGAAAACTCCAAAAATTTTAACATCAACTGTAGAAAAAGATTGACTTCAACAGAAATATCTGTTGCAGGAACTGGAATAGACAACACCCTCAGAGATGAACGTGAATCATCAATTGTAAAATGAGTAGAGCGTAATGCAGGTGGAAGGTATTCAAGCTTCCCCTCAGTAGAATCAACAAGATCAGTCAATGCATTGTCATCAATATCAATGTTAAACTGACCCAGATCCTCAGCTGTGTTGCCATATATAACCAAACTCAGACTGCGATAGCTGCCCCTTACAACTAGATGACTAGTAACAACAGCCTGAGAAAGAGAAAGAAGTACTGAAACACCAATAACAGTATAAATCCTATTGATAAAAAAATAATTATAGACTGTTTGGCAACCACTTTTTTTTTTAATAATCATTTTATTAAACTCGGGAAATTAGCAAAAAAAGCAATTATTTTTCTAAAATAAACTATTACAAACAGAAGCTTGGGTAATTTAGTAAGAAATCAGAGGACAATGCATCCACCAAACATCTTTAGCAAATCAATGAAAGAAAAAATAATAATATACATTAAAATGTATGGTAAGCAAACAGGAACCACACGTATCAGAATTTCAATTGTATTATTTTCACTTTATCATCAAACTCAAATTATTATATTAGATCAATTCATGTCAAAAGATCTTTGAAACACTAATTCTTAAATTATTATATTGGACAATGCATACACAATTTATTTTTCATACAAAACATTTTTTACATCTATCAGTAAAAAAAACCCAAAACTCAAGAACCTCATAATACAATTAGTAGGTCAAACTGAGAAATATAACAACATTGATATACTTTTGAACAAATCCAACTGAAATAGCAGCACAAGTAAAGATTTAAACTGTCGAAGTAACCAGGAGCCAGATTAGAAAATCATCTAAAATGTCATAAATACCTCTACTTCTAGTACATTTGACGAAGAGTGTGAATAGAGAAAAGGCTGACAAAGTCTTCTAAACCTCGTCTCTCCCTCACAATGAACAAACACCTCTATCGCAAATGATGGAGGTGAAGTTGCCCTAAAAAGGTCACCAGCAATTAACTAAATTAATACAAAAACTTCAACAGTCAACCAAAATCATAAATGCAAAATAATCCTTGGGACCAATTAAGCATGAGCAACACCAAGCCAGAGTGAATCTGGGTAAACAACTTATTTTAGCACTTATTCTAAGCTTATCACACAAGAGCTTATGACATAAGCTTAACCATGAAGCATACAGAAATAAGCTAAAACAAAAGAAGCTTATTTTGATAACATTCACCAATCAGCAATTCAGCATGAAACATATTGAAATATGATTATAAAAAAACTTATAAGTTCATAAGCCCTTTTCATAAGCACTAATAAGTGGGTGTTTGGAAGCCCATCCCATTCTCTTTAAAATCATGTAATTTTAACGTTTAACGTGAAAGAATGAACAACTAGCTCCAAAAGGTCATCATGTCTCATACACACTTATAATGGGTTGAACATGCAACTAAACCTACTATAAACTTCCCATAACCTCTTCCAAACACTCCCAAAGTATATAAAGTGTTCTTCTACATTCCATTACACAATGTGGTCCATTCTTGGAACAACAAAACAATCCAAATCTCAACACCAAGCAAGTATCTATACACCATTCAGTCCATTCTTCTATCATTTCAAACCAATTTCAAAAATCCACACAAAAAAAAAAAAAAAACATACCCAACAAGTGTCACTGCTTGAGCAGCTGATGACGCAGTCTGTTCCAGAAACTCACACGCAGTAATAACAATGGGCTCCGAAAACATCACCTGCAAGAAAGAAACAACTCTTAAATCTCAACCCAACAAAAAAAAAATCCCCAAACCCTAACAGCAACACCAACTCAGTACCCCCACTAAAACACATTCTAATCCACACAATAACTACGGTGAGGAAGAGTAGCAAGTAGCGAGAGCACAAACCGCGCTTAAATCTCAACCAAAACGATTCCTTCAAAAAAAAAAAAAATTGTCTACCGAGCAATGCAATTGACAGAACGAAGTAGCGATAAACGAAAGTGGAAAGTAGGAAAGCGGCGTTACCTCGTCGACGTACTCGTCGAGATGAGGATGAACGAAGTTTTGGGCGAAGAGGACGCATGGCTCGGGTCGACCCATGAGGAAATTGGGATCGAGAGAAAGAGGAACATGCAAAATTAGAATTTCTAGGGTTTATGTTGGTAACTCTCTCTCTCTCTCTCTAAAGTCTTACCAGTGGATGCAGATTCGTTTTAAGGTTCAGCGCTCGTCGCCGACCTCCGAAAATGAGACAGATACAGGGTGATTAAGGAGAGAGGGAAAGTTTTGTGTTTTTTTTATTTTTATATTTACCATTTTAGTTGTTGAATTCAAAACATAATTTTTTTAATCTTAATCCTCTTAAAAAATCTTATCTTATTTTATTAATCTGAGAAAATAAAAAAAAATCATATTGCAAGTTACTACACTAAAAAAAATCTTATCTTAGTTGATGTTAACTAGAATAAAAAAAAGTAGAAAAATAAAAATAATAATATTTTTTATTAAAAAGGTATAATATTATAAAAACAAATCTATTTTTTAATAAATTAGAGTATTGACTTGGAATATGTTTGACATGTCAAAAAAATAAAATTATTTTTAAAATTAAGGGATTTGGGTAGATAGAGTTACAATTTCTCTATATATATAAAAAACACTCTTAGAATTTTTTTATACAAAATATAATTCTTCTTCAAGAGAATATTTAGTTAGTTCTAAACAATTTTATCAAGAATTTCCTTCCTATTATTGTTATCATGTGTATCTACTTACATTAAAAATTAAGTATAGTAACTTTTGGATATAGCACCAACAACATGTTTCACGTGTAAAAAAATAAGATTATTTGTAAAAATGAAGTGATTTTGGTAAATAAAATTATAAAGATAGTTATTAAACTCATCTCCAATTGGCAGGTCAACTTGTTTGGCATGAGAATCGAACACCTAATTGATCCCAATACTATGTTAGATCGGTTTGGCATATTATTCGTTGTGATCTGGTTCGATTCGACATGATCCGAACTCGAATTGGTGACCCGGTTGACTTGGTGGGTCATACATTTTTAGAGTTTTTTTTTTTATAGTTGAACAATATCACTCATATTAGAAAAATAAATTTATACCTTACACTTGTACTTTTTATAAATTTGCTTATATTTTTTATCAAGTATAATCGCATCTTGAAATTTGAGATGATAAAAGTGTTATCATTTTCAGTTTTTCCTTGACTAATTTGTATATGTATTAGATTGTTTTTGTCATTGAACAACAATAATATATATATTTTAAATCCTAATGTTTATACATACCAAATTATAAGTAAAAAAATATGTTGCATGCTCAAAATTTTAAACAATTTCATAACTATGTTTCTAAGGATGTTGAATTTTATTAAACTTTAAATCTTAACTTTAAAAGTTTAATGTAATTTAAAAAAATTAATATAAATAGGATCATGCAACTCAATTGATTACTCATTAGGTCGATGTCTAATCCAGTACCCCAACAGAACTGATAACCAATCCAAAACTATAAAAAAAAAATCACTTCTAAATTCTTTCTATTTCTAGACAAACTATAAGTCTTTTTTAAGAGAATATTCTGTTGGTTTTTAAATAAATTTATTAATTATTTCATTCACGCTATATATTTTTGTTATTATATTTTTTATCTATAAAAATAAAAAATAGATAATAAAAAATTTATAATAACTCATGTGTCATATGCAATTAATTAAATTAGATCCATTTATCCTCATAACTTATAATTTGAAGGAGTACATTTCACTTCCATGTACCAAATTCCTTTCTAATTAAGTCTAGATATTTTTTTTTCTGAAGTCTAGAAATCTATCATCACAAGTATTTCTCTTTATGACTTAAATATGTTTTTAACTTCAAGGTAAGATTGCTTTTGTCTTCTAATTTAAAACTTATCTTTCAAATCATAAAATTTGAAGAAAAAAGTATATTTTAATCCTTCTATCTATACATTGTTAGAATAAATGTCTTTGAAACAAAAACATTGTCATAAGGTATTTATAAAACTCAAAATGAAAGTAATGATTTGTCTTTTTTATAAGATCCAATATAATCCTTTTTTTAAGTTGATTTTCACCCATTTAAGTATTTTTTTAAATGTCTTTTGCATTAATTATTTTTAGATTAAAATTCTTCTAATTGAAAGAAAGATTGTAATGGAAAGTAATTAGAAGAGAGGGAAAGTTTTTTTAATGACAATGATAATTTTGAAGAAAAAAATATAAATTTAAGTCATATTTATTGTCGTCAACTAAATTAAATCACTTTGATAAATTCATATGGATTGGATAATTGTATCTTATAAAAAGGACAAGAGGGAGTAATAAGCAAAATAAAAATGGATTACCATACAAGTGACTTATATTTCGTTAATTTCATAAGAAAAATCTCTAATGAGTTTGAACAGAAGGACTAAAACATTTTTAAAAAATTACTAGATATAAAAAACCAATTTTAAATTTAAGGAACCAAAAACAAACTTAATCTAAATTTAAGGGATTAAAAATATATTTAAATGTTTATTTCATTCCAAATTTCATTATGTTACATGTTATTATAATAAAAATTTGTATTTCAAAGTCACTTCTAAGGCCTTGAAAGGTAGTTATGATTAGGAGAGATTAGACTATGTTTGGTTGTGTGAAAAAAAAAATTAAAATAGAGAAAATGAGGTGTAAGACCCACACTATTTTTTAAAATTTTCGTCATGGATAGTACTTCCTTCCCCACAACCAAACACATTATAAAGAAAAACAATACAACTAGAAACTTAACAAAGTAGAGTATTAATATTAGAAGTGATATTTATGTTTTATCATGACAAGTGAAACTTCAAGGACAATTGTTTTTGTTGGGCAAGAATGAAACGGTAACATCCGGTATGCATCCGATTTGTTAACATTTAATTATGATCATTAAGTGCAGCAATTAATTAAAGATAATTAATTAGGAAGCAACTAATAAATACGACGTCATCATACATCCATGATAAAAGCGTCTATGCATTAAGTACGGCAAACGCTCATGAAATATACAACATATAAGTATTAAAAGTACGTCCTCCCCCTCAGGACCGGAGTACAAAGTATAAGCGGACATAACAAAATAATGAGTCAGCATGCTCTAAAAAAAGACTAAGTCTAAGGTTCACTAAGAACCTCGTTCCGACTCGGTCTTGTATCCTGGGGTCCAACGTCTGCATCTCTACCCGGGCCTCTTGTCTCGGGATCCACCATCCTCTCTCTGACGATCACCTGCAAAGACACAATATTCTCAATCGGGGTGAGATACAATCTCAGTAAACTCCGGGTTCTTGGAGGCTTCTCCTCCCCCCCCCTTGGTTCATTTTTCACGATACATAGCATCAAAACAGGCTTCACATAGTCTAGTCATCCCGGTTGTCATAAGAAAACACATCACATGTATATAACAACACAGATATAGCAAGAGAAGATCATCCACTTAAGGGCACATTCTCTGCATATCGTGCCTGAGGAAGATCATCCACTTAAGGGCACATTCTCTCAGGGTTTATATATATATATATATATATATATATATATATATATAGACCACTTAGAGTTGTTCCACATGACTTTGGCTCCAAGGGAAGTCCATACTTTGTCCGTTCTACTGGCCAGAGAAACTCGTCAAGCACACAACATATCATCACAGTGTACATCATATACATGTTCTCAACCAAAAGGCGGTAACACACAATTTTAACACCACATGCATCATGACATGTCAGGACCATCACTCCCTCGGACTATGGTGGAATACGGTCAAGGGAAAAACTCCAAAGAACGGAGAGCTTACCTACTCTAAGTGTTTCACTGGCTCTATCGGTCTCGTGGTCACAACCACTGTTATCCTATGTAACACGCTCTGCAAAAGCATGCAAGAAAACAAACACGGTCATCAATCGTTGCATGCAAGCAGTCCATAATGGTTATCAACTGTTGCATGAAAAAAGACGTCATTCTTTCCCTAAAGGACCCGAGCCTAGTACCAGCTCTAGCTCAATAAGGGTCAAAACACATCTTATAGATAAAAGTCTAGAAATCTATAACTATATGAGTGCCTTACCTCAGAAATATTCAAGAAGGCTAGGAGACAGCTTCCCCAGGCTCGAAAGTCCTTAACTGCCTTCCTTCCCTTGAAGTCGAGACTCTGCGAGAGTTCTTGGAGAGAACGATCTCTCCGTCTGATGGTTTTCAGGAGAAACCAAGGTGGAAATCTAGCTGTGGGGTGGTTACGTTCAACTTTCCAGTTGCATGCAAAGGGTTTAGGTTAGGGGTGAGTGGTTGTGAAGTTTCTTTCACTAGGAACTGGAGAAAACGGAGAGAGGAAGAAGATGATAGAGTTTGCGTCGAAACGTAGAGAAGATGTCTATATAAATGGGCCTGGCGCATGTGTCACGAGCCAATAGTACCAACTGTCAAAATCAGCTTCGTCATCATACGCACTCACTGCCGGGTTCAGATTACCCATCAAAAGCCTTCCTTGTACAACTCGGCATTCATAACCCGGACAGCCTTGTGCAGATTCAAGGTATAGAACAATCAAGTCTCACCTGTTGTATCAAGTACGTGTTGGGTCCGTCCTCGGCACTTTACCAAATCCAAGGTTCTGCCCATATCCGACCTTATCCGGCCTTGTTCGGGGTCTACCTCGATACTTTATCAAATCCAAGGTTCCGCCCTTATCTGACCTTATCCGACCTTGTTCGGGGTCTACCTCAACGCTTTATCAAATCCAAGGTTTCGCCCTTATCCGACCTTGTTCGGGGTCTACCTCGACGCTTTATCAAATCCAAGGTTCCGCCCTTATACAACCTTGTACGGGGTCTACCTCAACGCTTTATCAAATCCAAGGTTCCGCTCTTATACGACCTTGTTCGAGGTCTACCTCGACGCTTTATCAAATTCAAGGTTTCGCCCTTATCCAACCTTGTCTGACCTTATCTGACCTTGTCTGGCCTTGTTCGAGGTCTACCTCGACATCAACACTGCCCCGTAAAAGTGCTATACACACTTCAAAGTGGCAACCTGGTCACACAACTCTAGTTCCCTCATAACACTCACTTTAAGAAAAGCGAACCTGGATCTATAATAGGATCTTAATAATCATAACTACCTCCTAAGCATAATACTAAATTTTAAAGTGTCCATCTGGACACCCAAATCCTTACAAGAACACCTTGTTTTCATTAAATCTCTAATTAACTTTAGAGTTAGAGAGAAAGAGAATTTTGCACAAAAATTTAGACTGATTCATTCTTTACCATTGAGAGCTACATCCAGTCCCTAGCTAACAATTGAGATTTTTACTATTATTTCTAATTCTTTACAAGAATTACACAAATAGTATCAACTATCAATTCTAACCATCAAAAGACTTCATACCTTATACAAAGAGGTGATTGTTTCTTACACTAGACGAATTCCTAATACACTGAGCATAAATAGTGTAATATCGATATTGTCCAGCTCGTTATGGATTGTCAATCTGTATGGGTTAAAAAAAATTTAATTTTTGAAATAATGACATATGCATGTCTCAAACTTGCAACTTTCGCGTTGCATTACTAGCGTAATGCTCTTATCAACTGAGTTAATAAGTCATTTATGTTAAAAAATAATTAATATCACTATATATAACATTAAAATTTCTAATGCATATTTAATACACATATGAATTTACATAATAAATTTTATAACAATTAATTTTATCTAATAATGTATTTTTTTACATATATAAATTTTTAATGTATATGAACCTATGATTTTTATTTAAAATTTACATATGTAAAAAAAATACATTAAATCAAAATTGATTGTTATAAAATTTATTATGTAAATTTATGTGTATTAAATATGCATTAAATATTTTAATGTTATGTATATTGACATTAATTATTTTTTAACACAAATGACCTATTAGCTTAGTTAGTTAGAGCATCATGCTAATAACTTGAAGGTTGCATGTGGGAGATATGCATGTGCCATTATTTTGATAATTATTTTAAATTTTTTTATTAATCCGTATGAACCTTACGGATTGTCTCAACGCAAAAATTTGGAGAGAAAAAAAACTACTTACACATAAAGAAATAACCTATCTCAAAAAATCACAAAATCTTAGGGTTTAGGAACATATCATTTGAGTGAGTAGTCTGAAAAACATAAAGCCTAATGAGAAAAACCAATGAGAACTCCATTTATTCACATGAGAAAAGAATTTTGTAATAACTAATTTAAAATTCAAACCAAAGAGGATATTTAATTGGTTGACGGTGTAAATTTAAGAGATTATTTAAAATTCTTAAGGAATGCTAAAATTGGAAGTTAGAATATTTGATTTATAATTGATTTTTTTAATATAATGTTGATTTTTTTGTTAAGCAAAGTAAAGACAATATCATTAATAAACAATCAAAGAACAAGTTGTGCCCCAATTGTGTGACATTACAAAGATTCTTAATTAAGTGATCAGTTCTTACTTTTCTAGTACTTGTAATACAACAGAGATTGAATTAAATTTATTTTGCTACATTTGATTGTATCACGTAATTAGCTTTCTTTTAATTTCTTGAGAACATGATTGTTTCAGTCTTTCACACGTAATTTTACAAAAAATTTAAGGGGAAAAAAGATTTACCTCATTTCACGAATAAGAGATTATAAATTTTAATGTACAATAGACTATATAATAAAAAATCTGAGATGGAGGGGATATATACTACATGAAAAATATCATAATAATATTTGACAAAAATGATCAGTATTAATTAACTTTTAAAGGCTTAAAAATTATTAATATCTTAAAAAAATACATAAGCCAAGGTTACACAACCTGGTTTGATATTGTAAAGTTTCAGCATAATTTATTTGATAAAAAGTTGTTGAAAGTCTCTCCTAATCATGGGCCAGTTGATGCAGAACGATGCAGAAGTATAATCTATTTTAGTGAAAGAAATATAACTACAGCATGCTGAGTCAAACATTGCTATATGTAGCCCAAGGCTACAATGTTCCCTCCAGCAGAAGAATCCACTGTGAAATTGGATCATGACCTTGCCTCCTTTCCTTATCAAACACTCTCCTTTTTAACCAAAGAAATCAGATATTGCACATACACATTCAAGAAAAATACTATTGCTAGCAATCAATAAAAACTGCTACCAAATTATGCTAATTATAACATCTAATGAATGCCAGGACTCGGACCAACATGCTGTTAGCCCTGGAAAAAAGAAATTATCTCATGACTTGACTGTGCAGCAATTCAACAGCAGCAGCAACCACTCCCTTTCCTTCAGACGAAAGGTCAAATCCAGGTTCTTCAATTTTTCTGTTCAGAAGCTTGTCAAGCTCCCCACGCAATTTCTGCATGTCCCATTACCATGACATTGTTAGGCTCAAGCATGGCTTAAAACGGGATTAGGCTCTTCTAAAGTAAGGAGAGTGCCCTTTAGAGTTTTATTTTGTCACGTTTAATGATTGTGATTGCACTTCCTCAATTTGAAGGAGCCATATCCCTTAAAACAAGTTATAAAGACAAAGCATAGGTTTGCTGGGAAAGGAAAGAGGGAACATTACCCTTATTAACTCGATGACACTTTTTGAAGCAGAGAAATGAAGGTAACCTCCAAGCATGTCAATGCCCTCACCACTTTTGCTAGGGACAAGATTACCACCAAATAGAAGTAGGGCATAATCTGAAATGTTGGTAGAGTCTCTAATATAGATGCTGGTTGTTTTCACCTTTTCATTATACACCATGTAGGGAAGAGGGAAGAGATGAACCCCAGCATTAACAGAAGCCGGATGGATGTCAACCTTCCCTACTTCTTTAGTGTCGAATGCTGTCCGTTTTCCTCTTCTTTTGCACTGCACAACGTTAGGGTAGAGCCCGGCACAAAGAATTGCACAAACCATCTCCAAATCATGACTATACTGGTTGTAAGCCTGCAAAGACATAAATTATGCTTCATAACTACTCTCCTAGTACTTATTCAGAATTTAGCCATAAGCTATACTTGCTTTTACTTTCAAAAGAGAGGGAAACTTATTGGGGGAAAGATGGGGAAATTTTTCAGTTGAAAAGAAAAGCAATGTGAGATAGGGGCTTACATTAGCACCCCTGGACTTGTCAACAAATCCGATGTCAGATAATAAATTGAGAAACTGCATTCTCATATCGTCAATCAACAGCAAGGTTGCAAGGGATAGGAAATTATCCCAACAAAATTGTTTTTCGTTCCCACTTCGATTTGCCTCCTTCCATCCTTCAAAAGCTTGGAGAAGGGCTAAGTGATCACTGAAATGAACATATATTTATAATTGAGCACTAGCTTGATCAATGCAGTAAAATTTGAATGAACACCACCAGGGGAGGAACATTTTCTTGAATATCAACAACTAACCTGCAAGAATCACCGGCAAAAGATTGTTTTGCTGCATCGGCTTCCTCTTTTCTGTTTATGGGTAAGACAAATGGGTAGCAAGAGCGGCAGCAATAGTTAAGGCAGGATTTAGGCACTGAAAGATAGAGCCCATGAGAAGCATCTTCCCTATATTTGGGTCCAAAGGTATGTTACAAAGATGCCGACCTGCAAGTATCAAATTAGCTCAGCCTCAGATAACATCCAAAAATCTAAACTCAATAGCTTAAGGAGACAAACATATTCAGCATAATATACCCAGTGGAGTGAGCTCCTCCTGTTCATCTAAAGCCCCAATTGTTTTGAGAAGTTCAATAGCATTCTTGACAGCTAAAGGATCTGGTGGCTGAAGTGCCTTTTCTAAAAATGATCCTACAGTCCCAAGCTGCAAACTTTTAATATGAAGGCACAACTCTTGCAAAGGTGTTCGGAGGATTTCAGCTAACTGATATAGAGGCATTGCATCATGGATCAATTTTGGATACAACCTATAGCAAACCCCAGGTTGCACTCGACCAGCACGACCACGTCTCTGAAAAAGTATATTCATTAGTGAGAGTAAAATGAATGTTACTCTGTTTCTCCGTCTTTTATCTTAGAAAATGGGGAAGGGAGGGGAGCAGGGGGTTAGAGTCAAACACAACGTCTAGCAACTAAGGGATTCGGCAATAACAGAAAGCTCAGCTTCTGAAGAGTGACATGTTTAACAAAAGCAATAAACCTCATGTTATGAAAAACCATGTTCAACTTCAATACCTGATGAGCTGAAGCCTTTGAAATCCACGATGGCAACAAGCAAGCGAGCTTATTTAGAGCATCATAGCTGGTCTCCTTTGCTTTGCCACAGTCTATGACATACACAACATCATCTATGGTGATGCTAGTCTCAGCAATATTTGTTGCTAGCACAATTTTTCTACAACAGCAAAATAACAAACAATCAAAACCTAGATGCTAAAATGACGAGAAAATCAAATATATAAGAGCAAAATACCCGTCATCTTTATAGGTCATGTGATATATATTACAATAAAACAAACAGTCAATTGACACGGTCAATACAGTAAACCGCAACATAGAAGTAGAAGAAAGACTGTTATAAGAAGTTGGGTTTTCAAGAGTTTAGACTATGCAGGGCACCTAAAATGGACTCAGCTCCTGGCTCTAATTAATAAGTGGTTATTAAATAGCTAATTTTCGTGATTATTTTAAAAAAATGAACAGACACGCCTTCTGACAACTATTGTTTCCCCAGAAACAATCTTCCTCTAGCAATTAACATGTTTCAAAATTTCATACATCAACTGTTAAATTCTGCAAATTAACACTAATGAACAAAAGTATTCAGCATCTATTGCAGCCTTTCTCCAAATTAATATATTTCTATGACAATTTAAATTCCTTGCCAACCTTGGCCCATTTTATATAAAAAAAAAAACAAAATGCTTTGTACTGGATGCTAACTTGCTAAGCTACTTTGGAACGTTGGTAAGTTAGCAATGGTACACAGTTTATACAGGGAAAATCCCTGAAAATAAAACCAAGTAAACTAGATCAACTAGTTTCCATTCACCAGATCCCCAATCCAGGTCCAACATGTTGGATTTGAGTTCTGGCTCAATCTTTATCCCATTTATATATAGAGCTTGTCAACTTTCTACTCATAAAGACATACTTCTCCAAACATATTTCCAAAACAAACCATCAATGATGAAATTGGCAAAAGAAATATGCTTGCCTCTTGTTAGGGGGAGGACGGTCAAATATTTCACATTGGTTGACAGTAGGCATTGAGCCATGTAAAGGAAGGATTAAAAACTTGCTAGGGTCTCCAACTAAGTTGTTTCCTTTTAGTTTGTCAAGCAGCTTAGAAATTTCATCCCAGCCAGTGAGAAATACAAGAATTGCTCCACCAGCTTCATTCCGACATATATACTCAATTGTTGCCTCTACCTGAAAACATCATAGCAACTAAAATGAAACAGGCACACTTTATAAAAGATTTGAATCTCATGAGGATCAGGAATCAGGAAAATATTGAGCTAACTGACTAAACAAATTCATGAAGTTTCAGTAAAGGCATAAAGCCACGTATGTAAGGAAAAACAAAGCAACATTAGCAACAGAGAACACTGTCACTGAATGCACAATTCATTGGCAAGAGGGGAGTCAAGTAGAAGATTGTTAGAATACTAATATAGATTCATTAGCACATTTTAGAAGATCAGTCAACTGTAGCATACAATTGTAGTTAATAGCTGTTAATTATCTCTGAAGTTAGGCCTGCTCAGCTCCTACAACACAATTGTTGAAAATAAGTATACAATTATACATAAGAAACTTGTTGTATAAATAAGATGAACTATACAACACAATTCTCCCAAATACTTCCTGTTTCAACAGACTTTTACACTAGCCGATAAATTAAATTTATGAAATACAGATTGATCTGCCAAAATAAAGTGCATACACATACCAAACCCAAATCAATCTGCGAGCCTGACCAAGCTTCAAGATATTTTCTAACACCCAAGCTGTAATTTTTGTAATTAGTATCTACATCAATATCCTGAAAAAACAAAAAGAGATGTATGAGCATTTTATATACATTAAGTGACAATAGGAAGAGGTGAGCCAATTAGTAACAGAAGCAGGCAGCACATATCACTAATTTAAAAGACAAGTAAATATTTAATTTGCCAGGAAGATTAGGCCACTAAATTCTAGACAAATTTTCATCGTTTTAGTTGTTTTTTTTTCTTTTTGATAATTTTTTTATTAGAATGATGAGAGATGCATTACATAGGAAAGGGGGCATTATATTTAACTGTCGACAAGACAATCAAAGAGGTACATCCCAAAACAAGAATATGACCCAACTAACATCCACCAATTGAAGCAAATTGTCAATTGTCAAATTTCATCCCTCAATATTAACAGGAAGAATCTCTTGGGAAGTTGCCAACTGGCTTTCAACAACAATTAGTAACTGCTTATAGTTCAACAAATTTGACATTTATAAGATTTTAAAGACATGAATTGATGGGTCAAATATACATGCCTCAAACATTCCACTCAAACGATCCTTCTTTGAATCCTGTTGTTTCCTTCGCCTTGAATTCCCCTCAAAATTGTCAAAATCTGACTTGATGCTGTATCAAGTTTTCTCCAACACATCTTCTAGGAAGTGCTCTGCCACAGGGTAAGTAAATCCCTGACATATATGTCCAAATATAATTAAAAAACATAGAAATACTTTATTTGCATTGAAATCCACAAATATAAATTGAAAATGTGAAATATAAAATAATGCATACCGGTATGTGCATTGTTGGGGCACTTGCAAAGTATTTAGAGAACATATCAGCATTAATGGTGGCACTCATCAGAATGAGACGCAAATCTGGACGCCTTGGAAGAAGGTCACGTAAAATTATAATTAAAAAGTCTTCATTCATGCCTCTTTCACGAATTTCGTCCACCAGCAAATGACTAACACCTATCAAGTCTGGGTCTTGTACCTATTTAACAACAAAGACGATAAAAACAAGGCCATTAGTTGCTAGGAAGAATATAAGAAAATCCCATATATGGATACAAAATTCTCAACTATATATTTTTCCTCTTTCTAATTAAAAATAGAAATTAAGTTATGGACCAATCTTGTAATAGCCTAACTATTCTATCCTCTCCTCACAGTATGAATTTTATGTTCAATACAAGCACCAGTGACACAATCAGCAAGCAGAAACAGTCCCAAAAACATAAACTAGGTGAAGGCTCACATTTAGTTTTATAAATTTATATCTAACTCATCGGATCACATGAGCATTTAGGACTAAAAAAGCACAAACTAACCTTATGTTGAAATTCATTTTTCTTTTATTTGGAATATTGGGGAAAACAAACAATTTTCTGAGCATTATACCATGTCATCACGAACTCTCACAAAATTCAAAAGCTTACGCTATTAGAAGAAGGCTCATAAATGGTTTTATATTTATTATACATATGAGACATGCAACCTCCCCTGACCCCCTTTCACTCCCCCTGTGCCAAAGAAAAACTTAGGAAAAATAGCATAGGGAACATCAAAACCTCAGACAAATACCAATGAGTGGCGATAGAAGAAAGACCGAAACATAAACAAGTTTAGACAGGAACTGGAATCTAAAAAACAGGAGACTTTCAGTTTGAGAAGAATCTAATATTACCAATTGCCGAAGTAATACACCAGTGGTGCAGAAAAGAAGGCGCGTTTCTGCAGAACGTTTAGATTCAAGACAGATTTGGTATCCAACTGCTTCTCCGAGACTCTCACCTCTTTCAGCAGATATTCAAGCTGCAACAGAAATTGCAGATACTCGACGAGGCTGAGTACAAATTATGTTGCAGTCAGCTCCGCCCAAACACGATATTTCTTCTTCTAGAATAAATTGTGGCAACTGTGTTGTTTTACCACAGCCTGTCTCGCCTGAAACTACTAATACCTGTGCAAACACAAGCCAAATTTTACGCTGTTGCAAAATCTAAGGTATAACTATAACCAATAATGACTGTAATTGATGATAATTCAGAAACAGTCATAAACAATGTAAAAAGAAGTCCAAACAGACAATGTATCATCCATATTCACAATGTATTCCACCCATAGATCTAGCAATAAAGTTTTCCTCTTCTACTTCCATGAAGATCTATAGATATTATTTCTTACAGACTTATTATGAATCAAATCAATGACTATGGTAAATAAGCCATTTTTGTCACAATAAATAGAAATATGTGCCCACCTGATTTTCGTGAACAGCTTTCAGAAACTCAGACTTCATTTTAAATGCAGGAAGCTTCTCCCTAAATGATTTCATTTCCTTCAAACTATCACTTGCCTGCACATAAATAATATCCCATCCTGATGTAAATTTAAAATAGAACATAAAGCAGTCAAGTAATTGGCACAAATGATGCAAACAGATTATATCAGATTATGGTAAAATTACTGACAAATGCTTAGGTACCTGTACAAGTTCTTGCCTTTCCTTGAGTGCAACACTAAGTTTCTCCTTAGAAGAATCAGCCTGTCGTGAAGAAACAGATTTTATAGTGGCCACAGATTGTTTATGTCCAAAGTCAGCTGATACAGAAGGCATACTAGATGGTGCTGCCCCCGTAGACTGTGAGCTATTCAAAAGATTTCCTACTCTTCTCTCGATGTCTGTGGACATTTTAATCTGCCGAAAACTTAAAATAGTTAGCACATTTCTCCATGCAGCAAGAAATAAGTAATCAAACATTGAAATAGGATAGATATACTCCACCTCCTTCTGTGTTGATCCATGACGCTCATCAAGATCTGCACGATAATCAGGCAATGGAACCTTGCTAATGACGAGAACCTTCCCCTTACTATAAGCATGGCTTTCTTTGCCCAAGTACAAATAAAACCATTAAGATGTTAGTTATAAAAAATCAGATTAATCTCAACATGTTCATGAGTACTGCTAATCTATGCTCAGTATGTAGCATATTCTATGCCAGAAATGATTATTTCCACAAATTCAATTGCAGTTAGGAATTTAGAAAGTTATGTTACTCGTTATAGTTGCCCAGCCCCTACTTCTAGATAACATAATACTGCTACCATAAGAACAATATGCACCTTAGGTTAGACAAAACATTGCCCAGACCAAGTACAGCACTCAAACAAATCCAAACCAAACAATGTTTGCTGTACCATTTGGTTCAGTGCACATTACAGCAACAACAACAAAAGAATTTCCATACCACAGGGAGGAAAAATCTAGCCAATAGTTTATAATTAAGTATAATATATTTACCCAAGAGCTAGTGGCACCAAGTCCTTTTGTGGACTACTTGATCCCAGTGTCAAATCCCAGCCAGGCCACTTTTACATGCATTTTAGCCTATAATCACCATCCTCAATTTCCACACCAGTTCATTTCACTGACCTCCCTTTCTAACCAATAATCACATAAACAGGACCTTTATTTTAATGTATGTTTTGCTAAGTTGCTAAAGCTGAAACTGTATAAAAAAATCTGCAACTTGTGAAACTAAAAATCTATGAATCATATTGTTGTTAATTGATGTGATCTGTAAGGAGCTGTGTTGTTTTGATTTATTGTTGACTGTAAATCATAACAAAAGAAATTTAGATTGTTATCTAATATATACTGTCATGTTAACACAACTGACAGATGGATATGTGTTCATACAAGAAAAGAGAGAATATGGAATGGCGTTACTTATACGAGAGAAGATTGGTGTAGCACCCATTGAGGAAAAGATGACAAAATCGGCTAAGGTGGTTTGGCCATATACAAAGAAGGCCACAAGAGGTGCTAGTTAGAAGAGTAAATAAAAAAGGACGTTGAAGGACATCATCAAGGAAAATCTTAGACTTAATAATATTTCTAAAACCTTGGTTTTTCACCGTGCTGAATGGCATCGTGTGAACTCGTGACTTGGCTTGTGAAATTCACAGAATGTGCAGCATGGAGCCTAATCCTCAAAAAGACCCAAACTTGAACACCCCTAATTCACACATCAGCATTAATGCAAAATTAAAGCAAACTACAACCAAAAAATTTGCAAAGCAGAATCAAACATTAGCCAAAGAAAAGGAAAACCGTTAGAAAAAACAAACTAAACTTTATTTCAAGTGATATTCGGAAAAAAAAAAAAACATCATATTAGGACAACAAATAAATTTGGCATAGTGAAGAGTTCATTTCACAAGGAAAACGATGAATTACAATTCACACCAAAAATAAAACTTTTTTCCCACAAGGCACATGAAGAAATAACAACCAATTAAAAACATAGTTTGTCTTACGTGTGCATGTATGCAGTCATAATCCCAATCAACCATTGATTTTCTTATCGGTAATGATACATGAACACCTACCGTGTAAACACCTAGTTGACACTGCTAATTTCTCTCTATCTCTCTTTTTGTCACATCATATCACCTATTATATATCCTCTTTTCTCTCTTCTATCTCTATATCTCTCAATGTGCATATAATAGGACATAGGTGTCCATGCATCATTTTCCTTTTCTTATCGATGATCGCACCTTCTCGTTTCTCTCCCTCCAAACCAAGGAAAATATAGTAAAACATCACATATACAATTGGAAGCATAGTCCCAACTAACTATCTAGTTGAATGATGAAGCAGTTAAAAGTATTTAGTGAACATACAAGTAGAGCTCATGCTGATAGGCCATATCAGCTAGGGTTTTCTGGTCTGCAATACTAAAGTTACGCTTAATCACCATCTCCTGCTCCCCTCCTCTCTTCATCTTCTCTATCTTATCCCACCACTCATTCTCATCCAACACCTCCTTCTGCAAAAAAAATTAAAAAGTTATTGATAAAATTAATCAAAATATTGTAACAAAAAGAATCAAAATATCAACCAAAGTCACCACAAAACATGCAGTGGCAGTGCACATTATCAAACACACGAAAGAAAGAACAAAACTTAAATACAGTTTCCTTGTGTCATTCTCCTATCAGAATTAGAGTTTCATCTCGATATTCCACATAATAAAAGTTCGCGTTAAAGGATTATACAAGTGAAACTTCAATTCTAATTGAAGAACAACACATCCAGAAGCAACTAAAGAACTATATCTAAGTTTTTTTGCCAAAAGAAAATACTACTACTACTACTACTAATAATAATAATAAGCTATGTACATTGACAAAATTTAAATTATTTATTTTGTTTTGAACTTTGCATTTGAATTTACCTCCGCTTGTTGTTGCCTCAGGCGCTCGGCGCGCCAGACAGGGTCCCACCACCTCTGCTCGCCGCGTCCTCCGCCGCCGCCGCGACCTACACCGCCTCCACGGCGTCCTCCGCAGCGACCGGCGGAGGAGGAGGCGCCCCTGCGGCCGCCCCCCTGGTAGTTGGGGCGGTAGGCCATGACGGAGGAGGAGATTCGAGGGTCGGTGGGGAAAAGTTTGGATGCGGACGGGTGTAGGAAGGTGAGAGTGAGGCGATGGTGGGTGGTGTAGAAAGTAGGGCGGAAGAGGCAGCGAGGCATTTATAGGAGGAACAGCGGGAATATGGTGAGGTAATTGTTTGACGGCAGGGGTTTATTTATTTAGTAAAAAATAACTTTTTAAAATGCTCCTTAAGTGAAAAAAAATAAAATAAAATAAAATAAAATCTTGAATTCAATTTATAGTTCCTTATTCATAGATAAGGAAATAAAATATTTGTTTTGTTTGAATAAAAAAATTTCATTCCCAAGGAAGTGCATATTTTATCATAATTTTTTTCCACAATGATATAGAACAATAATATCATTAAGTAGATACACTAATCACTTTAAATATAAGAAGTTGAGTAAAGGGATTGGTCTGATTGGAGAGGGAAAAAAATTGAATTACAAATATTTTTTAAGTATATCTATTTTTCCAAAGAAATAGATAAGATATCCAACACAGTGTCATGTTGATACCACCAAGAATAGTAAAAAAAACCAAAGGAAAAAAAAAATGAAAAAGTGGATCTTGCCCACACTGGACATGGACGAAGTGTCTCATGATGTTCTAAACTAACACTTTAATGGGCAAATAGTCCAACCCTTGGAACATATTACAATTTCATGTGGCAAAGAGTCGACATCGATATACCAAACCTTCTTGTCGATGTGAGCTTTTAGGGAAGATCAGACAAACATTTTGAATTGTTAATTCATTTTCAGATATGGCTTAAAATCAATAATTCATTATCTGATGAAATTTTTTGTTCTAATACTCTTATCTGAGAGTTATCAATATTATCAAATATGTTTTATTAAGTTTATTAACATTATTTTTTATGTATAATTAGTCAAAATTATTATTTTTTTAAAATTATCAAAATTTATAAATTAAAAAATATTTAATATATAAATATTTTTAATTTAAAATATATAATTAATTTGAGTAAAAATAATTTGTATATTAAAATTAATTTATAAAAAATTATGCAAATAATTTATATATTAATTTATGATATTTAATTATAAACTGGTAAAATGAAGATAAAAATAATATATGTAAATTATTCAAAATAAAAACATATAAAATGATATAAAATAGAATTAAAAAGATTTATGTATTAAATATTTTTTAATTTATAAATTTTGATAATTTAAAATAAATTATAATAATTCTAGGCTAATGATACATAAAAAATAATATTAATATATTTAACTAAATAAAGTAAGTGTGTTAGTGATTTATTATCTTTTTATGAATAAAGGATCATGAGCTCAATTTCTATTAAGATACTTTTTATTTTTCACTTTATTTAAATTTTTTTTACATAAACATCATGTCAAACTTTGAGACTATGCGAATATTTATATTATTATTTATTTGAGTAAATATGTTAATTTGATCAATTTTCATTCTAATCTAAATTTCATCATTTGTAATCAAAACGGATAATTTTAGTTACATAAACAACTTATAATTCATTATTGAATTTATTAGAAGAATACACCTTAACATTCATGTTCAAGCTTTGTAAAAAAAAAAGTTATTGAGCTAAAATAATAAGAGTGAGTTTTGATGAGAAAAATAACGTATATAATATGCATATAAACATTTTTGAAGAGTCAAAATTTGTAAACTATCTCACTCTATTAGGAGTAGGAATAGGCCATAGGACCTATGGCCAAACTTACATAAAGGCCAAGTTTGATCAAGCTTTTTCAAAAAACAAGCCACACTTTGACCTTTATTAGACCAGGCCAAGGCTTTTATAAAAGCCTATATGGATTAAAATATTAGATTTTAGGCCATTTAAAAAGTTTTTAAAGCTAAACAAACTGACCTATTTGTGGTTGAGGAGGATATCAAGTGCAAAAGATAACTTTTTTGTGGAATATTAGAAGATTGTAAGGAAGTAGGAGTCCATTTTGCTATAAAAGTCAAGATATCAGTAACTTAAGAAGGGTGACAAAAATTTCAAATATTTTCACACAACTATTAAATGGAGAAGGATGAAGAATTCAATAAGAGGTTTATTAGTAAATGGTAAATGGGAGGAGGATCTAATAGTGGTTAAAGAGAATTTGAAGTGTTCCTTTGAGAGGAAATTTCAAGATGAGGGGGGGATTAGACCAAGGTTAGGGGGTTAAAGAGTCGTTCAAACCTATAACTATTATGGAGAATGATGTGCTTGTTGGAAAGTTGGAAGAGAGTGAGATTAGAGAAGCAATATGAGACTGTGATAATAACAAAAGTCTAAGTCCATATAAATTTAACTTTAAGTTCTTTAAAAAGTTTTGACCAACACTAAAAGATGATGTGTTGAAGGTTTTTGCTGACTTTTATGAACATAGTGTAATCCCAAGGGGGTCAACTCCTCCTTCAATACACTTGCTCCAAAAGTTGATGGCCTATAGGAGCTTGATAAATTTAGATCAATTTCTCTCATTGGAAGCTTGTAAAAGATCTTAGTAAAGGTCTTATCATCTTATTTAGGAGGATAAGTAGAGTGTTTGATGGAGTTATCGATGGTAGGCAAGGAGCTTTTATAGGTTGAAGGAATTTGCTTGATGGGGTGGTTGCGGCTAGGGATGAGAATAGGTCAAGCCGCTCATAGGGACCTATGGCCTAGCTTGGTCTATTTAATAAAAAGGTTAGCTTTGGTTTTTTAAAAGGCTTG
Source organism: Glycine latifolia (assembly GCA_013407115.1). Lineage (NCBI taxonomy): Eukaryota > Viridiplantae > Streptophyta > Magnoliopsida > Fabales > Fabaceae > Glycine > Glycine latifolia. The sequence goes on from CM023950.1 coordinate 9,890,187, forward strand.
GGCTTATCAAAAAAGGCTATTAAACCTAATAGGTTGACCATTTTATTCATTTAAATATAATAAAAATTTATATATATATATATATATATATATATATTATACTTTTATATTTAATATCTTAATAAGTTAATAATCTTTTATCATAAATAAAATAAATATTTGAGATGAAAAGATCTTTAAATAGACTAATAGACCATACCAAACTTTTAAGAAGGCCAAACCAGGCCTAGAAAAGAGCCTTTGACAAACTTATAGGTCGGACCTATTTATGCAAAGTCTGGCATGGCCTATTCCCACCCCTAGTGGTGGAGGAACCCAAGAGGGGGAACAAGGAATGCTTGATCTTCAAAGTCAATTATGAAAAAATTTATGATTTAGTATCATGGTTCTTCTTGTATTATATGATTCACAAACTTGGCTTTTTGTGGTAAATGGGTGGGATGGATGGACCTGTTAGATTCAAGTGTCAGAAGAATCAGAAGACAAGAAGTATTTTGATATTTGATTCATGTCCACTCATGTGAAGATGGCATTTGTAATTTTTTCCTTTTTGTTAAGCTTGGTTCATTAAGGTTAAAATCTAATAATCCTTTGCAGTTAATAAAGAAATCAGACATGCATGCATTCATTCATAGGATAAGAATCATATTAGCATATGCAATTGATTAGAAATACATTGATAAGTTTAAACTAGCATTAAAGATGTTTTCTTACTAATGTAATCAATTACATGGTAAAATAATCGATTACATAAGGCATCTGCATAATCCTGTTTAGCATATGAACTGGTTTAATCGATTACCAAATAATCGTAACCGATTAAATGTGCTATATAGTAATATGAATACTTCAGGCGTAATCGATTAAAACACATTATAATCGATTATCTATGCTTGTGATTAAAACTTGTATTTCTGGCGTAATCGATTACATGGTCAAATAATCGATTACTTTGTTCGTTCAAGATTTCCAGAAATATCATGAACAATTTAATCGATTAAATACACGTAATAATCGATTACACGTGTTAAAATAATCGATTACATAAACGAAATAATCGATTACAGTCTGTTAAATCTGTTTTTTTATAAATAGGCAAGCAGTATCTCAGAAAAGAGAGATTGATTTCGAGAGCTTTCATTCATACAAGTGTTTTAATAGTCTCTGAGTGCTCCAAAGTGTTAAAAAGAATCATTTTGATTGTGTTGTTCATATGAGTTAGAATCATGAAGCTTGATTAAGAGAAGGAGTTATTTTGTGATCATTCATGCATTGAGCTGTGTCAAGATCAATCAAGAAAGCATTTCATTCATCACCTCAGGTTATAAAATTCGTGTATATCCTTTTTGCTGCAAAGGAATATAAGGTGATATCCTTCTTGAACATCAAGTTTTGTTCTTTGTAATTTTCTTCTTTTATTTTCTGGAATTTGTGTTGAATTTTTCCATGTAACAGTTGAGTTTCTTTAAAGCATTACTAGAAAGGGTTTTTTAGTGGGTAGAACTGAGTAGTGTTCTCAGGTTCTAGGTCTTTTGATAAATCTAGGGAGTAGATTTAGAGTTTTGCCTAGGGTGGGTAAAAGAGACCTTGTTGATTGCTTGTAAAGAATTAAAATCTGTTAGTGGAACTCTAATCTGGTTTGGATTAGAAGACAAACTGGATGTAACCTCAGTGGTTGGAGGTGAACCAGTATAAATTTGTGTGCAGTTATGATTTGAGTTACATTTCATTTAATTGCTTGAGATATTATTTTGTGTATCAACTCAAACTTTGATTCAACACAAGAGTTAATTGATTGGAGAAGAAAATTGTTTACTAAATTTGTTTTTGATTTAAGATACGATCCAAGTTAATTCTTCCGCTGAGTTTTGATTTTCAAGAAAAAATTAAAAAAAGGGTCAAAAACCAATTCACCCCCCCCCCTCTTGGTTTATTGGATTAGGTATTCATTGTATTTTCAGGACCGGCTTAGAATCATGTACTATTTTTGTGTTGATTAATGTGAGCTCAACTACATAATTCAAGCCACAAAGAAAATCAAGACAAAGTGACCAACTTGCACCTTTCATTTTCCTTATTGTGTTTAAAGGTCTTAGTGGCATATGAGGCAAGATGTGGAAAAGGCTATGTTTGAGAGTTATATATGGTGCATAGTAGATAACTATAAGACTAATATTTGGAAAGAACTATGTATTAAGGATAATTAAAATCCTTATATTTCCTTAATGATTCCCACCAAATTTGAAAATTTAATAGTCAACTCTTTTATTATTCATGATGCACACTTATGACATGTTGATTTAATTGAATATATTTTCAACCAAAGAGATGCAAAGGAGATCCTCAATATTTCTTTGTTGAACACTTCTACTTCAAACCAACTTCTATGGACATTCAACACATATGGTAGCTATATTGTTCGTACAACATACCATAGTCTTATGAGTTATATTACTCAAAATGATCATCTCAAAGTGCGAGGAGATTGAATGCAAATTTGAAACATGTTAATTCCTCCAAAAATTATTTCTATGGCAAATTTTGAGGGATTGTTTGCCAACCAGTATCAAGTTGTAGTCCATGAAAATTACTTGTCCACATGAATGTTGTTTTTGTTCTAATGTGGAGAACATGACATTTATTCTTTGGTTGTGAGCATGCTCATACTATCTTGAAAATGGTGGGTCTTTGAAATTTATTGCAACAAAAAGTTGATGTAGTTGAGGACATTTGTGATCTTCTTTTTGATTTACTTAGGTTTTTTCTAGTTGGATTGTAAGCATAAGATAACTATTATTTTATGGTGCATTTGGAATAAGAAAAATCATAAAATATGGGAGTCAATAATTGAGCTACTGTTGCAAGTTTTAATCACATTTACTCTTCAATATTATGTTGAATGGAATTAAGAAAGTGGCCAACATGAACCACCACATCAAGTTGTTAATCAACCTATTCTATCATGACAACCTCCAAATCATAGGTTATTAAAGTTAAATGTTGATGCATCAATTTTCCTGCACAAACTTGCTTTGGTATTGGAATGTGCATTCGTGATGAGGGTGAGCATTCATAAAGGCTAAAACTCAATGGCAACCTTGTAACACCCTATATAATTACTCTAACTTAAATTCATTTTTATTACAACAATATGAGTAATTTTTTTGTGATTAAATTAAATATTTATTATGTTTATTTGACAATGAAGGAATAGTAAAATAATGTGTGTCATATGTCATTGGGAAATCAATGTTTGAATATATTATTATATAAAGAACCATGGTCTTTCTTTCCTTGAGACATCCATGTTCATTAGTACCATAATCAAATCGTGCTAGAATATTTAGTTAAAGGAAACTACAACATATATTATGTAAGGAGTTTTTATAATACAACCATAGTTGGTAAAAACTACTCCTATTCATCACCTTATGTTAGATAAAAGTAAATGGTCTTTTTTTATAATCATTTTCTCATATTTCTACTTCATTTTTTACATCAAAGGGGAGAAAATGTTGTGGAGTGGATTGACTTGGTTGGTTGGCAAAAGGGTAAAAGTCAGAGTCGAAGGACCATATAGAATAACTGGTGTCAGGTGATTGGGAAGAGTAATAGCATAGAATCCCTGTCCAATAAAAGTTACCATATTATTCTTGACGTTCATAGCCCATTGCATGCCTGGAAAAGTAGTGTGGATCAAAGCTGAAAAAGGGTCGAGCGTGTTTCCATTCATCTATTTAATTAGATAATTTAATTTTAAAAAAATAAGGAATGAGAACAAATACCATATAGGTCAATTAAAATATAACCATTCAAACATACACAATTAAATGATGCATGATACTATCATAAATCTATAATATTGGTTCAAGAATGATAATGTAAAGGGCCCAATAAAATTCTAATCCATGAACATATCACCGATTAAGAATTTGCAGTGACTAATAATGATAAATGTGTTGTACCATGATTAATATGACACAAGGGGGTCACCACTTGGTCTAAATTTACACTCATTTAAACCCCTAAGTAATAAAAACCTCCACGTACACATTCTAGTCATCAATTTGTAAAGTATAAACAATGTGTCATGATAATGCTCATACATAGTTTGATTTAATACTACATCCATAATTCAATCACACATTAATTTGTATCCAATTCCTTTATATGAAAATTAATAAACTTCTTTGCGTAATCAAGTAACTAAGACTTAATTTTTTTTCCAAGGCACACACAAAAGAAGACCAAACAATTATAAAAGAAAAAAAGAGTAGAATTTGAGAGTTTGATATTATTTATTATTATATATCTCTCTTGTGTAACGTTAACCATGTTTAAGATAAAAAATAAATTATATTTATAGAATTAAATTTATAAAACAGGAGTTTAAAGTGTTGTGATACAAAAAAAAAGATTAGTTAAGTAGAATTTAGCAAAATGGATTTAGTAACAATTAGAGGGATGAAATAAAGGGTTAGTAATAATTAAGCGCATAAAATAAAACAAACAAGATGAAGTGAGTAATAATTAGAAAGGTTGGATAAAAGGTTAGTGATACTAACAGTAAAAGAAAAATTAACAAGATGAAGTTATTAATAATTAGAGAGATTAAATAAAATGTTAGCGATATTAATAATTAGAGAGATTAAATAAAATGTTAGCGACAAACTACGTGACAGTAAGTAGAAAAGAAAAATTAGTAAGATGGGGTTAGGAATATCCCACTCAACGACCAAAGTTATATTTCCTTATTTTAAAATACCATAATAAATGTCTTCTTCCCCTCCTATAAAGAAAATGACGGTAAAGCAAAGTCAATTCTCAATCTACCAGTTTTCTTTGGAAATAGACATAATTTTTTTGTTATGCCTTTGTTTTGGGGACCACTTCTTCCCCTATTTATATTGTTCCTCAAGGTTGATTGGGTATCTTTATTATATTTCATTATTCTTTTTATTATGTTACCATAGCACATGATGATGAGGGTTAGCTATTTTTCACACAAAACATGGTTCATCCACCTTGCAAGGCTATGACCTGCTCTAATAATGAGAGCTACTATCAGTTGGTTTAGTTGAGATTAAAACTCAATTCATAAAATTGTGTTCATCTCATAGTTTGTTTTGCCCCTTTTTAGTTAGTTCCCAATTTGTCCCATGAATTATCCTTAGTTTTTACTAGTTAGCTGGCAAGCCATGTGCAAGATAATTATAACGTTGCCACTTGCTTCTAAATATAATGGCATCGTAAGATATATAGTGAATAGAAACTGTAACGTAAATATAGATAATTTCTTGGTTATTTTAATTTCTCAATACTAATTAATATTTTTACGTCCATTTTCAATTCAGATTTTTTTAAGTATTTATTTATTTTCTTATCCAATCCATCATCATCATCATCTTTTTTAACTAGTTTTAATTCAAGTATAATAAAGCTTACTTACATATTTTTAGATTCATATCATAATTTATTCTTTTACATAAAATTCTTAATTAAAAAAAACAATTCAAAGCAAAATTTTAAATTCTTTCTTATCACACTAAAGAATTAAAATAATGTTATATATATGAGATTGCTAACATACACACATGTTAGAGTATGTTAAAATTTTACACAAATATTTTAAGACAGATATGTCCATAATTTTTTTTGTTCCAATCAATTCTAAAATGTATATTATAATCATTTCAGATATTTTATTTATAAATAAATAAATTTGTTCTTTATACTCTCTCTCCCAGAACCCTCACGTCATTTTCTTCCTCTCACAAACTCATCTCAAAATCTATAGAGTTATCATGTAAATGTAATGTAATAGAGTCAACAAATATAACCAGGAGACAAGAGCTCAAAACTCATGTACGGGATAGCAATTAATTTTATTCATCAAGAAAGTAATAGAGCTAGCGAAAAGATTGCTCCAATTGAAGACTTATGGTTGTGTCGTGATTGTGCTTCTGCATGAACGATGTTGTGCATTATGGTTGCACGAAAACATAGTAGAGAATGGGTGATTGAGGGTCTTGACGTGTGTCGGGCTTATGGTGCGAAACATATTGTTTGGGACAGTGTTTTAAAACTCGGACCGACTCGGCCGGTCGGACCGGTCGGATCGTGACTCGGTGGCTAGACCGGGTCGAGTCTGGCATCGGATCGGCCATGCTTTCAACTTGGTTCGACCCGGCTGGTTTCATGGTTCAACCGTTGACCCGACGAACAGGATCGGGTCATTGTTAAAAAAAATCTTCTTCCTCTGCAGCGTATCCGTCGTTTCCCTTTAAGCACTCACGGTGGGTGGTGGTGGTGGGGTTGGTCTGTTCGTGAACCGGACTCGACCGTCTCCGTAGTGCTAGAATCGTTGTTCCCTCTTCATCTTGGTGGTCCATTTTCTCTGAACAAGAACCTTCCTACTCTTTAGTTTCATTAACCACTGAATTGAAGCCACCTCTTACTTCGAATGTAAATGTGGCAAAGCCCAATTCCCATCACAATAACACAAAAGTAGTAACGAGAGTTTCCATGGTTTCTCAATAATTTTAGGTGGGGGGTGGGTGGGGGTGGGGGAGGCACTTCCACGGGTGAGGGGGGGGGGGGGGTGGAGGGTAGAGCAAGGATTTGGGGAGTGAGGCTGAGGATTTGTTTTTGGTTTTGGGAAAAGGTGGGGCTGGGGTAGCGTGCGTGTACAGGGAGAGGTGGGTCTCTGCAGCATTTCAATTTCCAAGCAAGGTAATGTAAATGGTTTTTTCTTTTCTTTAAATAATTTGATTTTTAAATCAAGTGATAATTTTTTTTAGTGGGAAAATCTATGAATGGTGGATAAGTATTGTATATACTATATAAGAATGAATTTTTCTTTGTTTCTTAGGTACATAAAATCTATTTTCAAAATATTCATAAATTGTTAATAATATTAATATAGAATAAAAGTAAATTGAGTATAAGTATAAATTATTGGATAAAAATTAGTATTCTATAATTTTGGATTGATGATTTTTTTTCTTTAATTCAAACTTATATAATTTATGTTTATTATATTTGTTATTTGTTTGTTTGAATTAGGACAATGTTTTTTTTTAACATTTTGGTATCTAATTATCTATGACTCTATGTTATGAAATAATATTAATTTGTGATTTTTTAAATATTTTAAGGCGTTGTCATGCGGGTCAATCGGTTCGACCACTAGTTCAACCACTGACTGGGTCATGCGGGTCAATTAGTGACCCACCAGTTCGACCACTGATCCAGTGACCCAGTACCCTAACCGGGTCAGTCACCAGGTCGGTTTTTAAAACATTGGTTTGGGATGTGGTGCCTTTGATGCAGTGCAAAACGGGGTTAGGGAGGAAGAAGAATCGACATTCAGATGTCATGCGAAGAAGGATTGGATAGTGTGAGGTTGTGGATAGGGGAGAAAAATTTTATTTTTTTAACATAATATTTGAAATGACTATAAAGTCCATTTTAGATTTGACTGAAACAAAAGAAAATACGGGCATATATGTCCTGAAATGTTTGTGTAAAGTGCTAACATACTTTAACGTGTGTATGTTAGCAATCCCTATATATATATATATATATATATATATATATTTCAGTCAAATAATGACAACAAAAATCTAGGACATTATAGACATGACCTTCCAAATTCAAAAGAAGTTGAAGCTTGAGGTCTCCTTTAAAGACTACATTGAATTCAAGAACTAGGTTATTAGAATATTTCTATAAAGTTGATTGTAAGCTTGCCATTGAGGAATTATCACATTCTATAGGAAATAAGACAAATATGCAAATCATCCTTTCAAGAAAATGGTTGCAATGTTTTTAAACATGGTTGGTCATGGAGTAGGCAATAGGATGATACATGAAAGGTTTCAACATTAAAGAGAAATTGTAAGTATGAATTTCCATTAAGTATTAGTTGCATGTCTTAGATTAGCCTTTAATTACATTAAGCCACAAGATTCTGGGTTCCGTGATGTCTACAAAAATTAAAGACAACCTACGATATTGGTCATTTTTCAAGGATGCTATAGAAGTAATTGATGGTACTCATATCCGAGGTGTAGTTAGTCCTAATGAACAACCTAAATTTATTGTAAAGAAAGGACATCCAACACAATATAATGGTTGTGTGTGATTGGGATATGTGTTTTGTCCTCACAAATCTTTTCATGAATTTTCCACATCCACCTCCAGGTATTTGTTATAATTACAATTTATTTATATTTTCATGAATTCATGATTTACATGATAATAATTTCATTCTTTTTTAAGTATATATTACTTAGTTGGTACTGGTTATCCAATACCAATATAATAATTGGTCCATATAAATGTGAATGTTATCACCTTTCATAATATAGGTGCTCATTGGATTTGTAAACTAGAATGAGTTCTTCAATTATTATCATTCAAGTTTGGTGAATACAATAGAAAAGACTTTTGGGGTATGTAAAAGTGGGTTTGCAATTTACATTTTATCACTAAGTTCAAATTAGACATACAAGTACAAATAGTTATTACAACAATAACTATACACAACTTCATTAGAAGAAAATCTCAATTATTAGATTTTGAATTCCATCATTATGAAGATGAAAATATAGTTGAAGATGAGAATGATGATCATATTGGTGAAAATCTACCCTTTATCTTGAACCCTGATCTCTTTAATAAACGTAAATCTTGTTCGAGACTCAATTCAACATCAAATTAGAGTGCATATATATACTTAATTAGTCATGTATTTATATTTCAAAATTATATTATATTTATCCTTGTACTTGAATTTGGAAAATATAGAATTAATTGGTTTTATTTTTCTTTATCTATTTTGTTGTACTTTGATCAATCTTGTATATATTTGCACTTATTATATCATAGTTAAAAATATATTTCCTATGTAAAAATATTATAATCTTGTTTGTAATTTAATTTATAATTTCACCACCAATTTTAATAATCTGTAACAACAACAATAACAATATATTATCAATTCAAATATAACTAAAAAATATTCATGTTATATTATAAAATTCATACCCATTTTAATAATTACACATTTAAAAGTTATTTTCATTATTATCATCTAAACAAGTTTCCATTTTGATAAAAGTATTTTTGGAATAAAGATATTCAAACAAAAATCAAGTTATATTAAACTTACTTTTTTACTAAATTTCAGTTTACAAAGTTGATTTCAACTCATCTTAACTTTCTAACTATAATTTAAACACATGAAATCATTCTTCCAATGATCCCTTTGAAATTTAAGAGTATCTCATCTTTGGCCAATCTTTCACTTCCCCAACTTAATTTATAAAAAATATATGCTCTATATTATTTTGAAATTTATATGTAATTTTTTTAGAGAGACACTTACTTTTTTTGCCAAATAGAAAAAGGTTTTTGAGTAGGATAGAGAATTGAGTATTTATCTAAAAGGAAAATCAGAATATTACATTGAGAATAATATTTCATATAGAGGTGAAAGGAAAAAGGGTTTTTCATGTAGGGTAATCCTACGTTAGGGGTCTAATACTATACTCAAGTATTCTATTTTGTCTTCTTGTTGCAAACGATTTTGGAGAGAAAGCCCGCTAGTCATTTTCGCTCTCTCGCTTCCCCCCTTCTTGCTTAGCTAGTCTTTTTATATGCAATTCATAACATAATGAATGACAGAAATTGTTGCAATATTAATAATAAAAAATGAAAAAAACAATTTATAACAACAACTTAAATATCAAGTAAAGATCACCATTTTGCATGCAATAGATATGTACCATCAACTATTACCTAAAACAATTGAATAAAAATAAATTAATAAGTAACAAGTAAAACCACAAAACTCCTCCAAACTTGCTTGAAAAAACATCTTTTTTCTCTCCCTTTTATCTTATGGTATTGTTTGTTTTGGTTAGAATCACATCTCATGAATGTTCAATTTTATCGAAGTTGGGCACCATTCCATCCACATATAAGCAATCATCTTTTAAAAAAATCACACCTTTACAAAAGGGCTAAAGTCGGGCGAGACAATGAAAATCAAAGAAAGTGCATGTAGTGACCAAATTCATGGGTCTTCTCTGCTTCAACCCTTGTCAAAGTTGTTGACAATGGAAAAGGCAATCGGGAAGGCCATGGTGCTGGAGAAGAGCTACGAGTAGGATTGACAATCACCAATGATGTTAGTGTTAAGGAAATTAGAGATGTCAATCATAGAATCAAGTTGACATCACCAACGATAGAGTAGAAAGCCTTCATGGAAGGGACGCACTGAGAGCATGATGGTGGGCAAAAGAGGCGATGATGTGCCGATGCCAATACTTGAAGTAGAAATATCTGTGTTGTGCAAATTGAACAATATTATAGAGGCACAAGTTTTATGTTAAGGAAGAGGGATTAATTATATCATTTAATATAAAATGAAAATCGTTACTTAATGTCATAGGGTTCATTAAAAAAAATGAAAATATATTAAGCAAATGAGTTGTATATATGAGATGCAGAAGTAATTAGCTCTTTTTTTTAATCAATTTTAAAAGTTTAAAAATGGTTAATCCAACACACTAACAAGCCTAAGGCACCTAGTTATAAGTTCATTTTTGATGGATTAAAACGAAGCAACTCAAAGAAATAATTGAGTTGAATACTCCTTAACTTGGCCACTCTTTCAATCAATTTCATTTTACCACCCATATAATATTAAATAACCTTTGTTAATAAAAGAGACTAAATTAATCAAGATCCACGTCTTTCAAGAATTTATAATCAATTTGTGACTATGAGGTTTGCCTCTTTATCTTCTAGGGACCAAAATCACGTTTTTTTTTATTTATTTTTTTACCAATTCTCTTTTATTTATTTATTTAGTTTTTAACTAATAAAATAATCGTGCATTAATTTATATATATTTTTTATATTAAAACATTTTGTAAGTAATAGTAATACTATAATTTTTTTCCCGTTCTTCTCCGTTAGTTATATTTGTAAGAAGACTAACGGTTATGTAGTTTTAAATCTTGGTAAATGGAGAAGAATTGATTCTAAAAAATTATGATAGTTGTTGTTTCTAAAAAATTATGATATTTCAAAAGCAAATGGAGAAGAATTGATTTTATTTGATTAACAAAGTAGAATTGCCCGTATAATGTAAATAAGATACTATAAATTATAAATTCTATATTCAACTACTTTTACTTAAGGGAATTTTTTTTTCTACAATCAATTTTATTCGCCACATAATTAATTTTCTCTGATAAAAAAAGAGTCTAAAACATGTTATCAAGGTCTCTCAATATTGATTTTAATAATCCTAAAATTGATTATGAAAACAAACTAAATGAACACTGAGTAGGTAAGATTAAGATATTTCCTCCTTATGTTTGCTTCACCCCCCCCCTCTTTAATACTAGTAATAATAAACTAATCATCGATAGTTAATGCAAAACAAACCCGCAATGCCTTTCTGTTTACGCTTACAGAAGTGGTTGAAAACTTAAGTACGAATAATATTACCGTGAAAGGGCTCTTTCCTCTCTTAACTTATCTTAGCCCCATTCCAAACGCCCTATTTCACTTTACGCTTAAGTAAAATAGAAATTTTAGTACACAATTAGGACAACGTTATATTATTTTATACTTTTACCACATATATTTTTAAGATATGTATACATAAATAATATATGTATTGAAAGTATAATTATTTTATATTATTACTATTCAATAATAATTTTGTTGAATTTTATGATAAATAATATTTTAAAAATTTTCTAAAACTTTTTACAATAATAATATATAAAAGTTAAACTCTTTTAAAAAAGATTAAATTTTTAGCATGCTATTATTTTTAAATAACACACAATTACATATTCAAGATTTGAATTCGAGATCTTTAATTAACTTAAAACAACCTCACATAAGTTGATCTAAGTGTTTAATGATTTTAATTTATGTATATGAAAAAATATTTGTTGGAATATGTTACCCTTAAATAAATCTCAATATCTCAAAGAATTAGTCATTAACTTTTGATTAAAAGATATATTGATCCACCTAAAAAATCAAATTTTATGATTTACAAGAAAAAGATTATCTATTCTCAAATAAAATTATATAATCAACTCATAAATAAATTTATTAATTTTTACAATAACTAATTAATGGTGATCATATGAAATTGTAAAACTGATACATTTTTATATAATATCCATTTTTAAAATAAATACTTATTTTGGTGTTTAAAAGTATGGTACCATCCATAAATTGATACCTTAAAAATAGAAAAAGTCAAATTTAATTTTTAAATATAATTAAATTTGTGAAATCATTCGATCATTAGATTAATTTGATAATAAATTATATTTTTTAAAAATCAATTTAATATTATATTATAAAATTTAAAAATCAATTTATCATTAAATTATTCAGATCATTGATTCATTATACTTTTTTCATATTTAAAAATTAATATTTTTTTCATGGTAACCAATCTGTGATCGTTTCATACATTGGACTATCAAAATATTTATCTATTTTTTTATAAAAATAACAAAAATGAAAAAAAAAATTGTGATCGTTAATCAATAATCACACTTGCCTCACCCTTCTTCTCCCCGAAAAAGAAAATTCCGACGCGCTTGCATCGTTCACCGGTTCAAACCGATGTCGAGCTCTCTCTTTCTCATCCACGTCATCGATAACCCCATGCTGACTTTTCTTCCTGACACTCTCTGTCTACGCGGTAGTAGTTGAATCAAATTGAATCCATCATAATAATAACCCTATGAACACAACACACCACGATCATCATCTCTCTTTCTCTTCAATACTACTCTTAACTCATTGTTCTCTCTCAAAATCCATTAGAAACCAAAATAAGCAAATAAGAAGAAAGAAACAATGAACGACTTGTTCTCAGGTTCCTTCTCTCGCTTCCGCAGCGACCAGTTATCCCCGAACCGCCACCACGACATCGAGATGGGCGCCGCCGCCGGTGGCGCCCGCGGTGGCGAGGTGAACCTCGACAAGTTCTTCGAGGATGTGGAAGGCGTGAAGGAGGAACTAAAGGAATTAGAAGGCTTAGCGCAGAGTTTAAGAAGCAGCCACGAGCAGAGCAAGACGCTGCACAACGCGAAGGCGGTGAGGGACCTGCGATCGCGCATGGACGGCGACGTTTCGGCGGCGCTGAAGAAGGCGAAGCTGATCAAGCTGAAGCTCGAGGCGCTGGAGCGGTCCAACGCCGCGAACCGTAACTTGCCTGGATGTGGACCGGGTTCGTCCTCGGATCGGACCCGGACCTCCGTGGTCAACGGTTTGAAGAAGAAGCTGAAGGATTCGATGGAGAGTTTCAACGAGATTCGCGGGCTTGTTTCGTCGGAGTACCGCGAGACCGTGCAGCGGCGGTACTTCACCGTCACCGGCGAGAATCCCGATGATAAGACGCTCGATCTCTTGATCTCCACCGGTAAGGCTTCGTCTCGGATTTATATATTTATTTATTTAATTTAATTTTGAATAAGGTTTTAAATATCAGTGGCCATTTTTTTTTTTTGATATTTTGGGAAATTGCATACAAATGCGGCTAGTCCAAATTGGGGTCACAAGACAGTTAAAATACCTTGACGTTGCAGCCTAAATTACCATTCTTGACCTTTTTAAAACCTTTTTTGTTCCTAATTTGATCTAATTTGGGAAAATTAAATTTCATTTCATTTTCATTACGTCATAGTCACCAGATCATTGCTTACTACTCCTCCAAGTAGCAACGAGCTTGGTTCCTTTAAATACTGTTCTAATCTTGTAAAATGTAATAAATGGCAAGAATGAAAAAAAAATGGCCTAATTAGGGTTTTGATTCCTTAAATGGTCCATGTGATTCCAAACTCTAGTCTGTGAAGCTCTATTCTGTCCTCACGAGTTTAAGTTTGGGTTCAATTTTGTCTAAATCTGATTTGATGCTAGTTTGGGAGGTCCTATAATAATCTGTGCTTTTCCCTTTATTGCAGGTGAGAGTGAGACCTTCCTTCAGAAAGCCATTCAAGAGCAAGGCAGGGGTAGAATTCTGGACACCATCAATGAGATTCAAGAGAGGCATGATGCTGTCAAAGAGATAGAAAAGAATCTCAAGGAGTTGCACCAAGTGTTCCTTGACATGACAGTGCTGGTGCAACATCAAGGTGAGCAATTGGATGATATCGAGAGCCATGTGGCAAGAGCTCATTCGTTTGTGCACACCGGAGCCGAGCAGTTGCAGACTGCACGAAAGCACCAGAAAAACACCAGGAAATGGACCTGCTACTGTATTATACTTCTTCTGGTGATCATCTTGTTTGTGGTGCTCTTCACTGTGAAGCCGTGGGAAAATAACAGTAGTGGTAGTCAGCCTACACCAGCTCAAACACCTCCATCACCTCCACCTCCTGTCAATGCTTAACCTTAGGGATTACGAGTCTATATTTCATGAAGCATATTGATTTCATTTATTTTGATTTGAAGATTGAGATTTTATATTTTGGGATCTAGCACGGGTGAGAGAAAAATGGATTGGCTTATGACTTGCGAGGAAATCTGTTAGGGTGACCAGTAGTTTCATTTCAATCTTGGGGAAGGGAATGGCTGGTTGTTCTGTCGAGGTAGGTTTTTGGACATCATTATTTTGAGCATCCTATTCTTTTTCTGTAAGTAACTTATCAGTTTGAACAGTTTCATTGCTGACTGATGGTTTATATAATATATATGGGATCTTTCCCTAAATATGATGTACAGTATCTTACTCTTCCTTTATGCTATCTTAATATTACCTTATTAGTCATTTCTCTTCTCTTTGTGAGAGTCCATTGAACTTAGTGGCAGAGCTGTGTGCCAATTATTCCAACTGATGATGAGTATGTTAATTACTACTTAAAAAATAGTATCAGCAGCACTTGCAAGTATAAGGCAAAAGTTCAATTCAGTTTAAACTGAATCTGTTGATATTATTATATTGTCTACACTTCTAGTGGTTTTGGAACTATAAGATAAAAAATATTAAACTTCAACAAATTATGAGGGGGTATCAATGTACATCTCCATAATTTGTCATCAGTAGAACAGGTTAAAACAAGTGTGTGGAGAATGATGATGGTGGTAAAGGGACATATTTATAGATTTATCAGAGGGTTTTTATTTGTTTATCTATAAATCACTTTAGACAAGCAAGCTGTAATATTTTGTTTATAGTGTCCTTGAGGTTGAATTTTTAATAGGAAAGTGGTGAAACGAATCTTGTGAATGTGTAGCAATGTAGACTTTCAGTGTAATTTTTATTCTGCTTTTGATCTATCATGGTTATAGTGATGAAAAGTCTTCATTGACTTGTTGACTTTTGAGTCTTTCCTTCCCTTGGTATTGTTCTGGAAACCTATCCAAAGCCCAACTGGAGCTACAAGAATTTACATTCGAAACATCCATTCCTAGAGTCGTTAACAGTAGGGACTGCTTGACCATTCTCAAGTGACCCGGCCAACTCAACTCACCAAAATTCAAATAATGCACATCTAGCAAAGTTTAACACACTCGTTTGTGTCTATGAGTGACCTAAATGTTCAATATTAGTTCCAGTAGGTATATAACAATATTCCTTAATATTTGAATAACAATACTCCTTAATGTTTAAATAGTATAAAGTAACATATTTTATATTCATATTCAAGAACAATAGAATAATGATACTACTATAATATTTTCTTTCATAATTATTGTTCTAAGTTATTGTGAAACTTTAATAAATATACACATATTTAATGACTTAAAATGTCATTTCTTCATCATTTAATTACCTTAACCAATGTATTTATTTTTTATCATAGAATTCAAACTTATTACTCAAACTCAATTAATTTTTTTTTGAATAGTTATTATTTCTATAAGTATTTAATCGTTTATTTAACTAGTACTTTAAAAAATTAGTTTTCTCAAATTAAAATATAATTAATAATATGATAATCTCATGTAAAATAGAATTAATATATTTTTTCTTGAAAATTTTATATTAAAAGGTAATGTTATTTGTTAAGAATTCTTATTTGAGTTAATATTAAATGATCACATTCACACTGTTTAATCTAAGGAAAGTGTTGAATGGTACGAAAAAACCTGTGCACAAGGTTACCAAATATTAAATCTACGGTTATCTCATGATTTGCAGAAAATATATAGTTATTTTTTTGTTTTTTATTTAATTGTTAACCAATAGGATACAAGGATGAGTGTTTCGTGCTTTTCGTGCACAAAGAATTTCATGCAGTATAGCATTGCTCATAATCTAATTATGTAAATAAATAAATGAAATTTATTAATCTTTTTATCTAATAAATATTATCATATATTTATATCTAATAAATATTTATTTTTTATTATCATAATCTCTATCACAAAGATCAAGAAATTTATCTAAGTTAATTGAGTAAGGTATGTGAGTTGTTACAAATCTTATAATATATATCTTATCTTTAATTTTTATGAATAATAAAAAATTTCTATTATAATAACATGTCTCTAATATCAGTAATTTGAATCAAGAACCTTATCAAATTAAGTTAAATAATTATTTAATATTTTTGAAAATTATTTAATCTTAATCATGATAACAATGTTTAACAAAATTAGACTCGACATCTGCTCTCTCATTTTGAAATTACGCTTGTTTTCCTCAACTATATAACAACTAAGAAAAGAACAAATATTTTTGTTAGTAAGAAGGAATTAGGGATGTCTGGGTAGGGTAAAAAGAGAGAATAATGAGTGTTTCAAGAAATACAAGTCTTTGTATTTTGGTAAAATAAAATTTAAGAGGAGATAGTGTCCCATTCCAAGACAGAAAAGTTTTCACAAAACTACTTATATTTACTTTACTCTTAAAACATAAGTTAGAGTTTGAATTTACATCATGTCACATATGATAAGAGATTCTTTCTTTTTCCACTCAACCTTATTAGATATGTAAAATTGAATGAACAAATTTTTAAGAATGTTTATTTAGCTAGAACTTTTTGAGATTTTTTTTAAACAAGAGCATTTTTAGAGGTTTTACACATATTTTATTATCTTTCAGTTTTCACTATCCATTGATTAAGCAGTCCCAATCACCAACATTTGATACGCTGCATACCATTCCATTATGGTTAATACGAACATTCTCCCATCACCACTCACGTACACCTAAATTCTACATTGCAGCTTGCAGGTATAATCCTTTTCGCCTTACACACTACTAATTAAACGCGGTGTAGATTATTATTAATTACAATTTGTATCTGCAAAACCAAAATTTCCATCCTCTCACGCCAAGCAACAATTTTCTCCCTTCCTAGCCTTCTATTTCTGCATTATTCCGGTATTACCCTCCCCTTTGTTCCCAAATTTCGTGTCTGCTTATACTTTTGCACAATTGCACATGACACAAAATTTCCCACAAGCCCATTTATTCAATCCCTAATTCCCTATTATTCTTCCCAAGTCCCAACCTCCTTTGACCCGTTAACCCTTTTCTCTGCCTGCTTGTTTTTTCACACATATTATAAAGCCACCATTTGTGCAACACTCATCAACGTTGCATAAAATAAAACCGTGTTTTTCTCATTATTTTTTGCGTACTAACAAAATTTCAAACCATATATATGCTACAAAAAAGAAATATATTGTTGCAATTTAAATGAGTCTTGCCCACTTCCACCTAAATATTCTTATTCAAAGAAAATTTCAAACTCTTAGTTCATAAGCCACCACTCCCATTTATATACATCTTAAAGCCATACAAAATAAAATTCTCCTCAATGCATGTATGTACATTCATTCCCATAATTCTCTCCGATCTTATTAATTCCTTTCAATTCTCTTATCCCTAATTTCCTCATATATCAAAAGCTCAAACCCTAAAATGAATGACTTGTTCTCCGGCTCCTTCTCCCGCAACAACGACCAAGTCTCGCCAGACCACCACCATGTGATCGAGATGGCTGCCGCGTCATCGCCAACGGCCGAGGACAGCATGAACCTTGAAAAGTTTTTTCAAGAAGTTGAGCAGGTGAAAGAGAACCTGAAGGAGCTGGAACGTCTCCATGAGAATCTACGTGGTTCCCATGAGAAGAGCAAGACCCTTCACAGTGCTAAGGCTGTAAAGGAGCTTCGCTCACGCATGGACGCTGATGTGACACTCGCTTTAAAGAAAGCGAAGCTCGTCAAGGTCCGGCTCGAGGCGTTGGACCAGTCCAACCAGGCGAGTCGGAACTTGCCTGGTTTGGAACCCGGTTCATCCTCGGACCGGACCAGGACGTCTGTGGTGAGTGGACTGAGGAAGAAGCTGAAGGACTCTATGGACAGCTTCAACAGCCTCAGACAACAGATATCATCGGAATACAGGGAAACTGTGCAGCGTAGATATTATACTGTCATCGGAGAGAATCCCAATGACAAAACCATTGATCTCCTCATTTCTACTGGTACGTGTCAATTCTCATAACTTAATGTTCATGTTAACGTGTTTACGTTGTTTATGATTGGAAATTTTGTTTGTGTTTCCTAGTTTATTATACAATAATTCTCAAGAGTTATGAATATCAAATAAATTCTGTCTGGCTAGTGAGGATTATGAATTTTAGATGATCGGACACAAAGGACCAAACCTTAAGCAGTAAATTAAATGTCATTTTAACCATGCATAATGTCATATGTCATCAAATACGTAAGGAGAGGTAAGAAGATTAATTATTATAGAAAGACAAATGAAAAAACGTGATATATAAGTGATGTAGTGTGACAGAGAAAGATGGGAAAAAAGTGAATTGAAATACTGTAAAAGAGATGTTGAAATTCTATACAAATATATAAAAATCATTAGTGTTTTGAGATAGATAACTTTGACATGATATTAAAGCCTTTATGATTAAGTGGTAAAGTTTGAAAGTTATCACTCTTGATTTTTTTTTAATAAAATGTTAAATTTCAGCATGATTAATATTGGGAGTAAATGCATTCGTGACATAGCACATGAAGATAAATTAATCATGATTACTATATGGTATGGAGATTTTCCGTAAAAAGATGATGTCAATATGAATTGCTTGTCTTTCATTGGATAAACATAGTAATTGAGAAATAAATAAAATCAAAGATTGTGAGACATCACCCAACATCATTAGCTAGCCAGTACTTATATTTTTACGGAATCTGTACTGTTTTTTAAATTGTAACAATTATAATAATAATGATTAACATAAATAATAGTGATTTGTGTGTTTTAATCAAATGATACAGGATTTAAAATTTGATTTTATTGTGTACCTTCATGGTCTTTGGCGAACAATAACCATTAGTTTTTAGTTATTAGTTTATCCTTAACATTTTTACATGTTATTTGTTGATTAGGCTAGTACTCTAAAATTAATGGTACATGATAATTATGGTGCATGGAACAGGTGAGAGTGAAACATTCTTGCAGAAAGCGATCGAGCAGCAAGGTAGAGCCAGTGTGATGGACACAATCCAAGAGATTCAAGAGAGGCACGACACAGTTAAGGAAATAGAGAGAAACCTAAACGAGCTTCACCAAGTGTTCTTGGACATGGCCGTGTTGGTGCAATCCCAGGGAGAACAATTGGACGACATAGAAAGCCACGTGGCGCGTGCCAATTCGTATGTGCGGGGTGGGGTCAAGCAGCTGCACGTGGCAAGGAAGCACCAAAAGAACACCCGAAAGTGGACATGCATAGCCATTATATTGCTCATTATTATCATCTTGATTATAGTCCTCCCTATAGTTCTAAGAAAATGATCGATCACATATTCTAATTGGTATAAGGAGTTGGTTGCGAAGAACTTGGACTAGTTCAAACTTCAGAGGTTGTTAGTATCTTATATTAGTCAAGTCAATTCATCTGCCTAGACCATTGCATTAGAAAAATATATACCTTGGCTTTTGTGATCAGTTTTATTTTTTCTTTTTTTGGGTTGCATCATGTGTTGATTAATTTATGTTTTCCCCGTACGCATTTGTACATGTTTGAAGATTGAGACATTTTGGTTTGGTTTCTAGAAGCCTATGGCAATGTCACATGCTGCTTGCGTGTACCGTTTAGAATTATTACTTTACTACCGCGAAGAGAACTCGTTGAAGCGATTTTATCCTAGCTAGGGAGAGAAACGCTAGGGCATGTTGATGTTCATGGTGGTACATTCTTTTGCAAATATGTATGTAATTTATATGAAATTTTAAGCAGCTAGATAAATGGGTGAACTACTTTTATGTATTGTAGGAGTTAGTTCAATTGTTTTGCATGTTTATGCCGTTTTACAAATGAATTGCACCTTATTCAGTAGCATATTGATATAGCATTGCTTTCACATATTATTATTTGGGTAAGATATATTTTTATTTTGTATGTTTTTATTATATTCAGCCTGATCCGTTATCTTTTAAAAAATTTAATTTAGTCTTTTAAAAAGCTAGTGATCATATCATTACAAAATAGAGATCATTTTTTATTTTATCACACGATTTTGAACCTTATTTTGCTAATTTTTATGATCCTATTTTTATTCAAACACCCCTTGGATTCTATAATTTTTATGTAAGTGAATTTAATGAAATAAATTTTACAGTTTCAAATTAGTAAAATAGGATTCATAATCATGTCCCAAAATGAAAAATGGTCATTTTTTGAAAGGACCATTTTGACTCATTTAAAAACATAAGAACTAAATTATATTTTAAAAAAAAATAAGAGACTAAATTGAATATAATTAAAAAAATAAATGACTAAAAATATATCTTATTATTAGGAAATATGTATTTTTTTTTCCTTGAACTTTCGATCAAACTTCGTTTTAGTTCCTATATTTTTTATCAAGTCAATGAATTTGGTTCTCAAACTCAGGGCCATGGCAACTCCAAGACCATTTAGGCAGTTGCCTTATGCCCCCAAATTATCTAAGAACTCATTTTTTTTATAGAAATATATTAATTATTAATCTGAATTATTATATAATATATTATATATTAATTTTTATTAGTAAAACTGTAATTTTAAAAAATTGTATATTATTGACATTAAAAGTTTAGAAATACTTAATTATATAACTTTCTTTAAATATACTAGCCTAGGACCTTAAAACATTTAGACACGAACTTGCTCAAACTTTTGAAATATGCATGTGGATTTAGTTTCCTCTCTAACAAATTAGCGTTGTTAAAGAAGTTCACATTATAGAAATTTGAAATACAATTTTTTGACGACTATAAACCTCCACAAAAATACACCCATAATGTGTTTAAACTTGTAACATTTTCTTGCAGGTTTTAGCCACCACAAATCATATAGTCCCCAGTGTGGTGTGTGAACGCGTGTTTCGTGTTTTCCCCTGGATGACGTTTTCGAGTAGAGAAATAAATGCATTTCGACCAGTAAATTTATCAAACATTATCCTAGCTTTCACCTATCAAGGGTAAATTTATTTTCTTTTAGCGCTTTATTACTGGAAAATTTTAAACTAAACTCATCCTCATTAATTCAACATTATATTGAAATCCCTATACACGAAATGTCGGTTTTAATTAATAAACCAAACTCATTTTTACAAACCGTTAGGTACACTGCAAACCATTTAAGCATAACAAAATTTCAGTTAAACATTCTAAAATCCATCTTTTAAACAAATTTACAGAGGCACACCTCGGTTATATCTCTCGTTATATTATTGGTAGGGATGTATGGTTTAATTTTGTGCCAACATATACATGTTTTGCGTGAAGTCATGACGATTTGATTATTAAGAAATCGTGATGATAGATACAAATACTGATTTTGGAAACAAAGGTAGATGATTATTTCTGCTTAGTATAATTATTTCTTATAAACGAAATGGGGGTTTTGCACTGTGATTAAAAAGTTTTAAATTTCCTGCAAAAACTTCTAGATAATCTTTTATTAAATTTATAACAAGGATATATATTTAATTTTAGTAAGTCTATTAAGGGTATTCATGTAAGTCCAGTTAGCATTTTATTATTATTATTATTATTATTTTGGGGTCGATTATTTCAAATAATCTTTCAAAATGAATAAATCCTAATATATGTGAATTCTGAAATAGAAGTCATAACCAATTTTACTATATTTTTTAATTGAAATTGTAAA
This sequence comes from Glycine latifolia, assembly GCA_013407115.1. Classification (NCBI taxonomy): domain Eukaryota; kingdom Viridiplantae; phylum Streptophyta; class Magnoliopsida; order Fabales; family Fabaceae; genus Glycine; species Glycine latifolia. Next base: position 9,912,368 of record CM023950.1, read on the forward strand.
AGAATTTACAACTTCAACTTAATTTTTTTAAAAAACTTTATGACTTTAAAGTTATAATATTTTTTTTTTACTTTTTAAACTGAATTCGTAATATTTTTTATGATTTCAGTTAAATTTTTTAAGAGTTATGACTTTAAAGTTGTATATTTTTTTTGTTTTACAACTTTAAAGTTATATGATTTGTTTTTTTAGAAGTCGTAAATAAAATTTACAACTTCTATTTTATATTTTTTTATTTTTTTAATTTAATATTTAATTTGTTTCATTTTATTTTTAAAAAATTGTAAATATTTTTTAATTTAATTATTTAAAAATAAAACTAGTTTTAATATATTTTCTATATTGCTCTACATTTATTTAATATATTATTTTATTTAATATATTTAATATATTTTTCTATATTTATTTATTAAACAACTAAATAAAAAAATTATTTATAATTTTAAAAAAATTGAAAAGATAAATTTTACCAATTTTTTTTAAATAAGAAGAAGTTACGACTTCAAAGTTGTAATATGTTTTTCTTTCAATTTTTTTTAAAATTATAAATAATTTTTTAATTTAATTATTTAATAAATAAATATAGAAAAATAAAAAAATATTAAAAATACTTTTATTTTAAATAATTAAATCAAAAAATATTTACAATTTTCTTAAAGATTTAAACGAAAAAAATGAAATACTAAAATTTAAAAAACTGTAAAAATATAAAATAGAAGTCGTAAATAAATTTACGACTTCTAAAAAAATCATACAACTTTTAAGTCATGAAACAAAAAAAATCATACAACTTCAAAGTCATAATTTTTAAAAACAAATTAATTGAAGTTTAAAAAATATTACGACTTGAGTTTAAAAAGTAAAAAAAAATTATTACGACTTTAAAATTGTAAATTAAAAAAATTAAGTTGGAATAGTAAACTCTTTTACTACTTTAGTTAAAAAATTATAAATCGTACCATTAGTTATGATTTTTAACTCAGAAGTCGTAACACCTGTTACGACTTACCTCATTTTAGTAAATTATGTAAAATCGACCCCCAAATGGTACTAAACCAAATAAAACGCCCCCAAATAGTAATAAAACCTAGGGTGCCATGCATAGTTCAGACTAATAATTTTGAAATAAAGCTTGCTTCACTAACTTTAGTTAGCCATAATGCTTTTTGCGAATCTTAATCATGAAGATCCATATGAGCACCTTGCTACACTTTTTGAATTGTGTGATATAGTGAAAGGATTAATGGAGCAACTAAAGAAGATATACACTTAGGATTATTTGCTTTTTCATTAACAGGGAGGGTTAGGACTTTGCTCCAATCTCATCCAAATCACAGTTTCACAAATTGGAATACAGTGGAAGAGAAGTTTATGTAAAAGTAAATATCACAAGAAGAGAGAGTTGAATTGTGATTTAATTTTGTTTTGGAAACCTTTTTAACAAAGAAAACCATTGTTTGGAAAACTTAAAGCAAAAGAAATATAAGGTTTTCACAAACAAAGTTAGATGATACTTAACAGATTTTGCAAACACTTTTATAAACAAAATCAAATTCAAACTCTTGGTCAGTTAAAGCAGATTAGAAAAATAGACCAAACACTAAGCGTTTTATATTAATTTGTCTATACTAATGAGAGTACATTTAGTTCTTGGCAAACCACCAAGTTTCCACTAACTTTCACAAAGTTAGAGGTATTTTTTATTGTCACTTATGGCATTTACAATAAAGCCTATCCCCAAGCTTTTACAACCCAAGTATTCATTGTTCTACAAAACCACGTTTGCTTCTAAACAAATCATAAGATTTGTTGGTGTTTGTTTGCACACAAATTGGTCTATCATCTTACAGACGAATTTACATGTTAAGTACTAAGTCTCTTTCTATTAGGGTAAGGTGTTTTGAGAGCTTTACAACTTAAGAGACAAAAAGTGAGCTTGAAGAAGAGATGGAATATGAAATTCGACTTCTTCTTTGTCACTTCAACTCATCAAAGCTTCTCATATTTTAAGTCATCTTCAGTAGGTAATCATTGTCTCTAAACGATCTTATTTTGTGTTTTAGCTTCTGTTTGAAGAAGGTGTTTATTGGTGCATTGATTGCACACCCAATCCATGTTGATACACCATTCTTTTTATCTTCCTTGAGCCACACTTCAGTAGTGGTCAAATTACTTTAGCGCATAACATGTCTATCCACAACATGTTGACACATCTTTTGAGAGGAAAAAAAAGGTTGATCTTGATTTTTCTCTTACTTCCTTGGTTTTGAAAGATCCTAGAAGGATGTTCGACAAACACATAGTATCAATTCAGTCTTAAATGCTTATCAAAACTTAGAATTTGTATGTTATCATCTAATCCATTAGATGCAAATACAATGTTTTTTTCTATTTGCATTATAAGTCACAACTTTTAAACTTTGTAATCATTTGCATATAATCAAAATTATTGAGGATCGTGATTCGTCTTATGACTTAACAGTTTCTTACAAAGTACTTTCCACCTTCACATTTTGGGAAAACTAAGAATGAAATCACTTCATTTTGTCAAAAGGAAGGGGAATTACTTTGTGAAGCTTGAGAAAGATTCAACCAATTGCTAAGGATGTACCCAAATCATAGGATTGATGACACAAATGTAATCTTTTTGTCAAGGGCTTAGGCCTTAGACAAAGCTCATGTTGGATGTTTCTGTAGGTGGAACTATGGATGCTAAAAATAATAGATGAAACAATCACTTTGATTGAGAGTGTGACAAGGAATAATTCTTTAAACGTGTTTCATGATAGAAAAACTCAAGGAAGGCAAGGAAATCAATGTAATGTTCCATTCTCTAACAATTAATCCTAATTGGAGAAATAGTCCAATTTTTTTGTTGGAGACAAGATTCAAGTCCTTCAAATAAACCATCATTTCAAGGAAAACAACAACATCTTGTGGATTGTACATTCAAGTTGGAGGAAACTTTCAATTAATTTATGCAAGTGTTTCTTTTTTTCAAACCCGAAGAATGTTGATGTTCGGCGACTCAAGTGGGCTAGATTGCTAAGCAACTGGCTGAGCAACCAAGTGCAAATCTCTTAGGAATATCCAACCCAATCCTAAGGAGAAAAATAAGGTTGTTACAAAAAGGAGTAGATGGTTGTTTGAAGGAGTAAGTGGTGAAAAGAAAGGAAGAATGAGTAGAAAAAGATAAATGAGGTAGTTGAAAATGAATAAAGAAAGTGAAGAAAAAAAATAGAAAACTTGTTGACCTTTAGACAAGCATGCCTATTCACACAAATACATAGTGTAAAGACAAATATCATAAGAAAGGAGATTAAATTCTGATTTTAAAATTTTCTAAGTATTTTTAACAAACACAAAACTATCATCTGACCTAGCTTTGAAAAACAAATAATAGAATTTCACAATAGACAATATGATATGATGATTAACAGATTTTGCCAAAACGTGCTTTTTTTAAAAACAAAATCAAATTCAAACCCTAGACCAGTTAAACACAAAGAGATAAAAATATAAGACACATGAAATTATATTGGTTCGTCTTAATCATCGAGACTACCTTCAGTTCTTGACAAACTACCAAATTCCATTAGCTTCAACGAGTTACAAATATTGTTCACTGCCACTTTTGGCTCTTACAACCCAAGCTTGGAAACCTAGTACTATTTGTTCTATCAAGCCACTACTAGTGGCTCTAAAATAAATAATTTTGAAAAAAAAATTCTTATTTAATTTATTTATCAAAATTCATGTGAATTTTTTGTGTTTTGAAAACATCTTTAAACAACTACAGAAATTAAAGCATAAGCACCAATATGATAAAAAATATAACTTAACCATAATCAAGACTTTCTTAACAAAGTTGATAAGCATAGCTGAAAGTTGATTACAACTGAAATATTCAAAAGAGAATGGCTAAGTGACATAAGATAACTACCAACACAGAACAATGATCAATCTACCCCATCAGAGTATCACTTATAACAAATACAATCCCCTCCCTCATCATCCCCCAAAGTAGTCTTCAACGTCGTTGAAATGGTCACAGAACAGGTAAGCACTCAAATAGTCAACATACAGAGAAGATGTGTGTATTCTAGAGAGTCAATATACCACTCTAAAGAGCAAAGAGAGTTTGGTGCTGAGTCCTCAAAAATCTCTTAGGGGGAGGGGGTACTCCATCGATATAGAGATAGCTCTCAAAAACCTAAATCTCCTCAGTCTCAACCTCTTCTAGTGCGTTAAAGTCTCCCTCGTGCACATCCTCTTTCGATCTTTCCATTAGGTCCTCTTATGGATCCTCCTTTGGAATAAGAAAAGTTCTATACTATTTTCAGAGTGGTTTATCAACTCTTATGAGTACACACCATTTTTTCTGTTTGCTAACTATTGGAGTGCCTACCTCTTCCGTGACCATTTCAACGACATTGAGAATGACTTTGGGAATGTCAAGGGAGGGAATTAGATTTGTTATAGGTGTTGCTCTAATGGAGTAGATTGATCGATGTTACCTGTTGGTAGTTATCTTATTTTACTTAGGAGTTAACTTATGAATATATCAATTGTAATAAACTTTTGAGTAAATTACACTCGCACCATTTATGTTTTGCTCAAATTTTACCCGATACTCCTTCCTTTTTGCACCCTAGAAAAAATCCCTTAATTGTTTAGCTCACATTATACCAGACTCCCTCCGTCCTAAACACCATTTGATAATTTAATAGAAATTAGACATATGTTGATCACATGACTTTTAATGAAATTTTATGTCTAAAATACCATCATCTTCTTCCTCTCAACTTGAAAATATTTTAAGACTCTTGCTTCTTTTTGTTTTTTCTGTAATTGGATGTGAACCTAGTTTTTTTGTTGGACGTGAACCCACCTTGTTGGTACGTAGTGTTAACACCATTCCTTTTCCTTCTTCTTCTTCAATTTTTCATTCATACATTCATTCACATTTTCACTCAGAGATTCATTCACATTTTCACTTATAGGTTCATTCACATTTTCTATCACAAGCAGATTCCAAAACTCATCCTTGGTTCTACTAATATAGATATGAATATAAACTGAATTTTGATTGTCAGCAAACATTTTCAGCATATCATGATTAGTCTTAAGGAAATTTTTTTTACCACTAGCAGTAAAAAGAAACTACAAAATAAAAGGATGACATGAGAGCAAGTATTAGTCATTAACAATGTTGTTCACACAATTATGTGTACAGAATATTCCAAATTTATCAGGATCAACATTACATATCTCACTTGGTTCGTCTTGTTGGTCCGTAAAGTGGACCAAAATATCTACGTTGCCTGATTCTGGACCAATGTATTCCCGTTCATCCATTGTGTTCCTGTGGTCCCAAACATCAACATTATTTTAATCAACAATAATAAACAATCAGTTCATCCATTGTGTTTCTTGTGGTCCCAAACATCAACATCATTTTAATCAACAATCAGGCAACCAGTTCATCCATTGTGTTCCTGTGGAACCAAATATCAACACTATTTTAATCAACAATAATAAATAATCAGTTTATCCATTGTGTTTCTTGTGGTCTCAAACATCAACACCATTTTAATCAACAATAACAAAAAAATGATTTTAAAAATCATAAGTGATCCCAAAATGGTCCCCTATTGAAATCCCATTCAGAAATATACAACAATAAACAATCAAAATTAAATAAATAATCTTAAAAAGTAACATATATACATGGTCCAATGGTCACTTACTAGCAGAACTCTAGCGTGAATAGAAATCATGGAATAGGAAGAGAAACAGAGTACTGGTAAACGTCGAAGAAAAAAAACAAACAAAGACGCTTGTGAACGTCATGAACTAAAAGAATAACAGTAAAAAACTTGCAAATGGTGAAGATGAATGAAACGTGAATGTTGTGAAAGGAAGAGGAACTCGCATCCCCTGTAAGCTGAAGAAGAACTTGCCAATAAGAGAAAGATAGTACTCGCGAATGATGAAGATGAACGTAAACCATAAATTCTAAAACTAATTGAGAAAATATAATTTGGATTTTACAAGTAAAATATAAGGATAATTTTACCTGTTCATATATTTTCATTAACATTAGTTAACGGCATTAACAAATAGATAAAAGTAATGTGAAAAAAAATGAAAAATATCGAATAAAATTTGAAAAAACACAAAAATGCAAATATAATTTACTATAAACTTTTAGTTATGCTCGTAAACTTTGTTAAGAACATATTTATTAATGATTAAGTTATATTTCTTTTCATATCCGTGCTTAATTTTTGCAGTTGTTTAAATATGTTTTCAAACGCGAAAAATTCACATGGATTTTAATGAATAAATTAAATAAGAGTTTTATTAGCATTAAGTACAAAGCATTTTATGTATCTTTTTGAAGTAACGTAAGCGCTTGGTGCTGGTATCCTTCGAGCTCAACTTCTAAAAACTTTGACTTTTCAGTTTTCACCTTCTTGGATTTTTCTTCTCTTCACTCATAGACTTCACACCCAATCTCCTTTAATTGAATAAAACCTATAAAAAAAAAGAAAAAAATTAAGAATAACTTATAAAAACAATGTTTATTTATTCAATACTCAAACTAATAATTTTTTTCAGAATAACTTATAACTTATAAAAAAAATATTTATTTATTTAATATTCAAACAATAAGTTATAAAAATTAAATATAACTTATAAAAACAATATTTTCATACCCAAGTTTTTTTTAACCTTCACTTATGTTCTTAACATCATTATTATACTCATCTTGGATATTAGTTTCTATTTGGAATAATTTGACAAAAGTTTTTAACATATCATAAATGTTTAAAAAAGAAAAGAAAAAGTAATCATAGTACAAAATCTTAAAACAAACAAGCATTTAACCATGCATGATGCTGATAAAAAAAAATTTAACCATGCATGAAATTTTCAACTAAAATATAAATAAAAAAAAGTGTATAACACCTTAGTAACGGGTGTGTACACTGCAAATCAATCGAAAAGTAATAGTATCTAGAATAAAATTTTGGTTAAAAAATCAGAAATTAAAAACAAGAAAATACCTTATTAATGAAGATAAAGGATCATCTTCCAAGAGGTTTTTGTACCTATCTTAAGTGTCAAACCAATCCTGAAAGAAGTGAGAGAAGGAAAATAGTCAACGATAACAAAGTATGCTTCTGACGTTATTGGCCTTCTCACACAAGAACAATACTCGATGGCAATGGTGACAATTAACAAAGTTATCTGCATAAATATTTCCACCAATTAAGATTAGAGTTGATGATTAATGTATATCTTATATTTTCAACATGCAAATTTTAAATTAATTGATCAATCAACAATTAAAAATTAGATGATGAAAAAAGTAACACTATTATCAATTTAAAATGTCTATATATATTATATGAATTCTTGGTTCATGTGAAAAAGCTTTGGGTACCCCCTATACGACGATTTCTTTAATTTAACGTGTTTATAGATTTTTTCTCTCACTAATCTCTAAAAAAACCATCTAACTGTTTTACAGCAAGATTATAAAGCGTATGACAAGCAGCTGCCATTGCACCTTTCTGCAACATTTTTTGGCTATCAATCTTTTGAAATGGACAAAATGTATTCAATCTTTGCTTACTTTCAATGTTATCCATGGCGGAAGGCCAAAATTCCGCCATATAGGCACGCCATTCAGGCCTACGGTGCTGCTATAGTAGGCCTCCCTTTACAAATTGTCTATGATGGTTGGCAAAAAATCCACCACGCCATTCCGCCATAGCAGCCATGGCGCCACCATTTAACAACAGTGCTTACTTTGTCGACTATTTGCAATGTAAAGTACTTGGAATAATGTTCACATCTTTGTATTTCATCACACAAAAAAATATAACATGGAAAACTAAAACTTTCAAACAATAGACATTCACTTGAAGCAACTACTACACCTATATACATTATCACAAAGAGGGCGTTTGTTTCAAGGTATAATATTGAATTTCCAGTAATCACATTTCCAATAATATTGTAACCAGGAATTTTTATTCCTGCATATATTTAAAAATATGTTTGTTTAAATTTTAATGTTTCTAGTATAGTTTTTTAAGATTTAAAATTATTAGAATAAAATTATAAGTAGGAATAAAAGTTATAATTGAATTACAAAATAACTTCCCCTATTCCTAGAGGAATATAACTTTCCCACCCCTCACCATGAAAATAAAAATGAGGCAAAATAAGTTGTCACTTTCCGTGGTGTAAATATTACCTGAGAATAGATTCTTAAAACTCAAAAAACATGGAAATATCACATTCTAGGAAATAAATTTTTAAACATTGAGATTTGAAACAAACACACCGAAAGAGTAAAGAAATTTATGTCAATCAATTGATCAAACAAAAGGGAGATGGATTGACGAGTCTCCAAAAAATGATTAAACATCTTCAATAGAGAACATGTCAAAACATTAACTCAAGGCTTCTTCCTTATCTTTTTTTGCAAAGTCACATGAAAGAATTAAATGTCATGTTTACATACTTTGCAACAAAGATAAAAAAAATCAGAAAATAATAAGTACACTAAAATTCTGGTTACAAAGATAAAAATAAAAACTAGAATATACCTTGTTTCTGATGGTAAGGAGGACTGTCTTCCAAGAGGTTTTCGTCCTTGTCTTTGTCAACAAACCAAGCTTGATAGAAGGGACATCAAGGAGGATATCCAACAATAATGATAACTCCAGCATGCTACTAACCTTGTTGGCCTTCTCACATTAATCGTCCTTGTCAGCAAGGATGATAGTCAAAGGCAAGGAATGTAACTGTTTCCACCAAATTGGGATTTGTGTTAATCCTAAATAGAAAATTTTACATTTATAACATCCAAATTTTAAATTAATGGATCAATCGATAATTAAAAACTAAATAGACCCTAAATTGAAAAGGGTACTAATATTTTCATGCATTTTGCCTCATAATATAAACACATTTTTATTCTTTATTGGTCTAGGTGAGAAGTGTACAGAGTGCCCCTTCAAATTGTCAGGAACCGCATTTTATTGCTAATTGTTTTGCCATGATTTTAATATTTCAGTTTTTTAGGTAAATTCATTTATATAAAGAAGAGATGTGATAAACACAAATCGCATTAAGGTCTGATGAATCTCTTAATTGATTGGTTGTACTCTAAAGTTTGCAATTCCTAAATGAAGTGTGATGAAGCTCTGGTAGGTCCATTAGTGAGGTTTATAGTATGAAAAAGAAAGAGGGTGTTAGGAATGGAAAACGGGCCAAAGGATATAGGCTCACGAGTATGAGAGGAGGAACCATATTGTACAAGAAGAATTAGTGGGAGTGAAGAGAAAAAGAAATAACATAATTGACATGTGGCAAAGAGGGAGTGGAGAAGGAGATATAGGAATCAGAAAGAGAGGGAGAAAAGGATTATATAAAGGGCGTGGTAACTGAATAGGAGGTAAATATTGTACACATGTTTCTATCCTATTAGTCAAGTTAAAAAAAGCACCAAAATCCTTTAAAATATGAAGGCAACCATGCAAAAAGGCACTTATTATGTTTTTATAGTCTGCCCCACACATCTCACATCATTTGGGTTAGTGTCTACACAAGTTTTACTTTACTCCAAAGAAGAAGTCTTTCCCTCAATTTTCTCCCTTCTAAGCATACAGTAATGATATCTGATGGTGGATGTACCCACTGTGTGAGGAGGAGCACATGGTAGAAGTTTGTGTTTGGATGCTATAAAAAAGGAAGAAAAATAATAATGATGCCTTCTATACTGCATTCATTACTTTTCTAACGACTACCTGCGTAATGTTTTGACTTATGGTTTTGATCTATGTTCCATTCAATTCCATTACAATATTACAGTTAACATGGACCCATATTAATGTCCAGTACATTTACAGGTACATCTTACAATTGCCTGACGGTGTAGTTGGCATATGCCAATGTGACTAAGAACTAACTGGAAATATGAGGAAGATCACATTCACAGTTCACAAAGTTAAAATGAACATATGCACATGTTGTGGGTAAAAACAATGATCAGTCACATACCTCATGTGCTGACACTAAACAGCATTTCCATGCTATCAACATCACTTCCTGTATTTTAGTGAATTACCAGAGGAGATGAAGTATTCTTATCTGTAGCTAGATTCAGCCGTAAGGGCCGGCCTTGAACCTCCTGAAAACAGGATGTTACATATGCAAAGAAAGTGGTTACATACTTGCATAGTTAAATTAATAGATAACAAGAACTAAATTCAAAATAGCAAAACTAATCTACCACAATTGTTCATACCACACCATTCATAGAATTCAAAGCAGCCTCTACATCCTCAGCAGTTTCAAAAGAGACAAACCCATATCCCCGAGACCTTCCACTGCTCCTTTCATAGATGACCTTGGCACTCAGGAAGCCAGGCTGCTCAGAAAAGGCATCCCTAAGATCTTGTGAAGTCAGACCCCAACCAAGGTTTCCAGCATAAATCTTGTGAGGGCTGTCTACAAAGCCTTTATAGTTTGAGCCCATTACTAGCCGCTTGCCTCTTTTGGGTATCGCTGTGAAGTTTACCTTCATAATTCTACCTCCAATTTCCTGTTTTATCACCTTTATTACCATCAAAGTGAGTTCTGCTCACTCGTACAGAACAGTAAACAATTGAATTATGGCTTTTTATATGATATTTCCAGATCAAGACCCAAAATGATAAAAATAAGACATATTATCTCCTAGATAAATGGTAATAAGACAAGGAAAACTGAATTTTGATATAACTATTTCATAACCAAGCCTTGATCATGCACCAATTTATAACTCTGGTCCCTATTTCCACCTCCATCTTCACCATCTACCATAGATCAGTAAGTTACCAGCCAACATGACAATGATGACATAGATGACAAAACAAATCCAAATTAGAACTCCAAATAACTTACAACAAACTTTTAATTTTTAGGTTGTGTCCAGCTCCAAATACATGTGTAAGTATTTTACCACATTCTATTGATTTTCCAATCAAAGGTTACAATTCTGCATTTTACCTTCATTTCAAAGGAACCAAATCCAATCCCATAATAAATAGATGTAGAATAGATAGTAGAAAAATGAAAGAGCTCGCGCCCTCCATCGCAATCTAGACTATTTCATTTTCAATGCACATTGAAGCACTCATCTGAAAATCACTGATTATTAGTAAACAAGACTTACAGAGCCATCAAACATTCGAATCGCTCGTTCAGCATCCTCCACGCTCCCCATTGTAACAAACGCAAACCCTCTACTTCTATCCACAATGTTATCATACACAATCTACACAATTCATCAACAAAAAAAGAAAGAGAAAAAAAAAGCAAAAAACACAATCCAAACTATTATTACCAATTTACCATAACATCCAAAAAAAAATCAAATTTATGAATCAAATCATAAAAGTTGAAGAGGGTCTTAAAAACAAACCTCCACGGATACAACATTGCCAGCCTCTCCGAACCGCTGAGCCAACTGGGAAGAGAGCAATGAGTAAGGCAAGTTTCCCGCAAAGAGTCTGGAGGATTGGTTTGTGTGTGACGCATTTGGCTCTGGTTTTTGGAAGGTTTCGCGTTGAAGGGGTTTTTGAGTGTCTTGGAAGGAAAGTGAAGAGAGGGGGAAATGGTAAAGTGAGAGTGAGAGAGGAGAAGCAAAGAAAAGTTGGGGGTTGAGGTTGAGGGGTTTCGAGGGTATGAGTGTGTGTGGGAAGTTAAAGGCGAGTGGAATGTTGCCGATAAGGGAGCAAGTAGCAGTTGACGTTGAAGCAGCCATGGAGAACCACATTGCAGCATAAACTTTTTTTTTTTTTTCCGGATTATAGCCTTATATTATTATATAAGTTTGAAAATAAAAGTGAGTAAATGACAAAAAAAAATCGAGGGTTTCCATCTCCTTCTTCAGTGAAAAATTCATTATAGGGAGTGTATTGTAAAATTTAACCACAGTTTTTTTAATATTAATTAAATAAAAAATAAAATAAGAAAAAATGTGTGATGTGATATTATAAGGTATATTCTGGACAATATTAACATATTTTTTGAAGACTAAATGACAACAAGTAATTAATTTAAGGAATTAAAGTAATAACATAATTTGTTTTTTGTCATTTTATTAGTTCTTGAGACAAAATCCATCATCCCCCAAAAATGAATAATTTGAAACAGGCTAGATATTAGAGATGTCCATGGTTTGGTTATTTATATAATCGTATAAGCAAAACATTTCCCCCAAAAAGACAAGAACAATCTGGTAACCTTGAGAAAAAAATGTTGACATCTTAGTTTTTTTATATTTATAATACAGCTGGTTTAATTTAATTTGAATAATTTATGTCATTATTCTTAAATTTGACATTCACGGGCATTTATAAATCAAATGCTTGATTCAATTTGATTAGGTGGAATAATTGAAGCCAAGATTTTGTGACATTTTTAGCTAATCTTTATTATATAAAGTAGTATGGATAAGAAAAAATTCCCTCCTAAAAGACAAGGACAATCGGGTAATCTTGAGAAAAAAAATGTTGACATTTGAGATTTTATTATGATACAGCTGGTCTAACGTAATTTGAATAATTTATTTCATCATTCTTAAATTTGAAATTCACGGGCATTTATAAATCAAATGCTTGATTTAATTTGATTATGTGGAATAATTGAAGCCAACATTTTGTGACCTTTTTGGCTAATGTGAATGATAATAATAATAACACGGAAACTAATTCAAACTACAAGGAAGTTTAATGTGTATTAGATGATACAATTTTGGCTAAAATACCTTCTTATAATATTGAAATGTTTAAAATATGTTTCGGTAAAATTTTGAATAATTTTTTCTTTCTTTCAAAATTAAAATTTGTTATTTTTTGGTTTAGATATAGGTTTGGTTGATTCTCATACCTATGTGTCACTTTCTTTTTTACGTGTTATTTGTTCATTGGTTCCATAGTTGACTACTCTCTTCTTATGATTTCTGGGGGTTAAAAACCCTACAAAAATACGAAAAAATCACCACAAAAGTTTGATTTGCTCTTCCCAAACTTTCTTCATCCTCTTCTAACCGCATTCAACTACAACCCCATCTCCTCCGCGTCATGTCTCCACATGCACTAGCTCCTCCTCTGCGTCACACTATCTCTTCCCTGACCTTCCCGCGCTCGCTCCCAAACAATGTCAACCAAATTTTTGAACCTCTTTGGTTCCAATTGTAATGACCTGAACGAAATAGAATAACCACATTGTTAACATGCAGAACACATCACACTTACACATGCATACTCACATAACAGAAACAATTATACTCTTGGAAATCTAGATTGAGTTCGACTTTTATATTCAAGTGGAATTGCATCAGTCGGGGAAGTGGATTTCTAGAGGAATGAAAGGAACGACGAAGGATTGAAGAGGAAAATTCTTGAACTTGATTTTGCATAAGCATGGAGAAGAAAAAGGATGAACAATGAAGTGCAGGGGTTTGGAAGCACTGAGAATTTTGAGGGCGTGGTTGGTCGATGGTGAGCCTAAAAAGGGCAAGGATCCATGGCCGGAGACAGCGAAGGCACGACGCGGAAGAGGAGGAGGTGGTGCATGTAGCGGCGTGACGCAAAGGAGATGGGTACCACCATAGATCCAAAACACCTTGTTGTCTCGCAAAACTCCTATGCAAATCTGTATTCTTTTCTTCCCATATTTGAATCCATGGTAGTTTGTTGCGGTGACGCGATTGGGTGATGATTGGGGTCATGCCGAAGCAAGGTTAGGGATGGTGGTGGTTGACGGATCTGGGCCAGAGGTTATTAGGGATGAAAGGTTAGGGAAGAGGGATTCACAAACTTGGGAGAGGGGGTTATGTATTTTGTGGCGGTTTTTAACCTCCAAAAATCATCCACTCTCGTAGCCTATGATAAAACCAATGAAAGAATAAATCCAAACTTATGTCCGAACCGAAAAATAATAAATTTTAATTATGTGAAGACGAAAAAAAGACTCAAAATTTTGCAGGGATGAATTTCAAACATTTTAATATCTATAGGAACGAAAAATATATTTTAGTATAAATTTTCATATTCCTATGGGAATAACACTTTCCTAGTCCCTCCTCATGGGAATAAAAATGTTGAAAATTATAACATTATCATGATTCAATAAAACTCAAGAATGTTTTTTCAAAAATTGTAACAAACATGATAATATTATATTCTCATCTCCGCATTCCTAAAAATTCAATAAAATTTTGTGAAACAAACAACCCCTTACGATTCTTTTTTTTTTATAACAAATATAAGAAATTAAATGGAGATAATATTTTAATATGATATTCCCAAAAGAAACAAATGTCCCCTTATAATTTCAAACATTTCTATTCCAATGAGGTTCCAATGAAGAGGGGGATGAAAAAGTGATATTTCAATGAAAATGTGAGTATTTATTATTTAATACACATGAAACTTCATTTATTTATTATTTAAGTTATTTAAATTTTTTTAAAATATTTACAAGAATATGAAAATGTAATCAAACATATTTTTTTAAAGAAAATAATGGAGAATGATATTTTCTATTATATTCGTGGATATAACATTCTTGGAAATGTTATATTTTCATGTTATATTCCTCCTAAGTGTCTCCTTGGTTCCCCTGAATTTTTATACATAAACAAATATCTTCAAACTGTTTGAATAATTCGTATAAAGTTGTTTAAATTTTAATAAAATAAATTATAAATATAAGATAATAAATTAAAAATATTAAATATGCATTAACTTCATACTAAATAATTATTACTTTTATATTAAAACTTACAATATATTTTATTATGTGGGTTACGACAGAATGTGATTGACAAAATAAGTATAGTGTAAAAAAATTAATATTTTATATTTCAAAAGTCGATTATGTATAAACTCACTGATAACTATCTTAGATAAAAAAAAAACTGATAATGTACTATAAGTGAGTTTATATATTTGTGGTTTGTATTTAATGAAAATAAATAAGAGTTTATAATTATTTTTAAGAATATTAAAATGTAATCAAACATATATTTTTTTAAAATACTCAATAATGATATTTTTATGTTATATTTTTTAGAATAACATCGAAACGTATAAAGATTATGTGAAACAAACTTGATGCTGGTAATGGTAAGGGAGAGATAGAAAGAATTAAAAGAAATGATGATATTAAGAGAATGTATGAGGTGGAAGAATTGAAGGAGGAAGGTTCTCTTCAATTACTCACTTGGAAAGTTTTTAAACTAGAAAAAATTCATCTATGTTATAAGGGTTTTTTGAATAACTAACTTAAGCTTCAGGTCTTCCATGTTGTCCTTCTGGTGTAGGACCAAGATCGACCCTGCCATTGCTGACCATTTTGAAGGTTTATGTTTTCTTAAAAATATGAGACAAACTTCAAACAAACAAGAGTTAGAATATCTTTAAGACAAGCTTCTTTTTAAAATAGTTGGAGAGAAGGACATCAACTTAACAAGGGCCAAAGAAAGAATTCATACAATGCAACATAAGTTATTACAAACGAAGGTTCTTTTGAATCTAAATGATGTTGACAAATTAGAACAATTGGAGGCGTTTATTGGAAAACTTGATTAGTTGGGATTGTTTTGTTTTATGGCAATAAGTAAGTACAATGTCACTTATTATCATTTTTTGTTTGTTTGAGCGATACAAGGCCCTCTAGACAGCCCAATCATACATCTTGCTCCCGCCGAAGCCCAAATGATTTAAACACAAATAATGCTGAAATGCTAATTGTTGCTCTAGCTTATAATAGAATACGAAAATATTTATAAAAAATATTTTTTATTTATAATACTAAAAACGTATAAATTATTCAATAATAACATGGATCAAATGCTCCTTAATTTAATTACCATTCAACAGAAATAAAAATAAAAATTGCTCCTTAATTAGTACTGTTATAAGGCATTGTTAGCATGACACTAATTTAAAACATCTCACTTATGCAGTGTGCACTACTATCTTTGCCATGAATTGACCCTCCATTGCTTAAGAGACTGCTCTGTAGCTTCTCAAGTCTGGTATGCATTAAGCAATATAATAGGCTGGATGCAAAGCACTTTCGGGCTAAGGGAGTAGATGAAAAGCAATCTTGGTAATCCTATTGTCCATAATAATGCTAACTGGTTTTTGATTTTTGGTGTCGCGGTGTCTACTCTTTGGAGAAATCGAAGCAAGTTTATTTTTTCCAACAAGAAAAAAAATGTCAGCACAATTATCCATAGAATTGAAAAAGAAGTGATGGATATTAGACAAGCAAATTCTCTTGTGAGTTGTGCTTTCTGGAGTATTTGGACATTAGATCTTGGAATGACCAATGTTTTTGCACAATGAACAATGCTTTGATTGCTCCCTTTCTTTTTGGTCCATTTCAGTGTGTATTCGAGTTGATCTTAGGTGACCTTTTTTTTTTCCTCTGCATAGTTGGCCCTTCATATTTTGGCCAATATGATGTGTGCTTCATTTGACCAAATGATCCGCTATAAGTGTTGGACACATAATTGAGCTTGTAAACATCATTGATTAATTGTTTGCAATCAACATGAACATACTTACATGCTGCAATTGCATGTGAACATGACATGTGTAGTTTTTGTAATTTACCACAATCACACAACCGTTAAGAAATGTTTACAACAAATTTTTTAGGGAGACACCATTGTCTTGGATTTAACGATTCTTTCACTAAGAAAAGAGTACTTTGTCTATCGAACTCAATTACACACATGGAGTTAGCCTTTTTTTTTCTTGGGCTCAATGATGTTGTCAACATTATTTTCCAATTCTTTACCTGACGCCATCATTGCTATGGCTTCCCTACCCTTTTTGACAAAATATTTGTTGCATCTTTTGTAAGTACTACTGACAAATGCAAAGATTAGGAGTTCCTTGTTTTCTTAGCACTAAATTCATGGCCTCAACAAGATTTTTTTGTCATGTGACCTCATCATCGCCCTAAGCAATAATCCATTTTTCTTTTGGGATCTTCTCTAGCCATTCAACTACTAGCTTATTTCTTTCATTACATTGTTGAAGTAATAAGCAAATTTGGGCTTAGTCATGGCATACCCTAACATTTGATCAGCAAAATACATTAGCAGTGTTTGCCCATATAATTTAAAGTTTAGTGAAAAATAATAATTCTTTGGTTATGGAACTTACCCATGCTAATGACCTCTTTCCTTAGACCTGACTTTTTGAAATGTCTCATGAAGTTTTGAGCAATATGTCTAATGCAATACACATGCACTGAGTTGTCTGGTGTCCACCCACTACCATTTTGCTTGTAAGCACTTGTTATTGAAATGTGTCTGCCTGACATTAGGCATAATCCGTGTTTCTTTGCCACATGCCTTTATAAGTTTTGGAGGAAAAAATATCAAGCTTTTGTTGTCTCAGCCTCAACAAGGGCAAAGACAATCAGAAAGATGTGGTTGGCCCCATCTTGTGCAACTGCCACTAACAATGTTCCTTTGTACTTCCTGTAAAGAAAAGTACCATCAACCTGAACTATTGATTTGAAGTATGCAAACCCATCAACAACTGTCTTAAATGTCCAAAAAAGTCAATGGTATGTTGCACAACCAAGAAATAGCTCTCGTTGTTCGCTATAATGACTTCAAATGTTGCTTAACAATGGTTCCAGGCACAAATGTTTGAAGCACTAAGAGCAATTTGGGTAAATCCTCATAGGATTGCTCCT
This sequence comes from Glycine latifolia, assembly GCA_013407115.1. NCBI lineage: Eukaryota > Viridiplantae > Streptophyta > Magnoliopsida > Fabales > Fabaceae > Glycine > Glycine latifolia. Next base: position 9,930,164 of record CM023950.1, read on the forward strand.
AGTTGCCATATGCTTGTTCGGTCACCTATTGTTTTGCTAGCCAAGCCTTTCTGTAGGTGGTGGTGTAGTTGTACAATTGTTTGATGTGGGCTATGTAGGTTTTAACTGACAGAGTTGCATCATTTTTTTTTCATTGCTATGATGCTTGTGTTGGACACTGAACGATCAATCACTGGACGAACCAAACATCTCTTACATTTTTTATGAAAACAAAAATATAAATTTATTTTAACCATTTCGTTGCATGTAAGTCAACATGTTTGATGATTGGAAGCAACACCAAAAGAGACCTATCCATTACTGGATAACTCGTCTGTTAGACGCATGAAGCACCCGTCCAATACATCCAAATAGCGAGTGTAATAAGCATTTGATTGAATTATCTATTTATTCTAGTTTATATGATTATGTTTTAAAAGGAAAAAATTTGCAAAACTATCCTTTATTTCTTTAAATATGATTAATGGTCATATTGAGTTATGAATGACAGAAATTGAAATTCTTGATCCTATCAGACATAAATGTCCAGTATTTGCTTAATTCAGGAAACAAGGATCAATATACACAACGGTCATAATATTCGTTTCCCAAGATACTCTCTAGAATTACAAGCGTCTCTATACCTATAAATATGACATCAAAGATTGAAGAACATTAATGAACATACATAGAAAGACAAAGAGTAGTGAATCAAGAAACACGAGAAAAAGAACAATTGTTGAGAAGCACACTAAGCTTAAGAGAGTCCATTCTTTGAGTATACAAAGTATTAGTGAGAGATAATAACCTTATTGTAAATCCACTCTTTGAGTGTTGTAAAGAATCTATGATTCTATATCAAACTTTTGTTTGTGAAAGGAAAAAGTGGCTTAGTGAAAAAATAATACTTGGTTGTTCTTAGATTCAGGGGGAGTCTAAGGGTTGTGCTAGAAGTGACCTTGAGAATACTTGTAAGCTAGAAGTGACAATATAAAATAAAGTATTTTTACTGTTATTCATTAACTTATAAAAGTATTTCATTTTCCATTATTGTCAAACCTTGCACACAAGGTTTTTACTGAAACAGAAAACTTTACATCTCACTGGGCGATAGTCAACCTTTTGTCACTACACGAGGGTTTTGTAAACTTGCCTATTATAAAATCCTTCCTTTCGAAAAGGTTTTATATTTTGACTAACACACTATTCAATCCTCTTTCTAATGTGATTTGTTGTATTTCAGCTCGTACCAATCACATGGTACCTAAGCTTTATATGATCTTGTGATATCATTGTTGATACACTAGTGTGGGGTTCTTTTAGTATTTTTATCTCCCATTGATATTGAGTATATACCCTTAATGATGCTTCAAAATGTTTGAAGAATTAACATGTAAGTGTTTTAAAATATTAAAATTATGCATTAGTCAATCGCTACATTTACTGAATGTAGTTTAAAATAGTTTACCTCCATTCACATGTTTTGTTGATACATTTCAAAATCCATAAGTAAGTCCTTGACTTTGTGACCATGTAAGATTTGTTATTCTTTATACAACAAATATTTATTGCATATTTGACATCAACTTTGCTAGGAAACCACATTCCTTGAAAAAGCATTCCCAATTCATAGACGGATTCTTCTGGGTGGTATGTCAAGTGATCAAACTTGTGATCTTCCCAAGGTCCGTTGTGTTTTATGCCACACATGTGTGATGGCATATTGTAGGCAAGCTCGATAGCTGATGATGGCTCGATATTTAGGATTTGGTTGTCATTCTTGTTTGCGTTGTTATTGTTCAAATTTATTTGTTCATCATCTTCACTAAATAGACCAACTTCTTCAATAGGTGCACTATATTTTGCGTACTGAGGTTGAGATTGTTGCGGCATAGAAAAAGGATCTACAACTGGGGCACTCCATGACACATGTTGTGTACTCCTTGAAGCGTAAGGAATAAGTTGTTCATACCCATAAAATGTTGGTGATTAAGCTAACTAAGAATATGTTGGGTCATTTGACAATTGTGTGTATGACACAAGGTTAGTGTCCCATTCATACTTTTGACTTTGGGTGTGGTTGAGATCAAATGTTGGTTGGTACTGTTCATAAATTGGTTGTCGGGATATTTCAGAATATGTTGGCTGGTGAGGTTGGTAATATGGGTAGGAATTGGGATAAGTATATTAGCATCAACATATGTGACAAACAACTCAAACCCAAAAAGACATAGGTGTTGGTTGAATACCTTGAACATACTATCTATGTCCAAGTCATCCTCAAGATTATGGACGTGTACCTTAGTAACACTTGACCTACTATCAAAGGGTATCTATAAACCACATCCTTAATCCGTTGGTTATTTTTTAATTCCTCGATTTATGTCTCTATGCAATGCTTCTAATGTGATGCCTGTTGTGACTTATAATATTACATGTTTTCTGGAATTGGAATCCACTCCTTCAGCAGAATCTCCCATTTCCTCATCGTAATGGACAATAACACGAACAATTTGCTTGAGTAGAAATTATTTTGGGATGGGCTAATGACTCTATGTTTGTGTTTTGGTGATATATATGAATACATCAACATACATTATGTAACAGATATAGTTGAACAACAATAGCATAGACCAGTGAATTATGAAACAACTTCGAACAATGTGAAATAGACATAACATTGCTTGAAACTTCACATCATCTTGTCATCGATCAATGCAAGGACTCGTGGCCATTAGATTCTTACCATTATTTTCAATCTCCACACAACAGCTTTAATAGATATAGTTGAACAACAGTAGTATAGACCAATGAATTAATCCATTATGAACATGAAATTAAATACAAACATAGTCTTAAATTCAAAATAAAAAACCACTTCATCCATTACAAATGAAACATAGTCTTAAACTTAAAAAAAACACTTCATCCATTACAAATTAAAAATAGCTTAAGCATACTAAAAGTAAATAAAGGCATAAACACACTAATGGTAATATTTTTTTTGTACTCGTCGTTTTAACATTTTCAACTTCCCCCGATTTTAGACTTCGATCAAGATGTTGTGACAAATCGTCCCACAACAGCCATGATTATGTTTGAAGATCCTTCATAATAGCATATAACTCAACTTCGGTAAGGTTTGGATACTAGTAGAGTGTATGGAATATTGTTATGACACCATTGTCTTCTTAAAATTTACAAGTTGTATAATGAAATATTCTACCTACGTATTATATTGGCCAACAAAAAAAAGTCACACTTACTATTTCCCATCGCCTTGATTGAGCTTATGTTGTATGGCTTGCTCCAAATCATGTAGTGTTATATATTGAGTAATTTCAATTAGCTTTGGATAATATGGATAACAAAATAAAAACTGCGACCCTTGCTCACTTTCTCTGACCTCCCCATTGTAGTAGACAACAACAAATATATGTGACGAACTCATGATTTACTTTTTGCTTACCTATTTAACTCTCTCACGAGTAATCTTCTAGTGGGAAGTAAGGTAGACGAAAAATATGTAGGGAGACATGAGTGAACAAATCAAGACATAGGATTCTGTGTAAAAACAAAGGGCGAGATTGCATTGGCACTATGAAGGGCATAGATTATACCGTCGTTTTTGCATACACTATTCACATGTGAGGGAATCTGGCAGAGAGTTGTGACTGGTCATTATGCACAAAAGGATAAACAACTTAATGCTTCAGGAAGCGTTAAAAGTAACCACATTATCACACATGTGATGTGGATCATATGTTAATGTGTAGTCATTCTTGTTAAAAAAAAATTAATCAATGGCTTGGATTGCATTAACAGATTGAATGGGTTGGATCGCATTGATATGCATGCGTAAAACTATTAACATGTGATTAAGATCACATTCAAATATAGTTTTTCGTACAACAATTAAAGGATGATGAACGTTGCACTTTTTATTTTTAAATGATCAACATTACCATGACGTAGGTTGGTATGCATAGTAAGAGGCAACAACATACACATACAATTTCTTCACCGAGTAAAACAATAATCCTTTTCAACCGATTTGTGTTTGTTGTGTTACAAAAATAAATGAAGTCTTCAATGTTGCTATAGGAACATCACAAACATAAATATGTGCATCTGCATAATATGGTATGTTAAAAAATGTATGTTTTCATTATGTTTATTTATGTAATTTTAAAACATAATATTGCTGCTAACAATTATGGCTTAATGCTTTCATCAATAGGATAATGCACAAAATGTGATTGTTTCATATTGTCATTTAATGCCTATGCCGAATCCTCTAATACAACCGTCGTTAGAGGGAGCTGGCTTTGCTCAGGTAGCAAAGCTAAGGCACTTCAAGATTCGTCACCATATTGTAAATAGGCCATTGAAAGATGGAGACCTGAAACACACATTTTTTATCTTCCAGTGGGAGAATGTACAATAACGTTAGAAGGTGTGGCATTTCAGCTAGGATTGCGTGTGGAGGGAAAATCAGTGACTGGACCAACTTGATTTGACTTGGGAGACATGTGTCATACTTATCTAGGTGTTGTACCACCAAAACGTGATGCAGTAGTAGGGTCGGTGATCAAACTAAAATGGTTGTGACAATATGCCACCTTTACCAGAACAACCAACACAACAACAATTAGAAGCTCACTGCAAAGCATACATCATGGATTGATTAAGGGGTATTGATGTCTGATAGAATAGGTAACAAAGTTCACCTAATATATTTAACTCTGTCAACAAATCTTAGGTGTGCAGGTACATACAGTTGGTGCTCCAGTTGTTTAGTTGCACTGTATAGAGAAATATGTTAGGCAACAAAAGTTAATGCTAAATGCATGGGTGGGTGTACATCATTGTTATAGTCCTGGGGATGGTATCGTATTCCATTCGTTGCACCACAATACAACAGATAATCAACGTATCCACTAGTACTTAGGCAGAGCGAGGGTGAGTTACATTTTGCTGAAACTCCTCATGCTGATGTTATTGGTTTGAGAGCAAGAATTGATAACATGAGGCATGATAATGTATAACTTATGACAAGTTGGTATAAATTAATATTACAGAACTTAATGAAGTTTCATACATTGTAATAATATTATTTAATATTACAATTTTCCATATCTTCCTTATGTCCAAACAATGCCACCACAAGCATTTAACAATTCACACATATAGACTGCATGCACTGCATTGGTTCATTATGTAGTGGTTGTCTAGCAATAGACATACCGGTTGAAGCTCCAATTTGATTTACGCAAGGATGTACCGAAACCACAAAAAAAAATTAAGTAAATTACACAAGGTGGACATGTGGGGACACATTGACGAGAACAACAAAAACAAACATGCTAAGTGGATAAGGTTTTGGAATGAAAGACAAGAAGGAGTCTTGGTAGAGCAACCTATGCAGGGACTTCTACATCAGACCCCTGAAAACCTTCAATGGTACCATATTAATTCAGTACAACTAAGGAACATAATTGCACAACCCAACAAACAATGCAGGGACATATTGAATGAAGACCTTAAAAGACATCATCATCAACAACAATGTGCATGAACGTGCAATGCCCTCCATAACGGAGTACATCTGTTATAGACACCATGCCCTATTATGACATGAAGTCACCTTGTCAATCATTTGCATTGTCTCTGTCCGAACAACAACCATATGCAACATTTGAAAATGATCCACAATCGTTTGCATCCACAACTATAAAATTCTATAATAATTTGTTTGGTGCGAATCTAGGAACCCTAGAGTCAGCTGTTGCATATATGCAAACATTGTATCCCATAACGAGGGTGGTAGTTTGTCATTGAATGAGGGACATGTGAGTTTTACTTCCCCATCGTTTAGACGTTGATAGTGGACAACAACCAGAACAACAACAACCCCACCAAAATTCGTGTCGTATGAGGAAGCTTAGACGTTGTGACACTTGATCCCACTTTGATATTAATTGTGTATTTTGCTTTTGTTTTTAGCGACTAGTGTATTCACAAATTATTATCAGTATTTTGTGTTTTTGTAATTTACTTATGTCAATATGTTAATTTTTTGTTATTCAAAATTTATTGGCGAAGTTTCACAACACTTATTTGAACCATTTCCAGGAGAAAAAAAATCACATTTGCTTCAAATTTTCATTTCATAAGGGCAAATTTCGGCACTTGTATGGTTATGTGTATCAAACCCTAATTCTGTTTGGGTCACCAAAAAAAAAGAATAGTAATTAAAAAAAAAGAAAACAAACGAAAATAATAATAATAAAAACAAAAAATAAAAAAGGACAGAAAAAACAATAATAAAACAAAAAAAAGGGAAAAGAAGAACAATAATAAAACCAAAAAAAAGGAAAAGAAAAATAGTAATAAAACATAAAAAGGAATGAAAGAACAATAATAAAATGGAAAAAATAATAATAAAAAGGAAAAGAATTCAGAGGGACCTAATGTGCTTTTTAAGCCCATTTGACTAAAGAGAACAGGAGGAGAATGAACATTATAAAAAGGAGAGGTATAAACATCAATGATAGGAAGAAAAAAAAATTGAAGAGGCACATATCCCAAGAAGGAAAAATGAGCCACCTAAGTTGATGACCAAGCCCACCATGTCAGCACTCTGTCAATGTTGACTAACTCAAGGTCAACCCTTTGACTTTGACTTCCAAAATAATAATAATAAATAAGTTAATTAGTAAACAATTTTTTTGTTTAGTTTTTCTGTTTGTCTCTATTATTTATTTTATTCTTCAATTTGATTGTCTTTTATCATTGCCTAATTAGTTAGTTTAATTAATAATGTGTTGTTAATATTTAGCTACTTATTCATTTTATTTCCCCCACCTTTCAACCATGCATGCTTAATTACTAAGTGTACTCTCCACTTCTATTTTATCCCTTTTTATTCCCATTTGATTTGTTTGATCATGTAATGCTACCAATTATTCATTTATTTTTTGCAATTCTGCAATAGTAATCTTTAGTACATGTTTACGTTCCGTACACTCCATACTAGGTCTGCGACTTGCTTGGTGGTGTTTCAATAACTTGTGGATAAATTTTGTGATGTCATGTTGGGTCTCCGACTTTCTTAACTTCACAGAGTTTATCGTAAACCCAAAATATTTTCTAAAAAAGCTAAAAACGCTTAAATAAATGATAACTCAATTCTCTTTTTTCTCCACAAAAATTACACATTACTCGAAATCACTTCAAGGTCCAATGCCTTAAGTGATTCTCTTTGCTTTTTCTTAAAATTCAAGTTGTTTCAAGGTTCAACGCCTTAACGACTCTTTTTCACGCAATTGAAACAAATCTTTCAAAAAAATAAAATCAACCCAACACACAAGCTGTTATCTACCCAAAGAACTATGTAAGTTTAATTTTCTCATTGCATTTTGGGATATGTAGGAGTAAGGGGAAATCCTTGTCGACCTAAAAAACTAAAAAAAAAACCTCTCTTTTCTAAAACAAAAAATTGTTTTCTTTTTCTAAATTAAACAAAAACAAACATAATTCATGTTCTTAAGGAAAGATAAATAATTAAAAAGTCATTTTGTAGCACATTCGATCAAAGGTTGCTGTTTTTATGACGGGTGTATGAGGTGCTAACACCTTCCCCGTGCGTAAATAACTCCTGAATCTTTTTTCTCAAATCGTAGACCATTTCCCATCTTTTTGGTTTTCCCAACATTTTCCTTAAATAAACACTGGTGGTAACTCCTCTACTTTAATTAATTACATCATTGAAATACAATAATTAAATATAATAATTATTACTTAAAGAATTTACAAAATAAAAATAACCAAAACAAAAAAATGAAGAAAAAAATCCATTTAGAATTCGGGTTTGGGGTCTCGTATTCTAAATAGAGGTTTGCAAAAAGTAAAAAAAAAAGTGTTAATTCGGTGGGAGATTCGAATTCACACCCTGAATAGTAATGAAGATAATTATGTTAATAACTTGGGGAGAGTGATAATTGAATATATACAAAAAAAATCAAAAGGTATAATTGGATAAAAAGGTCACAAGATTTGGGTCCCAAAATCCAACAGCAGGTTCCAAGACTCAAGGAATCAGACTATGATTATCAATCACAGTTAGCAGCTTAAGCAAGTGATTGCTTTGTAGACAGAGAAAAGAAAAAACAAATACAGTGAGAATACACTTCCATAAAAGACAAACAATAGATTAGGTGACTGGGTACTAAAATATGATATCATATGATTACGACATATGCATAGTAAAAGCAATATGTCGGCAATGTCTTATCCATTAAGATACTACAACTGATGTATATGAAGGGTGAGCAGAGAGCATAAGTACAAAACATGTATCTTAAGCTAACAACTCGGTATAGTGTAAGAATTCTGTCAACTTTGTCACATCAAAGCTGTTGAAACATTTCGAAGATTCATATGATGAATCAAACCTTAACCTCTCTTAAAGTTCATGGTAGTCACTAACATGAATGCAACTTTTACGGGCAGCTTGTCCTTATTTCTTTAGTCCCTCTACAATACATTGGCAATACATTTCGGTTGATGGTTTTAAGTATGAAGTCTAAGATATTTAATGTATTCAATTTATTTCTTCCTCTTTATAAAATCGTCTAAGTTGGAAATAAGCCAAGAAAAAACTGTAAATAAAACACAATATGCTATAATTTGGAACACAACAAAAAAGGCATGAAATAGGAAACTGGAAACCTGTGTGATCTACATCTTCCTAGCTAACCTTTATGTGTTATGACTGACAATAATTAATGCCTTGTGATTAGCTCTCTACCCTAACTGACATTGCTTTTTTAACAACAGTCAATAGGATTAACTATTTGGACTCCCCTTCACTCTTTCTTCTAATATAAACCTCTTAATTTGGGGGAGGAAGTTTTGCTATCACTTACATACTGTATACTATTTTATAGAGTGACAAAGGGAGAAGCTGCCTGAGAAATTTGGAGTCTTGAAATTCAGGTCTAGCAAGTAGCAATTTTGATTTATGCAGTGTTTGGTTCTTTGAATTTGAAATAGCAGTTACGTTTTGAAGGGAGAGTAAATTAGGATGGATACAAGCAGTGTATTTTAAATCAACACGAACTACATCTTAAAAATCATATTACTCTATACTTTTTTATAGTGGTTAATTCATTCCCTCTCCAATAACTTAATTAAAAAAATAGGTTAAAATATATTTTTATCTCTCCAACATGAAATAGCAGTTACTAAATTTTTTGTATGTTTCCTAATAATTTTTTTTACAATAAATCTTTAATAAAACAATAATTTTATTTTTGATCCTTGATATTTATTTTAGTCCCTTATAAATTAACAATTTTTTTATTTATTCCCTAATAAATTTTATTCATTTGTTATAAGTCCTTTAAGTAAAAGCGACATTTTATTTAGTTGTACCCTGAATAATTATTTAGGGCAATTCATTGAGAGATGGGGTACATGAACAATCTGTGTTCATTTCTATACCTCACTCGAGCAAAATGTTTTCAAATGAATTTTCATTCGGTGGCATGGTTAGTTTATCTAAACAAAGGAACTTTAAAGTTTGAGCTTGTCTTGATTAAAAAAATATAAAAATTTGAGCTTTAACTCGTTTAAAACTTGCTACATAGTTTCGTAATATTAAGAACATACATAGGTTTCCATAAATGGAACTAGAAAATTTTAAACTATTTAAGTATGCAAGCCTTGCATTTGAAGCCAAAAAAGAGTTTGTTATACCATGTAGCATATTACTAAAATACCCATTTGATTTCCTAGGCTTAAACTAAGCCAGAACCCGTATGCAAATTTGTTTTAGTTGCTCTTTCACCTTTTTTACCTTCTGGAAAGACTAATTCGAAATGTAAAAAATTACATTCGAGAAAGACTAATCCGAAATATAATTCTACATTCCGAATTGGTGCAGTGCAGGAAGCAATTCATGGGATAGAGGAAGCAACTGCTCAAATTCTTCCCATTACCATCGCTGAATAAGCTACTTCAAAATGCCATAAATCAAACCAATTTTTTGCTTTCCTTTCTTTTATACAATAGAAATGGTCATAAGGGTTTTTCACCAAACCTCCACTTTTCCAATCAATAAATGAAGTTCAACAGATCATATAATGAACTCTCCTTATGAAAACAAAACATATTTCATGATGTTTAAAAAGTTGTGTACCTCATTATTCAGGTCAATTTCGTTATTCAGCTAATGGATTGATGATATGGTTATCAATATCAACAAGTCCACATAATCTGTGTTGAAAGTTGTGTACCTCATGTTCCTTGTACAAAACCATAACCAGCTTAGGGAAAGAGAAAATAGGGGGGAGGGGTCTACACATTACACCTGCTTGTGACTTCTTGTATGGTGTCCATATTTTCAAAATGCAAAATATAATAAAATTTTGACATTTCATAGGAGGGTAAGTCCAGATCAATGTTTTATTTTTCTAACAAAGATCACAATACAGAGTTCTATGTTACATAGCTCCACACAAATACCACACCTAGACATAACTAAAAAACACACGAAACCAGAATTCTTGTTATTTTAACACAGACACATCATAGTCTACTGCATCAGGATATGAAGCCATTAGCATGTATGACCATGTCATGACAAGCCTGTGCAGAAAGAAAAAGACAGTACTACTAATATAATGAGCCAAGGATGAGTTGCCTAAGCAGTAGCCAAGAATGTTTTGCCTAAAACCAGATGAAGAATCACACCTCCAGAACGAAATACGTCACAATGAACACAAGAAACTGCAACTGAACATCTTCACCTGGTCCCTTGCAAGGATAGGGTGGTGGTGCAACATCGCAGCACCAAACCCACTAGTCTCGTTGCAAATCAAACTTTAAGGTTGCAGCAGTTACCTCGTACTGCTGAAACCCATTTAGTGGGCATGATGATACCTTGCCCACTACCTATCATGTCCACTAGAGAGTGGACGGAAGATCCAAGACGATTGACAGAAAAACCATCAAAACCTTCCCTTGAATACATGCTAGTCACCTCTGAACCAGAGATGTTTGGACTGCTTCGATTTGTTTCCTTTGAGGAATTTAAAGTTCCAACCTCAGAATACAGGACTTCAGAACTCTGAGAGGCATTGGACTGTAATTGTCGGCCGCCAGTTTTATTCACTTCGCTTTCATTTCTACCATTTCCATTAATAGAGCTTTTTGTGTTCAAGAAGCGACCACCACATCCTCTTGGTCGCCGCATTGCATGTAGATGGCGTGATTCATGCATATATGGCTGCAAGAAAAACACAACTCATATAGCTATGAATGAAAGGGGTAAAAGGAAAAGAAAATTGTTTCACAAGTAGTCAAACATTGTCATGAGGAAAGAATGTAAGTAATTTGTCTTTTGACTGAATGAAGAAAAACATGTTGATGTTTGTTTATCCATCATCTTTGGTTATAATAATATAATACTTGAACATAAACTGCCTTCTTTATAAAATCATTGTTTAATAATTCCAACTTCTTGTAGTGATACTTTCCTTATAACTCAGTCATATTATTTCTGCTTGACACAAAAAGAATAAAAGTGCATTGCTATGTCATACAGCTAACAAAGTGATCTTCCCCTGGTGTTTCTAGTCTTTTTTTTACAAGTACACAAGGCCAAAGCACCATATCACAACTACATTGTTGATTTTTTCCAAGTTACACCACATTAATTCTATAGTTTTAGCATGACAGAATGTTTGGGGGTACCCATACAAGGGATCATACCTTGCGACGTTTTATCATTTTGTTCTCAAGTACGGCTTTTGCACGTGATTGCCGACGTCTTATGATTCCATGGTACTGCTTCGCATTTACGTAAGTTGGTCCGTCATCAGATGTCAAGTTAATTGGAAGCATTATCCTTCCCTAAATTATTAAATATGGATACACATAAATTAATAAATAGTGAAAGATTCACATTAGGTAAACACATGATAAATTGAAGCAGAAGATGATTACATACATAAATTGCAACACAGATTGCAATGTATAATTTAATGTCAAGGCTATAAGTACGTTGCATTCAATTTTTTTTTCTTATTTATGTCTTAATAATATTAACTTGCTATCATCAGCTTTCTCATCAATAACCATAATATCATTGTATTATAAAACCTTCTCTTAACATGTGTACTAGTTACATAAAACCTATATTGCTCTTCTATTCTTTGTTATCAGAGAATAACATGTACTTAATTACTTTTCCTTACTACAATACCTAACTTAATATCAAGTAGCTGATTAGAATTATTACCTTTAATACAACAAAAATTCACAGCTACAACTACATGGTGACAGGATATATGCAGGTGGTTTGTTAAGAAACTTACTCAAGGTTGAAAATTACTAGAACCATTTTTTACTTATTGAGTTCTCTCTTTCTTCTCTCTAAGATGCTTATTCACCTTGCTATTTGTTTCAAACCTAATACCTAAAACTCAGTAACCTCTATGGACATGTCTAAAACTGCATATCGACACGATCATGTACATCTTGGGTACACAGACATATAGCACGGCAATAACATATTCCACAATCCACATGATTATATGTTAAAAGGCTATGTAAGATTCACAAATATTGATAGATAGTTGTATGTATCGATTTCTTGCTTTCTCATGTATGTGTACACTATACATAGATAAAATCAATTCCAATTTAAGCATGGTGAAACTGAAAGCATTGCATGATTTATATAGATTTTGAGGTAACGACAAACCGAAATCTGAGGTCCATAAGCTGAGAAGAGTCCATAAAACTGATCCATGTAAGGATACTTTGCGCAGATCTATGAAGGAAAGCAGGGCAAATATTTTAAATTATGTCCAACAGAAATAAAATACTAAAACGACAAATTATAAGAAGTTTTACCATTGGCTGATTAAACCCTATCTCAAAACGATTGTGGGGCTCAGCAAGTGATGACTGCAGTGATAAGGTTGCCTGAGGATTTTCTGCATCACCTGACATTTTACAATCATCTGAAAAAGAAATGTCTGATTTGTTGGAGTTCAAGTGTGAGTTAAAGTCCCACATCGGATAGAAATAGAAAAGTTGAACACCATATAAGTGAGGAGAAGACCCATAAACCTGAGCCTTAAGGTTTTGGGTTAAGGTGTAGTGTCTAATTCACTTATATGGTTACTTGGTGTAAATCTCCCCGATATTGACCCCCTCGATTTCCTAACAAAATGGTATCAGAGCCGATGGTGGATCGATTTGGTGACCGGCTCAAACAAGTAAGAAGGCGAACATGGAGATACATCCTGACGAGTGAGTGAGTCCATGCATGGATCTCGGCATGCATGAAGATCGGGCAGCGAGTCCCGCAAAGTGTTGCGGAGGTAGTGTTGCGGAGGTACAAGATAAATGGCTTCCGCTCGAGGGGGAGGCTACCATGTGGAAGAGACTCACACTTGAGGGGGAGATTTGTTGGAGTTCAAGTGTGAGTTAAAGTCCCACATCGGATAGAAATAGAAAAGTTGAACACCATATAAGTGAGGAGAAGACCCATAAACCTGAGCCTTAAGGTTTTGGGTTAAGGTGTGGTGTCTAATTCACTTATATGGTTACTTGGTGTAAATCTCCCCGATATTGACCCCCTCGATTTCCTAACATGATTAACCATAGGAAAGTTCTATTGTTGAATGCAGCAAAATTTCTCACTTTTCAAAAAAATAAAAAAAAATGATAGTTATTGGAGGCTGTAGAATATTTTTAGATTCAGTCCTTATTTAAAGAATCATTATGGAACATTAAATGCAAGTTTCTTTGAAGGTAGAAAGACCTTTATATCTGTATAATCTCTCTTTATTTTTTTGGGTAGAATGCATAATCTCATTTTAAGTAGTTGTGCTATAACAACATTCTACAACAAATTATTTCAACTAATGCTCAGCCAATCTGTTAAATAAACATCATTTGATTGGCCTTGAAAGACATTTCCTTGAGGAAAGAGGACATTTTTGACAAATTACCATTCCCACCTTGGATTGTTACTTCTAATTATGTTGACTTCCTCCCAAAGTATATTAATAAGCCAATGATGCTCATGATATGGAAGGAAAAGCAGAAGTACCACAAGAGGTAACTGAGGAAAAAAGTTGCCACAAAATTCAAGCCTATTTTAATAATGTAATGTTCTCTCCTCTACAGTTTATTTTTCAAAAAAATTATCTATTAGTAGTTTAAAAATACTATTACAGTGTTAACAAGAGAAAGTACCACCCTCCATCAATCATTCTGAACAACCAACCTTATATCCGAGTTATTTTATCCAAATCCTATTTGTGGAAACCAAATTCAGAAGTTGACCACAGATAGATTTGCAGCAACTATTTCTACAATCCAGAGCTCAAATAAAACAGAATGTTGTTTTCTTTATAGGTTCCATAATGTGCAATTCCATGATAATCTTACCATGGATTACTGTCCCGGACTCCTCAGTAAAGAAAGTTCAAAAAGAGTGAGGAAATCATGCTGAAAGAAGGGTGGAGGACCAAATTGGAACTAGAAATTGAAATAGACAAGACTTAAAGATAACAGATACTTTTATTTTAAAAACTTGGATTAACACAATGAAGGTTGCTATGAGATATTAAGAGGAGATAATTGAGATATCTGAGATTGACTCAGGCCGTTAATTGAATCAATGTAATAATTCCTTCATTCTTTGAGTTCTAGAGATCCAATCTCACTTATTCATTCCAGAATTTCATAAACTGTTATATTTAGTTACAACTAACAGAAGAAGCAAATTATGCACTCTAATAGAGAAACATATCCAAAACTAATTAAATACCTGGAAAGATGGTAAACTGGGTTGTTGTATGTCCTTTATCCAACAATTGTTCAACTCCTCGTACCGCTTGCTTACCGGCCGGGAATTGGTCGACGTAGTTGGAAATCTCCAACGAAAAGGGTTTGATTTGACCACAATACTCCCCATAAACTGGTTGAGATCCTAAGGCACTCCACCATGGAGCTGAAGTTACAGATGATAACTGTCCAACTGAATTGTGGACAAGTCCTTCATGTTCTTTCAGGTAAACGGTTTGCATCGCCATCTGTAACCTCCAAACGATGACTTGTTAATACCCAGTTAATAAAGTAATCTACTTCCTGTAAGCAAAGATTGAAAAAACACTAAAACAGATACCAAAACAAGTAATAAGACTCGGTTAAAAGAACAATTTTCCATCAAAGGGAAATAAATAACAAGGAGGCATGTCTATGTCTACCTATAATTACTAAGATTCTCTTAGCTCTGTCAAGTTTCTAGAAACTACGGTTCTGCCTCAAATTTTATCCTGTCATCAACGTAGCATCAAGAAAGAAGAGCTGAAATAAAAAAGTAAAAAAAAATAAATAGATATAAAAAACAAAACTTTAATTTGCATTTTACCAATAAAATTCTATAAAAAGAAGTTTAAGATTGTTCCAAAGAGCCTAAGCTATAAGAACTCAAGCAAAACTTGAATGCTCCCAAGTGGAGCATGAAAGTGAAAGTGAAGACAAGGAGACAGAAAGTTAGATGACAAAAACAAAAGATATGCAAAAGGGTACTTGAGTTCAAGTCAAGTTCAATATATAGATTGAGTTGAGAAGAACCATTAGTTGCAACTAGAAGGAGCAAAGAAAAAAAAGGGAGAGCACTCACTTCTCAGAGTGAGTGGTAAAAGCAGAAGAAGAATGAGTGTGGCAGAATCGGTTTCTACAAGAAGTAGATGAATGAAGGAACACCCCATTAGGTTGGAGCCATGTCGTTACTAATGAAGTAAAACACCCACACAAACATAGTACACACTTACACATACAAGAGAGAAGAATAAGCAAAGTGTGAGAGAGGGGGCAAAGAGAACTCTTACATGTGTTGGAGAACTAGAAACCAAACCAACCAATGGTCATTTTGGCATTGATGCCTCCTTTTAGTACTATGTTCTTCTATTTATTTTTTTATCATTTATAAATTTGTCACTCATTTTTTGGATTATTTTATAATAATTTACGTTTTTCAAATAAGTATATTTTTGATGGATTTCACGTATTTTTGCATACATTGAATAATGACTGACTTATCTTTAGTAAGATAAATTCTTAGGTATTTGTTAGTATTACATCCACTCGCCTAAACAAAAGAATAACATATGATGGTATTGAATTAAGAATTGCCTCATCTAAAATAAATGAGTAAAGTGAAAGGTTGAAGTATATTTATTGTTGATTTGAAATTAATAACTTATGGAGTATGTTAAATTAAATTCAACATAGATCTACTTTTTATTTTTAATTTTTAGTTTTACAGAATTGCAAAAACGTAGTTAAACAAATGAATTTTCAATTTGATTATTCTAAAAATAAATACTATTGAATTTTTTTGGTTGATTAATTACTATTGAATTTTATCTGGATATTATCTTTTCCTCAATTGGCAGCGCATCTCTTTTAATAAATTTTTTACTAGTAATTAAAATTTATTAAAAAAACTTCAAAATTTACAAGTAAAACTCATTAAATAAAGAGAAAAAACCTCCACAATTTTGAAATTTATTAATTTTTTTAATGCATTTCAGTTAATAATAAAAGGTGCATTTAAATAAGTGTATTAAAGAGTAGTTTCAAATCATGCAACAATTTATTGTATTAGAGAATGTGTTGTAACTATTTCTCTAGAAATTTTATGTCCATCCTCCTCTAACCCTCTCTCCTCTTTTGCTTATCTGAAGTTTCTCAAACCAAGGATAGGGAATTAGGAGGGTGCAAGAAAATCTTGGGAGAAGGTAGCCAAATAAATGGAAATATTTAAACAGCCATGGAGCTATTAGTGGTAATGTTTATTAACTGTTTTCTTGTATATTATATATTATATATTTTTGAGTAGCGCAAGTTGAGGTGTGTTGTTCACTGTGCATTTGATTTGAAAAATGGTCCCAAGATTTTCATACTTACTTAGTCCTAGGGTTCATGAGTTGTCTCTGGCCCATCAACTCGTGGTAGAGGTGGGCAGCATTAGGCTCATTTTTCTATTCAAGATTTTGGTTATTCAAGAATCTCGTGTTTCTTTCCATGCGATTTCTAATGTCGTAATGGAATATATAGTTGCTTTCATCACTTCAAACCGTTCATTCCCCTACCTTGACAATTACATTTGATGTAACCAATTATTTTCTTTTAGATTATGTAATTTAAGGTTGTCTCAGTAAATTAAAACCTGAGTTTTTTTTTTTTTTTCAAAAAAGAAAAAATCTATGCACTAACTATTTAAAGCAATTTTACATTATCATATAATTGCAAAACACCGTGGATAGTTCCTCTGAAAAAAAAAACATCATAGATAGTTAATTTGTTAGCACTCATAATAATTGTTTTAAAACTCATTAACAATAATTTTTTATTGGTCGATAGTTGATAGAGTAAAAGTTTTTATAACTGTGCATGATCATTAACTTTTTTTCAATATCCTTTAATTTGATTAACTTACATGGTTTAACCTTATACATGAGACCTAACAAAATTCAGTACAAAGGGTAAATGTATTTGACTTTATATATGTTGATCAGGGATAAAACAAAAATCCTATGTATAAAAAACCTTAGTTGAAAGAGTTAAATACTTTGCATATAAGTTATTTATATTTTAAAGGGAATGGTTTCCGACTATAGTCTAGGAAAATGCTCTTGATGCACACACATGCAGAACCATATCCATATAAATAAAAGAGTAAATTATATAGATTTTCCTTGAGGTTGTCTTTATTATGTTAGATATTTTTTCGTTTTTAAACCCTACAAATAATTTCTTCATTTTTGAGCTTTTGTTGCACCGACCTCTCTTTTAGGCGTGAAAAGCGTTATAACGTTCCTATTTATAGGGCTCACAGTAATATGTCAAAAAATGAAAGAGTATAATGTATAATAAGAGCAAATCTAAGAAGGGGTCCATGCAATTTACTCTAAATAAAATAGTGGTGTTTGTGTAAAAGAAATTTACATTTAGAGCCAAAATAAAAAAGAAATTTTCATATAAACACCCATTTTCAATTTCACATATATACAGAATATTTATTCATAATCAGTATATATATCCTTTGCACCTATATCTTTATAACCTTTGATAGAATAGTGATATTAATAGTAATAATTATTAATAATAATTTATTTCACCATGTATTAAGTGTCATAATTAGCTTAGCTGGAATTTGAGAGACGGTTGCCTATTTTCAAAGCAGTAATTAACTAGATTCTAGGAAAAATAAGCCTGTTTAGTAACTTTGTCGTCAATCATAGTTTTCCTTCATGCTTTAAGTAAAATTCCACAATTAATCTATAAAAATAAATATGCTTATATTTTCACTGTCAGTTCTATGTCTAGGCTAAAGAAGAATTAGATTGTGTTAGATCCCTGACAATACACGTAAAACTTGTCGATATATCAAACATGTGATCTATATAATCAAATACATCAATGAAATAAAATTTTATTGTTGATATTGTAATCTACATCAATCACTAAAGTTTCACAAGTAAGCCATGATGAACTAAAATCTCGTTGAATGATCAGACTTTCAGAGACAAAGTCTGTACAGTAAAAGAGCTAATTCTATCAAACTTGTAATTAACATGGCTAAAGCAATTTTAATTTTGTCCGTAAAATATAGTCAACAGGACAGACAACAAACAATCAACAAAGTACACCATAACTTTGTACCTTTTTCAGCTGATCAATTAACTCACGCATGTTTCACAACTAGCACATAAACCCCGACATAATTGCATTACATACGGAGATTTTTACCTATATTAATTACCAAAAGGCAAATTAGAAAGTTAAGGTCGTTTTATGGTACGAATATTATTCTAGTAGTTGGTACAGTAGTTAAATTGAACAATTTATGAATCTTATAAACCAAACTTGATCACAAGTCAATTTTAGCCCTTTGCTATACAGTAACTACACTATGCGAAAGTCCAAATGCCTTCACGCTTTTAGATTGAGCTGTTTGTCGGCCGTCCATGAGCATTTTATTTTTATAAATATAGTAACACATTAATTAATTAACAAAATAAACGGTTTATATACAAAACTTGGTTCTACGAGAGCTATTAACATTCAATTAGATTCTGCTCTTAGATTCATTATCTTAAGCCGGTTAATTACTTTTAAGAACGAAAGAGTTCCCGTTTAAGGTATCTAATAAGTCAATTTCAGTTATAGCAACTCCTTTGTTGCCTCATATGCCTCCTTTTCACGAGACTTTGTTGCTTTTGCCTCCTTTTTTTCTGATATATATAAGAACTTTCAATATGTTGCATTGCCACTAACTAAAAAAGGATATTTAATTTACCAATAACTAACAATAGAAAGATAGGAAGACAAAACATGAAAAAGGGAAGAGAAAAAGGTAGAGGGGAGAGATATTATTAGGTGATCATCCACCACCACTTCATGATATACATACTTGAGCAAATAATATATATATTCAAATTTCATTATTAATAAGAAAAATTATTATTATTATTTGAACAAGCATATAGAAAAGAATTAATAACACTTGATTATTATCATATAAAAATAAATAAGTATTATTGTGCTTCAAAACTATCAAATAATTTTTCGTAGAGGAAGAAAAGGAACGAAGGACCACACACATTAATATCATATGAGTCGGGTCTGTCGTAGTTTTTTATTCATAAGATGCAGACATAATCTTGTGTTTTTTTTTTCTTCTTGTTTTCCCTTGTTACTGAGTGTTGTTATTAATCATTATAATTGTTTTGTGTCGTTATGAGTCAAACAGATAAGTATGGATATCTTTCTTCTTTGATCACTGTGTTCTTCTTTTGTGGGATATTATGTGGTGTCATTAATTATTATAGTTATTTTTTGGGATTACTCATGAGTCAAACAGATAAATGTGGATATCTTTAATTTTCTCACTATTTTTTTCCTTCTAAGATAAGCATGAACTTGGAACTGCTAATAAAGTTAAAAAAACATTAAATAAATCAAATCTTACATCTCCTACTGTATCTTCATGCTATGTCCTCCCTAAACATAACTAATAAGGTAAATTTCAGTAGCATCGATTCTATCTATATATAATTGATCACCAAGAATATTACAGAGATGTTTATAATATGATATGATATTTTGATCTAGCTAATAGAGTCGAAATTTTACTTAAATTAATCTACACATACAATTGTTTTATACTCTCCCATGTGTTTCTTTCCTACGACGCGATCAAAGGTTATTTTCTTTTCATCTATAATTATAAAAGAGAAGAATCCTAGGCGGATCCATTGAAGAGAAAACCTAGTCATCTCCAAATTCTACAAAAATGTCATAGAAGGTCCATATCATTCACTCCATATAGCAAATGTCCTACCACTAAATAAAATTAAATTACATTTATTAACGGGTAAAAACATTAAAATCAGAATAATCATTATTGGTATAATTTTTCTCTCTTAAAATTGAAGTATTATTATAACTAAATTTTAAACCCATACGATGCACTATTTCAATTAAATTATATATTATTTATATTTATAAAAAATATATGTACATTAATAAAAATAATTTTAAAAATATTTAGTAACAAATTAAATATAGTTATATTAATATTGAGAAAGATAATTAGTTAATTTTTAATTGAGAATTCGTTATCTTAAAAGATATTAATTAGACCTAATGAAATTTATGTTTTAGTTTGTTCTTTATGCCAGCAATAAAATTGATGTACTACATATAAGAATTGTAATAATTAAAAAATAAACAAACATAGATATATGATTATTATGTTATTTGAATTTTATTATGTTTACAGTAATTGAATTGTGTGTGCTTTTAATAAATTTTTTTAAATATATTTTTATTGGAAAAATTAAATTTTTATTTTGAATATTAGCGGTTATTCTTTTGGCGGTAATAAACATCGCCGCCAAAGCATATACTGGCAAATAGGTTATAATTAGGGTAGATAAAAGTATTGCAATCAATTCAGTGAGTGCCAATAAAAATAAATTTTACTACTAACGAAAACCTATTTTATTAGTTTTTGTGTATTATAAATTATAAATTTTTAACAAACTAAAGTTTATTTGTCACAAAAATTGTAGTTAAGAATGAGTTGCATGGGATTAGGCAACGACTTGAAAATCTAATGTTTGAAAGTTTTGGATTGAATGTGAAGTTAAAATCACTTATATGATTTGTTTGTGTTGCATTGCTTGGTGTTTTACCCTTCACATATTTCCAACCAAAAAAATTGTTGTAGTGCCTAATTAAGTAATTTGTACATGGCATGCAACGTAACCTCTTAAACTTGTTAGGTTTTGTATAAGACTAAATATGTGTTTAAAAGACGTTAAATTCATGCAAATACTTTACTAAGAAAAAGCTCTACCAAAAAAGTTACAAAAACATTTTTAATATTGCACTTATATGGGGTACTAGCTAGGATAATTTTTTCCTCGCCGGTGTAGTGTCTCTCTCCCTCTGCCTACTTTGTGAGCTCTTTCTTTGATGTGCCGAGCTATAAAGACACTTTAACGCTCAAGTCAACGATTTTCCAGAATACAGTAAATGAGAGTAATAAATAGTGTTACCTCAAGAATCTCACCTTTTAGATACACAAATTAATGAACCTTAGCTTGGATCTATGCTCCTTATCTTTAGGGTTAATGAGGATGCTAATATGTGATTACTTGCTAATGAGGTCTTGATGATGATTATATTACCTTTAAGTAATCTTGAGCTCCTTGCATTGTCATATAATCAAGGGGTGCTTGGCCTTGGTCGAAGGGGTATTTGTCCAAGGCTGAGGGGATCGATGCTCTTGGTTGACTATGGTGGAGGGGGTGTTTGGTCATGTCCTTGGTCATTAAAGCCATATGGGTACAAATATAAATTAATTCAAACACATAAAAACTACTAGGTGTTGAAAATGTATCTTATCTTTTACTTTCCTTGGGAAATTTAAATAATAATTAAAAAAGCTTAAAAAGGGTAAGGGAAATCGATTCAAGATTTTCTCCTTTTAGTGCATAAATCATACTCTCTTTGTCCCTAATTATAAAACTTCTTTTAGAAATTCATTTGTCCTTTTTATAAGACTCTTTTCTAATTTTTAGATGCAATAATTATTTTCTCTCCTAAACACCCTTACTTAATTATGCTCTCTGAAAAAATTAATGAGAAGCAATTAAGTGGATAGAGAGATAAGAAAAACGTAAATTTAGAAAATAATTGACATATTTAATGCGATTAACTAAATTAACCACTTCTTGTAAGGGACCTGAGTTAGTTAAAAGTGTCTTATAATAAGGGACAGAGGGAGTATTTAATTTGTTATTTGTAAAAACAATATTCCTTAGAACACTTATAGGAATTAATAAGATCTATATAAGACTTTAGCACAAAAAAATTACTATTTTTTTTAGTTGTGCATATGATTGCAAAAGAGAATCCTGATTGATCACCAAGATTTTTTTTTTTAAATTCCTCCAAAGAATTTCTTGGCACTCTTAGGTGGGTTGTCCCCTCCCATCAATGTGTTTTTTTTCATACACTAGTTAGGATTTGAACTCCTGAGCAAGTGCTTATGAAGTTCAAGCCCCAACCACTTGAACCAACCATTCTTGGTAAAAAAAAAATGAATTGCTCATAAATTGTGAACCTTTAAAGTTTTAATGATATTTTTTAAATTAATTATCCGATTCACATAAATGCATGCACATATTGTGGCTCTTAGATGGATCAATGAGTCATTAGAGAGCACTAGAGTCAACAAAAAGTCTTGGCTTTCTTTAAATAAAGGCTAAAATATGATTTTCATTCTTATAAATATAGCAATGTTCCGAATTTATTCCTGTAAAATTTTCGGTACATATTTTATCCTCGTAAAATTGAAATGTGTCATTTTTAATCTTGAAGCAAGATTCGGATATCCGAACATACATATATTGTTTTATGACATCAATTATATGCATAACTAATGTGAAAAAATCATCATCGTAGGTTCAAATTTATTCAAACCTACAATCTAACCAAAAATTAATATATTTCAATTTTGTGAGAACAAAAAACGTACTAAAAACTTTACATGAATAAATTTTAAATATTTTCATATTTATGAGGATAAAAATCATATTTTAGTCTTAAATAAATATGTAACCCCAAGTCCATTTATCATGGATATTAGGCCATACACACAAATTACTAAACCAAAACATTTGCCTATTAGGATCAATCAAATATATAGACACATGGTTATTTCAAAACTCAAATTAGATCACTTAATAAGATTGAGCTTACCGGAAATACGTCAAACATCCAACTCGTATTTAAAAAAAATGCATCAATCAATGGAAGATCAAATAAAGAAAAATCTAACATTCTTCCACTTGGACAATGTTGATTGATTTTATTTATTATGAAAGTTATTTTAAAAAAAATACTCTTAAGTTGAATGGTTGTGGCCATAAAAATAACCTAAATATAGTCACCATCAAACATAACAAATATAGTTATCAAAATCAATAGTTAAAATCGATAAGCAAAGATAAAATATTCAAAGTTTAGTTTAGATATGGCCACATAACTATTAATTTTAGGTTTAATTGTCAATTTGGTTTTTAAATTATTTAAAATACGTTAATTTGGTTTCCCAACTTTTAAAACATTTCAATTAAGTCCTTCAGTTATTGAAAATACATTAATTGAGTCTTTTTGTCCAATTGAAGTCAACAACATTAAATTATAATTCTATAGAACAACTGTTAGACCAACAATGCTATATGGAGTGGAATGTTGGCTAGGACATGGACAACATGAACATAAAATAGGGGTAGCAGAAATAAAGATGTTAAGGTGGATGTGTGTACAAAGATAGATAAGATAAGAAATGAGGATATTTGACGAAAGGTATCAGTGGTACCGATATGTGAAAAGATGATGAAGCATAGATTGAGGTGGTTTGGGCACGTTATGAGACGACCATTGAATGCTCCCGTAAGAACAAAAGTTTATTACCAAGAGCTCGACACAAAGAGAGGTAGAGGTCGACTGAAACTTACTTGGGGAAAAGTAGTTAAACAAGACCTAATGGAGTGTGATATAGATTGGTGGATGGTATGTCTTAGGACGAAGTGGAGAAAAGTTATAAGCTTGGTGAGGGTTAAACTCATTAGTAGTTATATGTTCCAGTCATTCCCTTGTTTTATTTCTTTTCCTCTTCATTTCTCTCATCATCCTTTCACCCATGTTTTATTTTATTTTTTTCTCTCTTTTTTTGTCTTATTTTCACTTTTTTCTTCCCCTCTTCATTTCTCTTTTTTTGTCTTATTTATGATCTATCGTTGGATTTATCTATGATCAACCCTAATTAACTTGGGTTAAATGTGTTATTAATGTTGAAGTTGATGTTGAAATTAGGAATAGTGATGATAAAAAACAATAAAAAAGAGTAAATTGTTGTCAGTCATCATCGCAACTCTGACAACCTTTTGGCCCTACGACCACCGAATTTGGTGCATCTTGGGCAGATTTACCAATATTCGATCGTCAAGGAACTCATTGAAAACATCTTGGATGCATGCCATGTTGGAAAATTTCCTTTATATGGGCAATATTAATTAATTATTTTTGTATTTTAAATTAATTGGGTTAATGGATATTCCAATTCTAATATCTTGACTGACCCATTGTGATCGTATTGAGTTGGGCTTCGGACATCTATTGCTATTCAGCCTAATTGGGCAGCAATGTAGGCTTTAGTTTGGCCCTGGTTTTCAATGATGGGTGGACCCAGTGGGCACAAACTCTTTTCTGGGTAATTGGCTAGGTCCCCTCTCTGGCCTATTTATATTGGGGTTAAGCCCTATGAGCCATTATGCTCCCATCGCTGAAGACTGCCAATTTCTGAATAGGCAATAGAGATGAAGACTCTGGCATCTCGTTCCCTCATCTTCTCCAGCTTTTCTTTGATTCAGTAATGGCCCAACAAGGTATACACAATCATAATTCCGATAACTCTAATTTATTGTTATTTGGTATTTTATAATCATATGCAAGATCCGTTATTTAAGATTTATTATTTGGTATCAGAGCCACATTATATGATTATAGAACCCATTAAACATGAATTTGTTTGAATTGAATATCTTAATACTTTTGTGCTACCTTACTTAAAAGGTCTTTTTTTGTATTCGATTTCCATTCACATTCTTTTATGTCTTCTTGATCATCGTGTCTCGTACATTATTGTCTTATAATTTTTATTGTGATTTCTTTCAGTTTACATACCTCATCGTGTACAACAAATGACCCACTCTTTTTTTTTTCTTCGGTTCAGTCTTTCTCTTGGTGCATTTTCCTTTTCGACTATTTTCACAAAATCAATCCATTGTTAATCATGGGTTGTCTTCTCGTTAAAAAAAAAAACTGAACCCAAGAAGTTTTGAGTAAAACAAGTTTTTAAGTGATAAGTCTACATAAAATGTAGATTTTATAGAGAAATGTCATGTGAGTTTAGCGTCTAGTTCACAAGAAATATGTGACAAATTGAACCAATAATAAATAATTTATGTAGTTAATATGTGTGTGTTTTATCCAAAAATTGCATGAATTGTTTTAACATTGAAATAAATAAAACAAAAACGTGTTTTTTAAATGTCAGAATGGTTGAAAATCATTGGGTTTTATATCGGGTTGGAGTGACCCAGCTAGAAGTTGAAGACAACTCTTGACCCGATTGTAGCTTGAAGATGGTACTATAGTTGAAACTGATTTTCATGTTCCCTGCTCTTTAGCTTTTCGTTGGGGTTTCACAACGGTTTCTTTTTGTTTTCATATTTTTTTGTTATTGCTATTGTTACCTGAATTATTTATTCCTGATAATTATTTCAATTTTGTTTAGTTTCATGACACTGTTCATGATTTGAATTCTGATTCACTATTCTTATCTGATGAATTGTTTTGGTTTCAACAAAATGGTTTCATAAACATGAAATTTTAGTTTCAATGAATTTGTTGACACTATGGTGTGGGTTTCTTTTGCTTTTGTGAAAATTTTAAGCAATTTTGAAAGTTTCAATTTCCGTGAAATAATTATTAAAGTCTTGTGCATTTATTGTTGCATGAATTTGGAGAACCAGAAATTGTGCCTAATATTGACTTTATTAGTGAATTAATTTCTGATTTCACTTTAATAAGGGAATTATTGTCATTTATTATTATCTTTGCATAGTTATGTTGCTCACGCATTAATTACTATTTGCTAATGTTTTGTATAGGTGAGCTTAATGTACTAAAGTCTTGTCGTTAGTTTCCGTATTATTTCGTATTTGAATAATCTTGGCTAACTAATATGGATTTTGTAATTGGTATTGTTTATATACCATACTATATGTGCAAGTGTTATTGCTGTATTGCCTTGTTGTATAAATGAGTTGGTTTCATTATTTTCACACTTACATGGGCTTAGTGTTCCAATATTTTGGACCCCATTTTCGAATATTGGCATTTTTTTAGTGTGAATTGGACCCCACTTTTGGTTTCACAAACCTATGGTGATTTATTGTGATAATATTGCATTTGAAAAATATCTCCCTAGAGTATTTACTGCAAAAGCAATATCAGGTCTGGTGCATACTTGTGCATACATAAGGCTTCCAACTGCACTATCATAGGGAATATTTTTCATCGCTTCCTTTCAACATCATTTTTAGGACATTGCTCCTTGCTTAATTTGTCTCCCTTTACAATTGGAGCATCACCAAGTCTGAAAAATTGCATATTAAATCTCTTTAGCACACGACCAATACAACTTCTTTGTGATAACCCCAGAACCTTTTTGGATCTGTCACGATGAATCTCAATGCCCAAAACAAAATAAGCATCACAAGGTCTTTCATTTCAAAATTCCTAGAGAGTAATACTTTTGTCTCATGTAGTAGATCAACATCATTGCTAGCAAGCAAAATGTCATCTACATAAAGTAACAAGAAGATATATCTACTCCCACTTACTTTCATGTAGATGCATTGGAAAAATTTATTCTCCTCAAAACCGTGTGATCTCACAACCTTGTCAAATTTCAAGTACCACTGACGTGACGCTTGTTTAAGACCATAGATAGATTGTTGAAGTTTACATACCATGCCCTCTTTGCCAGCTTCTTTAAAACCTTCGAGCTGCAACATATATACTTCCTCTTCAAGGATTCCATTTAGAAAAGCTATTTTCACATCCATTTGATGAAGCTCTAGATCAAAATGTGCCACTAAGGCCATAATTATCCTGAAGGAATCTTTAGTAGATATTGGAGAAAAAAGTTCTGTAAAGTCAATGCCCTCTCTCTGTGTGTAGCCTTTTGCAACTAATCTAGCTTTGAATCTTTCAATCTGGCCCTTATTATCTTTCTTTGTTTTGAATACCCATTTACAGCCAATAGGTCTATGCCCCTCAGGTAAATCAACAAGTTCCCATACCTGATTTCTAGATAAGGAATTCATTTCATCTTTCATAGCTTTTAACCTATCATTTGCTTGGTCACTTTCAAGAGTCGCTTTATAAGTCACAGGATCAGTTATCTCCTCAACCACAGAATCATTTTCACCAAGATAGACGACGCCCAATCTGAATCACAATATGCATAAATCTTTAAATCATTTGAGCTTGGAAGTAAAATTCCCTGACCTGGACTCAACTTGATATACCTCAATACTCTTAAAGCAGCCTCATAGTGACTTTCTTTTGGAGCTTGCAGAAATTGAGATAACACATGTACCACATAACACAGATCAGGCCATGTAATTGTAAGATAAACTAGCTTACCCACTATTCATTTGTAACGAACTGGATTGCCAAATCTGGACCTTCATCAAGTGCCAATCTATGATTTTGTTCAATCGGAATACAAGCTGACTTACAATCCAATAACCCCATTTCCTTGAGAATATCCAATGCATATTTACGTTGACATAAAAATAGTCCTTCTTTGTTGCGTGTTATCTCAATGCCAAGGAAATACTGCAAGGGTCCCAAATCCTTAATCTTTAAACAACTATTGAGATAAACCTTGACGTCAGAATACGCCTTTGGGTCATTGCCTGCTAACACAATATCGTCCACATACACCAACAAAGCCAAGAACACTGAACCACGATTAAGCGTGAAAAGAGTGTAATCAACATTGGATTGTACAAAATCATAAGCTTTGAGGGAAGAAGTCAGCTTAGAAAACCAATTACGTGGTGACTGGCGCAAACCATACAATGACTTCTGTAACTTGCACACTTGATTTGATTTGCTTGAATTAAACCCAGGAGGAAGTCTCATGTAAACTTTTTCATCAAGGTCTCCATTAAGAAACACATTGTGGACATCCATTTGATGCAATTCCCAATTTTTAGCCGCCGCCACAGCCAACAAAATTCTCACACTTACCATTTTCGCAACCAGAGCAAAGGTTTCATTATAATCTTCACCTAGCACCTGTCTATTTCCAGCAATTACTAGACGTGCCTTGTATCTTTCTACCCTGCCATCTGCATGGTATTTAATCTTATATATCCACTAGCAAGGAAGAGCATGCTTTCCCACGGGCAAAGTGGTGATTCTCCAAGTATTGTTTTCCTCCAGTGCATCAATTTCCTTTTTCATAGCATTAATCCAATCTTTATTTTTCATGGCTTCTTTGAAGGATCATGGCTCCAACTGAGCATCAATTGTTGCAGCAAATGCTTGGTAATTTTTAGAAAATTTAGACATAGAAACATAATTTGCTAAAGGATACCGCATACCTGAGACGGAAGAAGGAAAGGGATCACTGGAGGAAGGCGTATGTGTTGAAGCCATGTAGCACTCATATGGAGCAAGAGAGCTTGGAGGTTTGCAAATTCATTGAGAGCGCCTGATTTCTGGTGATGCAGCAATCTGCTGTTCTGGTGGAGCTGTATCATGTTGTTCTAGTGTTGCAACATGGTGTTCTGGTGTTGCAATCTTTTGTTTTGGTGTTGTAGCTGCATGCTGTTCTGATGCAGCAGCTTGTTCATTACTCCCCCTATCAAGATTTTCACCAATCACAATATTCTCTGTTTCGGTATCTTCATTCAAAGGAACATTATTTTCTTCTGGGGAAAGAAGCTCTGGTTCCATATGAGGACAAGACCATGACATTATTTGTTGAGTTGGCTGCAGTGCATTTTCAACATTTGCCTTAGCTGCAAATGGAAATTTAGTTTCACAAAAATGAACATCACGGGACACAAAATATTCTTGAGTTTCCAAATCAAACAGCCACCATCCTTTCTGTCCATGAGGATATCCAACAAACATACAACGTCTAGACCGTTCACTAAATTTATCTAAAGGTTTTGGTTGTACTGAAGCATAACAAAGACACCCAAACAGCTTTAAAGAAGAATAATTAGCAGCATTTTTATGGAGAATTTCATGTGGAGTCTTTCCCCCAAGAACTTTTGAAGGTGTATGGTTTATGAGATGAGCTGCGGTCATGACACTCTCACCCCAAAATTCAATAGGCAAGTTAGCTTGGAATAAAAGTGCCCTTGAGACATTAAGAATGTGCCTATGTTTTCTTTCCACTCTTCCATTTTGTTGCGGTGTATAAACACATGTGGTTTGCTGTATTATGCCATTATCACCTAAATAATCCTTCAACCTTTGCGAATTAAATTCAGTTCCATTATCAGTGCGTAAGATCTTCACATTTTTACCAAATTGGGTACGTACCATAATTATAAATTTGCGAAGATTAGTAACATTTCGCTCTTCTCCCTCATGAGCCACACCCAAACTCCATGACTATAGTCATCAACTATGGTTAAGAAATAATAAGCTCCACAAGAAGAAGACGAACGATAAAGACCCCACACATCACAATGTATTAATTCAAAGCAATCATTACTACGGTGATCACTAACACAAAAATAAGAGCGAGTTTGCTTGGCTCTAAAACAAATGTCACAAGCCTTATTATCAAATGAAGCAAATTGACATCTAGCTAAATTAGGAATCTGAAAAATCACGTCTGCTGGTGCATGTCCCAACCGTCGATATCCAAAGTTCCACAGACTCAAACGTTTGAACTGTTATGGCTCGTTCATGACACGACTTGTACACATACACCCCCCTGCGAGATCACCTAGTCCAATCTCC
This sequence comes from Glycine latifolia, assembly GCA_013407115.1. Lineage (NCBI taxonomy): Eukaryota > Viridiplantae > Streptophyta > Magnoliopsida > Fabales > Fabaceae > Glycine > Glycine latifolia. The sequence continues at coordinate 9,960,380 of CM023950.1, forward strand.
ATCTTCAACTTGAGGTCCTGCAATACACAACCATTATTAGTAAAAATGATATCAACATTCTTCTGTTGGGCAAGCTGTGAGACAGAGATCAAATTGCATTTCAACTGAGCAACAAATAGCACATTAGACAAAAATAAATTTGGATCAAGCGACACATCTCCTTGTTCCTCAGCATATGCAATTGTTCCATTAGGTAATCCCACAGCAAGTGGGTTGATTGGCTCAACATTGAGCAACATGTTAAGGTTTCTAGTCATATGGCACGATGCACAACTATCAATTAACCAATTATAAAGAACAACATTATCAGTCAATTTTTCAGCAGACGAATTAAAATTGGAATTGTCAGCCAAAGACATAAGTCTGTTAACAACTGCAGGGGTAAGAACCGAATAGGCTCCAGCTTGCACCTCCTGAGTGGCAGGTTCCTCGACAGCAACAACATGAGCACTATTGTTAGCCTGATGATTATTATGGTAACCTCCTCCTCGGCTTACTCCTGTCCTGCCACGCCCGCGGCCTCGACCACCCCCTCGGTAGATGGATAACCAAAAATCTACTAGCACTTGGAAGATTCATGATTAGTCTTACCGCAATGATAACAAGGAGCCCTGCTACCCAGCCTGTCAGATGCCGCAGGAGAAGATGTTTGAACAGCACACCCAAGGACATAAGGTTGGGCATGTTGCATGCGAGCCATTCCTCGATGTGTTTCCTCTCAACACACTGTGGAGTAGCACTTGTTCAGATTAGGAAAAACATGACTATTGAGGATCTGAGTACGTAGTGTACCGAACATGGCATCGTCGAGCCCCATTAGGAAGGTATACACCTTGTCATTTTTTTTCCAGTTCCACCTCTTTTGCATAGGAACAATTATCACCACACGCACAGGGCTTGTAAGTTGTGCTACCTTCAAGCTCATCCCAAACTGCACGTAGCTTGGTATAATAGGCCCCCACACTGCTGCCTTGTTGCTTAATATTGCACAGACTTGTTTTCAGCTGATAGATACGAGGGATGTTTGCCACAGTGTAGCGTTCCTTCAAATCATCCCACAATTCCTTAGCCTCATCGAAGCACTTGATGAATGGTTGCAATTGCAGATCAATGGTGTTATGAATCCATCCATTGATCATGGAATTGTTTCTTTTCCACGCAAATCACTCCTCCAAATCCTTCTCATCAGGCTTCTTCAAGGATCTAATTACGAACCCCAATTTGTTTTTAGCCTTCGGTGCATTTTTCATGACCTTAGCCCAATTCTCATAGTTTGCCTCCCCTTTTAACATCACTGTAGTTAGCAACACCCTAGGATGATCAGACCCTGCTAGGTAAAACGGAGATATGGGATCTGAGACCTTCAGCTTATTAGAACCCTCACTATTTTGAGTTGACATGATGGACGTAGCTTGTGCACTACGACTTAGAATGTAAACTTATGGAAGTGTGTATTAGAAAGTACTTCTGATACCATAAAAGAAATGTAATTCGTATTATTCCAATTTGCTTGTTTCTGTGCATCCACGTTCTGTTAAATACAATTCAAAAAATAAGCTACTAGCTACTGTCTCGCAACAACAACCATTTTGAATTCAAAAATACACAACATCTAACAACCACCTTATCTTCTGAAGCTCTTACTAACAGAAATAAAACTAAACAATCTTATCTTCTAAAGCTGTTACTAACAGAAACAAAACTAAACAAAACTTATCTTTTGCTGCAAATACAAAAACGAGTAACAATGTTTTTAAAGTTCCTCTAACAGGATGTTTAAGAAAAGTTATAAAAGAAAAAATAATTTATTTTTTTTTGGTTTAAAATATTATTATTAATAAGGTATTTAAATGTTAAAAAATGATTTAAAAAATATAATTCTAATAATTTTTATTTAATTTAATTATACTTTTTCAAAAACAAATGAAAATTTTAATTTTACCATTTTGTTTACAATACAAAATTTAAAAAATTATTATGCTACAAGATGATAATAAATTATTAGAAATAAAATTTAAATATTAAAAATATTTAATATGTCCTTTTAAGTTTTACATATATCCATTAATCTTATCATACACTATCAATTAAATCAGTTAGCTTCTAACTTTTCAACTCTGAACTTATAATTTATAAGTATTCATCTAGTTTATCAATTAATTTTATCAAATATAATTGTAAAATATAATATTCTTGTTGATTAGTGTTCTTAATCTTGTTTATTTCCATCTCACTACAACAAAAATGACATATCTACGGAGTCTTTTATCTACAAACATAAGTTATTGTAGGTAAAATTTAAAATGACTTCTATCTTTTAATTGAAATGGTTAACATTGGTAAAATTTCAAAAAAGTTATATAGATAAAATGTTATAAAACTTGGACCTAATTGATTGATGTAGGTAAAATTAAAAAAGTTTCTACACCTACAATTTTCTTATAGTGTCTCCCGGGGATAATTTATATAATTTGTTTTTATGTTAAAGAATTCTCCTTTAGAATCTTATTCGAGTTTTTAAAATGTGAAAATTCTGGATTAGAATCTTCTCCTCTTATAATTAACTCCATGACCTCCTTATTTTATTGTGATGGCCTCCAATAAAAATACATGAGTGGGGAGATACGTCATTGTGTTCGTCAACTCCATATAATGATATTATAGGACAGTATGAATAATTATGAATTTATATATGTGGTTAGGCAAGCTATATGATGACATCTAAATCAAAAGATTTCATTTTTAGAGAACAATTAATACATTCAGTGAAATCAACAAGTGACTCATTTTATAGTGTGTAATATCGTAATATGATATAAAAAATGGAATTATAGATAGATAGTTAACATCTATGTTTATATAACATAAAAAGAGTTATGAGACATAAAAAAGTTATAATAAAAGTTTTATATTATTATTTAATTATAAATTATCATATACAATAAATTAGTAAATTTTAATAACAATTACATTGAAAGTCATGCTAGCTAACGGAGATTTCTAATTCATTTACGATATATAAAAAATTACATTAGCCGTTAATAATGTTTTATCTATTAACAAAAACCCACATGACTAGTCACATATATTATATATAATCATGTATGCAGTGGTGGATGCATGTGTAAGCTTGTGGGCACAAAATATTTATTTATTTATATATATGTGTAATAAAAAAAATTAATATTACCCTATAAGATAGCTTTTTATTAAATGGATGTATAAAATATATAAGAAAAAGAATAAAAGTTAAAAAAAAAATCAAAGTATAAAATTGTATAAATGACAATTGTAATTTATAGAAATTTAAATATTTTGAATTTTTTTTATCATGACATTATGTATTTTATAAAAATTTATGATAAATTTCTTTTGCGAAAAATATTATAAATTATTTGGTTAACTATGTTTTGTTATCTCTAATTTTTTTGTAAAATTTATTTGAAGTCTTCATATTCTTTTTTATTGGGATCCTATAATTTTTCACTATTAATATTCTAAATCTTGTTAATAACGTTAATTGATAATGTAACTAGTCACATTAACATATAGTCTAGTAATTTATCACGTGTTCACATTAGTTGATGATATTAAACAAATTTATGAAGGTGGTATTGTGTTCATAATCCATGAATGACATAGAGATAGTTATTGTTATTACCCTTTTTCCAAGATTTATAGTGTGGATCTTGATCCGTTGGTATCAAAATAGCTTTATCTAGAAATTTGAATTTGTTCACTAAAAACCAAAGTTTGGTTTTTTTTTTTTTATACTAAAATGGTGTAATTTTTTCTAATTAATTACCAAAATTGGTAGATTTTAGAAAAATGCAAATGTAATCAAGTGTTGTTAGGATATTGTTTAAGAAACTAAGAAAATAAATGTTTTTATTGTGATGCAAAATTATATTACCTATGATTTTTTATGTTCTCTTATGATTTTTATAGTAAATATTTTTCAATTGTGTCTAAAATTCTCTTGGGTGAACAGTAATTAAGTATCACGAGCAAGAGTAGTCTTTGACTCATATAGATTAAGAGACATTCATACTCTCTAATCCAAAAAACAAATAGTCTTTCAAAAATGACTTACCCATTTTGGCAATTTATTTAAAATTTACCCATTTTGGTGATTAATTGAAAAAATCACACCATTTTGGTTTTTTAAAAAAAAAATCAAAGCTCTCTAATTGATTTTGCCCATTGGTTTCTGTGTGAGGTAGCGTTACCATCAAAGGTTGAAGGACTTCTATACAAGGGTGCACAAAGTAACATTTTGAAGGGTTTTGCCATGGATCCATAGAAGGGATGAGCTTCCTCCACCATTATAACTTCTTATACACCATTTTGTAAATAGAGGATTTTCGAAAATGCCCCTGGCCATTTATTATTTGTTATATTCGTTAGCTTTGAAACCGTACTCATTTTTGCATTTCGTTTTTGCATTTTGGTGTGTTTGAGCTGCATTGGTGGTTTTGCTTTCTTTGGTGGTAGTTGGGTGGTGAATTAACATAGTGGTTCGTCGAAGTGGAGTGATCGGTGGCGTCGTCGTGGGTGCACGAGGTAAGTTTGGTATTTTTGGGTCTTACAGATTCGATAATCCATATGAACCATACAGATTACCGAATCCGTATGTAGTAGGTGATCCGTATGAAGTATACGAATTAGGCAATCTCTAAGAACCATACGGGTAACCTAATCCATAAGGTTATTACCGATTATCTAATCTGTAAGGTTCTTACAGATTGCATAATCCGTATGCGTCATACGGATTATCTAATCCATATGATGCATACGGATTAGACAATCCGTAAGAACCTCACGGATTACCTAATCCGAATGCTTTATATGGATCACCTAATCCGTATGCTTTGATATGCTGTTAGCATATATAGTTTTTAGGATAGTTTTATTAGGAAAATAGGAAGAATATAGTGAATAAATGTTAGAATAAGTGTAAAATTCATTAGTTTTATGTTTATCATTGATTCTATGCTATTTTGATGTTTAAGGTCAAGAAAAGCAAGAAAATAAGCAAAAGAAAGAGCCAACTGAAGCTGAGATTTCGCGCTAACCGCGCCAGGGCCACGCTAATCACGCCAGAAGCACTGGAGGTTCACGCCATTCAAGCCAAGCTCGCGCCAGTCGCGTCAGATACACTGGAGGCTCACGCCAGTCGCGTCAGAACTCGCGCCAGTCGCGTGGGCGCCACGAGATTTCTGAATTAGCTTAAAGATAACATAAAAATGATGGGTTTTTAGGGTTTTATAACCTAGGTATAAATAGAACCTAGGTAGGACACATTAAAAAAAGGAGAGACACTGGAAACAGAGCAAAGGAGGCAAGATCAAAGGAAAAAAGATTCAAGACTAAGAAGAAGCAAGAAGAACAAGAAGGAGGCAAGATTGAGGGATTTGTGACTCTGCATACCTTAGCTTCTTTCTTTTCTCCTTTCTTCACATTGTATTAGGCCAGACATCATTATGTCTGGCTAATTCCTTTATAATTATGGTTTAGCCAAAAGCCAATGTGAACTTTGTGTTTCTTGAATTGAGTTTAATAAAGTTTCTTATAATTGTTTTACTCTACTTTATTCTTTCATTATTATATCTAATTAGACTTGATCAATCTATTAGGTTACTTAGGGCTATACTTCACAATAGGAATATTGGGATTTTAGTTTCTGAACGCAGTAGAGTGACAGTTGCGATATTACTTAGGGATAGGGATAAAGGACTGCAGATTCTTATTATGCTAGCTTCATGCTTAATCTAAAGGGAATTACTAAGGGATTAGGATTCTTAAATTAGGTTAAAGGGTTAAATGACCGAGGAATCAGGGTTTAACTATATTAGAAAAGCATAAATCTGAATAATTACATTAAATAGAGTTAAATTATCAATTCAATTACATAGAGTGAACTGAGGTGATTGTGCTTTACCATAATTATTCTTAAGTCTTGATCAACATTTAAATTACAGTGTTTTTAATCTTCTTTTATTTACAATAATTAAATTCAAACTACAATCCAATTCTTTCAACAATTTCATTCCTTCTCCAATATTAAGAATCATAAATTACAATTGATATTAGTGCCTCAATCCTCGTGGAGATAATACTTTCTTATCACTTTATTACTTGGAACGATCGGTGCACTTGTCGTGTCGCAACATGCTTCATATGGATCACCTAATCTGTATGAGTCATATGGATCAGCTAATCCGTATGAGTCATACGGATTAAGTGATTCGTGTACAACATTTTTTTAAAAAAAATGTTATATTTTAATATTATATATATTTAAAATTTGATTTTAAGTTGAAAATTTATATGAACTAAATTCGATAGATATTGTAATAGTTGTGGATGAATACAATAGGTTTATTTTATGGATTGTTTGTGTAAATGGTGTTATTGGTCTTTGAATGTTTTGTTAAAATTATTTATTAATTTTTTAATTAACACTTTATTGAATTAAGTTTATATATTTTTTAATGTTGATACAAAAGTTGATTGTATTTATTTTATGTTATGAATTTAATGTTTGTAATCATTATTATTATGCAGATGTTTTTGTTAATGATTAATTTTAAATTTAATTTGTTAGGATGGACAACGATGAGTGGATGTATGATAGTATTATGTCTGAAGAAATTAATATCAATGAAGACATTGGAGGGGAGTCTGATGCGTTTGAAAGAAATAGTTGTTTAATTGATTGTTCTGTAACGTTCAAAACGAATGAGGTATTTATGTGTTTTTGAATGTAGTTAAAATTGTTAAATGATTGAATTAAGAAGTTAACGATGAATTATCCTATTGTGTAAGTGTTTGAATCCCGTGATGCGGTATTGAAAGGAAATCGTACTGTTGCAAATGAGAATGATTTTGTAGCTGTCATAATAAGGAGTGATATATCAACTAGAAAAATAAGAAGGACATCATTTGTGTTAATTGGTTATGAAAGGAGTGGAAAGTATAGACCATGGAAAAAATGTTTGACACCTTCAATGACTAGCACTTGAAAATGCGAGTGTCCTTTTAAGCTGTGGGGCAAACCAGTACCGGGAGGTCAAGGGTGGATTGTGAAGCTAATATGTGGCAATCATAATCATGCTTTGGCTAAGTCATTCTATGAACAACCATACGCTAGTCGACTAACTGAGGAGGAGAAGATCATTGTTGCAGATATTACAAGGTCGATGTTGAAACCAAAGAATATTCTGCTAACTTTGAAGGAGCACAATGCCAATAATGTCACAAGTTTGAAGCAAGTATACAATGCAAGATATGCATACCAGACGCATACAAGAGGCGATAATACCGAAATGCAGCAACTAATGAAACTTCTTGAACGCGACATGTATATTCATTGGTGTAAATTGAAGGATGAAAATGTTGTACGTGACTTGTTTTGGGCACATCCCAATGCAGTACAATTGAGCAATGCATATCATATAGTGTTCTTGATAGACATTACATACAAAACAAACAGATATAGATTTCCTTTACTTGACATTGTTGGTGTGACACCTACTGGGATGACATTTTCAGCTGCATTTGCCTATTTAGAGGTCGAACGCATAAACAATGTAGTGTGGGCCCTTGAACGGATTGGAGAGATTTTTCTGAAAAATGAATTTTTCCCAAATGTCATTGTTATCGATAGAGATTCATCATTGATGAGTGTTGTGAAAACTGTTTTTCCATAATCAACCAATTTATTGTGTCGATTTCACATTGACAAGAATGTGAAGGAAAAATGTAAGACTTATATTCGTCAGAAGAACACCTGGGATTAGGTTATGGAAGCATGGGGAAAGTTGTTGATTGTGCTTCTGAGAAGCAATATGATGATTGTGTTATGCAGTTTGAGGTTGCATTTGCACCGTGACCAACGTTTGTTGATTATGTGAAGGACACTTGGTTGAATCCCCACAAAGAAAAATTTGTTACAACATGGACAAATAAAGTAATGCATTTTGGAAATACTACAACTAACAGGTAAGTTTGTCATCTGACATTGCTTAAATTAAGATTTCCATTAGTTTATTGTATTTGAAATTAATTGATTATATCATAAACTATAGGATGGAGTCTGCCCATTGGACCTTAAAAGCGGCTACTACATAATAGTCTTGGGGTGGAGTTTGCCCATATGATGGCCCCATAATACAATGAAATCATCTCAAAATCTTTGTGACCATGGTACTCCCCATACGGTATCCATCAAACATTAGCAGCAGTCAACCTATCTATACGCGAGCGATAGGTTGTTAGAGGTAACGTCTTCGCAGTCTTCCAGCGGCAGGCACATGGTTGAACCTCCTGAGACTGATCATTTGGAACGACATCCCTATTGTGGGAAAATGCTCATATATCCAGCACTGTATATTAACAATAAATTATTGATTAACACATTAAGAATAACACACACCAACAATTGGTTATACACTAAATAAATCAATTATAACCGATAATACCTGTAACAGAGTAATGTATTCAGCCAGATGCTTCCCATGGTGCTTACATGCATAATTCAAGTTATCATACATGTGCACCAGAGCAGCAGCTCCCCAACAATATCTGGCAGCTTGATCCATATCGCGGAAAGCTTCCAAGAAGACCACACCTATATATGTAACACTCTTGTTAGCAAACAGAGTGCATCCCACTAGATGAAGCAAATAAGCCCTTGCAGCTAATGTCCATTGCCTAGCCTGACACTTCACATCATACAGCTCTCGTAGCCACAAAAGCCAAACATATGCCTCATGGCATTGGGCAGTCTCAACTTCGGCTTCTTTAAACGGTATCGTCCAGCAAATCAACCAACAACGTAATGACCTCTCCTACGTCAATTGCAACATAGGACTAGAACACTCCCATAACAGGGATATGCAATAGCGAGGCCACATCATCCAATGTCACCGTAACTTCCCCCATAAGCAGATGGAAACTATTGGTTTCAAGGTGCCATCTCTCCACAAAAGCAGATAGTAATCCCCTGTCCCCAGTCTCCACAGAGCAGGAAATAAAAGGATCTAGCCCCATTGCAGCTACTAAGCCCTGAATCTCTGCCGCTGGCTTCCCAAATTTAATCACTTTACATTTGTGGGAAGCCAACTTTAACTCAGGACGTTCCTGGAATAAATAGTATATTAGTTTACGTGTATATTATGAATAATGTTACTTATTAAGGTATCAAAATCAACATAATCATACCTCTCCACTCTAAGGGCAACATGATTTGCATAAGAAGTTAACACGAAACAGTCTTTTGGCCCTCCTGGATATGATTCCGTCTCAATACCAATATCCTCCATCCCAGGAATATCAGTGTCCATATGAGGTTCCTCAACAGTAAGATCCTCAACAACCGCATTATCTACCCTTTCTCTGCGCGCGGATGCCGTAGGCCTATGCCGCTTAACGGGTTCATCTTCATTAGCTCTACTACTACTTCTACCCAATGCTCGATCTAAAACTCTTCCAAAAGCCCGATGCATTCCTCTAGTCTTAGGCGTTATCTGTGGGTATCATTTGTTTATGACTTCAAACCAAACCCAAGCAACAACAAGACTCAATAATTCCAAGTCATACACAACTTTGATTGATATACATACATAACTTGCAAGAACAGTCCTAACCCCACATAGATACAACGGGTTTTCAAATTATATAACACAAACCAAATATCTAATCCAATATTTCCAAAACCCAAGCAACAACAAGACTCAACCATTCCAAGTCATACACAACTTTGATTGACATACATACATACCTTGCGAGAACAGTTCTAACCACACATAGGTACAACGGGTTTTCAAATTATATAACACAAACCAAATACCTAATCCAATATGTCCAAAAACTCATATCAATAAACAATTATGGACTTAAAAAATGTAAAAAAAAAATAGAGATAAAAAAACACATATACATTCACATATAACAATTTTTCCATTACTTAATTATTTTTTATTTAATGAAATTTACAAAAATTTTAAAAAAATTACACATACAAACTGGACAATCCGTATGAGGCTTACGGATTACTCAATCTGTAAGCTTCACCAATTCGTATGAAGCCAATTAGCATCTTACGAATTAGCACATCTGTATCAGTCATGGCAGAAGTGCGACAGCCACCACCACCAACAACACCTCTTCAAAATGAAAACACTCACCAGGGCCGCCGCAAAACGCGAGACACCACCACGACCAAACCCAATCAATGCCACGAACCACCTTAAGCTTGCGGTGCACTACGGCGGATGGAAATTGGCACAAAGAACGCGACAACGGAGGGGAAGAAGAATAACTAGAAGAATAAAACAAATAAAATAAACTTAAAATATAACCTAAATACTCAGGGGCATTTTGAGAAATCCACTATTTACAAAATGGTGTATAAGAAATTATAATGGTGTAGGAAGCTCTTCCCTAATTTTTCGTTGGGAAGTTAAGACCTCTGGCCCAAAGTCAAATAATTTTATGTAAATATGTTATTTATATGGGATGAGATCGGTTTATATGTTAAACTTACACTAAATCTTAGTCGTTAATTTCATTAAATATAACGGTTTAGATTATTTTAATTAAAAAGGTAAATTTTAACTTTAAGTTAATCACGTGCGTTATATCAAATCTATGCATATATAAACAATTAGATTAATAAAAATTAACGGCTAAGGTTTTATGTAAACGGATCTCATTCCCTTATTATATATTGCTATTACATATCACCTGATACTGATCTCAACAAGTCAACACAAAATGCATGGACCATTAAACCAGTACACAACCGATTGAGCTGTTGCATACTTATAGTCTACGTGTGCATATGGTAACTAGTATAATTAGATAACAGTTATTTTTTTTACATAATAATTAAACAGTTAACTTCTTAAAGTTAGATATAATGTAGCAAATGGTGTACAGTGTTTTCATGCACCCATAAATTCGCTCGTATACTATTTATGTATTATGATATTCCTAGCTAGTTCCTGAATTTCACTCCCTTTAAAGTGTTGGAAACATTGTTGAAGATAATGAAGAATGGCTTGCTACAAGACGTGTACGAGCACGGTCTTAAAAGACTTTTTTGATGTGTAAAACTTGGTAAAATATACTCGTATCTTTTTGTAATTAATCAAACGGTCAACAAAAATATTTTTTTAATAAAAAACAAGGTAACAAGATTGCATGGTCCATTATCGCAGGTGTAAGGAGACAAATCAAAGATGACATATAAACACTTGAAAGAGAGTTATTTTAGGTAATATGGGACTTTGATTTTTGGAATACCCATCAAAATTAGTACAACATAAAGTGAGAAAGTTTAGTATACTTTAAAGAATAAATATAATAATAATAATAGTAATCATAATTATTAACTAGAAAATTAATAGTTGATATATTTTTGCTGAATATTAATAGTTGATATTGTAATCATTATTGATTTTTAATCAGTATTATAAGTAGACTTTATTCTTTAAAGTGTAACTCACTTTCAAGAACCAAAACCGGAAAAATCACACACTTCAAATAGGCAGATTTAAATAAATAATACAAATTAAATAAATAATTTGAAAAA
>CM023950.1:9976978-10023469 GCA_013407115.1 Glycine latifolia
AACACGCCTATTTTGGGCGTGTTCAACAGCCCCATTTGTTGAAATATTTTCCAAAGTGTCCCCTTTTTCAAATTATTTATTTAATTTGTATTATTTATTTAAATCTGCCCTTCAAATAGGGTATCTAGCTATCAATGGGCCGGGGATGCTGTTACTTCTGCCAATGGTGTTGTTTCTACTTTTCGAAAAATTATTGTATTTCACAACGAGGCTTGTTATCTACAAACATATGGGCCAACATGCAATGTGGCACATAAAAGATCGTGCAATTTACATTGCTCTTTTTCCTCTTTGCACCACCAATCTTTTTGTTATAAGTAAACTGACCAAAATATCCTTCACATAAACTAATTTCCATTTAATTGATATGCAACAGAAACTAGTTTCTATAAAAGATATTTTTTTATAAAAAAATTGGAAAACAGTAGGAAGAGAAAAAAGGTTGTAGGAATAGCAACCCCCAACTTAAATAAGGCTTCGATTGTAACAGTTTTTAGTTGAGTTTCAAAATTTTAAAAAACAAGTTTTAAAATAAACTTATCTTGAAAGTTCCTATAATATTAAAATTAATTTAAGGATATTTTTGTGTGTATGTAAAAGTCATGACAACAATGATAACTAAGCGTGACAATACCAATGGTGTAGTGATACTAGTAGCCCTGACAATAGTACCAATGATGACAATAATAACATAAATGAATTATCAAATATAAGAAAAGTGTACTTTTACAAAATTAATCAAAATTTTAATTTTTTTTCAATTTTTAAAAATAATATAAAAGTATTTTAAAATTAACTTAAAAAACATTTCAGTTCTATTTTTATCGAATTACATTTTGTTTCAAAAATTATATTTAAAAATAAAAAAGGCACAACACAACAACACCAAACGAGTCCCAAAGTATTTTGCTTTACTTTTTTGTTTCGTAATAAGCGTTTGGTTTGATTTATAATGTCTAGACTTTGGACCTTGGACCCATACGAGTATGGAGAAAAAAGATAACTTCCCGGAGACTCCTCTCACCCTAAACTTTAACGGGATCACTTTTTTAAGAATTTAATTGGAATATATTCATAATATAAAATTATTTCATACTGTTAACCAATATCAAATTAAACTGTCACATAATTGAATCATTAACTTCTATATTGCTTTATAAATCATATATTGATATGAAATTAGTTAAGAGTGTAAAAATCTTGATACTAACCAGGCATCAAAGTTAAATTCATTTTTCAAAGTGTACGTTTGAATTGCAATTTTGCAAACTTAAGTTCACAAACTGAGTTTGGGAAAGTATCCCGATAGTTACTTCTCTAAAACTAATTTTTTTTACTAAATTTTAGCCTCAAACATACTTTTGGGAATAACCAAAAGTAATACCAAACTCATTTTCCTTTCAAACATATTTTTGGAGTCTCCCACCAGAAATTCAATCACACCGCAAACCTAAAACTGTACCTACACTTAATAATTCGCAAGTCTAGTTTAAACTAAGCCTAAGTGAGGCAAGAACGAATTACTCTAATGTGAGACGTTTAGAAATACGATGATAACACATACAAATACTAATTAGTTGTATTAGCAGTCACTCAAATTTCAAAATAAAAACAGGAAACACATTAATAAAAGTGATATCAGCATTTTTAAAATGATAACAAAAGATCAGTAATTTTCATAATCTAATCTAATCTAATATATTTATATAAACATAAGCACCACCAAAATCACAGAATTCGACATCTTATATTGTTGACATTTGACTAAAATACGGTTAAAATGATAATTTTGTTGCTATTTTATTTTTTTTATTTGTAGTTTTGCAGCACCTTCTCTACTTTCTCTTTCTCCTATAATCTTCTCCTTTCTTTTTCTTTTTTTCTCTCATGTTTCTCTTTCTTCCTCACCACACTCTCAGTGTTGCCTTCCTCAATACTAAGCAATTTCTCACTGCACTGTTGCCGTAATTCTACACGTATTTAAGGTATTTTTTTTCACTTTTCATTACAAAGTGTTAATTTTATGAAATGAAATGAGTATATTTTGTTTGTGCAGGTTTTTCCCAATTTTCTTCCCATTTTTTATCCCTTTTGATTAGCACCTATGGGTGTGTTGAACTATAGTTTTATGGAGAGATATATTTAATTATCAAATATGTAAAATTAAAGTTGAAGTTGATGTAAGATGATGCTTTTGTCCTTTGAGTTTATTTTATCTATATAAAAGGAAATCACCACCAAAATTACAGAATTGGACATTTTATGTTATTGACATTTGGCCAAAATAAGGTTAAAATGGTAATTTTGTTCCTATTTTGTTTTTTTTTCTTTTTTTTATGGGAATGAATGGAAATGAATGAATTTAACCCAAAATTTTCTTTTCATGTGAAAAATTGGCTGTTTTGCCGCTCCTCCACTTTCTCTTTCTCTTCCATAATCTTCTCTTTTTTTCTTTTTTCTTTCATGTTTTCTCTTTCTTCCTCGGTGCTGCCTTCCTCGACACTAAGCAATTCCTCACGGCATTCTCACTATTGTCTTCCTCAACACTAAGCAACAATAATTTCACACATATTTAAGGTATTTTTTCCCATTTTTTGCACTTTTCATTACAAAGTTTTGATTTTATGAAATGAAATAAGTATATTTTGTTTGTGCAGTTTTTTTCCAATTTTTTCCCATTTTTTTTATCCCTTTTGATAAGCACCTATGGGTGTGTTGAACTATAGTTTTATGGAAAGATATATTTAAGTAAAGGATATATAAAATTAAAGTTGAAGTTTATGTAAGATGATGTTTTTGCCCTTTAAGTTTATGTAATAAAAGTCAGTACATAATACATTTCAATTTCTTTACCTGAAATTCATACCGAGAAGCTATTGTTGTGACCACTGTTATACAGGAAGAGATGTTTTTGGAGATGGGCATTGTTATGTTTGTTTTATTGCAATATATTAGTTGTTTGTACTTTGTAGCATTGGTGCTTCCCTCCCTCCCCACTGTCTTCTTATCCCAAAACTATTAATGTTTGACAAAACTTAAAAGCTCCAAAAACATGCAGAGGGATTCGATTCACGACGAGTTCTTGCCAAAAAAAAATCTATTAAAAAATATTAGTTTCATAAATGAATCTTTATATCTTAAAAAATAGTTATTAATTTTCAAAGAAAGATAATTCAAAATCTGGATTCATCCAGAAAAGCTCAAAATTATATTATATTCATAGTGAAATTTATATATATTTTTATGAGACATGAATCATAGTTTTTTTTATACATATATGAGTCATAGTTTTAGATAAAAGAGAAATACACACAAAAAAAGGTAACTGTATAATATTTTTTTTAGAACTTCTTAATCTCGTCATGCATATCTCTTTTAGTGGAAATTATAGAGTATATATAGTTATATACACAAATCTTTACCACCTATACCAATGACAAAAATATGTAGATACAATTTTTTGTTGGTTTATTTTCTGTTACTTGACTAAGTCAAAACCACATAAAGTGGTCCACTCATCTTATCTTCTTAGGAATAAGTTGTTACTAATCTTATCCCTTATATTTTTAGGAATAAGTTGTTGCTAATCTTATCAGCTAATCTTATCCCTTATTTTTAGCAACTAAGCTCACGTTTTATGCATATAAAAAATAACCTCTTGATGGAAAGAAGTTATAAAAGGAGGTGTGCACCATGGCCAAGGCCCCTGTGCTTGCTATCTGAAAACCTCAATTCACCATTAGTGAGTGATAGTGAAAGCATAGAAGATCCTTAAGCCAAAAGTCAGATTAGTTTGGATACCCACAAACTGTTTAAAGATTATTTGACTCACAGACAACTGTAAATCATCTTCAGAGCAAACAAGAATAGCAATGACTGGAGCTATTTATGATCTTAATTTTTTCTGCATTTGATCTAATAGCTTCTTATGTATATAAGCGTGATTAGATCATTTAGTATTTCTTACATTTGGTATCAGAGCCAGGTTATTGCCTCTGCCTTGCTTTTATTTGGCATTTTTCCTTTTTGAAACATTGATTCATGGCACTCTTTTTTTCCAAACGTTTTAATTACTAAAGAGACCTGAAATCATATAGAAATTAAGTTTTTAAGCTTTTTGTGAATTAAAAACATGAATTTCGATGTTTAAAATGGCTGAAAAATACCGGGTTTTCGATTCGGGTTCGCGGGTCGCAATCGGATCAAAGTGACCTGGCTCAAGGTTGAGGATTAATAGTAAAAAAAAAAGTTGCTACTAATCTTATCCCTTATCCTTTTAGGAATAAGTTGTTGCTAATCTTATCAACTAATCTTATCCCTTATTTTCAGCAACTAAGCCCAGGTTTTATGCATATAGAAAATAACCTCTTGATGGGAAGAGGTTATAAAAGGAGGTGTGCACCATGGCCAAGGCCCCTGTGCTTGCTATCTGAAAATCTCAATACACCATCAGTGAGTGATAGTGAAAACATAGAAGATCCTTAAGCCAAAAGTCATATTAGTTTGGATACCCACAAACTGTTTACAGATTATTTGACTCACAGACAACTGCAAATCATCTTCAGAGCAAACAAGAATAGCAATGGCCGGAGGTATTTATGATCTTAATTTTTTCTGCAGTTGAACTAATAGCTTCTTATGTATATAAGCATGATTAGATCATTTAGCATTTCTTACATTTGTTATCAGAGTCAGGTTATTGCCTCTGCCTTGCTTTTATTTGGCATTTTTCCTTTTTGAAACATTGATTCATGGCACTCTTTTTATCAGAACGTTTTAATTACTAAAGAGACCTAAAATCATATAGAAATTAAGTTTTTAAGCTTCCTATGAATTAAAAACATGAATTTCGATGTTTAAAATGGTAAGGTTGAGGATGAATAGTAAAAACAAAAAGCAGCATTTTGCGCTAGCTAGGTTTCAAACCCACACTCAACCATTTGGAAAAATCCAAATAACCAATGGGCTAGTACAACTTATTTGATATTTAATCATTTTTAATGCATGTTATATTGTTGTGCGTTTCTGTTTACTTGAGAGTTTATTAATTTATGTTGCTCATAAGTTATTTATTTATGCAATAAATTGCTGGAATTATGAGCTATGTGTTTAAATTATTTATTTTTATAGATTTTATGTTTATTTATGGTATTCGTTTAAACACACAATATTATGTTAAATAATTTATTCACATTAATATTAATGAACTTATTGAATAACTATATGCAATGTTATTTCAATTTATTTACATTATTAAGGATGTTATGTAAATGTTTAGCTCTTATTAAGTTGATTAATCTGAATGATTGATTATTCAGTTTATATTTTTTTATTCTATAAAGATCGGAATATTTAGATATTCAGTTTATATCTCTTATCCCATAAAGATATTAATGTTTAGTATTCAGTTTATATCTTTTTATTCCATAAAGATATTAATGTTTAGATATTCAGTCTATATCATTTTATTTCATAAAGATAGGAATGTTAGATATTCAGTTTATATCTTTTAGGGAAACCGTTTCTGTATATAGTCCATTTATGTGGTCACCCACTAATCCATTATCTTATCACATTCAAGATTGAGATCTGTGATGGGTAGAACTCTATAAATAGAACTGAATAATTTATTTATTAATGCAATAAAATTAATTTTGGAGATTAGAAAATATTTTGTGATCTTTATAATTTAATTGATTAAAGCCTAGGCACAGCAACTTTAATTATTTAAATTATATATTAAAATCCTCTAGATCACATAAGGTAAATAATACTAATTGTAATTAATATTAATATAATATAGTAGATATTATCCCACAAAAATTTCTATTATATTTTTGTATGATTAATTAGGATAAAATATTAAATTATATTCTTTTGATTTGCCCACATGTATCAAGAAATATAATTTGATAGTTTTATCATAATGTTTATGTGAATTTAATTGAATTAAAATTTTAGCCCACAGGCAAATTTTATATCACTAAATTCATAATTTTATAAGCATGACTTATAATGGTAAAGCATAAAACATTATTTTTGTCTCAAATTTTAACGATAAGCATATATGTTGAATTATTTTGCAACTATACAACCTATTAATACAATTGATGTCCCGGAATTGAGAGAAAATTATTTTTCTATATGGAAAGAAATGATTTTGCTTACTTTAATGTATATGGACATTGATCATGCAATCAAGAAAACTGAGCCACCAACAATTACAGAGAACAATATATACTATGATATATAGGCTGGTATTAAGGGTTCAGTTAAACGGTATGACAATGTGAGAGTGCTCCTGAAACACATTAATGAACAATTTGAGACTTCAGGGAAGGCATTGGCCAGTACCTTAATAATGAAATTTTCTTCATAAAGCTCAATACGCTGAGGGGTGTGTGTGAGAAAATCATGTAGATGAGGGACATTGCAGCTCAACTTAAAAATCTAGAGGTGAACATGTCTGACTCCTTTCTGGTGCATTTTATTCTGAATACTCTCCCAGCACCATGTGGTCCCTTTAAAATCTCCTACAACACACATAAAGACAAGTGATATATTAATGAACTCATGACCATGTGTGTTCAGGAAGAGAGGAGGTTGCAGTTGGAACAAGGAGAGAGTTCTCTTATGACAACTGAAAGGAAGGATAATAAGAAAGGTCATAAGAACAAGGGAAGTGGTAAAATGTCACCTCATGCTGGAATTAAGAAAGAATCCATGTGTTTCTTCTATAAAAAGAAGGGGCACATTAAGAAAGATTGTCCTAAGTTCAAGCTATGGTTTGGAAAAGAAATGTATGCCTACCTCTTTAGTTTGTTATGAATCTAATATGATTAGTCATAACACTTGGTGGATTGATTTGCAATATGGTATTTTCTATATTAATTTGCAAAATGATACCACTTATGATGTTGTGCATGTTAATGTTGGCATAAAACGATGTGTTATGAATGAGGATTCATCTATGTTGTGACACCTAAAATTAGGACACATTTCTATCGAGAGAATTAAGAGATTGGTAAATGAAGGGGTACCTAGTGCTTTGGATTTTGCTGATCTTGATACTTGTACAAATTGCATTAAGGGTAAGCAAACTAACAAGTCTAAGAAGGGTGCAAAGAGGAGCTCAAATCTATTAGAAATCATACATACAGATATTTGTTGTCCAGACATGGATGTAAGTAGTCCGAAATACTTTATCACCTTCATAGACAATTTTTTCACGATATAAGTATCTCTACTTACTCCATTGTAAAGATGAAGCTTTAGATGCCTTTAAAGTTTTTAAGGCCGAAATGGAGAAACAATGAAGAAAGCAAATTAAGATCGTGAAATCCGATAGAGGTGGTGAATACTATTGTAGATACATAGAGAATGGACAAGCACCCAGTCTATTTGTGAAGTTTCTTCAAGAACATGGGATTATTGCCCAGTATAGTATGCCTAGTTCTCCGGATCAGAATGGTGTGGCAAAAAGAAGAAATCGAACCTTAATGGACATGATGCGAAGTATGCTTAGTAGTTTCAAGTTTCCTAAGTCATTGTGGACTGAAGCCCTGAAGACGACAGTGTACATATTGAACCGAGTTTCAACTAAGGTTGTCCCAAAGACACCATTTGAGTTATTTAAGAGTTGGAAATTGAGTTTGCGACATGTACGCATTTAGGGATGCCAGTCTGAAGTGAAAATATATAACCCACAAGAAAAGAAGCTTGGCCCAAGGACCATTAGTGGATACTTCATTGGATATGCTGAAAGGTCTAAGAGATACATATTTTACTGTCCATTTCATAGTACTAGGATTGTGGAATCAAGAAATGTTAAATTTCTTGAGAATGACTTGATTAGTGGGAGCGATCAATCCAGAGATTTTGTTTCTGAGAATGATCATTACTCAACCATTCACTTCAAATCTTAGATTGGTTGTTATTAACAATACCCTTCCAGCTCAACTGGGTGTTGTGCAACCTATCATTCAAGATCCACAACCTGCTGATAATCTAGTAGATTAAGTTGTTCATGAGGAACAAGAAGAAATTGTTGATCAACCAATTAAAAACAAGTTCCTCAAAAAGATAATGAAACAACATTAAGGAGATCTACTAGAATAAAGAAATCAGCGATACCGAGTGATTTTGTATCTACAGGAATCTGACTATACTATTGGAGCTGAAAATGATCCTATGAAAGATGAGATAACTCAAACTTGTGGTATGATGCTATGAAAGATGAGATGAATCCTATGGCATCGAATGGAGTCTGGGATCTTGTTCAATTGCTTGATGGTGCAAAAGTCATTGGAGTAAATGAGTCTTCAAAATTAAGACTCATTAGGCAACATTAAGAGATACAAAGCAAGACTCGTAGCCAAGGGATTTAATCAAAAGGAAAGAATCAACTACAAGGAGACATTCTCTCTTGTATCTAAGAAAGATTCTCTTCGCATCATTTTGACACTGATAGCACATTTTGACTTAGAGTTGCAACAAATGGATGTGAAAATGGATTTTCTCAATAGAGACCTAGAGGAAGAGGTTTATATGAAACAACCTGAAGGATTCTCCTCTACTAAGGGTGAGTAATTGGTATGCAAGCTTAAGAAATCTATTGGATTGAAACAAGCCTCCCGTCAATGGTACTTAAAATTTCATGACGTTATTTCTTCATTTGGTTTCGTAGAAAATGTTTTGGATCACTGTATATACCAGAAGGTCAATGGGAGCAAAATTTGTTTCCTTATTTTATATGTGGATGATATTTTACTTGCAACCAATGATAAGGGTTTGCTATATGAGGTGAAACAATTTCTCTCTAAGAACTTTGATATAAAGGATATGGGTGATGCCTCTTATGTTATTGGCATCAAGAGACAGAGTAAAAGATGTTCTTGGTTTGTCTCAAGAGACCTATATTAACAAATTTTTGGAAAGATTTAGAATGAGTAATTGTTCAACAAGTGTAGCTCCCATTGTGAAGGGTAACAAGTCTAATTTAAGCCAATGCCCGGAAAATGATATTGAGCAGGAACAAATGAAGAAAATTTCTTATGCTTTAGCTGTTGGTAGCCTTATGTATGCTCAGGTCTACATAAGACTTGATATTGCTTTTGCGATTAAATTGTTAAGGAAATATCAAAGTAACCCAGGTTTAGGCCACTGGAAAGCTGCAAAGAAAGTGATGAGATACCTTTAGAGAACTAAGGACTATATGCTTAAGTGCAGACGGACTGATAACTTGGAAGTGATTGACTACTCAAATTTAGACTACATTGGCTGTGTTGATTCGAGAAAATCGACTTTGAGATATATTTTTATGCTAGCCAGTGGAACTGTGTCTTGGAGAAGTGTCAAGCAGACCTTGACTGCTACTTCCACTATGGAGGCTGAGTTCGTTTATTGTTTTGAGACTACCTCACATGGTGTATGGATAAGGAGTTTCATTTATGGGCTTAGAGTTTTGGATTCCATTTCTAAGTCATTAAAGATATACTATGATAATTCAGATGTTGTTTTATGGCTAAGAATAACAAAAGTTGTAGTCGAAGCAAGCACATCGACATTAAGTATCTAGTCATACGAGAACGTGCTAAAGATAATACAGTGGTTATTGATCACGTTAGCACTGAAGTAATGATTGTCAATCCTTTAACTAAGGGCATGCCACCGTTTAAATTTAAGGATCATGTGGAAAGGATGGGACTTGGTTCCCATATATGATTTTCATTGTAAGAATGATATTAAAAAACTCTATTGTGATGTTTTTCATTCAGTTTATGCGGATCTACAGTTATTTATTCTGAGAAACATCAATTACGTTTGGACCTAGAATAAACATTGGGTTTATTCATTAAGTTGTATGAGTTTGAGAAATATAATGCAATGTAATACATGGAAGGTAATAATTGTATATATTAGAGGAACTATTGTTATGATTCATGTATTTTATTTCTCACTAAAGTATATGAAATATGTGGACCAAGTGGGAGAATGTTGGTTTATTTTCTGTTACATGACTAAGTCAAAACCACATAAGGTGGTCCACTCATCTTATCTTCTTAGGAATAAGTTGTTACTAATCTTATCCATTATCTTTTTAGGAATAAGTTGTTGCTAATCTTATCAGCTAATCTTATCCCTTATTTTTAGCAACTAAGCCCACGTTTTATGCATATAAAAAAATAACCTCTTTGATGGGAAGAGGTTATAAAAAGAGGTGTGCACCATGGCCAAGGCCCCTGTGCTTGCTATCTGAAAACCTTAATACACCATCAGTGAGTGATAGTGAAAGCATAGAAGATCCTTAAGGCAAAAGTCAGATTAGTTTGGATACCCACAAACTGTTTACAGATTATTTGACTCACAGACAACTGCAAATCATCTTCAGAGCAAACAAGAATAGCAATGGCGAGAGGTATTTATGATTTTAATTTTTTCTGCATTTGATCTAATAGCTTCTTATGTATATAAGCGTGATTAGATCATTTAGTATTTCTTACATTTTCAATAACAAAGCAAATGTTTATGCAAATTGTGATTGTGAATTTCTGCTACATAGATCTTTTTTTACTTTTTTAAAAGGTCTGGTACATCAATCTATTACTATATATAAAAAAATTCCATAATGAAATTAACATGAATAAATTACATATATAACATGAATAAAATAATTTGGTGAGAAACTAAATTAAACAAATTGTTTTAAAATTACTTTTTATCTTACATCTTAAAATATATAAAAAAATTGCGTAACCAATTTTATCTATGATTAATTATTATAATAATCTTTAAAAATAATAGAATTCAATCATGTGTGTTAATTGTTGCTTCTTAGCTAACCTCTTTGCCCTTGAGAAAAATCCAATATTTCTCCTACAAATTTTGATTCTCACTATTATTACTATTTTACTCTTTTTTCCTTTTTAAAATTTATACATTGTACTTGAATGTTATTCTTACTACTTCTTCATGTGAAGGGTATCTTGGCAGATATCCTAGACTTTGTAATGAGGAAAGGGCTAATTCGAGTGATTCTTAGATATGATTAGTTAGACTCATTTTATATTCCCAGCATCACACCACAAGGTCTTCTATATTATCTCCTAAATACAAAATGTTGAGAGGTGACATTACCTCATGAAATTAACATGGATAAATTACATATATAACATGAATAAAATAATTTGCTAGGAAACTAATTAAATACACAGGCATGTAATTCAATTATATGAATCATAGATGGATTATTAGGAACAAAATAAAATCTACCATTATGTTTCTCTCTTTTCATGATTTTTTTAATATTCAGTTCATATTGTACAATGCTTATTTGCAGGTTTAATTTTCAGACAAATGACAGACCCTCTCAGTTTTTTTATTCTAACATTAAAAGTTTACAGCTTTATGTTCTTTTATGTTCAGAATTTAAATCTCAGTTTTTTTTATTGACATTTAGTCAATTTTCCTCACCATTCTCCCAACTGGGTTGAATTTTGTTATAAAGAAATTGTTTGATTCGGATCTTTTAATTTTTTAAATTTTAATGTTTATTTTCATATATACAACTTTAAGAGGAAGCTTGAAATATGGTTGCAATCGTGTGATTTCACCAAATCTTCTAATGTTCACGTAGCAATAGCACTCTAAGTGTAAGTTCCTTTTTTTTATTATTGATTTTGGTTATTTTGGTTTATGAGGTATGATTGATTTTGGTTTCTAAGGTAATGTTCTTGAGGATATAAAAGGAAAGTATAAATCTAATTGTGATTGTCAAAGCCTTAGTGCAGGGGCGGACCCAAGGGGTAGCCAATGTCCGCACGTGCAGACATTAAAATTTCACCTTTTTTTTTAAACAAAACGGCGTCGTTTCACGGGGTTCTTCTTTTAGGTTTTCTTCTTCCTTTCCTTCATCCGCGCAGCAGCTCATCGACCACACAGCCACACCCACCAGACCAGACCTCGTCTTCAACTTCAAGCCTCGGCCTCGTGAGTGGCTACCTCGTCTTCAAGCTCCATCGCTACCTTCACCGCGCCGCACGACCTCCGTCTTCAAGCTAGCGACCTCCGTCTTCAAGCTCACGAGTCACGACCTCCATTTGTTCAAGCTCGCGACCTCGGCCTTGCGACGTCGTGCCACCGCCGTCCAGGTCCAGGGAGGCTTCTTGGTCGCACTACTGTCGTCCAGGTCCAGGGAGGTTCTTCGTTGCGCCGCCGCCATCTTCGAGTGGTGACTCCAAAATCCTTGAGTTTTGAATTTGTTTTTTATTTATTTCTGTCAGCCATTGAGACATTGAGATTGAGCCTTGAGGAATTGTTGATTTTGAACCTGCAGGAATTGTTGACTCACTGATTGAGGAACTTGAGCTTGAACCTGCAGCCATTGAAAAAACAATCTGTTAAAAAAACAATTTGTGGAGTAAATGTTGCTTGTGAATTGTGATGTTACATTGTTTCTAACTGGAAATTTTACTGAATGTTGCTTGTTTTACGAAAATATTGCTTTATTTGGAAGAAAGAATTGCTTTTATTGCATAAAGAATTGCTTTTTTGTTCAAATTTAAATATGTAATGCTCTCTTGTTAACACCCAGTCCAAGTGTCCAACCTTAATTGGATAATTCCTGCATAAAGAATTGGATAATTATTATGATGTACCTGCAGAAATTCATGTGAGTTTGTTCAAAAAAATTTATGTACATCATGAAGTGGCAAAATAACTTGATAACTTTGAAGGATTGTGGTTTGTGTGCTGCTTAATTTTAAACTTTAATAACTTTCATGAAGTGGCAAATAATGCCTATGTTTTTAATTTTTGGTCAGGTTGTTCTCTTAGAGTCAAGGGAAAGAATTGGTGACTGGCCGAATTCACACTGATTACTTATTTGGTTTTCCTGTTGACCTTTCTTATTCATAATAATTTAACAAGTTTCAATGAAATGTAACTTTCTATATGAGTGGTATTTGTTATAACTGTTTTAATAGCATAAACAGTATAATTGATATTTACTTTTTATTTGTCAGGGATATCATCTTATTTCAAACGTTAAGAATCCACAAATACAGGAACTGAATCCGATCAACCTCAGAGACAAAATGTTTCAATTGTGGAAAATTCTCCTCAATCTCAAGGACAAAGTGTACTACCACAAGCATCTCAATTTCAAAGTTTTGAACAACCACCTCAAGCAAAAGTTAATATAGATAATCTTGAAGCGGATCCGGGAAAAAGACCTTCAATTTATTCAATGACATCAAATCCTATAGAGCGTGAGGATATTCGGAGAGCTTATTTGCTCAAGGGGCCAAATCAACCAATTCTTAAACCATTCCCTCAAACGGAAATGTTTGGAAAAATGCGTAGATTCAATCCTAAGTGGTTTGAAGAATTTGGTTCTTGGTTGGAGTATAGTGTATCACAAGATGCATGTTTTTGCTTGTATTGTTATCTATTTGATATGCAAGTTGGAGGTAGTGGTTCGACGAAGGAAGCATTTGTCAGTAAGGGGTTCAAAAATTGGCATAAGAAAGATAGAATCAAAGTTCATGTTGGGGAGTATAGGAGTGTTCATAATAGATGTTATCAAGCTGGTCAAGATCTGATGAAGCAAAAGCAACATATTGATATGCCTTTTCAAATATTTCTGAACAACAAAGAACTGATTATCGTATTCGGCTGAAAGCTTCTTTAGATTGTGCTAGATACCTACTACGAAATGGTCAGCCTTTTCGGGGACATGATGAATCTGAAAGTTCAAATCAACAAGATTTATTTCTTGAAACTCTAAAGTTTTATACATTGCCAAATAAAGAGATGAGTGATGTGGTCTTGCAAAATGCCCCTGATATTCACAAATTGACATCATCAAAAATTCAGAAAGATCTTGCTCAAGCTTTTTCTGATTTGACTGTTAAAGCAATAATTAGTGATCTCGGGGATGATTACTTTTCCTTGCTAGTTGATGAAGCTCGTGATGTTGCAATTAAAGAACAAATGGCAGTTGTACTTCGATATGTAAACATGAAGGGATCTATTGTTGAATGTTTTATTGGCATAATTCATGTTTCAAATACTACTGCACAATCACTAAAAGAAGCGATTGATGGACTTTTTTCTAAACTTGGTTTAAGTTTGTCTAAATGTCGCGGTCAAGGCTATGATGGTGCTAGTAATATGCGGGGTGAATTCAAAGGGCTTAAGAGTTTGATTTTGGCAGACAACAAATCTGCATTATACATTCATTGTTTTGCTTATCAGTTACAGTTGGCACTTGTGAAGGTTGCAAAACATCACAAAAAGATTCAAGAATTTTTTGACATGCTTCAAAAGATGGCTACCGTCGTGGGGGGTTCATGCAAGCGGAAGGAAATTCTTCAAATTAATCAATATGAGCATATCGTTGAAAGAATTGCTTGTGGTGAAATACCAACTGGAAAAGGTTTAAATCAAGAGACAACCTTAAAGCGACCTGGAGACACTCGTTGGGGTTCCCATTTTGGTACAATTATAAGTGTTATCTTATTATTTTCTCCAATAATTTCCTTGATGAAAATTATTGAAGACGACCCTAAGAATGATGCTGCAAGAACTGATGCAGGTTGCATTTTGTATGCCATGGAGGATTTTGAGTTTGCATTCTTGTTGCATCTTATGCAACTTATCTTGGGGATTTCTTATGAGTTGTCGCAAGCACTATAAAGAAAAGATCAAGACCTTTTAAATGCAATTGGTTTAGTGAACGTAGTCAAGTCTCGTTTACAAGAGGTGAGAGATAATGGCTTTGATGAATTGCTTCGAGTAACGAACCTTTTTGCCAATAAATATGATATTGACATTCCGAATATGGAGGATGTTTATTGTCCTAAAGGGAGATCAAGACGGAGATTTGAATCATTCACCTTCTTGCACTACTTTAAAGTGGAGTTATTTAATACAATGATAGATACTCAGGTTTAAGAGTTGGGTGATCGATTTGATAATGTCAATACCAAGTTGCTTGAGTGTTTGAGTTGTTTTGATCCTCGTGACTCATTTGCTACTTTTAACAAAGAAAAGTTGATTGAGTTTGCTAGATTTTATCCTTTGGAGTTTGATGAGCATGCAGATATTCCTTTTCTTTCTTCAAGTCTCAGTAATTTTATTGTTGATGTAAGAGCTGATTCTGATTTTGTTAATTTGAAAAAAAATTCTGACCTTGCTTTGAAGATGGTTGAGAAGAGAAAGGATGTTGTTTATCCATTGGTTTATTTGTTGATAAAGCTGGCACTTGTTCTACCGGTGGCAACGGCTAGTGTTAAACGAGTTTTTTCTGCAATGACTTTTGTTAAGGATAAGTTGCGCAATCGAATGAGTGATGATTGGTTTAATGCATGCATGCTAACTTATGTTGAACGTGATACATTTAATAAGATTGATGATGAAGATATAATGCAGTATTTTCAAGGAATGAAGAATCGAAGAAGGCTTTTGTAATCAAGGTATTTACTTTGTAGCTTCTATTATTTTTGTTGTTATCTACACTTTGTTTTGTTGTGTTGCTTTACTTTTTTTGATTCATATCTTTTGCTCGCTAATTGGGTTTAATTGGGGAATGACTTTTATATCTTCCAATTGATGTCAGGTTTGACATTCTCAAACAAGTTAATATTCTAGAGATGAGGGTCTTTACTGTGATTTTGCTCGCCTTCTGTACAGGTAATGTTGACTTTTTTATTCACCATTATAAATAGAATGATGATGTATGGATGTACTGAAGTATATTTTCATATTTGTTGTGGATGATTGGTAAAATTTGGAAGCTTAATCTTTGGTCAAACTATTATCTGCATCTTGTTATAAAAACAACTATATTTTGAGCGAGTTTATAACCTTGTACATAAAGCGTTGATTTAAAATTTTTTTACAAAAAAATTTTTCGGGGGCACTGCCCCTGAACCCCCGCTACTAAGTGTGCGGACAGAAACCCAAATTCCTGGGTCCGCCACTGCCTTAGTGTATATATTTATTTCTTTAAATTATATGTGGAAAAAAGTCCTACATGTTATTTATAACCTTAAAAAGCTTCATATTTGGTTTTAACATTGAAAGATGGCCCGTGGATGTGGTTTTCGATGTGGTTTCCAACATAAGCTTCAATATATTGTCTTCAAAATACATATATTGTGAGACCATTTTGTTACATAGTCAAATAACAAGGGATCAACTGAAAATGAATATTATGCAATTTAGATGCTAGAGCATATGTGAAATAAACACATATTTATGCAAAATAGTTTTCACCATTTTCACATTACTATATTCCCATCACTATGATCTTTCTCTTAATGTCTTTCAACTTGATATAATGCTTAAATCTTCTTTTTTTGTCTTATTTTTTACATATTGCTTCCATCTATAAGGACTAATTGAACTAAATTAGATCCCCAAATGTGCTTGTTTTTAAAACTATAGCATGATAACCCTACTTTTCAAGATTATTTACTGATTATCATAGACACTAATAATGATGACTCAACCAAAGATAAAAAAATTTACTTTAATAGTTTCTCATTATGTTATTTTTTGCTGATTATATTTTTAAACATTCTCACATATGGTCCAGTCACTTATGCTTTCTAATTAACAATTACTTTCTAACCACATTCAAGAAAGCCACAATTGTCTTATATTTTCATCCTCTGTTACAACAGCAACTCCTCTATGCCCTGATATTTTTTAGAACGCTTTTTTTTTCATGTTATTTTAGTGTTGGTTTTGCAATTTTTACAAGTTATATGTGTTGCGAATTATATATATAATTGATGTATCTTGAGAAATAAAATTATCTGACTTGCCAGTATAACTAACAAAGCAATAGTTTTATTTTACCCATACACATAAAAGAAAAAAAATGAGTTGAATTAAAAATTATCAATTACCTTAGCAATTTGGGTTCACATAAAGGGCTAATTTATAAGTATTTATATAAAGTATTGATTAATTACATAAAAATATAAAAAAAAAAATTGTCATTTGTATTTTATATAACTCATACAATATTTGGGGTGTTTACTTTTATTTATCTTATCATTGATTAAATTCTATATTTTTCTCATTTTTCTAAAAAATTTCAATGAATTGCTGTGAAAATAAAAAATTTCTTATAAAATATAGTAAATACTTCTTTATAATGCTTTACATTTTCCAGAAACCAAAATATATGTTTGTTTTCCTAAGTTAGTGAAGACTTATTGTTAATGACAGTTTGTACAAAGGGGTTTATGACATTTTGGGATTGTTAATGAATCATCAAATCCAAAGAGGTTTATGAGATTTTGGGATAATTTTTTGCTTTTTAATCTTAGATTTTTTTTTTAATACCACGTTATGTAAAGGGAGGATAGTATGCTTTAGTGTAATAACTAATTATCTTTTGTTCCATTTGTTTTTGAAAATCTCTTTATTGTTTGATAAAAATTGTTTAATGTCAACTAAATTTATCTAAATATATTTTGAAAATTTCAAAAGGAACAAGGTACGTGCATTGTATAGTGCTTATTTGTCTCTGATCCTTCAATTTTCCTTTTCAGACAAATGAAAAGTGGAAAAACTAACTGCTAGCGTTTTTATCTTTCAATTTTATGTTGACAAAAGTTCTGTAATTGTGGTAGTGGTTCTCTTTTATTTACCTCATTTTTTATAAAAATTATATATTCTTGGTTGCATTCTGAGTTGTGGTCATTTTTTTTTCTCATATGTTGATGGTTTTGTTGATGTTAGGGTCTGAATAGGGCAAAAAAAATTAGATTTTTGCACAATTTTGGTTAGAGTTTGATCGTTTAAAGAGATAATAACTACAAGTACTTTTTTAAGTACTTTAGTAACTCTCTTTTTTATTTACCTCATTTTTAAAAAAAAAATTATATATTCTTGGTTGCATTCTCAATTGTGGTCCCTTTTTTGTTCTCATTTGTTGATGGTTTTTTTGTCTGTTGCTGTTAGGGGGGTCTGAGTAAGGAAAAAAGATAAGGCTTTTATTTATATTGCAATTGTTACCTCCATGCTCTCACTCTACATTGTAAGTTGATGTATGCAAATACTATTTGGTCATCTTGCTTTGACATTCAATATGCTGCTTAGTTTATGGATTGTGATAACTATTCAATTTTACAATATATTTTTTTACACTTTCTTTGAACATGTGTGCCACTTATTTATGTAAAAATAACATTCTTAATTGTTTTAAACTACAAAACTTTTGACAATTTATTATTGTGTTTCTGTCTTGAAGGTCATGGTGGGAGAATTATAAGTTTATCTTAAAGTTTATTCTATATGTATAATGGCTTTTTTGTTTTTCTTAATTTTAATTTAACAGATTTTGTTACCTAGGTGTCTTATAAGTAGAGCTTCGACTCTTGAGACTGAGTATTGACTGAAATTGAACTTTATATCAGTTTAATAGTATCTAACTCTGTATCACTGATGCAATTGAATGCCTATCTAACTGCATTAGCTAAGTAATTTTAATGTCAAATAGGTATAATACTATTATGGTTTATTTAGCAAATATATGTTGTCTTCTATCAAGCACCTGGATGTTGGAAAAAACTATAACAGAAACATGACATCTATAAAAATTAAAAATTAATATCTTGCAGGCATATCAATAAGGATGTGTTGGTTACTTATATAAAAGTTATGAAAACTTCATATACATACAATATGGTCTTTATTTTAAATTACTTATACAATATAAAAGGTAAATTAGTTATATTGATTTCGGCTTCGAAATTTTCTCCAATTTACATGCTAGATCATATAATGCTTAAATAGTTATATGGTCTTTATTTTAAGCACATACTTATGCAAAATAGTTTTCACTGTTTCCATATTACTATTTTCACATGACTATGAACTTACTCGCAATATGATCCAACTTCATATAATGCTTAAATCTTCTTCCTTTGTCTTATTTTTGCCATAATGATTCAATCTATAAGTAATAACTGAACTAAATTAGATCCTTAAAGGTATTTTTTTTATAATTTTTTTTAAAAAAATATCTTTTGTAGTATTCTTTGAATAATTTTGTGATTTTAAGATTTTATTTTATACATTTCTAATTTTAAAATTTTTATTGTGCCTTTAATTTATGTATCAGAGATTCTTATCTTCCTTGCTTTGCTTAACCTTCATACATATATAGTGAGACCATTTTGTTACATAGTTAATTAACAAGCGTTCAGTTGAAAATGAATATTCTACAATTTATATCACATTGCTATATTCTCATGACTATGATCTTACTCTCAATGTGGTCTAATGGTTAAATCTATAATGACAAAGTGACCTAAATTAGATCCCTAAAGGTACTTTTTTTAATATAAAAAAACAGTTATCCTTTGTAATACTTTCTGAATAATTTTGTGATTTTCACATTTCATTTTATACTTTTCTAATTTTTTTTGTTATTTTCACTTTTTTTTGAATTTATCATATGCATAACTGTGTTTTTTCTTGCTCTATAATGCATTAAATTCAATTTGTTTGCTGTCAAATTATTTTATTATTGTTATATATGTAATTTATCTGTGTTAATTTCTTAACATCATGTTAACTCTTAGTGTGGTGTTGTGCTATGATTTTCGGATAGTGTTTTGACTTTTATTTAACTTTATCTTTACCTAACTATGTTCTATTCATGTGCTTCATAAAAATGGCAAGGAATCCATATTTTATTAAGAACATTGATAACATGAAGGAATCCATTCAATATTTGTTTTGGGTTGATCCATCACTTTTCTTTTTCTCAAACTTGAAGGATATCGTTTGTGTCACTATTGGGACAATTTAAATGTTTGTGAGGAAGATAAAATGACAAAAGTCTTTTAAGGTAATTTGCTACTTACACTTGCCTATGTATTAACTTTCTTTAATTATTTTCCCAATTATGGTTTTTCCATTATATTTTTTTCCCTTTAAAAGATTTTGCTGATTTGAGGTTTCTCCCCAGTTCTATGCAATGGATAGGTATAGACTGAAGTCATAGTGCATCATAACAAACATAACTCTAATTTTGTTTTATGGGATCAACAATGTTTGAAACTTATAGGAAAGACCGCTCAAAAGATAATTCAAATGATATTTGATGTAGGTCATTCAGCAACACAATTACTTATTAATTTTTCACTTTTGATTATATTATGATTCACTAAATCTTATGTCTTTGAATTTGTGTGTGCAAGGGTGGTTATAAAAATGTTAATATCTTTCCAGACCCACTAGATAATGTCTTGGATCATACTCTAACATTCAAGGTTCGAAAAATATCTAATGACCCCACTATAATGAGAGTTGGATTTCATCTCAAACGAGGAGGTACTTAAATCATTAACTTCTTATAATGTTGTACTAACATATTTACTAATATAATGTTTTTTCCTAATGCATAATTACATGGTACATTTAAATCTCAACCACGCCCTCCAAATGAACATGATTCTGTCGAAAATGATACAATGAGTTACCATTATTATCTATACTTATTTTTACTATGGAATATTTATAAATATTTATTTTCATTGTTATCCAACAATCTTAATCAGTTACTGCTGATCATGATCTTGATGTTATACACACAATGACTCCAACCAAAAATGTTTCTCCAAGTAATCCAAACTATCATCTACAAACTACTCATATTACTCCTACGAAATGTGGTTCAAAGGAGGACCTGCCAGATGATTACCTTCTTGAAAAATTTATAACAACTCAACAATCATCTACTAAATGTAGGAAACAAATCAAAAAGAACTAAATTGTTAAATCTATTAGTTTTTGTTTAGTAATATGGTTCTAAATGTTTTAGTTGTCATGGTTTTCTTTTGCTAACTAAGTGGTGATCCATAACAATGAAACAACCCTCACTCACACCTCATCTAAGTTACTTTTGTTAAACAATAGACACAACTAATGTCAGTTATTATTATATCTACTCTTTTATAGTTTTAAGAAATTATAATATGATATTGTTTGATTATCAAGTGTTAGAAATGCAATACTAAATCAAATGTTGTAATTCATGTTCCAAAATATGAAAATTCATAATTAAAACACATTATTGAAATTATTGAAATAATACAAAAATCAACATTATAATTAAATTATTTGAGGATAAGGATGTATATCCCATAATTTAATTAATCAATAAAAAATAAAAAAATACAACATCACATCTCCATGAAATGACATTATTAAATTTTAATTTAAAGGATAACTAATATAATCATTGTTTCAAATAACATATGCAACTACTTTTTTCTCTAAACTTAAATTAATCATTCAATGTATAACTTTGACAAATTTACATCAATCACTAAATTCCAAATTTTTTCCTATATCTTAAATTAATGCTTGCCTTTCATAATATATTATCATCTTATAAACAATACCTATTATCATAACCTTATCAACAATATTCTCTAATTAACCAAATCCAAAATCAAACCAACCAACATGAATCCCAGCAGCCCGTGCATACGCACGGGTTCTGCACTAGTATCCAACACAAAAGACATGCATCACTCAATAATTCATGTGGAACTAGAAGGCATTTTGATGCTTGTTTGATCGAAGTTGGTCCCACGTATTCTTCAATTTGAAGGGGGTCAATTACACTATTTGGCATGCCCCAAGTTCGACATAGTTTGCCTCAGTTAACAACAAATTCATCCGTATTGCACTCTTTCCAACATATTAAAAACAACTGTTATACAAATATACATGCCGTCATTCTGGTTTTTCACAAATATATTGATAAATGAAGGGGGTTGGGATGTGGATAAAGTAATCACAAGAGCAAATCACAATGGAATGGTACAGATAAAACTAACCAAAGAACTAAAGGGAATTAAAAAAACTTATCATACTGGCTAGTGAGGGAATCTCTTAAATTTGAATAAAGACCATAGAGTGAATACTGGCGAAGGTTTTTCACTTCATACCAAGAGTTGAGAACAGCAAGGTGTCTATCTGTGCCAGAGAATGCCAATTGTATTCCTATGCTGCAATCCACAGATCCTCCATGGCTCTTGCAAGTGGATGTTTGTAGTGCGCAATCCTGATTGTTGAGACAGACAGCTTTCGAGTTGCTCGAGCATTTAGAACACCCATCCCTTTTCCAATATAAATTTTGCAGCCTGCCCCTCTTAAACTCAAGGACCTGCAGAGACAGGTTCAGTTGGTTCTTAGTATGGATTATGATTGTGACCACAATGTTGAAATACTATTTTCAAAAGAAAAAGCTCCTTACAAGAGTAAAACTGGTAACAGTATATGTGCCATTTGCAACAAAAGCAGGAGGCGACCTTGCTGCATATCTGTGGCCAGCAAATGCAACCATATAGCCATACGAGTCCTGCACAATGAAAACAATTAACAGAACCAAAATGGCAAACAAACAATCCAACACAAATTCATCAATTATTATTATCTATGATGATGATCTATTATCTACCTACCCCATTGTCCAGAGGCTCCTCGTTATGCAAAGATAAGGGGAAGGGATAATGCACGCAACTTTATCCTTGCATATGCAAAAAGATTGTTTTCGGATTCAAACCCATGACCAACAAGTCACCAAGGCACAACTTTACCGCTGTGCCACAAAAACAAAAGTTCACCAAACTTGTGATAAAATCAATCCACACAGGTCAACAGTAAGGAACTGTTACAGAATGGGCCTACATTCACTTAGGCCCAACCCATATAATATCTTTATGAAGCCCAAACACCTCCATGAAATTCTGACCATAGTCAACACTAGGAGGGTAGTTTATTACAAATACATGCTGACGGGCATATAATCATCCATAAGAAGTCTTGGGCCCTGACCTAAAGATTCTAGTCCAGAGTTGACACCTATATATACTACCAACGTCATTATGAAAGGTGCACATTTATTACATCTCGTCACTTTAGTGGATTATTACTGAATACTGACTTCAGAGTAGAAGTTCCTTTGCAGGTATCCTACCCAATTGCTTGTGCATTTTTGTTACTAGAGTCTCAGCCAGAATCAATCAGTTTGGATGAAGAAACAATCAGTTCGATCAAATCAACAATCAATTTGGATCAGTCAGCAACCTTTTCTGGACTCATAGCCTCATCCATTTCAGACAGAACAGAAACTAATCAGACTCTATTTAGTCTATTAGGGAGCCATACATATTCGAAGTTTGTTTTAAACTAAGGCAATACATGTTTGACTAAGTTGAAAATGTGAAAGTGGAAAATAACAAGAGAAATGAAAATGGAGTGAGATAAAGGTTTCGATCTTTACATGTCACTCAAAAATCAATTTCAACTCACTTTCATACCATAGGAGTGGCCAAATTTTATATTATGAGTTCCACACTTTTACATTCTACCAAGCAGAGGTGAAGCAACCTTCCTTCCAAATCCTCCAACTCCTCATTTTCCAGTTACTCAAACAAGCATAGCTTGTATTTAGACATAAAACAAACATGCACCAAGATTTCTATCATTATAAGAATAAATGCCCACGGGAATTACATTGTCCCCAACAAGGTTTTAAAATACAGTCCACACAATCGCAATTTTGACTACAACATCAAGGTTTTTTTGAGTCTCCACAACCACAATTGTGGCGGCTTTGGCTGCATTTGTAAAGTCCAATGTAAAGTGAAGATTAGCGTTTCGTGAATATTTTTCCAGTTGATTGCATGCCAAAACAATGATCATAGTTCAATGCTAGATTTTGTAATCATGAACCACAAAACAAAAACACATAACAAAATGTTGAAAAAATTATATAACTGCTTTAGGTTACTTCGATCACCAACAACACAAACCATATTATTATCCAAAATAAAAAATCAGAACCGAAACAAAGTAACAGAGAACGAACCGCTACGAAGGAGGAGGAGTTAACGGTGAGGAGCGAGATCTCGTCGACCTTGGGTCTGAACACGGAGATCTGAGAGTTCGCACTGGAGAGCGAGAGCCTCGTGTCGCACGGCGACAACTGAACGCTGTTGTTGTTGTTGTAGAAGAACTTGTCCTTCGGAGCGAACGCGATTCCAAACGTGAATCCGTCGGATCTCTGCACTCGCGTGTCCGTGCACGGCGCGAATACTCGGTTGTCGTCTCCGGCGTCCGCCGGAAGCGCCGCCACAAGCACCGCCACCACGATCGCCGCCGCTAGAACCCTGATAACCTCCATGGAAGAATGTTCTAGAAGTTTTCGCCAAAACCACGCGAAGTCGCTGGGTGCGGTAAAGTGCGAATTTCGGTTTTCTCGCTTTAACTTCTTCTGCCGTTCACCGGTTGAGGAGGTAATGTCGTTTAGTGCTAAACGACTTCGACTGTGTGAAACGACCCCTGAGAAAGTACTACAAACTTCCGTTTGTTGAAAGTTTGAATACTGTCCGCGCTGGAGTCGTAAAGACGTTTTTAAATAAGACTTGTAAATTTTAATTTGGATATTTTTCTTTATATTTTATTGCTTATTTAAGTTTTAAATTTAACAATTGATTTGTTCAAAAAAATAATTTAAGAATTGATTCTTTATTGAATAAAAATTATAAACAGATTTTATTTATATAAAAATGTAATCAATGTTATAGCAAGTAAAAATTATAGATATCAAATTTAAATAAATTAAAATATAAATATTAATTCCTTAATATTTTACACACAAAAAAATCAAATTTAGAGTATAATCAAAAGATACTGTTTAGGAGTAAAAATAAGTTAAATTTGACTAGATTTTATTATACTTGAATCTGACTTTAATTAAAAGTATGTGATCTAATAATATTCAAATTTATATTACAATTTAGTTTTATATACAAATAACATAACAAATAAATAAAAACCCTAACGTGTATTTCATCTAACATTTTTTGGGCTTCTTATAATTTACTATACTAGTTTTTTTGAATTTTTTTATTTTTTATTTTATTTTTCATAGCTAAATAAATTAGTGAAATTTCTTTTTTTTTCTTCTAAAATTTTGTTTCTTCCGCCAACATATCGCTTTGCAATATTACTTTGTACAAACATATATTCAAATGGAATACCGTCCCTTGATCAAATAATTACATTAAGGAAACACGAGTTTTTTTTATCTCTCGGAATTAAAAAACTATCAAAGATTTATAATACTAATATATTTTATTACATCGATCAACTGATTTAGATTTCCTTAATAAATAAAACACGAGTTATTAAACAAATGAAAAGTCAAATTATTTGTAAATTAATAAGAAAAAAGTAGTTTGTATGTTAAACTTAGATATAAATAAATTTAACTTATTTTATCTTTTATCATTTCTAAAATATCATTTATTTAATTATAATTATATTTTAAAATACTCTTTTTTGTTCAAGATAAGTTTCAATGAAAAATATTTTAGAAATAATCTTATTTTTATTTGAGATTACTAAAATTAAATAATGCCAACTAACTTTTTTAATTAATATGAAATTAGTTGTTATTTTTATTCATATATGAGTTGAGAGAGAATATAAAATAATATGAACAAATAATATAATTTTAATGTGTGATAAATTTGTTAACTTTATAATAATATTTAAAATTACATTAACAATATTTTTTATTATTAGATGATACATATTTATTAGATTTTAATAATATTGATATTCTCATATAAATTAGTGTAATTATATATATATATATATATATATATATATATATATATATATATATATTAAGAAAGAAATTCCATATATATGGATGGTGAGTTTTTTAGCCTCAATAGTGTGAGATGACTAACATAAAAGATGATGTGTTGTCATGGTAGAACACATGAGGTTGGATGTGAGTCTATAAAAGGTTATAACTTTAAAGTGTTGTTCATGAAAGATCATCCAATTTATATTTAGTCCTTTTAAATGTATTTAATTTATGTTTTATATCATTTTTTTTTGGTCCACCTTAATATACTTAGCTTTTGTTTTCGTCTCTCTAAATATATTTTATTTTTGTTTCAATCCCTCAATATTATAGGAACTAAAACAAAATACATATTTAGAGGGACTAAAATACAAATCCTCATATGTTGCTAACCTATCATATGTTATCAATATGACATATATTGTTGATGTGATATGCATTGTTGATGAAACATATGTAAATGAGTTGTTGACACAACATATGTTCTAATGTGGCATGTCCAATAGGTTTTTAATGTTAGCATTTCTTCACACTTAAGAACTAATCTTTATGACAATGACAAAAAATAAAAATTAGAAGACTAAAAGATTAGCAAAAAATTTATAAGAATTAACAAGTGAAAGACCCTTTAAAAAAATTCTAATTCAAATATATGTTAATAGCCACCAAGCATGAGGATCAATTGACTCAAAGTTCTTCAAGCTTAATTAGTGATTTTGAGTTCGAATTTGGGTGTGAAATTGCATTAAATACTTAAGGGAAGAATAATGTCGCTCTTAATGATCCCAGGAATTTTCAAGACCTAGCTTGTCTCATTGACTTGACCTAGTTTGAAGGGACATTTAATGGGTTTGGGTTCAAGAAGCTATACTTGATGCATTTTAAAGACAAATTAAGTTATACTCTAAGTCATCCAACCCAGTTTCATCATATATATATATATATATATATATATATATATATATATATAAATATTATTTATCATAAAATATATGTCACAAATATATATATATATATATTGATATTATTTATCATAAAATATATGTCACAAAATTCACTCTATCAAAATTTCAAGCTAGATAGGAACTTAAGTAAGTACATCCCAACTCATTCTATGAATATTTGTAAGTGATCTTATCTAGGGGTGGTTAACTGAGTAAGAAACATAACCCACTTTTTAAGTGGGTTGGTGGTAGGATGGAGACAGGACAATATAGTTTTTTTCGTTTTGGAGAGGGGAGGGAGGGGGCATGTGTTTCACATAAAGGGTAAAGAGAAATGAAGAAAAATATATAAAAAAAATTGCTTTCAGAACATGTATGAGAATTTTT
Organism: Glycine latifolia; assembly: GCA_013407115.1. NCBI lineage: Eukaryota > Viridiplantae > Streptophyta > Magnoliopsida > Fabales > Fabaceae > Glycine > Glycine latifolia. The sequence goes on from CM023950.1 coordinate 10,004,009, forward strand.
TTTATTAAAATTAATTAAGATTTATAACATTTGTTAACATGATTTATAAAAATCAAAAGAAAAAAACATATTAAATTTTTCATTATAAAAACAGTCACTGAATTTAAACCTGGCTATAGTCAATTACTTTCAATGCAACAATAAAAATATAAAATTATTAAAAAAAAAAAGAAATTAGAGGTGGAAAAAAGTTATCAAGAGACGTGAATAAAATCATTTAGATAAATTTAATATAACTCTTTGTTAAGACATGTTTGATTGAAATATTATAAAATAGTATTAGTGGTGTATTATTTAATATTATAAAATTATATGTATATATATTATGAAAATTATTTTATTGAGCAATATTGGATCTAATACAACGACAGTAAATTATTTTAATCAATTTTGGGTCAAACACATACGTGTGATTAAAGATGACAAAGAAAGATTTGAAATTTGAATAAGTCACATGGAATAATTTTTTATTTTGTAATAGTTGAGTAAGAAAAATCAATATAAAGTGAGTAATAATACCTAAATCACAAGCTCCTTAATTTTTATGGCATCACTACATCAACTACTGTGTGCAAATAAAAAAAAGAAGAAGAAGCCAAACTATAGAATCAAATTTGCATTTCTCAACTTCTATATAGTGACTCTCAAGGTACCGCTTAGCCAAAACTCGTGTGGTGGAAATCTAAAATGGTTGACCGGACACGGATAGAAACTAATTCACTAATTGTGTATATCAAGTTCATAATTGAATTTTACAACTAATTTATTAGTATATTAAGTACAATTTTTTAAAAATTCGATATTCATAGACTCCTATAATTTACTACACAAAAATATCCTATAATTTAAATTTTATGCAAAGAACCATGTATAGTATACTAAGTAATCATTTCATTTATGATGCTATCAAAGGGTTACAAGCAAAGTTTGAAAACCCAGATCGATCTGGTCGGCCTTCGACTTGGTGGCTAGACCGGGTCAGTTTGTTGCTCAATTGGACATGCTTTCAACCTGAAGCGACCCTGCCTGGTCATTGGTCGAACCGATGACCCATCGACCCAGATCGGGTCATTTATCCTTTTTTTTCTCTGTGGAGTACGGAACAACATCGTTTTGATTTCTAGGTTTTTTATTTTAGAAACCTTTATCCGTAGTACTCTCATACTCGCTTCGTCGCAACTTCTCTCGCAGATTCTCTCGCGGGGTCGTCGTTCGTCATCTTCTCGTTCTCACTTCATCGCAACTTTTCTCGCAACTTCTAGGTTTCTTCCTCTCGCAGTGCCGTCATCTGTCGTTTGGCGTCCCAAAGGCATTCTTCTTCTCTAAATTGTATTTGCTTCTTCTCTCTCGTCAAAACAAAGACTTTTACATGTTTGATTTAAGGCAAATTCGGATTTTGGTTTTTGCCATTTTGTTCTTTCATATTTTTCCAATGTTTGTGATTGTATGTGACTGTGTGTGCCTATGCATGTGGTTCAGTATCTTGACCGAGCCTACATAAATAACTTATTATGCAACCTTGTAGGCATACTGTTACCCCTTTTCCCTTATTGTGCGAAAAGGACTGTTGAATTGTTACGTTTGGCAGTTGAAAATCCTATTGCAGATGTGGTGCTCTATTTGTGTATGGGATATCCACAATCATAACTGCCTTGCTTGGCAATGTGTAACGCCTGATATTAATTGGAAGCACTTATGAGCAACACTTGTCAATAGGAAGAGAGAAGCTTGGATGCTTAGGAACACAATTCTGATATTAATTGGAAGCCAATAACATGAGAAGCCAATAACACAGGTATAAAAATTTTATATTTTTTATTACAGACCGGGTCATATGGGTAAACTAATGACCCATCAGTTCAATCACTGACCTAATGACCCAGTGATCTAGTGCCATGATGAGGTTAGTCAGCGGGTCGATTTTTAAAACTATGGTTACAAGAGTTACCTATTGATAAAGTGGTTATTGTCTTATTGAGGTCATTGCAACGTGTTGTCTCTTTTTGGCACAATGGGAAAGATAATGCCTCAAAGTTTGGAAGAATATTAGGTTTGTGTAGGAATCTCCTTTCATCTTTACCAAACTATCATGTTAGTTTTGTTCAAAGACAAACTAATGTAGTTGCACATGCCATGGCTATGGTTTCTATATTCTATGTTGGTCCTCATGTTTACAATTATATTTCATCGTGAATTATCCAACAGATTTTTAATGATATAATATTATGAGTATGTTGCTAAAAAAAAAGTACTCATCTTGTTTCATTGTGGGTCATCCTTTTAAGCTTAATTCAAAAGATTAGAAACAGACAAGTTAAGTAGTTAACCTAACCCAATGCACTTTCAACCCACTAGATTGGCAAGTTAGGAGAGTTTGTGGGTTAAATTATCTAACATGTCCTGTCATTTTTGATAGGTTTTTAATGATAGGTTGGGTGGGTTGGTGTACTTACCAAAATCTGGAGCAGACTGACGTTAGGGTAGACAGTTGTCAGGATGAGCTCCACGATCTCCTACATTGGATCTGCAAGTGTTGTCTACTAGAGGAATGAGACGGGATACCTAAAAAAGGGAATTTGATGCTCAAGTAAGCATGTGAGTGAGCTGAGAATGAATGAAAAGTGCAAGTAGAACATGATTATTTATAACATTGGATGAGAGCCCTGAATCCTTGATTGTCAGGGTTGTTACAGTAGCGTCACAACTCTATAGATAACTTGTGGCCACTAGATAAGTGGGTACTTTCCATTTGATAAGAGGAGAATAACATCATCATTAAAATTCAAATATATCAACACTTTATCCGCCTAATAAATCGGTTGTTAAGCAAGTAATATCCATGCTTAGGTACTAGTGCTGATGAGGAGGCCTAACGTGTACATTTTAGAGCCACATCACTTGCCACGTCAATTTATGGACCCCAGATAGTACATATGTCCCACAAGCTCTAAGTCCAACTTGTTGGCGAAAGAGATTGTCCAACATCGAGAGTGGTAACCTTGACGGGTTTAAGGGTTATGGGCTTGTCAAGCCCCCTAGCCTAGACAAACGTTGTCTGGGTTAGAACTGATAGATTGTCTAGGGTGAACATGCTTCAATACGTGATGCAAATTGAATTATTGGTGCTTCATAGATTTAGATATTTCACAGATACGTATCAGTGATGTATCCAAGAGTACTGGTATCCAATACGGATATGTGAGGCAAATTGGAGTATTGGTGCTTCATATTGTTCAGAAATCAAATAGTGTTCCAACAGAAATGCATACATCTTCATCAGATAATGGAACAAGTGAAAATCAAATCATGAAAATGGCTTTGTGTAAGGAAGTTAGGTTTTATATATGCGTTATCTAATTGGTTTTTAAATCCTTTAGTGTATATTAGAGCATCACTAGTGTAGTTTGTGTTTTCTAAAAATCTTGGATGATATGTGGTTGTTCGTCCAGCTTTTGTTATGGTTTACACAATAGTGATATGGGGTTGTTTTTATATATGTCCATAGAGTTATCCTAAGTTTTGATCTAGGAAGTTTCTTTTCTGGTGTTTAAGCAACAAGTGTTTAGTTTCTATTTGAGAAATGCTTAATACTTGATTTGGTCCCTTAGTTTATTAAAAATGCTTAATTAGGTTTCTTAATTTTTTTTAGTATGCAATTGGGTCCTTTTATTTTTTTCATGGTTTAAATATCTTTATAGTCCTTCTAATTTAGTATTTTTTGTTTTTTGTCCTTACAAAATTATTTTTTTGTTTTTAGTCCTTGCAAAATTATGTTTGTTTTGTTTTTAGTTCTTAAAACACTTTAGATAGTACTTTTGATAGTAAAAAAATTTGTTATTTAAAGTGCTATAAGGATGACAAACAAAACAAACATAATTTACAAGGACTAAAAACAAAAAAATAGTTTTGTAAGAATACAAAACAAAAAAAAATGTTGAATTGAAATGACTAAAAATGTATTTAAGCCTTTTTTAATTTTACCCAATTGGATGGAGAAGGATGAAAAGGAGCCAATTGGGTAAAATTAAAATACAAAGGGATCTAATTGCATACTCAAAAAACTAAAGGACCTAATTGAACACTTTAATAAACTAAGGGACCAAATTGGGTATTAAGCCATTTTTGTTTTTTGAAAAATGGCTAGGAGCAATCATGGACAGGGAAGACATCCCAACTACGTTGGCACGCCCTTCCCCACCACTCTTACTAAGCCAAAATATTATTAGAAAAAGATACAAAGACAAAAAAACATGGGGGACAGAACCAAAACCCATGGTAGAGCAAATCAACAAAATCTATAGTTAGATAAGCCTAATCTATTGCACTTGTAGTCAGTTATACAAAATATAAGGACTGACTCCTACCAGGTAAAAAAAGTAATAGAAAGACCATGATTAACTAACTTATCTGCACAATAATTCCAATGATTTCTAACAATTGAGCCAATGATTTCTAAGATTCCAAGGGACAAAAGGGTGCTTCTAAAAGGCCTGCACCACTAGAGAAAAGTCACAATCGAGCCAAAAGGAATGCTAGCCCTTTTGCCAAGTTAGGTCAATTCTAAATATCACACCCCAAATCTCTGAAATGAAGGATATGGCAGAGCCAATATTGCTTCAAAAACTTCCAATAGTTCTCCTAAGGTAATCTCAGAAAAGATCTCCACATTAGAGGGGTGGAAACAAATGCCAAAGTTCTTTAGAGGGGTGGCAACAAATGCCAAAGTTCTTTAAGATTGAAAATTCCTGCATGGAAGATTTCAAAGTGCCTTTAGAGATGTTCCCTGAAAGAAAGGTGGCAACAGAGATTAGAACACAATTTATATGTAAAGGGATATATGTATTTTGGAAGCGGATACTATTTCTGGAGTGCTAAATGGCCCAAATTATGTTTGCAATCCTAGCCAAGGCCATGTCTCAGAGTTGGCTATAAGAAAAAGTTTTCGCAACAAGATAAAATAGAAAGCAAGGATGATAAATTGATAGGGCAATTAAACTTTCTTGAAAGCCAACTCTAGAGAGAAACCGCAAAGGGGCACTAAAAAAATAGGTGCTTGGTGGTTTCAATGTTTGAGCAACAAAGATTGCATTGGGAGACTATTGTGCAACCTCTTTTTAATAGGATGTCATCCCCACATAGGAATCTGAAAGCAATCTTGAGCGTGAGGCTTCCAAAATCATATTTCTCCCATATTGGCTCATAAGGCTGAGGATTAATAGGGATGTCCATTTGGACTATGCTAGCAACTAAGTTAGGAGCACAAGGCTTAAGAAAAGGTGGGAGGTTCCAAGAGCCATTATGTAAAAATAACTCACAGTAGACTTAAAAGAAGAGTTGATGCTCTCTGGCAGATTCAAAGCTTCCCCTACCACATGAGGCAACCATTTGTCGTGCCAAAAGTTAATAGATTTCCATCTCCAATAACCCAAGATGAATGTAGCTTGAACAAACCCAATTTGCTTTTAATTCTAAGCCATATGGATGACTTGATATATGGTTTATGTTGAAGTTGAGGAAGTAGGCATGACAAAGGTTTGCCCATTGAGTAGTGGAGGTATTAAAGGTCCGACAAAGCTTAAGCATGTAAGCTTCGTTAATAAGGAAAATATCACAGATGCCTAACCCCCTTCGAACACATTTTCTGCCAGCTAATAGTTGCAATTTTTTTTATCTCTGGGTCTACTGACCATAAAAAATTGTGTAGCCATCTACTCACAAGCTTGAGGAAAGAGACCGGCCAGAGATAGACTTGGAAGTTATAAAGAAGAAATTCTTGGATGACCAAGTTTACTAATTACATAGACCCATGATGGAGAACAAGTGGCATTTCTAAGAGCTGAGTTTGGACTTAATTTTATTCGCAATCGGCCTTAAATGGATAGCTTTGGGTTTAGCTTTGAAGATAGGGACCCCAAGGTAGCTAAAAGGAGTTCGCCTTGAACAAAAATAACCCTAGTAGAGATGTTGTGCAATCTGGCTCTAGAGAGGTTAACGACAAAAAATCTACATTTATGAAGACCAAGGTGTTGTCCTAAAGCATCTACATATCTTTGGAAGAGGTTCATTAAGCTTTTAAGGCTGTTAGCATCACCATTACAAAAGACCATCACCGTGTAGAACGCGTGAGAGGGACACTTAAAGTTTCTTGGACTCGCCATCAACTTGAGTTTACCCTCATAAACTAATTTGGAAATGTCGTGACTAATAACATCTTCTGCAAGGCAAAAGAGGAGGGGGGAAGTGGGTCTTCTTTTTGCACTTCTCTTTTGAAAGAAAGGAAGCCCATTGACTTGCCATTGATAGCAAAAAAAAGCTTAGTAGAGTTGAAAATAATTCCAACCCAATTACAAAAAATGGGAGATAAGCCAAATGCATTAAGCACATTCAAGAGGAATGACCAGTCTATTGTATCAAAAACCTTTTTAATGTCTAACTTGGGAACTAGGTTTCCCCCAAAAGTCTTTTGATCAAGGAGATTTATGGCTTCCGAGGTTATGCCAATACACTCAGTAATGTTCCTTCCCTGGATGAAGCCTTGCTACTCCTCAGAGATGATCTTGGGGCTATAGAGGCCAGCCTGTCTGCCAGGATCATAGTAATCACTTTGAATTAGAAGTTGGCTAAGGAAATTGGCCTATAGTCCCCTATTGTATCCACACCCTAGAACTTTGGAATAAGAACAACTAGGTTGGAGTAAAGATTAGGTGGAAGCCAAGAACTAGTGAAAAATTGCATCATTGAATTATAAACATCTTCATGAATAATATCCTAGAATGCTTGGAAGAAGCTCCCTCCAAAACCATATGGGCCTGGAGCCTCAGAACCATTCATAGCAAAAATAATGAGTATGACTTCTTCTCTAATAGGCAAATTAGTGAGCATACAATTGTAGTCAGAGGAAACCAAGGAGGGAATTAGAGTAGCTATAAGGTCATTTTAAACACAATGATTCTCAGTAGCATATAAAGAAGAGAAGTAATGGATCACATGTTATTGAATATCATCATATGAGGTAAAGATGTTATTGTCTACTCTAAGGATGAACATTTGGTTCATCTTCCTCCAGATCTTGGTTGTCTTATGGAAAAAGGTAGTGTTGCGGTCTCAATGGACAACCCAATTAACTCTGAACTTTTGATGCCAAAATTCTTCTTGGAAATGAAGTGCTTGTAATTGGTTTTAGGTTAATTTCTCTTTATGAAGTAGAGATCGAGATCATCCCTGCAACGTAATTTGTTGTTGAATGTCATCAATTTAAGCTTAGGCAGTTTTGACTTTAAGATTAATGTCCCCAAAGACCAATTTATTCTAGACCCTGAGCTCCATCTTCAAACACTTGAGCTTGTGAGATAGGACAAACATTAGGCAGCCAATAGTGGTCCTGCTACAAACTTCTTAAACAAGATGTCGACAATCGGGATGAGAAGTCCACATGGAGTAAAATTTGAAAGAGGATGGAAAAGTGGTAGAATTAGATTTAAGGAAAACTAGTGAAGGAAAATTATCTGATTGACTCTTGGTAAGGGTGCAACAATATAAAGAGTCCCAGCTATCCAGCCAATCATCGTTACAGATGGCCCTATCCAGGCGAGCTTCAATGTGCCTATTAATATGATGCCCATTTGACCAGGTATAGAGAGAACCTATGATATCAATGTGGGTAAGGGCACAAGCATTCGTCTAAGCATAGAAATTATCATATGAAGCTTGAAGAAGGAGACACTCGCCTCTACACTCATGGTCCCTAAGCACATCGTTAAAGTCCCCTAAGAAAAGCCAAGGACCCTGCAAAGATTTTTGGAGTGTGGTAAGATCCATCCAAAGTTTTTTTCACAAAACATGATTAGTACTAGCGTACACTACATAACAATAAAATATTTTGTTATTCCTAGAAACAGAGAAGGTTATGTGCTGAGAAGAAGCATCCATAAAGGTTGGATTAAGATGGCTTTTATATAGAACCCACAACTTAGGATTGTTTGACATTCTTTGATTAGAAATTAACAAATTCAGACCCATAAAGTTCCAATAATAAATAGGAATTCTATTAAAGTTAATCCAAGGCTTCACCAGCAGCAAGCAACATGGTTTATGAGTCAATCAAAGCTCCTTCAAAACCAACTGGGAAGGTTGGTTTCCTAATCCTCTTACATTCCAAAAGAGGGTCTTCATGATGTATTTTTCTTGTGGACAACTCTTGAATAAGCTGTGGATTTATGGCTGGTGGACTTGGCAAGCTTAGATTTTTTTCTTCTTTATTTGTTGCTTTGAAGGACCTTTGTGAACCTTTGATTCTCGTCCTCTTCCTCTTGGCCAGATTCATCATGTTCCTCCTCCACAATGTCAGCCCAAAATTTAGACACTATCTCAATGTCATTTTTCAATCTAGAGGGAGTATTAGTAAAGTTAAGAGTGTTGGCTACAACTTCTACCTTATCTGAAGAAGACGTTGAACACCTTGGATGCTAGTTGGGGGAAAGCTTGTACCCAGAGGGGGAGTGGGAGCATTATGTTTAGGGTTTGAATTGGATTCTGCATTAGAAATATGATAAGCATTCTCTAGGTTCTTCTAGGCCGCGTTGATGTTTTTATGTCAGCAGCAAAAGCCCAAGCTCACGAAATTGTAGATCTTGTAGCCGTTGAATAAAAAATGAGTGGCAAGGATTATTCTTAAAACAAATACAGGATGAGCACTAGGCTTTGGAGCCTACTTCTGGTTTTGGTCAGAGGGGCCAGGTTCTTGTGTTTCCTTATTGAGAGCTTCAGTAAGTGTGAGGAGCCTTCAGAGGATTTGTAGTGCCTTGCATGATGTTGGCTGTGGTTGGACCTTGTTGCTTTTTGCAGTTTGCTAGTTCATGACCAATGAGGTGACATAAAGAGCAAAAAATAAAAAAGAAGCCTTTCATAGATCACAAAGACGAAGAAAGCATATCCCTCTCTTTCAACTAAGATTTCCTAGTGCAATTTAGTAGAAAGATCGATGTCCACAAGAATCCTCACGTAGTGACTGAAGAGGTGATTTTTTGTGGAGTAGTCTAACTTGATTGGAGAGCCAAGGCTGTCGACAATTTCAAATAAAATCAGTGGCCTCCAATATTCTAGAGGAAGACCGCAGAGTTGGACCCAACATTGGGTATGTGATTGCTTCTGGTTTTGAGGGGAGAAGTTAGGGGACCATTTGAAAAGACACAAGATGCCTAGGTTTAGGTTCTAGACCTCCACTGCCCACACATTGCAAAAATCTTCAAGGGATGCAAAACTGAATTCGTAGTAACCCTTACCCAAGGGAATCACACTCCAATGACTTAGAGGTTTCCAGATTTTACCAAGCTTCTCACTCAAATATGAGATTTTTACATGGGCATTTCCTTTGGCCATGGTTAGACATTCATGAAGGTTATTCTTACAGCCTTCTAACCCTTTCTTGTACTCTTTTTCTGAGATCTTTATCAATATTGATTCACCCTTCAAACATGGCTTACATAGCTGACTAAGTGAGATGTCTAAAGTGTTGCATAGCGTTGTAGCAAAGGATGGGGGCTAAGATGGTTGTTTGGGAGGTGGTGCAAGCGACGAATTGAAAGAGAGGAAGCTCCATGGATAGATAGGGTCCATGGAGGCAAAGAGGTGGAGAGGCGACGACGATGGGGTTAGAGGGGGATATAGCCTAGCAAATCCATATCTCTTGAAATAAAATTGAATGTCTACTTCTTATGTACTCAATATTAAGCCATTTGAAATATCATATTTGTACAACAATTTGTACTATTGACGGATACCATTGGTTGTATATTGTAATGTTGTTTTTCAGGATGAGATCACATCTTTGTGGTTTTATCCATGTGCTTTAATAATATTATTTTTGCAGTTTAATTTTGTTTTTATGATCAAGTTATATTTTTTGAGAACCAATTTGATAATATTATTTTTGCAGTTTAATTTTGTTTTTGTGATCAAGTTATATTTTTTGAGAACCAATTTGATATAAAATGCAAAGTTTAGAGACTTATTTGTTATCAAATTGTCAGTATGATTAAATTGTTGTATTTTGTACACATTTCAAGACAAAATTTAAAATTTTCATTCTTCAAGAAACAATTTGTTACCGCCTTATATTTTTAGGACCAAAATAAGAATTTATCCTATAAAAAATATTTTGGTTTTTCTTTTTTGTGGTCATCTATAAGATTCAAAAGCATAATTGAAAGTCATTAATCAATAGAAAAAAGTAAATTATTGAATCTTATATATTTTTTATTGATAAATATCAATTATTAGTTTGAGATTTTTTTTTTATGTTAAATTAATTTGTTAGTCTTCTAATTTATTTTTTAGATTCAATTTAATCCTCTAGTTATTTTAGGGTTCAATTTGTTCATCTAATTTTAAAAAATGATTTAATTTGGTCCTCTAGTCAAAATTGGATTAACAATGTTAAGAAATTATAATCCGTGACGATTTTTAAAATCGTAACTAAGTGATTTTAAATCATCACAAAACACACATTTCCTAATACACTGAATGTAAGAGAACCAAGGTGTCCTAATAATAATAATTAAATAAAATTTAAGTTATAAATTAAAAGACAAAAAAATTAATTTAACATAATTTTTATTAACAAAAAGCGTTACATCCACGACCTTTCTCCTTCCATTATTTGTTAATCATCATGCAATCTTATATCTCCAATCCAGAATCTTATATGATAAAAGTTGTTTGTTTGATTTACTATATAATTTATGGCTCTATTCAGATTGGAAAATCATTTATTCGTTAATATATAAAAAAAAAATACAAGATTTGATACACTATTAACTTTTGGTTTTTTGTTTTTCGTGGTCATCTAACAGAATCAAAAGCATAATTGGCCATTTGGCCAGCAGTTTGCACCCTATTAGCTTCCACCTGTACACATGATTTCTCGTCTCCCTGGCAAGCCAAGAGGTTTATGCAATCATTAATCAAGTGGAAAGAAAAACAACGCCACGCTGTCACAATCTTGTTGATTTAACATTGTCATACGAACGCAAGTTATTGAACACCAGTGTTAATAATTGGAATTTTTGTTCATCAATGGGTATTTCACAGCCCATACCCAGCCCACTGACCCGATACTAATCTAGGATTATTTCCCGACCCGTTGATCCAAAGAGTATTCGTATATGGTGGAGATCAAACACAATACTAAAAATAAATACTCGATGTTAAAAAAAATACAATTAATCATTTAAAAGAAATACTCATTGTAAAAAAGATATAATTAATAATTAATTTTAAAAAATTAACGTTCAAAACTATAAATATGGAAATCCATTTTAAATTACAAAATTGTCAAAATCTGCTCTCCTTATTTTACCTTGTACATCTCACCTTACTGCCTTACAAGTTACAACAGTCGGATCATTTATAAATATTATTTTATACTTTCAATTTTAAATACAAGGACTGATCCATACGCAATTTCGTTTAATCTTACGTAGTTTGACTTTTCTAAATTTAAGGATTTCTTATGAAATAAATAATATTACAGTATTAATGTGGTTGGTGATGGCTTTAATAAAAACAGGTGAACCCGGACAACTATTTTTGAATTATAGATCAATCTTGCTGCACGACAGAGAGATAGTGTACACTTGGCTCTAAACTTTATAAGGCAGATAATGTACACTTTTCTTAACATATTATTTATTATTAATTAAAATGATTAAAAATTACAAAATCGATGGAATCATTAGATAAGATATAAGACTCATAATATTATTATGTGTGATTTTTAAAAGGTTTAAATATATTTTTGATTTCTTAAAAATATTCAATTTTTTTATTATTTCTTAAAAAAAATTCTTTCGTGATTGCCCTCTAAAATTTAATTTTTTTTGTCTTTGCTCCTGCCATCAGATTTTGTCAAATAGTTGCTGACATTCATTAAAAGGACATGTCACATGTGTATGTTAAAAAAAAAAATCATATTTTCCAACTTTTTAAATCAGAAAACATTATTATTCTACATAAACAGAAATGTGGGTGACGAAAGGAATTTTTATCTCGATTATATTATAATCAATGTAGAATAACAACATTTTCTACATTGCTTATAAATATAATTGATTTTATATTAAAAGTTGAAAACCTTGTGCATTTTACATCAACATTCATTTAATAGAGACAAAACAATTTAAATTTTAGAAAGCAATCATAAAGAAAAAAAATTTCAAAAAACAAATGCAAAATTTGGGTATTTTTTAAGGACAAAAATATATTTAAACCTCATTTAAATAATAAACTATGTTTTCAATCTCTATATTTTCAGTAAAACTTTTTTTTAATTCTCAAACTTTCTTTTGATGAATTTGATCTTTAAACTTTTTAAAAAAATATTTTCGTCTTTCCTCATGATAAAAAAAACCATTTATGAAAATGAGAGACAAGGACTAAAACCATTCTTTATTAAAAAAATACAAAGAATAAAAATATATTTTATCATTTTTAAAATATTTCAACCAGTAGAATCTGATACTAGTATTTCTTGTTAGATTTAATCTATATCTATAGTCATAATATCTGGCAAGCGAAAAACTAATAAAACTTCATCCACAACTTTCCTAGTAATGCATGGAACGTGGGCACTCTGAACGATTGACCACTGACAGATAAGTTTTTCTAACCTAATGCTCTTTGAAAGAAAGTTGTGAACTAAAATCAATCGTAGATACATGGAAATAGTGACATAGAAGGATCGTTGACCTGCACAAACTTGTGAACATGTAAACATAATCTAACGTTGAGAAAGTGGAATGAATTCACATGCAATGCCTCATTGGCCTTTTCTTTACTTAATCCCAAATACAAGTCTTTCTTTGATTCAAACAAAACTCTTAATTTCTTGAACTCTTCCCTTCCTTTCCCTCGTTGACTTTCTAACAATATCTTTCAGCAGCCAAAAAAACAACCAATACTTCATTCCTAGGGAATCTCATTCTCATCCATCACCATGGCTAACATAAACACTTTTTTCAACCCCTTTCAATCCAAAACAATCTTCTAGCAAGCACTTTTTCATGGTTTCATCATCATCAAGATGAACAACACAACCGATTCCGGATTCCTCGGCTCCAACAACGTAAGTGGCTTTGGCATGGGGATAGGAATCTCAATTGGGATTCTTCTCCTCATCACAACCATCACACTCACCTCCTACTTCTGCACAAGATCACAAGTGCCAACTCCTCCAAGGAGAAGAACAACAAGTAATTCCAACCCACAATTCCTTGAGCCACACCACACAATAGTTGATGTTGGCCTAGATGAAGCCACAATCATGAACTACCCCAAGATGCTCTACTCTGAAGCGAAGCTAAGGAAATTTGATTCCACTACAACAATCTGCTCCATATGTCTTGGAGACTACAAAGATTCTGATTTGCTAAGGGTGTTGCCTGATTGTGACCATGTCTTCCACCTTAAGTGCATTGACCCTTGGTTGAGGCTGCATCCAACATGTCCTCTCTGCAGAACATCTCCAATTCCAACACCTCTGTCAACTCCTCTGGCTGAAGTGGTCCCTTTAGCAACCAGGCGAGATTAATTCATAATTTGCAATGTTTGGTTTTGGTCTAGCATCTTTCGCTGGAGATAATCCTGTTCGAGCCTGATAGGACTACCATGGGATAGTTTGAAATGTTTTTGCATTGTAGTATTAGTACACTAAGGTTGAGGTCAATCAAAATTTCATAAAGTACTTTATTGATTGATTCTATATTGTAAATTCTTCTCTTGTATCCTTTTTCAAAAGAACATAAAAAATGTTGACAATTGACAAATATTGGTTCATCATGAGTAGAAGAAACTAGAAACTCCTGGAATTAATTCTTCATTTTCTCCTTTGCTTTAAGTTTTGGGTACATAGAATCAATTCATCTTTGTAAACCAGTTTGGGAGCTTGAGAACCTGGCAGAGTAATCAAAATTAGATGCAGTTCTATAGGTGTTCTAGATTTTTAATCAAATTAAAGTTTCATCTCAGTATTTGGCATAATAAAGAATTACATTAAATGTCAACATAAATTACCCAAGTAAAACTCCAATTCTAATTGAATAGTAATGCGGAAAAGGCGAAAACACCTTAGGATCTGCATGTAAGTTTTCTCCTTCTTAAAACTGGTCTTGTGATAGCACATAGGGATATCAATTATTCCTATAAGATTCTGCCTTTTAGATAAGTCTAACGCCAGCTTATGTTACCAAACAGTTAATACTCAAGGAATATTGACTAAAATACAACATATAGGCTATAGCCGCTTCAGTTTCTTAGTCGATTGACACAAAATGGTTGTTAAATTAGTACATATTTTCCTAACTCCAAAGCAAAAAAAGAAAAGTCTAACTCAGTTGGTTGAACAAATGTGCATAAATTATTATAAACTTTGCTGACAATTTCTTTGATTTTTACGGATAAAAAAAACAAAAGGAAACAAAGATAATCAAAATAAGAGATATTTCTTTTGCTTGCCAGACAAACATATTAGTTGGCTTCAATGCAAGTATAAACCTGCTAAACTATACTAGCCTCTAAATTATATCCTTTTTCTTTTGTCCTAAGATCAGGGTATATGTAAACCACAAGCCTTTGCAGATATAAAAAAATAACAGAGCCATACAATTCTAAAACTACCTATTATCTATTTCAAAATGGAATAAAAATCCAGATTGAATGTTAAAAATGGAGAGGAAAATAGAACATGAAGCCACTGTTAAAACTAGTGTACGAGAAATACAATTTTTTGGCACTGATTCAATAAACTTATTCATAAATACTCATAAAAAAGTATTCAGAAAAAAGCAATTATAAAAAAGAAAATAAGAAGATAAAATAAATTGAGTTTTTCGCTCAAGATAAAAATCACTTTATGCACCTTAATTTTTGGATAAGTTAGATGATGGAGTTTTTATAACAGTTACATATAAAAGTTAATTTTAACTTGTGAGAGAATTAAAATCATGAATTACCAATGAAATTTCTGATCCATAACTGCGAAAATTGTGTCATAACACAGGAACAACTGAACAAGGACTACTTATTACGCAGAATCACAAAGGAGTTGCTTGAAACCTGTACACATAAGCTAGGAGAATAACATATTGAAGCTAAACAGTAAGAAAATAACACACTAAAAAACACATTAAATGCTTTGCTTTGGACCCACCATAGGAATTCTCTTCATAATACTGATAATTGCTGCTATCAACATTCAACATTTTGTGTAATGTCTAGTGTCAATAGCTTCTTCTTTTTTTTGTTGAATGTGCCAACAGCTTAATCTCAAAAAGTATTTGGGATCAAATTCTCTGTTTAGCAATACAGTTCTATCATCAAATTATAGTTTGGATACAATTTTTTTCTGGAAGAAATGATAAGATTGATATGTAAATGGAGATTACCTTAAAAACATTTACTAGCAAACGTACATATATTTATCCCAAATGCTAAATTATTAAGGATGGTCAATATACAACTACCATTGAATGCATACTATATAAAGCTTTCAAAACACAGGCTAGCAAGTTCATAGAGGCGGTTTGGTTTGCCAAACCAGACTCTTAAGTATTCCTATTTCCAATAAATTGAACCCAACCTCATTCATATTTCATATCACATAACAGAGCATAGCCTATAACCCATGGATTAAAAAAATGTGCCAAACTTGAACAACATCATTAAGAAGATCAAAGGCCGGCAAACCATCGAGATCAAGACGATGAGCAACAAGTGTAACCTTCGGGTGAGTTTTTCAAAGCGTCACACCAGGGTTTTCAACAAAGCAAGTGAGGTTACCACCCTTTGTGACGTGGATCTTGCTGTAATTATGTTCTCACCTGGTAACCGGAGTTAAATGAAACTTGTATACATAGGAGAATAACATATTGAAGCTAAACAGTAAGAAAATAACACTAAAAAACTCATTAAATGCTCTGCTTTGGACCCATCATAGGAATTCTCTTCACAATATTGCTGGTAGCAACATGCAAAACATTTTGTGTAATGTCTAGTGTCAATAGCTTAATCTCAATAGGTATTTGGGATCGAATTCTCTGTTTAGCAATACAGTTCTATCTTGGATATAATTTTCTGCTGGTCCTTATACTTCATCGTGCTGAAGATTTCATATTAAACAGCCTGTTAGAGATATTAAATCTTCCTTAGGTTGAAATTTTAATAAACCTCTATTAAACTAAGTTTTAAATTTTTTTAAATGAGGGTGAATTTTAGTATAACGGTAAAATTGTGTCTTGGTGACTTGTTAGTCATGGCTTCGAATGAAACAATTTTTTTACATATGCAACGTTCCTTACAATATACGTGATTTTTTTTAATTTTCTAAATATACTTGCTTCATAATCATAAATTTGGGCGCTTAATGATGATAATTTAAAAATAGATAGTTGCTACGGTACCCGGCTAAATAAAGCTGTTTTGGAACATTTTTTATATCAATAAAAACATTAGGGAATTTCAAGGATAAATATAATCAACTTGTCTGAAAATTCATGCTACTATTTTTCTGGTGGTCTTATGGACTTCATTATTTCCAATAAAACTCCAGGAAAAAAATTCTGGAGTTTGCAATCAGTATTCAAAAAATCAATGCAAAGAATAAATCGAAGAAAAGGATAAGCTAAAAAAATCCATAATGGTACAAATCTCTCACCCCAAAAAAACTTGGAATCTAGGAAAACTTCATCAATGATATATAGGAAATAAGGTAATGTACCATTAAGTTTCTCCATGATAGCGTTAGATGTGACTAAGGAAGCAATTGTTGGAGAAATGATGAAATGGGGAAACTGGTTGAGTTAGAAGATAATCATATCTGTTTATTTAATTAAAATAATTTTAATTGTTAGATTTAAAAGAAGAATATTTTGATTAATTATTGACTAAATTGAAACATGTAATAACTGCTTGCAAACTATTCCAAAACTCCTAAAATTTATAAGGGACCATATATAGAATTTTTATTTAAAATATTAGTTGTATAAATTTCAAGTTTATTTGTTTGTTTGGCTGTAAACTTATTTGGTAGTGCAAAATTTAAACCGTGTAAATATTATTGTAATTTATTACTCTTTCATAATCTATACTAAAATTGGAATATGATTGAATTGTATATGCTATGCGATGATATTGATTATTGAGGTTGAGTGTCTCTGTAATGTAAGACATAGACATTGAAAGAGTGTTGGCATTCAAAGATGATGAGACCACAGTACATCATAAATTGGTGCTCAGAGAAGCTGAGACCACCAAAGGAAACTCTGCTAAGGGATTTTCCTTGAGCACTTAGTAAGTAATCTATTGTGATGCATGGGACGACATGACACCCTTCATTGAAAGTTACAACTTGGTATGTTGATGATTGAAAGGCATGGGCCCACTAAGGGAGGTCTTGGGGTTACGGTGTCGAATGGAGGAAATCCAAGAGGTAAATAGGGCTCTTGTGTCAGGAGGACCTTCACCTAACCAAGCTTGACAACCCCGTCAAATACTTGGCATTCCAAGATTGGTGTGAGAGTATCCCTTTGAGAAGGACTATAGATGTCCTAAGATGTGAAACTCGAAATTTCTGTAAGTCACGAGGAACTGTACCAAGTTGTAGAGGTATATGTATTCCTAATCACTTTCAAATGAGGAGTATGGATCCATACAGAGTCAAAGATAGCTATTATTGAAGTGAAATCAGCTGGCTACTAGAATAAGAGTTCAATAATGACACAAAAGTTGATTAGACAATTTTTTTGCATAAGCACACTTTTTTTTTCTTCTCAAGCTTCTGGCTTCAAAATCAGATGACTTACATGAGTAAAAATTTTTCCTTTACAAATATTTGGATAAAATAATATTTTAGAGTAAAAACCTTGTGTTCTACTAGTTTAAATCCTACAGTCAAAATCACAAATTCTATTAGACAATATTTTTTGGATTTTTTTTATTACTTTTCTTGCTTGGAGAGTAGATGTTGCTTCTAAATAATAAAACAATTTTATACTCATTTGATCAAATATCAAAGTTACTCTTTTCAAAATAAGGATTTTCAAAAATAATTTTTAAGCACACAACAACAAAAGTAAACAAGAAACAATAGGGAATGAAACAATCACATCAAGAAATTATACAGGTTCATCTCAACCTAGACTACATCTAGTATCTACACCCATAGGCTTTCCCCACTAAAACCAAACACTCAATTGTGATATTCTTTCCTTCATGAAGCCTTCAAAGACTCCTACAACCAATATTCTCTAAGTCTCTTTAGGCTTCACCCGACTATTCTTTCAAAACTCCCCATGCTTTGTTCAAGTATTCTTTTGAAAAGCCTATTTAGGAATCACCCTGGTATCCTCTAAGCATCTGAAGGCTCTACTAAAGTTTTTTTTTTTCAAAAAGTCTCTCCAAACTTACATCCTTAGTAGAAATTGCTATCAGACTCACACAACACTTACTGTGTTCACATTGAACTTCAAAAGCATCAGTCTTCTGAATTCTTTCCTCTAATCATAGTTTTCGGTATTGACATTACCATAGTGATAATTAAAAATCAAAATTGATTACCTAATTATTAGAATATATTCTTTTTGAACTTAAATTATTTTATTCTAGTTTAGGTACTTCTCTTTACAAAGATTTTGTCTAATTGAACTGACCCATACTTTTGTGATGACTATGTTCAATTGAACTTCATAATAATTCATAAGTGCTCCTCATAAAACCTATAATATTTTGTGATTTAGATTTTACATTTAGATTCCTATAATTCCAACAATTTGGTTCATCTTTCAATTCTTTCCAAATTATCTAAAAGATGTAAACATGGGACCACCAAATTTACACAAATAACCTTAATAATAATCAAACTAAAAGGAATTCAAACATTAATAAAAGGGGGAGAAACGATCAATTTGAAATCATACTTAATGTATCATGAACACTGCCCTATCCCAAAAATTAAAGAAATAATTCAAACATACTAAATGAGAAACCACAAAGATGAAGCAAGAACATTCAAATCGACAAGGAGGAAGATAGACAAGTCATATTCAATCCCGATCCTTGTGTCATTACTTCTGCCCAAGGTTTCCCTCGGTTGAAGACTTTGTAAAACAAACTCTAAAAGGTCTATTTAAAACCCAAACAAGTCATAGGTCAGAGCCCAATTGAAAATTTAAAAATTCGCATATAGAAACTTTGATGCTCTCACATCAGTGTGCTTATTGTAACACCCCAGAATTTCTATTGCTGAGCTGGACGTTTGATGTGTGTTATGTGCTTGATTATTTGATTTATTTTGGTAATTGTTGTTTTTTACTGTTCTGCCTTGGTATGCGTGTTTAATGATGAATGTGTTAAGTCAACTCTGCTAGTCTGTGGTTGCTGACCGTGCACGTAAAGTGGACATGTCATGTCAAC
>CM023950.1:10023479-10043595 GCA_013407115.1 Glycine latifolia
TATATATATATATATATATATATATATATATATATATATATATATATATATATATATATATATATATACATCAGAGTAAACAACGGAAGCGTATTTTTCTTTCTCTTCTTCTTTGCGCCTTTTTCCTCCTCTCTTTCTCAAGCTCACCCACACCCAGAAACCACTCTTTCTCAACCCCTCTGTGTCGCCTTCATCCCCTAAGGACCACCGTAGCTGCCACGGGACCCTATGTCAAGAGGAATCTTGTGACCGGAGTGAAAGCTTTAGATCGCTCTTCATAAAGTTCGAAGAGAATGAAGTCTGACACTTTTCTTCTCAGCTTTCGCAAGGACGCTGCGTTCGGGCAAGCTTCCGTTTAAGAAGATCGTGTTACAGCATTGCTGGACTGTGCGAGAAGGACTCCGGGTTAGGTAAGGGGAGTTTATTATGTTGATAACAGTCTTAGATACCATAGTTGAGGGACCAGGGAGTCCAACTATGAAGATGTCTGCATGTCCCTGTTGTGTGCTGTTTTTCCAGAAAAAATTTGTCTGTTGATGAATGGGATGTGAAATGTTTATGTTTGATGGTGTCCTTGTGTGAAGTTTTTGATGTTGAGGAACCCATTATTCGTGAAGCTGGTGTTCATTGAAGAGAACTACCAGAACATCTAGTTAGTGGTGTGTTGTGGAGGTACCGGCTGTCAGGTTTGGGTATGTCGGGTAGAGCTTGTTGTCTAGTATATATATATATATGGGACGTGACTCTTAGTAGTCCTTTGTTGGCGGATGTCAATATTCCGGGTTCCTCACCTGGGGATTGTTTCTTTGGAGCTGCTGAGCTCAAGTTTTTCTGAAAGAGCTACCGGATTTTCCTTACCCGGATGAGCTCGTGTCTTTTCTGAGAGAGCTATCGGGTTTTCCTTACTTGGATGAGCTCGTGTCACTTCTGAGAGAGCTACTGGGTTTCCTTATTCGGTTAAGCTCATGTCCTTTCTTTGAGAAAGCCTCCCTTGTACCGCTCGACATTTGTGACCCGGACAACCTTGCGCAGGTTCATGGTATTAATATAATCAAAAGCCTTACCTGTTGTATCAAGTAAGTGTTGGCTGTTTTAATCGATTACAAACACTTATGTAATCGATTGCATAGTGATGAGTCAGTCCTTGGTATTTTATAAAATCCAAGGTCCGCCCTTGTCTGCCCTTGTCCGCCCTTATCCACCCTTGTCCGACCATGTCCAATCTGGTTCGGGTTCGTACCCCATAATCATGTAGTATCTGGGTGCCAACCCGGATACCCAATACTTCACACCGACTTCCTAGTCTATGTTGTGTACTATTGATGTGATGAATATGTGTGATAATGTTGGAATAGTAACAGTTGGTTTATGAGATGATGACTTGTGCATTGATACCATAGGGGGGTGTATGAAGAGTTACCCCATCCAGGAAGGGTTTGTTCCTGGACCGGGTCATACACTGATGGTGCCCATGGTTATCGAATGCGGGTGGATATACATAGATATCCACGGGGGTGTATGAAGAGTTACCCTAGCCGGGAAGGATTTGTTCCGGGATCGGGTCATACATTGATGGTGCCATGAAGATATGCTATGTATAGACACGTGAGATGCCGGGACAGGTGGTTAACCTTGCAAGGACCACGGTCAGTGCATCGGTGAGCTCGTGATTGGGGCGATATGTATGTACATGGGGGGTGCATGACAGGTCACCCTTGTGAGGAAGGATTTGGCCGGGTCATGCATTGATGGTACCCATGTGACATACTACATTTTCATGACGGAAATAGGATGATTGGCTGTAGGGTACTGGGATACTGGGGGGTCACGTCTGTTTGGAACTCTTTCTGACACCCATGGTTGATCACCACTGGGGGGGAGCGACCTGTGCACTACAGAGTGACCCTGACAAGCTACTGCATCATCTGACAACAGGGATAGACTATTTCTGGGATGGTACCACATTGCATGCTGAGAGATGATTCAGGAACATGCATCATGCTAGACATTATAAGCTGACTTGTGGAATGCTTTTAGATGACTGTTCATGTGATTTGCGTGATGAAGTGCTTGGATATGGCAGTGATATTGTGATGTTTGGATTGGCTTCTTTAACTGATGCTTGTTGTTTTACATGATAAACTTACATTTGCTTTGTTGTACCATGTGTTTTGGTGCCTGTGATGACCGCGAACCGTGTTCGTGTGAGCAGACGGGCAGCATTAGGTGACTTGAAGGGAGGTATCATTTTGGTTGGAGCCGCCAAGTTACCGGGATGACGATGGATCAAATCCCGGACAATAGTTGTGTTCTGATGGTTCTTCGTTGTTTGATTCTCTTGTTTCTTCGAATACATTCAGACCTGGATAACTGTAATTACAACTAAATTATGCTTTTCACATGTACTTGTATTACGATATATTATATACTCGTGTATTCGTGTTTTGCTTCGTGGTAATGATTATGTGCTCGCGGAGAAAAAATTTATTGCCATTTTCATAATCAAATTAAAGAGATCTTTAATTAAAACAAGTTTTGTTGTGTTTAAGAGTCAGTGATACAGTAGCGATAAGGCGGGTCGTTACAGCTATGCCCACAGAAGTGTTGGGAAGGGGTTGGAGGAGCTTCTTACGCTTTTCATTAGCATATGGTTTCAACTCCTCCAAAATTTTCTTTTACGTCTTGAGTTGGGCATTATTTATGCTTTTGATTGGCGTGACCAATCAGAAGTGTTCCTTTACATCATTCGACATACCATTGAGATCCTTTGTGTGCTTCTTCTCCACAACAATTTGGTCAGACAAGTTGTTAAGGTGCACGTGGAGCTCATGCTCGTCTAAGGAGGCCTCATTCAAGTCTAGGTTAAGGAGAGGAGGTGGGCCTTGTGCCATATAGCTTTGATAACAAAATCCACACTAGGGCTGCTAAAAGAGAAAACCCACTTACCAGGTGAGAACATAATTACAGCAAGATTCACACCACAAAGGGTGGTAAGGTCACTCCTTTTCTTGAAAACCCCTATTCGACACTTTTAGAATGTCACTCGAAGGTTGCGCTCATTGCTCATCTTCTTGATCTCAATCATTTGCCGGCCTTTGGTATTCTTAATGATGTTGTTCAAGTTTGACACATTTTTTGAATCCGTGGGTTATTGGCTATGCTATCTTATGTGATATGAGGTTGGGTTCAATTTATAGGAATATTTAGAGTGTGGTTTGGCAAGCCAATTAACATGCCTCTATGAACTTGCTAGCATGTGTTTTGAAAGCTTTATATGGTATGCATTCAATGGTAGTTGTATATTAACCTTCCTTAATCATTTAACATTTGGGATAAATATATGTACATTTGCAAGTAAATGTTTTTAATGTACTCTCCATGTACACTCTCAATCTTATCATTTCATTGAAAAAAATTGTTTAATACTCTCTCTGTCCCCTTTTTTATAAATTTTTTTTCATAAAATTATTTATTCCTTTTTATAAGATATTTTTCTAATTTTTAAATGCATTGTTTATTTTTTTTCTTAAAATACCCTTAATTAATATACAATTTTTTAACAAAAAATTAATAAATACTAGAAATTAAGGAAAGCAACTTTTTCTCTCCCTCATTAAGATTGGATATTATGAATAGTCTAAAAAATTATTCTGTCTCCAAAATTAGTTAATTAGATGAGAAGAGATTAAGTGGAAACAGAGATATTAATTTTAAAAAAATTAAGTATAATTTTGGAAGAAGCATACAAATAATTGACAACTTTAATCTAATTAACTACTTTTTTAGAGGTGTGAGTTAGTTAAAAATATCTATAAAAATAATGGAGGGAGTAATTAATTATGAAGAATAGGTAATTGTTTACTATATGCCAAAAATGTTTTGTTGCACCTGACATTATACTCCCTTTGTAGTTCGCACTATAATAATATTAAATTTAGAGTTAATATTAATTACTAACATGGCATTGGTTCAAGTAAAATTATGCCGACTTTTTTTTTAAACTAGATCTTAGTCTTGGATTTTAGTCTTAAGAATGACAAAACCAAAGTAAGAAGGAAAACACTACTAAAGGTTGCTAGATAAATTTCTTTTTTAGCAAAGAATAGTCATTGGTAAAACTAGTAGATATTTCGTACTTAATACAAAAGATATCATATACTAATAATTCAATTTATACTATATATTTTATTAAATTACTACAATATATAATTTATTAATATAATAAAACAATATATCAATTTATTAATAAATTAGTATACCAATTAAATTCATACTATATTAAAAATAGTTTAACAAAATTTCAATTGATACGTGTATTGCATTTAAATTTAATATGGAGTTATAAGATTAATTTAGTAGTAAAAGAAGAATGAAAGAGGGGGAAAGGTCATGGGCTTAAAACTCCACTAACAAACTAACAGCTAATAATCCAACATTTGGCTGATAAAAAAATAAATAAATAATTAAATTCAATATTCTGTTGAAAATAAAATATATTAAATTACTATATTAATTTACAAATTTACTATATATTGGTTGATATATTTAATAGCATATGGAATTTAATTAAATATAATTCTTATAAAAATTAATATAATAGTAAGTATGTATTAAAAATAAAACTAATATCCCTAAATAATATATTCTTTTGTTATTATATTAATTTTTATATGAATTATATTGAATTAAATTTCAGCACTAAACCAATCTTATAACTATATATTAAATTTAAATGTAATACACGTATTAATTTTGATTTTGTTGAACTATTTTTAATATACCACAAATCTGATTGGTATACTCACTAATCAATAAATTCATTATAATTTATATCTTAATTAATTTAATAAGTTTAATTATGACATTAAATAATTACTATATTAATAATTATATATTATACCAATTTAATAAAATAGATAGTAAAAGTTGAATTAGTATATGAAAGTTTAGTGCATTAAGTATGAATTATCTACTATTTTTATTAATGATTAATATTTTCTGAGAAACTTGTCTAACCATCTTTAGTGGAATATCCCTTTGAATTGTGTTTTCTATTTATTTCTAAAACTCAAATCCAAGACCTAATTAGAAAAGATCTAAGCGTAATTTTACTTGAATCAATGATATATGTTAATTATAACTATTAGCTCTAAATTTAATATCTTATAGTGCATACTACAAAGGGAGTATAAAGTCAGGTGCATCAGAATATTTTTGGCATATATTAAAAAATTAGCTATTAGATTTCTTAATTAAATTATCCCTCTGTCCTTTTTTATGAGATGTTTTTAATTAATTCACATATTTTAAAAAAAAATTAATTTAATTAATAAATTAAATTTATCAATTATTTTTATTGTTCTTCCAAAATTATACTTAAGTAAAAAATATTCTAGACTACAATTTCTTTTGGCAATAATTAAAATGAGCTTTTACTACTTCTTGTTATAGTTATTGGTAATACTTTTATGGTTAAAATATAATTTTTCCCCTCTATTTTTTTTTTAAATTTGTGTTTTTAGTCTCTCCATTTTATAATTGAGATATTTCATCCTCACTTTTAAAAATTCACAATTTTTATACTCCATTTTTAGTTTATACATTTCATCCTTCACTTAAAAAAAATCCACAATTTTAATCTTTGCCATCAATTTCAAATGTTGATATATTTATTATGTTAACTTTGAAAGACACCCATTTGTTTATTATACATAATACAAATATTTTTTAAAATTATTTAATTGTTAAAAAGTTTAATTTATTAAAAAAATTTAAAAAGTACAATCAATAAGTCTGAGATTGATGAAGGGACTAAAATGATATATTTTTTAAAAAGTTAAAGATAAAATATCTTGATTAAAAAATAGAGAAATTAAAATTACAAGTTTTTTTAAAATAGAGGATAAAATGTCTTAATTAAAAATTAAAAAAATTATAATAAAAATTTAAAAAAAGGAGAATATAAGATTACATTTTAACTTACTTTTATCGAATTAACCACACCAATGAGGGCAATGACTAACTATAATCTAATTGTTGGTAAATATTTTAACAACCATCTATATACTGCCACTTTTATTTTTGAAATAATCTATATACTACCACTAAAAGCGCCACAATCACCATAAAAAGAGAGAAATTTAGGTGCATTTATATTACCACTGAAAGGCACTATAAGTCTATAACCACCATCAAAAAGGATCGAATTTAGTTGCAATGAAGAAATTAAAATTTCGAAATAAAGGTGTCACATTACTTATTGGTCATCAATGTATTATGTATTAATTAAAGGATGAATGACAATTGATGGTATTAGACTATTAGAGTAGTGATATTTCGTACGGAAAATTATGGTACAAATGTGCATGAATCCACATGCATTTATTTTATTGGTTACCCGTAAATTAAAAAGAAAGAAAATATTGTTACCAATTTGACGGCCGGAAATCATAAATAAAACTTCGTGCAGACTTCTCGGTCAGTTTCCAGGCTCAATTTACCTAAATTTTTCTCTATAAAAAAAAGGATGAATAAAAATTGACACTCCTATACTAAATACAAATAATTAATTAAGGATCACCGTTGTTTATTTATCACACTTCATTACAAAATGTAAAAATAATATTCATTGTATGAATATATATATATATATATATATATATATATATATATATATATATATATAGTATGAATAATGATAACACTAGTACTTCAAAATAAACTAAAATTTCCAGAAATATATAATAGAAAGAATAATGTTTTTTCTACTAAAATGTATAAAATAATTAATGTTTGAAATACGTCCATATTTCAATCCTTGTTAGCTCAACATAAGAGTTTGCAATTGGAAAAAAGTTAAGTAATAAAAGTGATTTTTTGTTGCCTTTTTATTTTTAATTGAAGAAATTAGTGCATAGTTTATTATTATAGAAGTGGATAATAAATAATAAGAAAATGGAAAATTTATTCAAATCAATGACCACTTTGTAGCTATTCATAAATTGGAATGGATAAGACAAATTACTGAAAAACTGAAAAAATATAACTTAGGTAGAGACCAGAACTATGTCACTAATTTTTTTATTCAAATGTTATGTGTCCACAGTCCACTAACTATCTCCATTACCTATTTATTCCAATTTTCAAGCCTTATTAGAATTATTGTCTACATACAAACTGCCTCTTTTCCTCATTTATTAATATTCTCTTTATTACCATTGTTTTTTGGTATATAGTAAACAGTTATCTACTACATTTCTTAATTTACTATTAAACATTTTTAATTTTCAAAGAGACGATTAGATTGGGAGAGTAAATAGTAAGTACCTGAGAAAGATCCGGTTGGAGATATATTTAGAACTACTATCTACTCGACAATTACAAACCTTTCTTTTCCCATTTATTCCTACTCTCTTAATTACAATTATTTGCCTAATAAACAGTAGCAGATATTAATAAATCCTATAGACTCTAATATTTTGTTACCACCGTCCTCTTCCTTATATAAAACTTTATAATAGGTGGTTTAAGTCAGTTGAACACATTACGTAAATTATTATAATTTTTTTATATTTATTTTTAATTTTTACGAATAAGAAAACGGACAATATTCCTCCTCTAAAAAAAAGTTCAGCTTGCCCACCTTAAAAGGCGAAAATTAGGTATCTTGAATAGAAGCTCCTGATTTCTAAGCATTTTCAAACTCTAGCTAGAAAACCCTGATATGCAATTAACACTTTGTCAAACCCTATTGAACTCTCACAAATACCTAACACAACTATCGGTTGAACCTGTAACTCATCAGCACAAGGAGTAATGTAGGGGATCAATAGCCTTGTGGTGAGAATTGAGATAGTCTTCTTCAATGAAGACACACGGAAAAAGGTGGATTTTTCTCTCTACTAGCATATTCAATCTATAAGCAACTTGTCCAATCCTCTTGGAAAGTTGAAATGGGCTATAGAAATAGAAGCTTAATTTCTCATTAGTTTTCTTGGCCAAATATTTAAGCCTATAAGTCTACAACTTTAGAAAAATCCATCTTTAACACAAAACTAAACTTGACGCTTATGCTTGTTAGCTTGAGCTCGCATACGATCTTAAGCATTTAGCAAATTGGTTCTCAACTCAACTTGTATTTAATCTCACACTCATGGATTAATACATGCAAATGCTAATTAATTTCCTAAGAATACATATTAAAAAGAGAAAATATTTTATTGGGATGCCCAAAAATATATTCTTCTTTGATTTTTAAACGTGTTTCCATATGATTTTCAATAAAAAATTTATTTTTTAATTCCTTAATTGGTATTCTTAGGATACCGATAGTAAGACCCTTTTGACCTCCTTTAGTGATTGTTGCTCCTTTTAAAAGGATAGGAAGTGTCCTGGGGGGTCAACCTTGCAACACTACTATAACTTGTATTAAACCAAAATTTAGCCACTATTTGATCGTGGCTAAATTTGAGTCAAATGCTCACTAATTAAAATAACTTAGTCCAAAAATGGTCTAGGAAAACTTTATCCCTATCTAAAGCAATAGAAACTAGAAAACCATGCAATCTAATCACTTCCGATAAGGAAAATTTCTGCTACATATTTGGAAGAAAAAGGATGGCTCAAAGGTATGAAATGAAAATACTAGGTGAGTCGGTTAACTAGCACCAAAATGGTTTCTTTACTTCCCTTCATTAGGCAGACCCACAATGAGATCCATAGAAATACTAGACCAAGTATGTGTAGGAATATGTAATGGTTTGTAATAATAAGCTAATGGCAAGGTCTCATACTTCTATTGTGTTGAAAAGTGTCACATGCTGCAACAATTTTTTTAATATCCTTCCTCCATTAATTCTCTCCTAATAATACACCAAATTATTAGCTAATATTTTGTAGGTACAAAAGAAACCAAAGGTCCATAGTGTCATCCTGTGGCTAAGTTATGAAATTCTAATGAAAGTAAAGGGATATAGGGTCAATATTTAGGAAAAATCAATCTTCCTATAATCATTCGATTACTTTGCATTTCATACCCATGATGAGCTTCAAGATTTAATAACAGGTCTTGCATGACCTGTGAAGCTTCATATCTTTCAGGGCTTCTTCCAACCAACCCTCTTGGTCCTTAAACTACGTCTTTGAAATTGAAGTAAAATGCATTTTCCTCTTGGTTCTTGAAAGGTCTTGCATGCAACTTAAACTTCTCCCTAAAACCTGTGTAATGATACATGAACACCCTTTTATAATAAACACTATTTGACACTTTTTTTCTATCTATCTCTTCATGTCACATCTTATCTCCTATAAATCTATCACTTCTCTCTTTTATTTCTTTACCTCTCTAAGTATTGACGGGTATATGGGTGTTGATCAAACATTTTCCAAAATCCTTCCAAAAGCATATCCAAAGGAATTTTGCATCATTAAAGTTACAAACTCTATCTCTTTCCCATTTACTATCTACCGAATAGTTACAACCACTACAACAAAAAAGCAAATTTCCGACGGACTCTTTCCCAAGGAAGCCATTCCGTCGGAACTGGGTGGCTTACCGACAGAATACACCACGGATTGCGGCAAGTCGGAAATTATTGTGTTTCCGCTAGAAGTTTGCGGCCACTTATGCGTCCGTGGGAAATTTGCTTTTATACTGAAAATGAAACCCCAACCCTAAGCCTTTGCACCCTCTGTCTTCACAACCCCGCACAACTCTCTCCCTCTTCCCTTAAACGACGACGCCGCTCCAAATGAGATCCCTCAAAACTACAGGGTCCGAAAGCGCGACCCAAGGCTCACATGCTCCAACTTCCTCGCGGGTCAGGTCCCCTATGCATGCCCCGAACTCGATGTGAAACTCAAGGACGAGGGTTTGCCAGGCAAGAAACGTGCTCGCACCGCACGTGCATTTGCTTCCGCTTGCTGCCATGTCCCTGGCTGGGAGGTCGATATCTTAGAGCTGAAAGGGTATCACCGTCGACACAGGGTTTGCTTGCGCTGCGCTACTGCCGCTACCGTTATGCTTAACGGCGAGGCCAAGAGATACTGCCAACAATGTGGAAAGTGCAATTTTTTTGTTTGACTCTATTCTCTCTTTTCCATCAATTTGTTTTTTCTTTTTTTTGTTTGCACAGCCTCTTTTCCATCAATTGATTGATTCAATTACTACTTCGTTGCTTAGTTGTTCTGTGTTCGAGATGTGCTTCAATTATGCGATTCCGTTGAACTCTCTTATGTCACTTTATTCTATTACTTCGCTGCTTAGTTAGTTCTATTGTTTAAGATGTGCTTCAATTGGAAATTTACTTTAATTTCTTATCCAAATCTAAATTTAGATTTCATTTACTTGCTGTAATTTAACCTTCATTTTTATGCTGTTAACAGGCTCCAGGGCCAGAGGTTCAGGACAACATATTAATTATAATTAATAATGTTTCTGCTGTTAATATTGAAGCTATAGCAAAAGAGTTCACTGAAATATTGAAAGAGCATCACTATCCTTGGTTTGCTCAGTATATGGTTATGAAAAGTTTAGATTGATTCAAATTGATACTTCTTTCTAGAGCGAGCACTGAACCAAATTTCCATGACTTGTACCTAAAATTTCCATGACTGCTTTCTAGATTACCCGTCATATAGTGAAGCATGAAGCATTGTTCTTTATTTTCATGGTTTTCGTCTCTCATCTTAGTTGTCAGACAGAGGCAGATATAGGCTTAATGTAGATGAACATAAACTTTTCTTGAAGCATGTGTTGCTACATTGAAGGTGAGTGCTTGATTCTTATTCAGTTTGTAGTTCCTATTGGATGAAGAAGGTCATCTTCCCGTCTTCCTTATTTGCATAATTTATTATGTTTCTCTAATTCTAATTTTCCCGATTTTCCTTTCAAATGTGTTGGAGTTTTTCTAAAATTTATGGCTTGTATATTTCTTTAGCAAGGTCTGTTCATTGATCTCTATGCTCAAGAGGGTACAAGAGAAGTAGTTTGATAATGCTGGAATTGTCATCCTCTCCTTCTACCTTTGGATTTAAACCAAAACACTTGATCTCACAGCAATTCACATAACATATAGCAATTAGCAATTCACTTGAGTTATTGACTTGTTCTTGGGTGAACCTTTCTTGTTTCTCAATAGAAGATCTATTAATATTATTTGGGATACCTTTCTCTTTGGGTGTTGCAGGTAGCAAGAGCATTTGTTGAATGACATGAAGGTCCAGAAAAATCTGCAGAGGTAAAGCAAAGCAATCTTTTTTAGTGTATATGTTGTTTGCCAACTTGCATTTAGATCACTTTAAATAGTTGTTTTTTTAATTAACTAAATTTCTTGGTCTGTCATTGTTAAATGATTGTTTTGATTTCTTTTTCACATTCCCCCTTTTGAAGGCATTCACTACTTTTGTTGTAGAATTCTCCAAATAACTCATACATGGTTTAAGAATGGCATCTAACCGTATGAATCATTTAAGTCTCGAAATAATGCAGATTATTTGGACTTAAAATTGATGTACATTGTTGATTCCAGAGTCACTTTATATAACTTTAGGAAACTAATCAGGGCCAATTGAACATTAGCTGTTTATTTTATTTCATCAGGGCCAATTTTGTTGCATTTTATTGTTCTTGTATCTTACCCCTGCCTTAGGAAACTAATCATGGACCTTAGCCTATGATTTGTAAAGCCTTTGTACAGAATATTCATTTAGAATTTAGAAATATAGAAATTTTCCCCTTTTAACATGAAATTAGAAAAACAAAGTGAAAATTTCCCCTTTGTACAGAATATTATATATCTGTTTCAGTTTAACAAAAGTTAGTTAAAACAACTTGTGATTTTAATATAGGAAGAAGGTATATTGTGAGCTGTTACAGGAAATTTAGGGAGGGTCATTGTCAACTGTTACAAGTACTTTTATTTAAGATAATAATTAAAAATAAAGAATGGTACCATTGGAAAAAGGGCAATGCAAAAAATACCACCTGCTATCAGTTCACAATTTGGGGTTTCGTTTTATGCTAGGGGCTCAATAGCCAGTCCAGCCCATAATCAAATGTCTTCTAAACATACTTGGCAAGGCCAAAAATTATATCAAGGCCCAAGAATACAAAGACAATTGATTTGTATTAAAATCTGATGAGTTCGTCTATACTAATAAAAAAAAGCTTTTATTTTTCGTGCAAAGTAAAAAATAAATAAAACAAAGATAGTAATTAAAGAGAGATTTGAACTCTTGAGCCTTTTGAATGAAAGAGAGATTTTATGTTTTATTTTTTGCTTTCAGTTTCTGTTGAATTTGAGATTCTAGGAAATAAAAGTCATGTGGTCCTTTCATTGTTTGGTAATTTAAATCTAACTAATTATTTCATTTTTTATCATATTTCATTTTTTTATCATCACAATGTCCGCATTAAAATAATAGTGGGAATGCTATGATTATTCAAAAGATTATAAAACAAAGGGAAAAGTTGAATATCTTTGGCTCCTTTACCATATGTTAGTTCTTTCATCATACTGGAAATTGCACGGATGCTACAGTTTGACCTCATTATAGGAGGCTATTATTTAATGAATTAAATCATGATAATTTTATGTACCAGAAGAGAATCATGATGGCTTTTTGTTAGAAAATTATTTATTTCTCATGAATCAATATTTATGCTATAAAAGTATATAGATTCCTGTCAAATAGAATTGCTTGGAATAAGGATCTTTTGTGCAATTGCTTTTATTTTATTTAGTAATGTTAATATACTTATCCTATCAGCTAAGCTTAAAATTATTTTTTCCCCTTTTATTTTTTAAGGGATTTTATCCTAGGCATAATAAACAAGTATTATCTTAAAGTAGATTCACGTGTACTTGTAAAAGAACTTAATTGCTACCATTGCATTATTCCTATCATATGTTTACCCTGTTATATATGTCCTTATTGAATACAAAAAAAAGAATTGTTTAATTATTTTTTTTTCGACCTCTTTTAATCACCTTTATTTGATTTTTATTATATTTTATTCTTAGCTCTTTAAATTAGAAGATGTTGCCATGGGCATATGGATTTAACTGTTCAAGAATGATGGTAAAGAAGTACATTATGAAAATGATGAGAGGTTTTACTTTTACAACGCTGGATGTGAATCAAATTATGTACTTGCCCATTATCAAAGACCGAGGATGGTGCTATGCCTTTGAGAGAAATTGCAGAAATGGAGGGGCTAATATTATCTCATATTTCCAAATTATGTACTTGCCAATTATATGTAAGTTACCACTAATCATCTTACACGTAATTTGTATCCTATTGATCATTGATTTGTTCATTCATTATAATCATCTCACTAGAAAGAATTAGTTAAACGCTTGAAATTTTGTTGCTTGAAAATACCTGAAATATATTTTCTTCTAACTTGTGCCATTCTAGCTAGTGCCGAACAATAGTAAGATGAAAACATTGTGTTGTATTAACTAGTAGGATAATTGATGCTTTTAGTCCCTCAAATTATTATGAATGTTTCTTTTAGTCTCCAATTTTAAAAATTACATTAGTTTATCTGTTGGGACATATACACACAGGTTTAAATCTCATAACAAAACTATTTACCCTTGTCTTTTTCAGAATAAATTACCCTTGCTAGACATGCTTGCCAGTCATGTAAGTTTCTGTTTTATTTTGTTTTTTCAGTGATGCTTAATTCTGGTAAATCCCTGCCTTTTTCAGAAGGCTTGCAGTGACATTAGGTAACTGGATCCAAGTTGTGGCGGCAACTAGCAGAGTATTTCCACCCCCCAAAGTAAGGCCTAAACATATTATTGTTTTGTAGTTCTTACTAAGCCTTCTTATCTTCTTCATACTATATTTTTGGTATTTACTGTCAGTGTTATACTCTTTATAGTCTGCTGAGTGCCTTAAAACTGATTTTTTTTAAAATGTGTAATTTAGTTGCTAAAATATAGAGTTAGCTGATGTGGCTTATAACTTGTTAAAATTAAGCAAATGTGGTCCACATGTGAAGTTGCCATCCAATTGTTATCTTGTTGCATCCTTTATTTACTGTCACTGTTATCTTGTTGCATCCTTTAAAATTTAAGCTTTCAAATATTTATAATAAAAGATACAGTAATAGATTATTTGCTTATAATAATTTTAAAAGATATTACAGTTTAAAACCAAAATTAAACTCTTAAATATATTAATAAACCAATAAAATGTAATACAATTAGCAGATAATTAAATAGGTCTCTTAAATATGTTGATTAGAGTTTGATTTCTAATCTTGTACAAAAAGATTCTATATAGGAGCACAAAATGCACATGATTAACGATTTTTATGTCTCAAAATAGTTAATATATAATTATCAAATTGAAAGATAACAAGAAATCTTTCCACTAAACTAACAATTTATCCAATAAAATATTAAACCCACTAGCACGTGATGCATGTCTAGTTTAGGTAGCCAGTTGCCTAGCTATAAGCAATCTTAATTCTTAATCAATTTACAATATAAACTTTATAAGCAATCTTAATTATTAAAAGTAAGGGGACTTGATTGTCTAAAAAAATCTTAGGGGGACTAAGATTACGTGTGTCCCATACTAAGGGAACCAAAATGCAAAAGTCAAAATAAATACTCTTTCTAAATATATCCCTTTGCTCATTATTATATTGATTTTTTTCCCTCACAGGACCTGCACAACAGTGTGATGGACATTTTGAATTTTTTATGAGAAGGTAGTGCACTCATCTCTAATTATTTGAAATATTTCATCTTTGTTATTGTAATAATTGATAAACTAGAGTAAACTTATACTGAGCTGCATTGGATAAATTGGTCATTTGCCAATTGCATTGAATACTTGAATGGATATTGTTGATGGAAAAGAAAAGTATAGGACTTTGTATTGAGTTATGCATGGTTACTTTGTTATGATGTTCAAGTTAATTTATTTTAATTTCTGCTACATTTCTGATATGGTTGTTGGTTTTCATTCTCAAGGGTCAATGTCTACACGACCCCTTTGATATTTATCTCCTTTCCGTTATGGAACAATGGACAAAGTAGGTTAAAAAAAACATATTCTAAGATGATTCTGTGAAAAACCGTCTTAGAATCATCAATTTTTATTTTTTTAAAATAACATTCTAAGACGGTAAAACCGAAAAAACCGTCTTAGAAGGTATCAACTTTCCACGACACCATATTCAAAGACGGTTTTATAACCGACGTAAAGTGGTTAAATAACCGATGTAGAAAGCGCTAGTCCCATACGTGTATTCTGACGGAATTAGCCGTCGGAAATTTACAATGGATCCTTACCGACGGATATTTCCGTCGGAAATTACCGACGGACCAAAAAAATCCGTCGGCTGGAATTTCCTACGTCCATTTTACCGATGGATTTTCGACGGTCGAAAATCCGTCGGAAATTTCAATTTACCGACAGAAATTTGCTGTTAGCGACGGATTTTGTCCGTCGGAAATTCGCTTTTTTGTTGTAGTGAACCTCTATCTCTTTCCCATTTATTTCTACTCATTATTTCAGTTATTTTCCCACTAAACAGTTAATAGCTATTAAAAAATCCTTATGACTCTGATATTTTGTCACCACTCATTCTCTTTCTGCTGTAAACCTTCTTAATGGGAGGTTTACTCACATATTAGACAAAGAAACATATAATTTGACGTTATTAAATGGAAGAACATTGAAATTTCTGACTTACAACTTGCAAATGATACAATTTTTAGCGGGAGAGAAGCAATATGAGTCATCAAATCCTTATTGAATCTTCTTTAGATCTCTTCAAGATTAAGGATAATAATTAAACTTCCACAACAGTCAATTGATCTCTACATCTAGAAAAAGAATGGGCCATTAACGCAGCAAATTCATTAAAATAAAAAATTTGGGTTGAATTGCTTTCACTTACCTTAGACTCTTGTTGGTGCATACCTCAAATGCACTCAGCTTGGCTATCGGTTGTAAAAATCTGAGCAGAAGAGCGTGCAAAATTTCTTAGAAAATATTTGAAATGCCTCAAAGTGGTTTAATTTTCTTATTTTATTTTTAAAGCAAAATGGTATTGCAAAAGCATCACTATACCGTATGAGATCCTGACTAGATTAGTACGTACCTCAGTCAGTATTAATCATTTGCAACACACCATAAAAATATAAGAACAATGCTTCAAAGTGGTTAATGGACATACAAAAGTTGCATACATATGAAATGGGTGTCTTTAAGCCAAAAACTGATTTTAAAAGATAATTTACAAATGGGTGATGGCCAATATATACCTCCTTTTTGCTCAGTTCTTGAATTGGACAGTATCCTTCATGTACCGAGTATATCATGCATGTTGAGGAATTGCAAAAATATATATCTGAGTTGGAGATTGGGAAGAAGGGTGTTGGAAATAGGATTGGGAATAGTGAAGACAATTCTTCAATTGGTAAACTGATCAATTCAACCTAAACAGTGAGATCAGCCTACATATATATGAATTAGGGACAAAAATTCTATTTCTTTATGTTACTTTTTCTTTCAGATTTTCACGAGCAAAATAGTTTAACAAAATTTAAACTCGATCAGTATATTAGATTTAAATCGAATACTAATTAAAATTAATATATTAAATTACTATATAATATACTAATTGATATATTAATTAGCATATAAAAATTTAAGTTAATAGCATTCATATACTAAATAATATAATAATAAGTATCTGTACTAAAAAAGAAAATTAATATGTTAATTCAAAACAGAAAAATTAACACACTAATTACTTGATGTATTAAATTTAGAGTTAATAATAATTACCAACAAGGGAAATTATGCTTAGATTTTTTAAGAAAGGTTTTAGTTTTGAATCTTGAGATGACAAAAAATTGGTTGAAAGGAAATAATATATTAAAAGTGACTAGTCAAGTTTTACGACGATTAAGATTAATCATTAGTAAAACTAATTGATATTTCATTCTTAATACAAAAAAATCAATATAGTAATTCCATTTATATTATATTCATTAGTATATTAATTAAATTAATTTATTAATTATTTAATACAGCAACTAACTATAATATATTAATTGTAATTATTTTATTAATTAATTAGTTTACTAATTAAATTTATACCGTATTAAAAATATTTTAACAAAATTAAAAGTCAATCAGTATATTCAATTTAAATTTAATTTATATTAATTAAAAATTAATATATTAATTGAATAATTTAGTATATATAATAATTTATATATTAATTAGTATGCTAATTTAAATGTAACACTGATTACTTAATATGTTTAATTTTAAGTTCATAACAATTACTAGCATGTTATTAGTTCAAGTGAAACTATGTATATATTTTTCGGCTTATAAATATTTTTAATCCTTAATAAACATTTAATTTTTCATTTTCTCTCTAATAAATTTTTGTTTTGCAAAATTAACAAATTTTATGTTTACTCCCTAATAAATTTTATTCATTTGTAATTAGTCGAGACTAAAACAAAATTCACTAATTTATCAAAGAGAAAAATAAAAATTCATTAATTTATTAGGAACTAAAGCAAAATATCAAGGACCAAAAACAAAAACGTTATTTTATTAGGGACCCAATGTAAAAAAATTATTAGGAAACAAAAGCAAAAATTGAGTATTTATTAAAATAAAAAAACATATGTAAGCCTATTTTGTAAGCAAGGTTTTGATTTTAAACCTTTAGGATGAAAAAAATATGGTTAAAATGGAAGAATATACTAAAAGTGGTTAGTAAAGTTTCCTAGCCAATATTATTTATTAATAAAATGGATCGATACTTCATACTTAATACACAAATATTCAATATAATAATTATATTTATACTATATACAATAAATTCATTAGTATACTAATTAAATTAATATATTAATTATTTCATACAGTAATTACATTTAATATATTAATTACTATATTAATTATAATGAATCTATTAATTAATTAGTATACTAAATAAATTTTTACTATATTAAAAATATTTTAACAAAATTCAAAGTCAATCAGTATTACATTTATAATTATTAATGAAAATTAATATATTAATTTACTAATATAGTATATAATAATTGATATATTAACTATTTAATACAGTAATTAACATTAATATATTAATTACTATATTAATTATGATGAATTTACTAAAAATATTTTAACAAAATTCAAAGTCAATAAGTAAATTACATTTAAATTTAATATATTAAGTAAAAATTAGTTTATTAATTTTCTAATTTAGTATATAATAATTGATATATTGATTAGCATTATAGTAAAAAATAGGCTAAATTGTTGTTCCCATAGTTTCTCAAATCCATAATTTTGATTATCTGGATCTTAGTTATATTATTTGGTCCTCATAATCTTATAAATTGGTGATTTTGATTCTTTTGATAGATTATTAATAAATAATTTTGATTAATTGAGTTATTAAGTTAATTATAAAATTGCATTAAAAAAAGGTGTTATAAATTAATCAAAATTATTAATTATTAAAAATTGAATAAAAATTATAAATTCTAATTTTCCACAACATTGTGTTCCTCCTTTACTCTACAAACACTTTTTCTATCCAGTGTCTAATATAATAACCAAGGTTTAATAAATAAAAGAAAAAGAAAGAAAGTTTAAAATTTGCTAAATTCCGTCAGAAAAAGAGTTAGCGACGGATATTGCGACGGAATTAGCGACGGAATTAGTGATGGATTTTCTGGCGCGGTTAGCGCCATAATTGTTGGATTTTCGCGCGGTTAGCGCCAGAAGTGTCCCAGAAAGCCTATTTTCACTGGAATTTGGCGCGGATAGCGCCATAGTGGCGCGATCAGCGCCAGAACGCGATCTGGACCACTATATAAGGCCATTTTCGCGTTTTGGGCCAGCAAAACTGCTTCTTCTTCTTCCTCCAGCGCCCAGAACTCCATTGGAGAGTTTCCCAAGCTCCATGGACCTTGTTTTGTGACCCAAATCACTTCCTTTAAACACCAAACTAGTGAGAAACCTCTTGTGAGCTTGAATCCTTCATCAATCTTCCCTAGAAAACCCCAAATCAAAGAATCCTTTTCTCAAGGGAAATCCTTGGAACTTGAGTTTGGCGAGGAACGGCGACGAACCACGGACACCAAGGCTTGGGGAAGTGTTCCAGAGGCTTTCTTTATCGCCATTGAGGTAAGAAACTCGAGATTCCTTGGTTGATTTAAGAGTTGGGGTTTTGGGTGAATAGTGACCCACTTGTGATAAAGCTAGAATTAGCTCTGGGTCCTTTAGAGAGATGTGTTTAGAATGATGAGAGGATGAAGGATTAGCTCTTGGTTTGTGTTTTGGTGAATGTTGGTTTTGGCTCTAGGTTGTGCATGTGTGACTTGGACTGAGTCACTTGATATTGAGACATGCAAGAGCCTTGTTGATGGGCTTGATGTGCCTGAGAGGCCATGGAAACGGTGTCTTGTGATATAGACCGTTCAAGCCCTATGGAAACCCCTGAGTTGTTGGGTTGTGTGAGCTTTGAGCTCATTGTGGATGGCTTGTATTGAGTCTGTGGGGACTCCGATGCCATGGGTAAACTAAAACAGACCACTGAGGGTCTATGGAAGGGCTTGTGATGGATGAGCTTGATGAACCTTAAGTTAGATGACTTAGAGGTCATGGAGAGGACTGAGGTTCCTTTCTTTGTGGCAGTTGAGGACTACTTGATGAGCTTGTACATGTTTGTATGATGAATGGTCTGTGATATGCATTGTATGCTTTGTTAGGGCTTGACACTGCGGGTGTCAGTGACGCAGGCCATCGCTCAAGGAATGGAGCTGCAGAGCACGGCTTTGCCAGGTAAGCTCATCGTTCTTGGGGATGTTCCCTTGCTCTTGTTTCACCACCCGAGTGGGTGATGGCTTGTTATGCCATGAAATTGATATTGTATGAATTATATATATATATGTGTGTGAAATCCCTGAGTCGAGAGATTCCTCAGGTAATGTGTGTGAAAGCCCTGAGTTGAGAGATTCCTCAGGCAATGTGTGTGAAAGCCCTGAGTCGAGAGATTCCTCAGGCAATGTGTGTGAAAACCCTGAGTCGAGAGATTCCTCAGGCA
>CM023950.1:10058051-10100486 GCA_013407115.1 Glycine latifolia
TTCGTGCA
Source organism: Glycine latifolia (assembly GCA_013407115.1). Taxonomy (NCBI): domain Eukaryota; kingdom Viridiplantae; phylum Streptophyta; class Magnoliopsida; order Fabales; family Fabaceae; genus Glycine; species Glycine latifolia. The sequence goes on from CM023950.1 coordinate 10,058,060, forward strand.
CTGTTGGTTGGGTGGAATAAAATGTCTCAAGCATATAATAAAATGGCTTCAGCATGATGTATGATCACATTCTATTGGATAACAATATATTGGCATTGTCGTGTAAATACAATGAACACCTAATCTAATAAACCAAGAGGGGGGGGGTGAATTGGTTTTTAACAACTTTTTACTTTTCTTGCAAAATCAAACACAGCGGAAGATAAACAATGGATCGTAGCTTTACACACAACACTTTTAATAAGCAAATTTATCTTTTCCAATCAGCTTACACTTTGTTTCAGCACATGAGTTAAGTGATTGGAAAAGATAAATTTACTTATTAAAAGTGTTGTGTGTAAAGATACGATCCATTGTTTATCTTCCGCTGAGTTTGATTTTGCAAGAAAAGTAAAAAGTTATTAAAAACCAATTCACCCCCCCTCTTGGTTTATTAGATTAGGTGTTCATTGTATTTTCAAAATGTTATTACTACTTGTGTAATTTGGTTCACTTGACAATCGTCTAACAATTGGTCATCACTAAAACCCTTTTTTCTTAATGCAAGTACCTTGGTTACACTGATTCAAGGGACTAAGGTTCTTTCAGTTAAGGGATTAAGGCTTGAACAATTTTGTGGGTTGATGATAACTAAATCTTAATTAAATAGGAATACATAGTGATTGCATGTTAGGAATTCCAATGAAGTTAAATCTTGGTAATTTCTCTCATTGAAATTATTCCATTTTGTGTATACAAAGTGTTCGAAAAAATTCCTAAACCAATTTTCTCTTTTATTTTAATGCAAAATGTCTTTAATTTTGGTTACTTAATTTCTTAATTCTCGTAGTCTATAATTTTACTATTAATTACCCAATTATCACACAAGTCCTTGTGGAAATGATACTTTACTTATCAATGTGCTACTTGAGTGATTTGGTACTCTTGCCAAAATCCCAACAAAGAATAACAAGAGACTTAAATTCAATCGGAAATCCTTCTCAAATTACATCAAGTTTTCTTGTATTGAAATATTTTCGCCAATAAAGGTAAGTGAATCAGAAGTAGATTTGATGCACATAAGAAACTGAGCAATAGACTTATCACCTTTCTTCAAATTCTGAAGTTTAGTGCATAGATGATGTGCTTGAGCCTTGATTTTGGCTTAAAAATAATGATGAATCTTTGCCCAGAGTTGCAATGAGTAATGCTTCCAATAACTCTGGGAAGAACAAAGGAAGAAAGTGAGGCTTGAAGCCATGAAAGAAGAAGTTGATCCTGAAGTTTCCAAACAATATAGGTTGGATTCTCAATTCCAACAACATAATCAACATCAAAGAGAAATCAATAATTAGGTGTTTTCTATTAGACGTAAAATTGATGAAGTCGATGTGCACGAAGAACATGTTCAACTTGTTGAAGCCAAAGAAAATAGTTTTGATTGTCAAGTTTTTCCTTTAGTGATCTTAGTGAGAGATCGATTTAGAGTTTGAATATTTTTGGAGAATCTTTAAATAAAGAATCATTTTGGAAATTCAACAGAGAGAATCCATGCTACTTCTTTTTCTTCTTGCATGCTAAGTGTTTGTTTTCATTTATTTTGAATATGTAATAATTGCACCCTTGATTTAGACTTTTATCTTGCTTAAATGAACTTTAGTTCCATTATTTTCATCAATTTCATTTTTTCATGCTAATATTTGCCATACATACTTTAATTTTACACATGATTTGAGGTGATTATTTCACATTTTTTATATGTTGAGCCTTTTTTGATTCAAACTTACAATAAATTAAGAATTTATACTAAGGAACTTTAGGTTGATAATTTTTAGGATTTCTTGATGTTTTTTGGAGTTTTTGCAGGAATTAAGTTAGAAATTATAAATGGAGATCTGCTCGCTTAAGCGCGGCTTGTTGTGAGCTTAAGCGAGCCAAGATAGGATCAATTGGAGGAGCCACTAACATGCCTTGCCCAAGCAAGCCTTCCTGAGCGCTTAAGCGAAAGAAACTTAAAAGTTGTTGATGAAGCCAAGCTTGCTTAAGCATGGCATGCTATATGCTTAAGCAAGCTAAGTCAGTAAGCAACCTTGAAGACACAGAGGCTCTCGCTTAAGCCTAAGCCTTAAGGTGCTTAAGCGAGGAAATCAAGTCCAAAGGAAGGACACGAACGCCTTGCTCAAGCATGACATCTTGTGTGCTAAAGCGATGAGATACAATAGTTGTTAGTATGTAGGTGTCCTAGAGACAATCTGATTTATCAGTTGAACACCTTGTACTATTTATTATTTCATGATTAATAAGAGTAAACTTTATCTTTATCATATTTATGTCTCACCTATATTTATAGTGATATGCGTTTAAAGATAAAGGTCCTAGGAATAGAACAAGTGTACACTCGAGGATCTATGATAGGGATCATGATCATGAGGATTCGAGGACATTACATGTCTATTGCCTAAAGCTTGTTCCTAGTAAATGGCATTGATGATCTCAATAAGACTAGTATGACATCTTCTACTTGTATAGAGATACAAGGTAGGGATCTCATGGAATGCAGGCATGGTGATGCCTTAGCTGATGTCGTGGGTGGATGTGTTGGGGAACAGATAGCACTGAACTGAGCCGCTGAGAGACTTCACAATGATTATTTAAAATATCATTGGATTTGTAAAGTCCTTCATCATTTGGTAGTGCGGATCGTCCTAGACTTGAGGATGTCATCAAATACTGTATCCTAGGGTTATACTTTAACTGTACGATTCTATCCGCCTGAAAATGGGGAGAACAGTGTACTCTTGGGTATAATCTGAATACATGAGTATAGATAGACATGTCGAAAGGGCTCACAATCCCTTACGAGGGATTAGTCGTTCACAAGAACGGTAGGGCTTGGATGACTTCTAGTTTACATGGGAATCTATGCACAGTAAGAGATCATGAGGAGTCATGATTTGTCTTAGAGTCAATAGAAGAAGATTCCTAGTTCCTGTGAAAAGCTATATTTAGTCAATAAAGAGAGATGATACTTTATCCTTGCTCTTGACTAAATGTGAATGACAATGTGAGGGATGATGGAGACATGGTATCCAAATTAGAAAGGTAGATCACTTGATCAACTCAATTAGTATGGGGCCGCAGAGCATTGCTAGTGTCTTATGTGGTCATTAAATGAATTGGGCTCGTTAAAAGAGTTTAATTGGTTAAGTTTATTTATGTCAGTGACTAATTGGGCCTAATGGGTCACACACAAAGGCTATTCTTTGTTGCAAGTTATAGCGAGTTTAGGCCAATAATTAGTTATTGGACTTTAGCAAGACTATGATTTAAATTGGGTTAGAGTTGGACTTCAAGCCCACTTGAATCATGCACCCTATTTGGGACATTAGTGGTGAAATTGGTTTCTCCACTAATGGGCCCAAATGTGTTGACAGGCCCGATGGGCCTTGGGCCATGAATTCTAGTAAGTGAAGGAGTTAACTTGACCAAAATAAGTTTTAGGCAAATTTGAAATTTGAAATTTGAAATTTTGAAATTTGAATTCAAATTCAAATTCAAATTTAGAATTGGGATAAGATTGAATTTATATTTGAGTTTGAATTTCAAATTTGAAATTTGAATTTGAATTTTAAATTCTATGAGATTAGATTGTTGAGGATAATTTAAATTATCTAAATGAATTATTCAATAAAGATTGGATGAAGATTCTCTCAATAATATTGTCATTTGAATTCTGAATTCAAATGAGTTATTATTGCAACAAACTTTGGAGGGATGAGAGAGAAGGAAGAGGTTTTGATGAGAGAATCTTGATAGATTCTTTTTCAAATTTTCTGCAACAAATGGATAGGATCCATTCACTTGAATTTTGAATTCAAGTCTTGCAAGAGTGGAACAAACTCAAGGATGTTCTAGTAACATCTTGAATTTCGAAATTTCCAACAAACTGAGGCTGATTTGGAGTGAGAGGATAATGCAATGCAACAACCTCATTCACTTTAAATAGGCGCCTATGTGGGGAGGTTTGATGATTAGAAATTTCGCCCTCTCCTCTCTTGATTCTGAATGTAGTTCTAGCTTTTCCTTTCCCTCATCTTCTCTCTTTTTTTGCTGGACCTTTAGCTGACCTCAAAGAACCATTATATTCTTGAGAAAAGAAACCAAATACTTGAAAGCCTCACACCTTTCCTGCACCTAGCAAGCCACCAAGGAGAAGGAGGAATCAAGGAGAAGAAGTTCTCACTTGCAAAAAGGAGATAACCGTGTGGATCACCATTGGAGGACTTTATCTTCTTTGAGCCTTCAAGTGATAAAAGTAATTTCTAAAACCCCAACGTGTTTCAATGAGTAATTCCTAAGCACACACACATGAGGTGCATAGATGGTCTATGTTTCCGCATCGATAAATGTTTTTTTTTACCCTCATGTGACCACACCGCGGTTGGACCAAGGTGCTGCGTTTTTCAAACTTATAATAGTTGTGTTATTCCAATTTAGAAGGCCTCACTTAAATGAGGCATTGCCCATGCTTAAGTGAGAAAGACACGTAAGGTCCAAGCCCATAAAAGTTTATAAAAGCCTGGTGCGTGAATGAAGAATGATCTTGGCACGAATTAAGACAACAGTTATGTAAGAGATAAAGTACCATTCTTAGGGCTTTTAGCCTAATTTCATTACACATTGTATGAGTGATTCTTGGATTTGTAATCAAGGTATGAGCAACTAATCTCCTCATCTATCGGGGTTGGAAACGGCTGAACCTAATTTCATGTAATATATCTTTTTAATATAATGGTTCATGTTTTATTTTTCTTCTACACTTAATGTTTATTCTAGACTAATTATCTATTGCATAATCATAGGAACTATTAGTTTAGTCAATAGACGCTCTTGTGATTCTTGAATTGAGAAGAATATTTAATTGGGATTGTCGCTAGACATAGGTCAATACAAATTACACTTCTTTACTTCTTTAACTTTAATGTTGGTTATTTAGATTAATTTGCCTAGACATTGGGAAATAATCTAAGTAATTTAGACTCTTCCACCTAAGACATTAGGGTTAGAATATATTTGTGGACTGGGAATAAATTGCACGAATAATTAGATTACTTGAGTTTATTACATTGAAAGAGGGGGAAATCAAGTTCGACCCTAACTATCAAACCTCTCATTACTATGATAATTCTATTACTACTCTATTATATATTGCTTTTATTCTTACATTAGTTCTTTAATTAATTATTTTTACTATTCATTATTCTTTTATTGTTACACAAACGTTTGAGAAACACTTTTACAAAACCTTTTTCTTTTTATTAGAATTGTCTAGATAAACACTAGTTGTTTGGGAGACGACTTGGATGCAAGTCCTAATACTACACCGAAACTTGTGGTTTCACTTGGCCATACGAAAAATCCCTAACACATGCTTAATGCTTTTGGTAAGGTGGTAACTAGCCAAATGTATCCAAGTTAAAGTTAAGTTGGGAGAGAGACTCTGGGTTAAATATATGAAAACCTAAGACATATAAAGTGTGTTGGCTCTAGAAGGGGAGATGTGTATGTTGTGTGAACTCTTTGAGAAATCTAAGTGTAATGCATTGTTATCTAGTGAATGCACCAAAAGAATTACGGTATTTGCTTTGACATTGTATCAAAGGGACCAAACTTCTACACATTATTTTCCATCCATGAAAATGAGTATAACATTATTAGTCGCTAATTAACCAACATTTTTGTGACTAACATAACATACTCAACTTTAAAAAGTAGTAAAGTTCATGTTTTTGAAATAGATGAAGACCTTCACTTGCTCATTCTACTTAACAAGATACACTATATTAGGCAACTACTTTGTATATTAGCCATTCTAATGAAACTTGTTGCTAGTAGCCACTGAACTAATTCCTTGGGTTTTGGTAGAAATTCTAGATTGCAGTGCCATGATAGATGCTTATTTGGATTGAGTCTTCTTTAACGAGCAGTCTATGTTTTACCAATGGTCTTTCCATCTCCAGGATTTTGTAATACTCCAAGGAAAAACAAATCTTGTAGTTTAAGATCATCAGTTATTTCCACCTTGCCTTTTTTCCTTATTGGATGAAGTGACAAACAATCATTATGACAAATTCCCCTATTGTAGTTGTTGGCAAGACATGGTGCCCTCAGGGTGAATAAAATGCAACAAATCAATATCTAGTGTAAACTAGATGTCACACATATGCTAGGATTTGCCCCATCCCTCCTAACAAAATTGTGGTATATATGACAACTTAGCATTAATAATAAAGAAAATTAAGGTGTTGCTCTTAGACCCTAATATGATTTATGTAATTAGAATGAGTGTAGCTATGGTAAGGTCCCTACTAAAGGTTTCATCTTCATGTTTGTTTTGACTAAGTCCCCTCTAGACTGATGAACGGATCATTGTCAACATACACCTTATTAAAGTGTTTGTTGTCAACTATTATCTTGACATAGATAGACTCTAGATGTTTCATAATGTCTTTTGTTAGTTTGTATAGCTTAATGACTCCTATGGGCTATGGTGATTCTTCTTATAGTAGGTCATTAAGTTACAAATCTTCCAAGTCCAAGTTCAATCGGGGATCTGCTGACTCAATTAAAATTTTCAATTCCTCCTTGCTGTGAGATTCCTATTCCTTTTCAATTATGACTCTTTGGAATATTAATTCCTCTCTAACCATATCAAGAGACTTAAAGATCATAGTGAGCATTCCTTTGAGATTTTGCATAACTCATGTTCATTGAAAACACCAATTTTATCTTCTAAACAAGTTTTTGGAATCCTGCAATTGGTTAAGCAGAAAACATAAGTATTGTGCCTTATGGCACTATACAACCCATATACCTAACATTCATGTATCTCAAGATAACATACATACTAGTACAAAATGACCCATAAGTAGTACATCAAAAGGGGGAGCAAATTATAATACACCAACTCACTCCCTAGTTGGCTAACTCACTTCTACGAACAATAGAAAATGAAAATAACAAAGTTCCAACTGAAGATGTCATATTTGTTACTCATCGAATTTGACAATAATAAAAATATGGGGATGACGTCTTCCACACTCCAGTTGTGTTCTACAACTATATCCAAAAATCTAATGTAGAGTCTCACTGGGAACCAATGCATCTCCAACATTTTCTCTTGCAACATAAACATCACAATCATTACAACAAAAACCAAACAACACAAGGATAAGCTCACAAAATTAAGAAAATCTACACATAATAATTCATACATCCAAACAACGAAACCTTAACATTCTGTAAAGACAATAGACAAAATTTTAAAATAAACGTCTACAATAATAGTCATGTCATATATGCATACTCGACTCCATGGTACAACAACAACAAAAACACTAGATCATGTGGATCCACAAAACAACATGTGTCAAAGAAAACCATTGGGGCGACATTAGATCTGATCTCAGAGCAACTATGATGTCAGGATAAACATATGTGATGGTCACCACAACACAGGGTTTGCAATGGCCCCAGCCTATATATATATATATATATATATATCCTCAAGGACACCAGTGGTAACTCCAATAGCCTTCCGTTCCTGAACAACTCATGCATGTCTTTTTATAATTCAACAGTTTTAACATCATCGTTTAAATTTTCCTTTACGTGGAATTAGATATATCAAAAGTATGTCCGCCACCTCTCATAAGTCAGACCTTTCCACAAGGTACTAAGCAAAAATATCACCTTATTCTTAAGATCTTTTATATATAACAAAAATCCTAATGGATTTTTCAACAACTATACTTTTGACATTACTAAAAACGTCGAACAAGATACGTCAGTATGTTTTGTCCAAGACAATTATTAATTGCTATCTTATTCATCAACGCTACTAAATCTTAAAATTATTATATTATTACATGAATTTAAAATTTCAAATACTTAAATCTAGTAAAGAATTTATTAAATAAATATTGAAAATTCCAAAAATGAACTTAGTAATTATAATTAAATTAATTACTTCGCCGTTTTAAACCTATAGTAGGCTATTCTATAATATTTCAAATAAAAAATTCACATCTTTGTCAATAATAATTTCTTTTCCATTTTTTTTCTAGGACTTATCGCATCACTTTCTCTAGATTTTATTAGAATCATTCTTATTTACAAAGTTCATTTATTTCCTATGTAGTCACCGGACAAGAGCAATCAGGAAAGAAACCTTTTGAAACTTTACACAATATGAATAATAATTTTTAACATGATTCCTATTTTCCCATCTTCAAACTTTATTTTTTATCTAATAGAAATTATTATTATTATCATCTAGAAAATTAAAAATTTAGTTTCTTTGAAAAATATTATATATACCTAAGCTTAAATTCTTTCATCTCGAAAAAGAAACTTAAATTCTCTCATTCTTTATCTAACTAAATGACGACGTTAAGTAATTATTATTACTTCTAACTTTCGTATCTGTTTTCAGTCCATACAGCAGGACTTAAAACAGTCCTTATATGGCTCACGGTCCTACTCATGCAGTGATATTATAAATCTCCAATGATTCACGGTTGAAAACTTAAGTATTATAGGTATTTTATAACTTTGCAAGGATAATCATTATATTCCAGTTTAGGCTTTTAGGTATATACAATAATTTAACTACTTTACCATGTAAAAACTGTAAACATGTATAGACTTACAGATTCCATTCCCGGGTATCATAAGATCCAAACTTCATTCTAATTTTTTATCTAAGCGTATAATAGTCTCACCAATCCAGTAATTATTATTTTTTCTTTGCAAAAACATATTAAGACCATACCTTCTATCATCAAACAGTAGCTCAATATTTTTCCTATTAACACTAAGCAACGAATAGAAAGCAAACAAACAAAGAATAAGCTTCTTTACATCAAAGAGATACTAAAAGATAGGGTTTTTGGAAAATGACAAGAGGAAGAAATTTAGCTCTTTGGACAAGGTCTTGAATAAATCATCATTAATTCAATAACAAACCATTTCCATGAACAAGATAGGAAATAGAAATGGTTAAGGGAAACAAAAATGTTCAGATTTTATAAGAAAAAGTTAAGTGAATGATTAAGAATAACTTCCCAATATTAAGTATAGATCAAGCCAAGAAAAGAGTTAAATTTTCTGGTTTTGAATACTCCTTGAACTCTTGATTATGAAACTGAAAGTGTGTATTTTAAGAGGCAAAAGAAGAAGAAAAATGAAGGAGAAAGAGGTACCGGAGACTTTACAGTAGCATGAAAGAATAACAAATGAGAAGCTGTGTTTTGCATTAAGCAATTTATAAACATAAATATTTCTTTTGGTAACAAGGAAATTGACCCAAGTAAAAGCAACGTGACAAGTTCCCTTGATTTTCAAAGTAGCGTCTATTGTCAGCACAATTCAAGGATAAAATCTTTGAATTTTGGGTCATGTAGTGCCGGTTTAAGAAATAAATAAATCAAGTTCTCCATCCCTTTCAACTTATTCATTAAGAATTGTTTTACTTCTACATGAAGAAATTTATCACCACCAAATTTATCTACAACTGTACCGCCAAAGTAAGTTGCACCACATATGGACAAATATGGATGCACCTAGTAATTGTGCAAATGGTGGCACCTCCTTTACACCATCTCACTTTTTCTCTCAGCGGTAAAGTTATAATATTTTTATTTCATGCATTTACTTATTTAAAAGGCACCTCTAGTACCACACTTAGAATCGAGGAGGGCCTTTGCATGTGGCTTGACAATTGAGTTACAGGTAAGTGGTGTGTAAATTTTTTTATCTATAGAAATGAAAGATGATATAAAAAGATTTATAACACTTAATATTTTGTTGAATCAATTGACTTTTAGATGTATGTATGAATGTGATTGTCGATCTCTTGTTAATATTTTTAAAAATTGGAATGATGAGCTAGGTGGCTTTCATATGAAACATAGAAAATATATAAAGTTTCATAAGTTTGCAGTGTATTCAATCCCTTTTCCTTCGTAAATCGGGCCAATCAAGAATTGAGACAAGTAAAAACAACTTCGTGGCTCATCATTTGGAAGTTTTCAGAGCTAGCTCGTAGCCTATCAAGTTTTCAGACTTGGGTTATTCCTCTAGTTGTTGTTCATAGTGCTTATATGAGAGACAAGTAGTTTGTGGTTTGTTGTTTGTCTTTTATTGATTCATACTGTCTCAACACTATATATATACACTTTTGGTCCTTCATGCATGCACTAACGCGATATATAACACATTTTTTATACATATGTCAAACAAATTTTGGGCATTTGTCCAAGTCCCAACATTAGAATTTTTTTTATCAATTTCTTAACTACTTGATTCCTCGCCAAATTAGCGCCATGTCCTCTAACCACAACTCTTGAGAAGCACAAGATTCACCACCACGTGTGTATATGTGTATCCAAATTTTATAAGTAAATTAATTACTAGTATAAGTAAATAATTTAAATATAATAATGATTAAGTAATAAAAAATTACACAATTTATTGAAAATTAATTTAGTTTTTAAATTTCATAATTTTATGGTTCGTATATTGGTTATTATTTTTATATATTATTTGAATTGGAATATAATAGTTAATTTAAAATTATATATAGGTAATTAAATTAGGTTTTTAAAAAGCTAAACGAGTTCCCTACATCTTTCTCTAACCCAACAAAAATGGAATTATTGACTTTTAATTGTCTATACCTGCCTATTTAAAATCTACCTCCAAAGTATGTCTGCCTTGGGCAGACACGAGAATAACCAAAATTCCAAACTAGAGTTCAAAAGATTGGAGTTTAATATAGAATTGGATATTTGTTTATAAAAGATGCCCTTTTTATTCAAACAAGACAACACAGTTCGTAATGACAAAAGAAAAGAAACGACCTAAAGGAAATTAAAGACACTCCACCAACATATGATGAACACTATTCAAGACAACAAAAACCTAAACCCCATAGCAAATCAGTTAAAACCATGTCCCACACATGAAACAGGTTATGCTAGTGCTTATTCTAAACAAAAATTAAACATGAATTAAAAATTTAAATAAGGCATCATCAATATTGGATATCTCTCTTTTGGGGGAATTAATCAAAATAACCCAAGAGTAGGTCCATTTCTTCGAATGTTGTTAAATTCACGGTAACACAAGATTCTCCCATCAATCACACCCATAGGATTTTGCATAGGCGCAGCGCTATTAACATTCGATGAGGAGCTTCCACCTGCCAAAAATTGAGCTGATGAGTTATAAGTAAGAACATTCTTAAAGAGAAGCTTCTCACGTTTTTCATTGACATGTGTCTTTAGGTTCTCCAATGCCTTTTTATACTTCTCGACTTGGGCCTTGTTCATGCTTTCAATCGATGTGGTCCACCAAAAGTGATTCTCTGAAACCTCCAACAAACGATTCAAATGCTCTTCGCGCTTCTTTTCCCTGGCGAACCAGTTCGCCAGGTAGTCGAGGTGTGCGTGGAGCCCATGCTCATCCATGGTGCAGTAGGGTTCGTTAAGGTCGAGGGTGGGAGGAGTTGGGACGTGTGCCGTATAGCGTTGGATAACGGAATCAACATGAGGACTGCCGAAGGAGAAAACTCGATTACCGGGTGAGAATACGATCACAGCAAGGTCCACGGCGCAGAGGGTGGCAAGCTCACTTGCTTTCTTGAAAATCCCGGAGCGGCGCTTCGAGAAAGTCGCCTGAAGGTAACGCTCATTGCTTATCTTCTTCATTTCGATCTTCTGTCGACCTTTGGTCTTCTTAACGTTGCCATTATTCAAGCTTGGCCCGCTTTTTGAATCCATGGGTTATGCTATCTTGTGTGATATGATATGAATGAGGTGTGGTACATAGGAAGTCTTGGGTTCAATTTATAGGCATACTAGGAGTCTGGTTTCGCAAATTAACCAAATGTGCATGCTTAATCTTACCATAAACTCACCAACCTGTTTTTTGACTACATTGAATTGGTTTCTAGATTAAGCTATTTGGTAATCTCATTTGAAGGCCTTTTATGGCATGCATTTAATGGTAGTTCATATATATATATATATATATATATGTATATATCTATGAGAAGAATCATCCTATAGAAAATCAAAGAATAAAATAATCATATAGTCATAAATGGAAGGTTGAAATTTAATATTAAAAAATCACTTTACATATAATTAAATTTTAACTGTCCATATTTGATTATATAATTAAAATTTAATCATTTAAGTATAACATAAGATATATTTATTTCATATGATATAGCCTTTTATATATATATATATATATATATATATATATATATATATATATATATGACATGCCAGATTCATCATTTGGAATGAATATATTTATATTGGTAGTTGGATTTTGTTGGTACTTTCCATTTACGCTCTTAATCTTATCATTTCTTTGAAACAAATAATAATGTTTAATAATTAATTAAGGAATCCACTTGGTAATATTGTTTACTATATATCAAAATGTTTTGAAACACTTCAATTTATACTCCTTTGTAGTTCTCCTGTAAAATGTTAAACTAGATCAAAGAAAAAAAGAAACAAATCTTTAAGTGATGCAACTTGATTCAGATCATAAGCTCGGTTGGTTCAAAATATGATTATACTACCTTTATTTATTCACTAATTTCGTAAAATAAAATAAAATTAATTATATTAATTAAATAATATATATATATATATATATATATATATATTTTATTGTATACAATTAATTATATCTATCTATTGAGTCGTTTTACAAACCAAATAAGTGAAATCATATGAATTGGCAAATCTTTTAAGGAACAGGGTAGCCATGAATGGCTTCCAAATTTTTATTTTGCATAATATGTATATATTTCAAACGTATGATCTATCATTGAAATCTGTAATAATTAACATCTATTAGAATTAATATATATATATATATATATATATATATATATATATGGCTAGATTTGGTTTGTGTTTTACTAATCTGAACTATATTCCCAAATATAACACTTTTTCCTGCCTTTAATGCTTTCTGTACATGTTTCAAGTACTTTTATGTCTTAACTGGTTAACATAATAAGCGGAGGAAGTTTTGATCTGGTGCTGCTGGGGTAGTAAGTCCCGCGGAGTTAAGGGTAGTAAATCCTACAAATTATTGGAACGCAAGATTTGAACTTTTGTCTGAAATTTATTGACTTTAGTTAAGAGATAAAAAAAAGTTTGAAATATAGCTCAGCAGGTAAATCTTAACCCAGATCTATACTTATGTTTTTATAGAACCAAAGGATGACAATGATATCAGGGGACTATTTTATGACCTTTTCTCTATGTCTCTTTTTTGCACCCTTTTCTTCTTGCCTTTCTTTCAAATCTTCTCAACCCTCTTCTTCCTCCTTCAACCCTTCCCAGACAGAAAATGCTTTAATCAAACCCAACCGTAATATTTTCAAAGAAGATGTTTCTTTTGAAGATATTAATCAAGACTTGGATGACTGGAAGATTCCTAGGATTCCAAAAAACGAGTTTTATAAACCTAAAGGAAGTTATTTTCGTAGATCTGACTACATAATCCGAACCATTGAGACTAACATACGTCTTAAATCTGATTTTGATGAAATTAAACTTCTTTCAAATAGTTCTTTAAAACTTCATAAACAAAAATATAGCTTTTTACACATTGGTTGTGTTCAAGTTGCTGCTAAACCTTTAGGTATAGGAGGATTAAACACCTCAATTCTTTTATGCTTGAGAGATTCCCGTCACAATCAGTTTACCGACTCCATCTTAGGCACCGTAGAAACCAGCCTTAGTAATGGACCAATCTATTTCAATTGTTATCCTGATAGGACTGTAGGCCTTGAGGATGCCAACATTCTAGATGGCTTAACCCTTGATGTCCAGCTTTATGGTCTTGATATGAAAGCTGGATTTATCCCAGTTAACATCATCTACCGGGTTCAATACAAGGTAATGAACTCGTGCTGTCTAGAGTTCTCAAACCCAGAAAGACTGGAGAAACTACTTTGTTTCTCACAGATACTACCAAAGCAAAGGTAGTTATTCCAAAAGTCATCAAGTGGGAAGACATCAATTTCCCTCAGGGTCATCGTGCATGCCCTATCTGTGAGCAAGACACGAGTTACGTGTCACTTAAACATGGAAGAAAAACAAGAAGGAGATCCCAAAAAGCAATCAAAATCTGGGTCATCTACCTAGTCTGGGTCATCTACCCGGGTGTTACCGCAATCCATCACTGAGTCTTCTACTTAGAAACCTAAACCTCAATCCCAAACAAAGGCAGATTATGCCATGCCAATCCAAACCCTTTTGGCCCTTCAAGAACAGGGTCTTTCCCACCTTCCAAAAGGCCTTCCATCAAAAACATGGGTTGACATTACCTCTGAAGATGAAGATAATGAGAGCCTAGCATCTATGATCAGAAACTTATCCCAAACTCCTTTAACCCTTCACCAACCAAAAGGCAAAGCCATTGTCCAACAACTCGAACCGTTGGTAGTCCAAAAGCCTAAATCACAAACTCAGTACGTCCCAAAAAACAAATATCAGGACGTAGGTCAGATGGAACCTGAGTTTTGGGATCCCAAACCAAACAGAGTCCCCCCAAAAGATCTTCCCCAAAGACTTCCAGGGTAACCAGTTTCATTGCAAGCCAATCTCATTGCTCAAAACAAGACATTTTATGAATTTATTTTGGTTGATACCAACTCAGTCAAGATTAAACATCATAAAAATAAGGAGTCTGAGCAAATCGCTTATTCAACCCTACAAATTCTTAAAGTCCTAACACCTAAGGAATTTGGAGAATTGAATAAGATAAAAAGATTTTCACAAAACTATGATCCCATTGGTTTTTCTTATTGGGATTATCAAACTTCCTGGTATAATGTCTTTCACTTTCAGAACAAAGACTTTATGCACTCGTGGCTTGTCTATTTCAAACAAAATGTCCAGTATAAGTTTCCTTAGTGGTTTTTGCAATGATGGAACTTTTATGGACCAATCCTGGAGATACTTCCTTCTAAAGTAGTATCTGGCTTAACCATCTTTACAAAGAAGTTTGAGCACCCTAAAAATGATCATTTTTCGGTAGACTTACACTTCTTTAGTAAATTGTCCCTTGCTTGGATCTTCCAGTGGAGATATGTCTATGGTAATGTGTCAGTTAAAGGACAATTACAGACACTCAAGAGACAAGCTCTGGTTAAATGGTGTCCCCAATTTAACCACTCCAGAGCCACTCCAGAACAGGTATCGCTTTGGTTTAAACAACATCCAACCCTTACCAAAGCAGCAGATCCAGAAACATGCAAGTTCCTCAATCAAAGATCACAAGTCATAGCAGCCTTGGCATCTTTCACCTCAAAGGAGAAGTTCACCGAAAATATGAAAATGATCTTTAATCTTTTGGAAAAGGAGAATGAAGATGCCTGCTCCTCATCCAATAAGCCAGCTAAAGAGCCCGCCGAAGCCTCCTCACAATCGTCTGATGATTTCTACCAGAATGAAGACGACTGCTTTGGTATCAATCTTGGTGATGTCAGATGACGACAGCACTGCATTAACATTTCTTGCGGCAAACTACTGTACAGAACTATTCACTGTAGCGGTAGGTTTTCTGATTTTGTTTACCGGAACTGTAGAAATAGGAAATGTTTTGTCTATTTAAGGGCTGCGTCCCACAATCTTCCAACAAGTTTTTTGTGTGTTCAGCTTCAGAGAGTTCTCCCTAGGTAAACCTCTGAGTTGTAATCTTCTAGAATCTTATTTTGGGAAATAAAATATTGATTTCTCATTTTGCATGTGTTTCTTTTTTCCTTTTGATTGAATTCTTCTCTTCTCATCTACTTCCTCTCATCCCGACGGGTGGCCACACTTGAGAGTATAATTTTATGATTTAAATCTATGTATTTGTATTTATTATTATTCGTAGCCATGTGAATTCCATATTCTATTCTTACCTTTCATTGATCTTCTTTTTGTTTTAGTCCCTTTCTAGACCTCGCTTCCACGACCTCACTTCCACCCCATAGTATATATATATATATATATATATAGCTATTGAGGTATGAGAAGTTAATTGTTTGTCTTACGAAAAAATAAAAGGAAGAAATAAGTAAAGAGTGTTGACTATGCTAGACATAAGAAAAATTCATTCTTTTAGTTTAAAAGTTTGAATAGTAATTAATAAGAGAATAAAAACATAGTAGCGTTCGAACCCGTTCAATGCATGGTTTTTTTAATATAAAAAAAGTGAGAGAAAAATAATAAAATAAAATGTTTAAATTTTTTAAAAACAAAAACAAAATGCATTAAAAAACAAAATAAAAAGCCAACTGTTCAGTCATTGAGATGTGGTGAGAACTAAACAATTTTTATATATCTATAGACTAGCCAAAGAATTTTAATTTTTTAGTGATAAACAAAACATTTTTTTAGCGATTAATGATATAGTGAAAAAAATTAATTAAAAAAAAGATATAGTGAAAACAATTGTGTTACTTATTAGATTAGTGATTACTAGATCAAAGAGGTCTAGTTCAGTCAGATGAGTAGGGTATGCGAGTATTGTAAATTCTTGATATTATATTCAATTTCTATGAATAAAAAAAATATTAGTGACTACTAGATAAAATTATTTTTAGTAATTTATTAGTCATTGTTTTCTTATTTATTTATCTACCAAGTTATATAAATATTTTTATATTAATTTAAAAAGAGAAAATTTTAATTAAAAGGTAAAATGATCAAGCATAAAAGAATAGATACATTTTTTTAGGAAAAAAATTCTTGATGACAATGAAAATGATATAATTTCAACATTTTTATCTCATCATATGAATAATTTTGAATTTTAAATATATAAATATTACTTGTTACATTTTGGTCCCCTTAAATTATTTAGTCAAGCTCCGCCACTAATTATATGAAACAAGTTTAACAAATATCAAATCAAGTTTCAAACTAATATTAAAGTTAGTTTAGTTAATTGTCAACTCCAAATGCAAGGATAGGTGTAAAGGAATAAACTTTAGATTTTTGTAGAATTCAGATTTTTTTTATAGAGCATAAATATTTTCTACTGGAGGTAATTCTATTCAAATTAGATAGAATTATTATGAGTGATATAATTACATATTCAAAACTCAAACTTGAAATATGTAGTTAAGATAAAATAATCCAGTTGCATAAATTGAGGTATCTATATACACTTTTTTTAGTTTGCTATTCAGAAAATATTATATGCATTAATAATGCAATTTTTTTTTTACATAATTCAGTTTCAAATTTTCATTTATTTAAGTTAGTTAACTTTTATAATAACTACTTTAAAAATTATAAAAGCATAATTTTTTCATGGTTTTGTAAAACTTGTACACTGATTTAAACTGTCTATTAAACTCTTTATTTTACTTCCAAATAGAATTCATTCTTAATTTTGATTCATTTTAAATATAAATGATTGCTTAGAATATTTTACTCTTATACCTTTTATGGCAAAAGGAATAGATAGGAACTTGAATTTAAATTTCTTCTCTCCCCTTCCCTTTTTATTATAAAATTATAAACATAGAGATGAAAAAAATGTGAGTATGTCAGTATGACAATAAGATTACACCAATTCTTTAAAGAGTTTAATAAATTTAATTAAGTTTTTATTTATTCCTTTTTCCATAAAAGGTAAAAGAATAAAACATTCTTAAAAAATATTTAGATACAAAGAGAATTTAAAAGAATTAATTTTATTCCAAAGGTCAAATAAAAACAGATTTTAAATAAAAATATAAATACATTTTTCGAATTTAGCAGCTAAAATTAGTTTTATCCGTAAAAGTAAAAGACATAAATATGTTTTTTGTCCTTTTATTTATTTTGCATTTGGTCTCTAATAAATTTTTTCTTCACTTATAGTCCGTAAATAATATTTTATTTTATTTTATATCTTGTTCTTGCCATTACGTTCACTTTGCTTCTACATTTTATTTAGAGTTAATTTGAGTAGTTATATGTTTAATATTTTTTTTTCAGAAAATGAATTTTTCAATGAAAATATATTAAATAATTATTCGATAATATTTAGTACTCATGTTTACTATCACGTTTTCTATAATTAAAATTAAATTAAGATGTATTTTGGCAATGAATGGTATCGTTGTAAGAAAAACTTTAATTATCAAGAATTAATATATTAAAATTTTACTTTTAAAAGTAAGTGATCAATTTATTTGATAAAAAAATGTGGTAATTAGTATAATATTTTTAATTTTATAAACTTAAAATTTATTTTAATCATATCAATGTCTATTTTTTTGTATGTGAGTATGTCATTCGTGATTTCTTTTGCTCATGCAGAATATTTGTCTAAGAGATAAATGAAGCTTTGCTAGGGTTTTCTTTTTATTGTCACTATGGACATTGTTGTTGTTTGTCCATGGTCCTTCATGGATCCTTTTGCCCTCGATAATACACATCCCTCATTGTCGCTTGTTACGACCCTACCCCAGCCTAAACACAAGTCCTTCGCAGAGGTCATGAGTAACTCCTGCAACATCCCAGTTAGCCAACTACTGAAGCCATGCCTTAAGGATGATTTCCTTACCATCAAGATTTTTGAGGAAAAATACTAGCAGAGTCTGCAATGCTGCAAGAATAACCTCCACGGGAGAATCATTCTACCTAAGGGATTAATCCTGTTGAAACCACATAGCTGAAAGAAAATCTGCTAAATCTATGGAACCCCATCGAATAATGGAAGATTACCCCTTGGGTCGAGGATTCTTTGAGTTCTCATTCGCCTCTCTTGAAGACCTGAGGAGTGTTTGGTTCTATGACACTTGGAACTCGCACACAGGGTTTCTCTATTTGTTGAAATGGACACCAAACTGTAACATAAATAGATTGAAACCCACACACACACAATGTTGGGTCAAACTCCTAGACTTGCCACAAGAGTATTGGTGTCCTCAAATAATTCTCAAAATAGCAGGAAGCCCGGGAACCTTTTTTGTTATGGACAATGCGACGAAGACGAGGTTGTTCGGTCATTTCACCCGCAATATGGTCGACTTGGACCAGGCGGATAAACTAATCACACTCAAAGATCTTGGTAGAAAGGGAAGTTTTCACCTTCTTCATGCAGGTTGAATATGAAAAACTACCATTTTCTCTGATTGAGCAAGATGATCGGCCACTCCATCTCACAATGCAAAAGAAAACTAAATGGTGAACCAGCAATGAAGCAAACAATCCCTATCAAAGGGAACAAAGATAATACCCAGGGTGCCCCATTGAAAAGGACCCAAGATGCAGTAATGGGCTCCAAAGACCCTTAGCCCACGCCCCCCTCCACAAATACACAATGGGAGGAAATAAACTCAGTCTTGCCACGTAAATTAAGGTTATAGTTGTGCAAGTTGCTCAAGCCTAAGGGGATGCTCAAAGCATTGGTGACCTAGTTCAAGAAAACATTTCTCCTGGTCATTCCAGTGAGTCCCCTCACCCAAATCATCACATTAATCCTAGAGATACTCCCGTTGGATCGTTTGATGTTGTGATTGTTGGGAAATCGAGGGGGTAAATATCAGGAAGATTTACACCTGAGTAACCATATAAGTGAATTAGACACCACACCTTAATCCAAAACCTTAAGGCTCAGGTTTATGGGTCTTCTCCTCACTTATATGGTGCTCAACTTTTCTATTTCTAACTGATGTAGGACTTTTACTTCACACTTGTACTCCAACAATCTCCCCCTCAAGTGTGAGTCTCTTCCACATGGTAACCTCCCCCTCGAGCAAAAATTCACAAGTAATGGGCCTTAGAGATTATGCTCTAGTACCTTGTACCATTGCAAAACTTACAGGACTCGCTGCCTGGCCTCCATGCACGAACTCACCCGCCAGGAAGAATTTTGATACAACGGATCTACAATTCCATGGATCCACAAATGCCTTCTTACTTGTCTGAGCCGGTCACCAAGTCGAACCATCGCCTCTGATACCAATTGTTGGAAAATTGATGGGGTAAATATCGGGGAGATTTACACCTGAGTAAGGTCTCAGATGCCCACGTGGCACTTTAATGTTTTAATGTTGCAATTACGTAGTAGCAATAATAATTATGGTAATGACCCTGTGACTAATCCGGATTTGTGTGACCGGGGTGTCATACAAGAGGGGTGCAAGTTGGAACTCGGATAAGGGAGGGGTGTAAATAGAACCTTTTGGAAGCGGGGTTCGTACTGAGTGTGTTAGTAATTTACAAGGAAACCGGGTTAGAGTGTGACCGGGTTATTGCGTATGTATCTTGGGAGTAAGCGCTGAAAAGAAAGGAACCCGAACGAGGTCGGGTAATGATGGCTAGAGCGGAACCCGCACAAGGTTATCTGGGCTACACTTACCTTTGGGAAATCTTATGCACCTGACTTGCCAACCTGGTAGTTGGTGATTTCAGAAGCTTAACCTATGCACGACTGTCAAGTCACTAGGGTAGCACGTGTTGACTTAGTGACGTATGCGACGTGCGTTACTCTCAGAGTATTTATATAGCATGCGTGTGGGTTATTTCGTGCACGACTCATTTTCTTCCTCTGTCCCTTCACCAAAAAGGTGTTCCCTCTCTCTCTTCCTTCTCCATTTCCGCCATTGACGAACGAAGGAAAGCTTCTAGTTTAGGTAAGGGAAGGTGATTCTTGGGACGCTCGAGCTTGAGAAGTTGTTCCTTAGACCCTTTGACAATCTTAGAGGTAAGAAACGCCGGTCTGACATTAAAATCCAACTGTTATGGATTTTGGGCTAGGTCGTGATAGACCCTTTTGGGGGTCTGCATGTCGCCTATGGGCAACTCGTTCCTGTAACCTGGAAGTGTATGGAGCTTCCTTACATGCAACAGGTGAAAACCATTATTGATTTCTTGCATGCATGTATGTAGGGCGCGACGCTGAAGATTGTGGTGTTCGAAATCAGGAGGTCGGACGAACCAGTGAGGAATGCCGGACATGTAAGCTCCCTGTTCTTGAGAGTCATTCTCTGGACCGCGTTCCACCATACTCCGAGGGAGTGATGGTTGTATATGTCATGATGCATGTATTGAAATTGGGTGTTACTGCTTTCTGTCTGAGAACATGTATATGATTTGCACTGTGATTACTTTTTTGTGATATTTGAGATTCTCTGCCTAGTAGAATGGACAAATGTGGACTTAGATCCATAGACGTCCTCGCGGAACCTAAAGGGAATGTGCCCATTAAGTTGGATGATCTTCCTCAGGCAGGGATATACAAGGGAATGTGCCCATTAAGTTGGATGATCTCTCTTGTCATATCCGTGTGATTATATACATGTGATGTTTTCTGTTCTAAGCCGGGATGACTAGCTTGTGTAATGCCGTTTTGATGCTTTGTGTCGTGGAAGTGAACCCGGGAAAGGAGAATCCTCCAAAACCTGGAGTTTATTGAGATTATTATCTCACCCCGGTTGGGAAATTATATGTTATTGCAGGTGATGAGCATTGGGAGGACAGCAGATCCCGGGGCAAGAGGCCCGGGTAGCGAAGCAGTCCGAGGGATTCCAGACGAGAGGCTGAGCCGGGACGGGTTGTTAGTGAACCTTAGTCTATTTTGGAGCATGTGGCTCTGTATTTTGTTATGTATTTTCGCATGTTTATAACCCGGCCCTAGAGGGTATCATACCCGGGGTCTTTTAAGTTTGTAAACTCATGAATTGTTACCATACATAATGCAAAACTTTTTATCCTATTGTGGATGTATGATGACGTCATTATATTTGTTGCTTCCTTAATTAGTTTTGTTAAATTAACTACTGCGCTTAACGACCATAATGGAATGTTAACAACCTAGATGCATACGGGCTATTACAAATAACCATATAAGTGAATTAGACATCACAACTTAACCCAAAACCTTAAGGCTCAGGTTTATGGGTTTTCTCCTCACTTCTATAGTGCTCAAATTTTCTATTTCTATCCGATGTGGGACTTTTACTTCACACTTGTACTCCAATATTGATTGCAACAATGGCTATTTAAGATGACAATCGTTGGTCAGCGAAGGTTCATTAGGACGTCAATCTTGCATTCAGGTTATGGGCAAATGAAGTGGATGGGGAGGAGGAAGTGGACGAGGAATTAACGTCCTCTCTCCATCTCCCATTGTGGAGGCTGATTCCAAAGCTACTTTTAGTTTGGTTACTTCCAAATCAAAGAAGAAGAAGACAAAATTTTGGATTTCTAGATATATTGGCACATCATTCATTAGGATGTTTATGCGGCTACCCTTCAATTCTTTACAGATGGTTGGATTTCGCCTAACTTAAACTCGAATGTTGGGGTGCTCATCTCGAATACCCCCAACGTTGATACTATTGAACAATTTAGGACTACTGGGTTGGCGAATTTCCAACTCAAAATCATTAGTAAGGTGATTGCAAAAAGATTTTTTGTTATAGCACCCAAAATAATTTCTATCAACCAGATGGGGCTCATAAGAGATAGGCAAATCACTGACTGTATCGCAACTACTTCAGAAGTGATTAATATGATCGACAATAGATGCTATGGAGGGAACTTGGCAATTAATCTAGATGTAAAAAAAGCTTTTGATACCATAGACTAAAATTTTCTCATTGAGGCCCAAAAAGCCTTCAGATTGTCTAATACCTCTTTGCAGCTGGATCCTTAATATGCTTTAATCTGCTAGACTTTCCATTATACTTAATGAAAGATTAGTGGGCTTCTTCCCCTGCACCCATGGGGTGCGGTAAGGGGACCCATTTTCCCCGTTGTTATTTTTCATTGCGGAAGAAGTACTTAGTCGCGGTCACAAATTTGGTATCTTTAGGGGATCTTCTCCTTACACTACTAAAAAAATAGCTTTTTACAACACTAATTTAACGTCGGTTGATAAAAAACCATCTTAGAAAGAAATGTGGTAGCATTTTTGTAAATAAATACAATCAATTTACGACAATTTTGCAAAAACCGTCTTAAAATGGTTGTCATTCCATGACAATTTTTTGAAAACCTTCATTTTTGCATTTTATCACTTTTTACCCACTACGATTTCAGACAACGTTCATTTTTTATATTGATTCCTCTCTCTATCCCTCTCACTTCCTTCGTTCCCTTCTCACTTTCCAAAAACACTTCCTTCAAACCCTTTCTCTGACTCTCACCCCCCTTTTCTACTCTGCCATCACCGCCAAACTCCTCCCTCTATTATTCATCCACACTCCCTCCCTCCCAGATCTGATCCTCGATGGCGACGACGTTGCTGAGGCTCCGAGACCTGCAGTTCGAGGTAGGGAACAAGATCTGTGTTTATTGCTCCCGGAAGAACCCGCAATGGGCCTCCGTCTCCTACGGTGTTTTCATGCGCCTAACGTGAGCCGTCGAACTCAGTCAAATACTAGGCTAAACAAATTCAATAGTATAGTGGTAAACCTGGATCGTTTCACACTTGGAACTGGCACTGCATTGTCAGAATTAACAAGAATGTAAAAGGGGGTTTGAGTTCAATTTCAAATAGATTAGAACAACAAAACGTAATAATTAACAATTTAAAAATGAGTAACCATCTCAGAATTGAGATACTTTGGATATCTATCATTGGATAAAATCATAAACAGCTTTGTGGTTGATTCTAAACAAATTGAAATCTCTGCATTCGCTTAGAACATCCTTCCTACTAGACAATCGCTTAGCATTCAATTAAACAAGGCATGTTCACAATTACAATCGCACAGTGGTCATTTTAAACTGGTCTAATTAATGATCATTGGATAAATCAACCCAAATACTAAATCTAGCATTTAACCCCTTCCTTCCCTATTATCAAAAATTGCACAAACAATGCACAGAAAACACAATAAAACAACTAGATACATATAGAAAAATAGAAAATCAATAAAAATGAAATATAAAGGAAACCAAAAATAGAAATACAACCTACACTAAAACAGGAATTTTCACTTACCAGAAAAACAGAAAAACAAAAACCAGAGAGCAACAAAAACAACAAAAATATACCAATACAACTAAAATAGAAAATAGCATATATAGGAGATAGCTCAAAAACGAAAATGGAGCATAATACAAGGGTAGAAAATGGGAAAGAAATCAAAACTTAGAAACATACACAAAACTATGATAAAAAAAACATGATCAAGAGCAAAAACGAAAATAAGGAAAGAGGGGAAACAAATCTGAGCAAAAGAGAGCAAATCCTCTAGATTAATCTATGGAAATCTCCATTATGAGTTGGTTACAAGGATCCTAGCATACCATAGTTAAATTTGCAGAAGAAAATACAAGAAAAGATGATGAAACCATGAAAAAAAAAATTGGTATAAGCTTCCTTCTTCTCCCTATGCTTTGTAAGTCCCTATTTCTTAAGAAGCAAAAATAGTGATCTCCTCTGTTCCAGCACCGTCCCACTGCTTAAAAAGGAGATAAAATATCTCATTTTTAATTCTTGGCGAAATGACATAATTGCCCTTAGTTATTACATATATTTCCGATTTCTGCTTCTGACTTCAAGGCCAATTTCGTCCATCTATTTGACAGAATTTGAGCTCGATTTCTCAATGAAAGTTGTATATATTTGAATTATCTAAAAAAAATGAAAAATCAGCTCAAACAGACATCGGTACCAAAATTTATGGCCGAAATACGAAACCTGTACAAATCTAAAATTTTAACTAATAAGAGATCAAAATCTATTTAAAAGCCTAAACTATTAATCAACACTAAAGACATTAAATACACACCAAAAGGGTAATAAACTACTAATCAAGAGTAACAAATAAGTGGTATAAAAATCACTTATCAGTGCCTCGAGTGCTCCGGCAAGCATTGTGGCCTCGGCGTCCACATCTTCTTCATCTGATCGGTCACCATGGACTCCTGGTCCGACATCTAGATCAAGAAAATGGAAGCTGGCGGGAACAACAAGCTCAACGTCTTCCTCCCACAATACTCCATCCCTAGGTACGATTACCACCAAGTATCCGAGGTTGTTTGTCTTCTTGTGAAATTAACGGGCTAAGGTTCTCTTCTACTTACTGCCTTGATGAATCAATAGCTTCATGTTGGATTTCAGTGGTTCTGTTTTTATTTTTTCTTTATTTCATTTGTCAAATCATCCCCTTGTAATGTCAACCACGTTCTGGTAAATCCCCCTAGCCGTACCCTTTTCAACCGTTCCATATATAAAATGTGTCAAACCCCCTGACCTTTCTTAAATACCCAATAAGCTTCTAAGTGTGTAACTGTGTTAGAAGAAGAAGAGCTCAAAGATACTAACAAATCAGCAAATTCAAAAGGAAACACAAATTCTACAAATAAAACATATAGCTAGCATTAAGTAGTCTTGCTTGCCATGGCTGAGGAGTTTGAAGCTGCTATTTGTGGTGAAAGTTGGTGGAATATTATTAATCCAACAAGAAGTGTGTTTCCTCTTATGCCATCAACTTGTTTTGTTGCAGCAACTGATGCAGGAAACTACAACACTTGGCTAAGTACTACTGATTTCGTGGATCAATGCATCTTGTTCGTTTGTTTCTTAAGAAAAATGGATTCTAAATTTTGATTCTTTTGGAAAATTAGCATAATGGGTATTATAAATTCTTCTTTTTTCTGAAACTCAGTTTCAGTTTCTGGGTTAGTCGCATGCTATTTTCTACACCAAGGGAAAACTAATTAGTTGGAACAAGATCTGTTATTTATTTATTAATTAGCATGCCATGGTTCAATGAAGTTGCCATTTTTTAATTAAATATCTCAAGGGGGTGTTTCATCTAGAAATCCTAGGATGGAGACTTTTGTTCATGGAATTTTCCCTAATCTCAGTTTGTAACGTATTATTTATGTCAGGTAAGCAAATTGTGATGATCTTATAGGATTTAGAACCACTAGCTGTAAGCAAAGTTTAAGCTTTTGATGTGTTATGAGTGCAATCAAGTTTAAATTCGCTTCTATAGAACTATTGTTCCTAGTTAGAGCATGTTTGGGAGTTGGGACAACTTATGTTTTGAGATTTCGGATGTTTTTGAGTTAAAAAGCTGTTTACAAATTTTTTAAAAAGAAATTCCCATTTTTTCTATTTTACAAACTAACAAGATAGAGGAGAAAATCTATGTATTCAATGTCAAGTTAATTTTATTTTTTCCTGACTTCTCTAATTTAAAAATTGTTCATTATAAGGATACATTTCGATGTACTATGTATTCTATATATTCACATTCTTATATTTGTCTACTAGCTTGGAGTAAGAAAAGTGATATTTGTATACTTCAGTGACTTATATGTAGCTTTGATTTATCATATCCTGATGCTAATTTATTTGTTTGGTCATGGTCTTACCATGTACAACAAAGTCCTAAAATGGAGAGGACTATCTTCACTCTTGCACTGCAAGAAATTAAGCATGTAAAGTCTGATCAAGGAGAAGTTATGAGCAAGCCTTTCTTGGATGCTTGCAAGCACATATTGCCTGTAATAAGTGCGTCCTGTTCCTTACCTTGTTATTAGCACAAAAATAATAAAAGAAAAAGAACATTTTGATGTTATTTTGGATTATGGACATTTTCCAAAGCATTTCCTCCATTTGTTTTGTCTTTTTTTTAATGGTTAGCGGCAATCCAATTATCATTTTTTTATAATCTGTGGTGTGTTAAATGATATTATATTTGCTAAGTTTTAATGAATTATCCCCTCTTTGAGCCAGTTAAGATGCATAAAATGAGTTTTTCCATGATGGACTTTTGTTGGTCCTGTCCTCTTAACATTCATCCAGAGATATTATTTTCATCACAAAAATGTGGAAAATGTTTTGCTTGCTTTTAATTTATCTTTCTCTGTAACTTAGGTATCTATATCTTCATTTATAAGGACAAAATTCATAATAAAGATAACAGATATACAAAACAAGATGATAAGGAATCTTTCTACATCCATGACTATTAATGTGAAGTGATTTTTATTTATAAGTCTAACTATACAAATGCAACATGTCAAACACAATTGACTGTGAACCGGATGCACCCAAGTTTAGTGCTTGCTTAAGTATTAAATGAATACTTGTGCCATGGTTGAAAAGAGCTAACACTTGTCTTATGGCAGATAAGTTTGGAGCTGTGATGGCCCTTGTCAAATCTGACATAGGTGGTAACATATCGGTATGTTTTTGTCAATTGCTCTATCTGACTCTTATGTGACCATATGCTTTGTCAAATACTTTCTTGCAGCTTTAGAAACATGGTATAGCTATACATTAGTATTTGGTTTGTGATTCATCTTGTTTTAATTCGTGGGTTTCTATCTGACTTGCATAAAAAGTTTTTCATTTTAACTTGTTTAACAATTATAAGTGTGTACATTATCTAAATCTTAATAATATTGGGATCATTTGCTATTTGTTCTAACTATATAATATATTGATTTTCTTAACAGAGATTGGAAACTATGTATTCTTCCAATCCATCCAATTTTAACTACCTGTACTGTTTGGTACAGTTAAAGGTTGAAACTAAAACAGCTAAATCATCATCCAATTGTACCAATGGACTTCTTTGGCTAACAAGGTAATAAACATCATACATTTGCATTTAACTTGTGTTTCATATTGGTATGCTATTCCCAAATCTGTTATTTAAGAACATTTTATAAAATTTGTAATAGGGTTTTTTTTTCAAGCACAAATTGTATCATGTATGAAGTTAAAATGGCCAATAGGATATAGATTAGATAAAAGAATAAGCAAAAATTACTCATTTAGTTCTTATAGTTGCACTAAATTTATTGTTTAGTCTCTACACTAGGTAAAGTTTGTCCAAGTATAAGGACCAAATGAGTCATTTTTCCGAAATATAATTATACATCTATACCAAGAAACAAATTTCTAAAAGAAATCTCAAGTTATTTGGGGTGTGGTTTCCAAAATTTGGATCTTATGTCACATGAAACTGGCCATAACTAAGAGAGGTTAGATAGAAATATTAATGTGTGTATGCATAATCCATGCATGTATGGATACAAGAATGTTTAACATTACAAATGTGTCGTCGTAACTTAGGCTATGGATCAGCAAAGACAATATCGGTCTCTTTCTTCTAAATGATCAAAAGCTAGAATCCAATATTGCTCGAATTAATGAAATATAACATATTCTTTAACATGTGACTTTTTTATATAAAAAATTACATGTTACAAGATAAATTATATTCGTATTTTTTAATAAAAGTTAGTTACAAAGGATTATGTTAAAATTAAGTATATATTATAATTTTTAAAATCATTAATTATTAGTACAGTTTATAACAAGTGTTATCTTTATTTTTGAAGGGGTCAATTTTATAGCTCCCTACTATCCCTAAACGTTATGTTATTATCGATTTTTTTTTTAATTTGCATTATTACTAATTGCATATATTATATCAGCTATAGTATTAATTATTAAAGATGATCAAAGCCTAATGTAGTTTGGTGGGTTTCCTCAAATATGGTACTCTTTTGTTCTCTTCTAGTTCATTCCGGCTCTAGTTAGGTATAACGTTATTATATGTAATAATCTTGGTGTAAACTTTATGAATTATTTATTTTGTCATTATTTATTTTTTGCATCAATTTAAATAAAATCGGAATTCTTAATTGTACTTATTAAAGTTTATGAATTATTCATTTTGTCATTTCTAGTTTGTTTGAAATAAATGACTAAATGGTAAACTAGAATTGTGATAGAAGTTTTCGAGTTTGGTTTATGATTTTCATGCGATCAAACCAAAAATACTTAAGTCTAAAATATATTTCTATGAATTCAATGAAATATGTTTTCGGTGAAATATAAGTTATGAACTCATCAGATTATTTTACAAAAATTTTATATGTATTATTCAAGTATGATGTTCTAAGCTTAATAAATAATAATCAGTATCACTTCACAGGGGTCATCATGATCTAGCATCCTAGAAGAGGCTACTGTTAGTTTGACTAGCTATATGAGTTTAGGTGTTGTTATTCCATTGTCAATTTGTCATAGCTCTTGTTACCACTGCCTTCCCAATTTTGTGAGTGGCGCATTTTACTAATTGCAGAAAAATACTATTGTCTGATGGTGCTACGCTTTTCTTTTCTGGGTTAATATTTGTTTTATATGTTTTATTTGGATCTTTTGTTAGTTAAGGTTGATTGATGTCCTAGACAGATACCAAAGAGCCTCTAGCAAGACCCTCTGGGATGCCAAGCATGAGGTAGGGTTTTTTTTTTTTTTTTTTTTATCTTTGTAAGGAAAAAAAAATGAAAAACTAAAAGCATATCTAGTAGTTTTTGCTTATTTTCCTTGCTAAAAATATGTTCAGGTTCAAGAACCTATGTTTCTATGAGTAGATCTACATTTGGAACATGTACTCTCACTCCCTCTCTCTCTATATATGAGTGTTGTGACTTACATATATTATATATGTATCATTATCATAACATCTTATTGACAAAGAAAGGTAAGAGCAGCAGTACATGCCTATATATGAATGAATTTATATATATAACAATATCCAACTTTAAGCTATGTAGAGCCATACCTAGGGCAAATTTAAATAAATAATACAAATTAAATAAATAATTTGAAAAAGGGGACAGTTTGGAAAATATTTAACAAAATGGGGTCATGGAACACGCCCAAAATAGGCGTGTTTGGGTTGGGTGGGATCTATAAAAGGGGCAAAAAGTTACTATTTACCATTTGTAACTTTTCTTGCTTTGGTGAAAAGGTTTGGCTTAGTTCGCTTGGGAGTTTTGAGTAGATTTTTCTTGCAACGAAGCTTTGTCAACAAGTAAGTCGATTTTATAATTTAGCATTTTTTATTATTGAATTGTTAATGCCGTACATTATATGTTTGTAGAAAATTTTTTAGGTTATTAAAATGTTAGGTTCGTATATGTTAGGAAGAAAAATATTAGGTTCGTTCATGTTAGTATTAGGTATGTAGATGGTTGGTTTAGGATTAAGGGTTTAGGACGTAGGGTTTATGTGTTAGGGTTTAGGGTTTAGGACTTAGTATTTATGGTTAAAGGTGTAGTGTTTAGGGTTTATGGGGTATGGATAATGGGTTAGGGTTTAGGGTTAGGGTGTGTGGATTTAGGGTTTTGGTTAATGGGTTAGGGTTTAGGGGGTGTGAATTTAGGTTAATGGGATAGGGTTTTGTGTGTGTGGATTTAGGGTTTAGGATTGACGGTGTGTGGATTTAGGGCATAGTAGTTAGGGTGTGTGGATTTAGTGTTTAGGGTTTAGGGGGTTTAGGTTGATGGGTTAGTGTTTTGGTTTTAGGGTTTAGGGTGTATGTTAATGGTTTAGGGTTTTGTGTGTGTGGATTTAGGGTCTTGGTTTTGTGGTTAGGTTAATGGTTTATGGTGTGTGGATTTAGGGTCTAGGGTTTAGGTGAGTGTAGGTGGGTTAGGTTAACGGGTTATGGTTTAAGGTGTGTGGATTAGGGGTTAGGGCTAAGGGGTTAGGGTTAATGTTTTAGTGTTAAGGGTTAGGGGATGTGGGTTTATGGTTGAGGGTTGGTTGTTTATGTGTTTCATTTTTTTTGTTGAAGATACTCATTAGATGGCTGATTCATCTTCGAGTGATTCTTCACGCTCTGGATCGGATCATGAGGATGAGAGCATGGATCCGACGACCCATGTTATTCCAACCCCGTATAAGGGGGGGTGTTTTGCGTAGGCGTACTCAGCGCACCCACGTTTCCCAAGCTGTGTGGAATGATGACACAGCTCGACTGTTGAAGACTCGTCGAGGTAAAGTAACGGTGGAGCCACATCACGATGATATACCTGACATCATTGGTGACATGTTGAGAAATGCTGGCTTTCTGCATGTCGCACGCATGCGACATATTCAGGTATGCAAGTAGGAAATAAGTAAACAATTTTTTTTATAAAACCGTACATATGAATTGATTAGTTTTTTTTGTAGATTGATGCTACACTTATTAGTGCTCTGGTTGAGCGGTGGAGACCAGAGACCCATACCTCTCATATGACGCAAGGAGAGATGACCATCACGTTAGAAGACGTGGCTAGTATTTTGGGATTGCCCACCGAGGGCAAAGTCGTTACAGGAGTAACCGTAGGTGACTGGGACAACGTCATTGAGGAGGTTTTTGGGCATGAACCTCAGGAAGATACCGAGCTTAAGGGTGGATATTTGCGCCTGTCTTTCTTTGATAGACATTTTGCGCACTGGGGTGAGGTAGTTCCGGATTTGGTCTCCGTGATGCAGTTCACGAAGGCGCACATTGCGCGCCTTATTGGAGCATGGCTGTTGAGCGACAGATCTGGGGGGAGCATGGTCGCGACGCGGTATGTCCCATTGCTTGCTGGGGACTTTGAGGATATTGGAGGATACAGCTGGGGCTCTGTGGTCCTTGCACATTTGTGTAGACAAATGTGCGAGTGTACTGATCCACGCAGAAGTGACATTGGTGGGTGTCATATGCTGCTGCAGGTGTGGGCGTGGCTGAGATTCCTACCCATTGCTCCATCTATTCCGCAGCCTACTCACCCAGAGTGGCACTTTGGTCACCGGTATGTAGCTACTATATTTGATTTTTTAACAATTGTTGGAATTCAGTGTTATAGTTGTCTAATGTCAGTTATTTTGAAATAAGGTTTAATGCTTTAGGCTGGTTTCGACCACACGAGCTGCTTTGGTACAGGATGAAATTGGAATCCCTCAGTCAAGATGAGGTACGTTTACTTAATTTTAAGTGTCCTTAATTGTGCATTTGTGGTGCATGTCCTTACATAACTGTGTGTTCGTTTGGTCTGTGCAGGTGGTTTGGCAACCATATGGGGAGTATGACTTTCTTAGTGCATCTGAGCAGCAACGACTATTGTGGATGGCAACTAGTCCCGTTATATGCTTCCACACAGTTGAGTATTCATAGCCGGATAGATGCATGCGCCAGTTTGGGAGGGATCAGCCAATCCCACGTACTCCCAGGAAGCTGAAGGGTGTGCATGACCTTTCTTTGGGGGTAAATGTGAAGATAACTGGGTCCGCAAGCTCAAACCGTTTATTAGACGCTGGGAGGTTAGGCACCAGCACATCGACCTTCCCCCTCTGGTTCAGGGCTTCATGTCACCAAACCATGAGTACATGGTTTGGTACAGGGAAAATGGCAAGCGGTACATCTCAAAGATGGCTGCCAAGACTGGTCGTGGTGTAAGTTTTGCTGACAGTAACATATTTTCTATTTATGTTTATTATGATAAATAACATGATTCACACTAATGTTTAAATATTTTATTTTACAGTTGGATGGGCTGGAGATGCTGTACTTCGCGCTTGGTCATAAGCAGTGGCCGAGCTACAGCCGTGAGTGGGCGCAGGATGAGGTTGGACGCATAATGTCTATATTTAGAGAGAGTTGTCGGGTGGAGGAGGCAGGGCCACATGCACCCGAAACCCAGCTTGAGGAGGAGCCACAACTGGCTATTGCCATTGGTCGTCGAAGACAGGAGGGACATGGGCTAGAGCGTCAACGAAAAGAGATGCAGCATGTTCCTGAGCCCATTACAGCTCCCAGTCCTTGCACATTGGGTTGGGTTAGGCCTCCATATATAGCATCCACATACAGCAGCCAGCCCTTCTATTATGACTCCACTCAGCAGGGGGGTGCGATGCCATCAGCGAATGTTGGGACCAGTAGTAACGTAGCTCCTGCGGAGTGGACTAGTGCCGACATTGGCGACATGCTCTCACATCTTAATTATGCTACAGAATGTTGTGGGGACTGGCCATTAGATGTACCTTATGAGCCCCCAGCTGCTGAGCCTTCCTGGCCCTCAGCTCCAGAGCAGGCGACTCCATGTCCACCTCCCTATGTAGACCCTTATGAGGCAGGCCCTTCTCATCCAGACCTTTCTCCGCGACCACGTAGACAAAGGCTACCTGATCATCAGGCGCGTCAATGACAGTGGCCACCAGAGTCTTAGTTTATTTGTAATAGTTTTTGCGCCTTTGTAAAAAAAATTGCTTAAGCAGTGGATGTATTAACAATGACTAACACCGTGAATAACTGTAATTCATATCAGAGGCTAACAGTAACAATTGAAAATCACCAAAATTGATAAAAACTACTTAAAATAATTAATCATTCAATTTCGGTAACTGGTTTGTTAAAAATAGCTAAAATCTCAATTGGACAAAAACGTTTCCAGTAGTTGGATTCTGCCAACATCTTTAACACGTCTTCATCGCTTAGCAACTCTTTGATGTGATATTTGATTGTGTTGTCTGAATAAGCATAATGGCCTGGCTGTCGGAAAAAAAATTTTCTAACCACCTGTGAGTTGTGAATTCCATAAGGGGGAACCCGAACAGGCGCAATTTGCTTAATGACATCCTTCAGTGTTTCAAT
The DNA here is from genome assembly GCA_013407115.1 of Glycine latifolia. Taxonomy (NCBI): domain Eukaryota; kingdom Viridiplantae; phylum Streptophyta; class Magnoliopsida; order Fabales; family Fabaceae; genus Glycine; species Glycine latifolia. Next base: position 10,091,520 of record CM023950.1, read on the forward strand.
GTTGCATCCTAAAGGAATTTCAAATCGTATTGGGTTTGTTCCAGTAAAGGCATAACCAATAAAATCCGCTCCTCGTGGTATGTTCCACTTGCCGTTGTAATATAGCATTGCATCATGTGTAGGGACGATTGTGGATCGAAGTTGGTTAAGTATACCATCGGCTGTTCTGTTGATGCTGCATAATATTTCTATAGGCCCAACACTTGACATTTGGTCATGGCACATTAACATTGTGCAAACATCATCATCATTTGTGAGTTGCAGAGAATGAAAAAAATATTTCTGACCTGCATGTAGAGATGGCTGTCGGTAATAGATTTCATGAACGAAATGATCATCGGTTAGCAAAAGGGTGTTGTGCATCCTACTCTTGAGTGTCTAAAAAGAATACTCATTTGGCACTCGCATTGGGATTGGATTAGGACATTGAAAAGAAACACCAGTTTCAGTGTCTTCCATTGATCCATTTGGAAAAATGAATGCTAATTTGGAGTTACCAATGCTCTGACTGGTTGTTTCTCCTAAGAATGTCGTAGTACTAAGAATGAATTTCGAAGACAGGAGGTATGTTGTCTTGGAGTAGGGCTGTCTGCCTTATATAGGGGCGTGTTTAGTCACGCCCTATTTGTTAGGCGTGTTCAGTCACGCCCTATTTGGGCGTGTTTAGTCACGCCCTATTTGTTAAGCGTGTTCAGTCACGCCCTATTTGGGCGTGTTAGTCACGCCCTATTTGGTACGCGTGTTTAGTGATTTGGCTAATTTGTTAGGGTTGATGGTTTTGGTCTTTAGGGTTTCGAGTTTATGGTTAATGAGTTACTGTTGATGTTGGTTAGGATGATGGGCCAGACATAGTAGTCCTTGCCATAGCGTGATTTGATTCCACAATAGCCATGGCCACAAGGGCACTGTATGTCCCTGTTGTAGGGAGTAGTGGAATCTTTTCTTGGTGACAAAGGTTTGGTTTTGGGGGATTTGGAAGGACAGCAAGAAGACCACTGTTTGTTGTTGAGCATGAGCTGTTTGGCACGGTTTAAAGGCTTACTCTGGGGACTATGAGCATGAGCTGATGAAAAAAGATGAATGGGAGAAAGACATGATCACACATTTTCTTTCTTGTTTTGTTTTGCTTCTTCTCTGTGTATATGATGATGGACTTGGCACAAGTGGAAACAAATTACCCAAGGTTCTTGCTTTAGGAATAAAGTTACACATGTCTTTATAAATAAAATACATTAACATCACATTAATAAAAAATACATAATTTCAAATTCATGAAGCACCACCACGAGTAGGACAATTCCTCCGATTATGTCCAACCTGCTTGCAAAGTCCGCATCTGACGCGCGTTGGAATTGTTTCCACTTCGTCCATCTTGTTACGTAGTCTAGTGGACCTTGGATGACCCTTTGCACGCAACATCTCCCTGTAAGGTATGACAACTGGATCTTCATTCGGTGGAATAACACGTTTATTACCAATTGGCTGCCATGGCAATGAATAAGCCTGAACCAAGTTGTTTACCAGGAAGACATCATCCACAAACTGATAAGGATTTTGACGAACATGTAAACCAGCAGCTGCGGCATGACTACTTGAACGCCTTAAACTTGCCACACTGACAATAATGCTCAGCAAGGTTGACAGAATATACCCTATCCCAACCCTCTTCCACCTAAAATATCGTTTGGTCAACATTATATGTGCCTACATGGTGGCCTGTAGCAACGGTCTGGTTATGCCTCATAGCATCAACCACATTTTCGCAATGTCGCTGTGAATGTTGAAGCTGTGAAACGGCCGACTGACCTCTGGATACAAAATAATGCACAAAATGGGTGTACATGTGCTTCACAAGAGCGGTGATAGGCATGTTCCTTGCTCCCTTGAACACCCTATTGACTGATTCTGACAAGTTTGTTATCATATGGCCATATCTCCTCCCCTCTACATCATATGCACGTGTCCACTTTTCCTTAGGGATCGTATCAATCCATTCTGCAACCTCAGGACTGGTATCACGAAATCGTTCAAACGCTTGGTCAAAATCAAGCACACTGGAAGTATAACCTGCACAATAATAAACAAATTAACACTTGTTCTATTTACATAAATGTCTCAACTTAATGCAGTTGAAATATTTGTTAACATACCTAAAGTCATGAGGGCCTTCTTCAATCTTGCACTCTTGAACCTTTGATTAAAATTACTGGCAATATGACGAAGGCAAAACATGTGATGCGCATGAGGTGGTTGCCAGCCGGCATGATTCTCCACAGCAGATATGATGCTTCGGTGCCGATCTGAAATTAGACATATATTTTGCATTTGGGTTACGTGGAGGCGAATGTTAGCAAGGAAGTATTCCCACGCTTCCAGCGTCTCCCCCTCAACAATGGCAAATGTCAATGGCAGACACTCATCATTTCCATCCTGAGTCATGGCAATCAACAATTTGCCTTTATACTTTCCATATAAATGAGTCCCATCAATTTGGATGATGGGTTTGCAAAAATTAAAAGCCTCGCAACACTGCCTAAAAGTCCAAAACATGCGATGAAACACACGTTTTGCCCGTACCAGCCGATTTTCCACAAAATAAGCAGTTGTTTGAATATCATAAAAAGAACCTGGTGAAAAACGAAGCATGTAGTCGCACCACCTTGGCAAAAATGCATAAGACTCTTCCTAATCCCTATAAATCATTGCCATTGCTTTCTGCTTCGCATACCAGGTCTTTCCATATGAAACTTTAAATCTATAGGTATTGGTGATCCTCTCCTGAACCAATGCAATTGACACAGACGGTTCCTCCCTAACCATTCCTAAAAATCAAATGGAAACATTGACATTATCAACATACCTCTCAAAACAATAATCTTCATATTAACCAAATTTAATAGAAACATACCTACTACAAGTGAAGCAATAACATCAACGTCAAGCTGTTTGTGACCCTGTGAAATATGATCATTCAAGCAATTGTGTTTCCCACCCTATCTTGAAACAACCCACTTCTCACCATACGTTGGTTTGATTACTCTAACCCTCCAAGGGCAACCATCGTTGTGTCGAACACACTTCATGCTAAACTTTGTAGGCTTGCTCACAACCACATTTGCTTCTTGATGCTCCTTCATGAGGTTCCGTTTAATTGCAATTTGGGCATCCATTTTTGATGCAAATTCCTGTTTAACAAACAAGTCTTCCCCTAATTGCCAAGGACCTTGCACTGAACCTGAACCCGAATCAATATATGTGTAATATGGAATTCCATGCCAAAAAGGAAGGACCTCAGCACCTAAACATATATGCCAAATAAAATACGTAGTCTATGAGGAAGGCAAGCATAAAACCCCGATTAAAGAAATTTGGAATTATCTATCACAAAGCCCTAAACAGTCAGCCATTTCCTTAACACCATTAAGTATACTTCTTAAACCCTAAACCCTAACCGTAAACCCTAAACAATCAACCATTTCCTTAACACCATACCCCCTCAACCCTCAACCATTATCCTAAAACCCTAAACCATAACCCCGTAAACCCTAAACCACTAATCCCTAAGCCCTAAACATAACCATCATCGACACAACACCATACAACCTTTACCCCAAACCAAAGACCCAAACCCATAACCCTAAATAATTATTATATCCCACATAAACCTTAAACCATAAACCATAAACCCTAAATAACATCTATATATTATGATCATTCAAACTTAGAAGAATTTAACAAGTAAACATATATCACTACAGTTTCACTGATTAAAGCAGTATAACATACCTTCAATAGGTTCTTCTACTTGAGCAGATTGAACGTCCGCATGATGACGCCTTTGAGACGACCCCACACCAGTGTCTCCTTGGAATTCAGTCGCATGCACACCAGCATCTTCATCATTATCCGACACACTAGCATCCTTCGCAAGAAGACGATCTTCCATCGTGATATTTTCATCATCGTCGTCCTCATCATCGTCATCCATAACCCAAGTTGGGTCATGTTCAGCTTCCTCAGACACGTTTACATCTAGAGCAGGAGCAGCATATGATGCTTCATTATTTGCAGAATTAAAAGCCGCTGACCTCATGGCTAAGGGCAAAACACCATCCTCCAGTGCGACATAATCCACGTACAATTCTAACAATTCATTCCTTGACTGCTTCAAAAATTGGTCGATTACAATTTCTACGTCTTCATCATCCAGCAGTTGACTCCCCGTGTAATGATCGTGTTGCCATAACCTTGCCGTCACCAAACTGATACGTTGGTTGTCGTTTAAACCTATTTTCCAGCGTATCTTCACATGTAATTCACTAAGCGTTGATCTTCGATTGATACGCATCGACCTATTGTTCCCTTCAAAAATAACACCCTGTCGTCCTCTAACTTTTCTTCCATTAAAACATAACATAACATCAACACTCTTACTACCTGAACTCATATTTGGAAAACACTTAAACTAGAACCAAACCACAACTAATGGACCCAACAAAAAATCACTGAACCAATAACGCTTAAACTAGAACCACACCACAACTAATGGACCCAACAAAAAATCACTGAACCAATGTATCAAAGCACTTATCAAGGGCCACCTTATATAGAGCCAAGGGACTGGAACACGCCTCAAATAGGCATGTTTAAACATGCCTAAATTGGGCGTGTTTAAACTCACCTATTTTGGGCGTGTTCAACAGCCCCATTTTGTTAAATATTTTCCAAACTGCCCCATTTTTCAAATTATTTATTTAATTTGTATTATTTATTTAAATTTGCCCCATACCTAGTGCAAATATAATGTTAATTTATATGAAAATTTTTGCTTTCTCATCTATTTTTGTCTTTTTTTGCAGGGTGAGGGCACAAAATATATGTTCAGATTTATAACAATAATAATTTTCTCTCTTGAATACATGTGTGTCACATATCTTAAAATTTTTAACTTCAAGTCTATGTACCTTAATAGTTTATTGCATTAAATGCATAAGATATTTCCAAATTCCATTTGTAATTATACCTTGATTGTTTCAAATTTGCTACTTAGGTAGTGCCAATTGGGGCCATGTTTGCAATGACTCTTTGACTGGGAAATACTGCTTACTTGTATATTTTTGTTGCTTTTGCACAAATGCTGAAGGCAATTAGTAAGTCTTAGTCATCCTGCTATTTATTGATAATAGTTAGGTCTCTTTGTCCATTTAGGATATCTACCAATCCCCAATGGAAATCAAATCATAATTGCCAAATGTGTATCATGAGGCTTTTAAAACCATCTGATCTATTGGTTAATAAACTTGCCTGAGTTGTATATTATGTAGCATAGTAATTATATTATATTATATTATATATATATATATATATATATATATATATATATTTACACGTTACTTTTTCTCCAATATGGCAACTAATTGCATAATGTTGTGATTCTTCAATTGTCAATCATAGTGCCTGTAGCTGTTTTTGTGCTTGGATTAGCTGCAGGACTTGAGGTAAGTAATTGATTCTATTTGACCTTCTAAATTTTCCTGTCTCACTAGATATATACCTTATTGAAGATGTTTAGAATTTGACATAATTGTCATACAATCTATTAAGTTTATCATGAATGCAAGGAAAAACTATACATGTCTGTTTTTTATATAATAATCTAGTATCTTCTCTAACACTATTTATTATTAGACATGTCCAACACTTGTAAAAGCTTATATAATTTTATGTTTGAAGAGATTTTTTTATATTATAAAAAATGTCTTAATTTAAGCGCACCGTCCTTGCATAAATAGAGCACAATTTCTATTCTTCAAGGTTTTTCTCTAAAATGTTAAAGTATGACAAAAAGAATTTTTTTAAAATATTTTTCTACTATTAAAATATTTTTCTATATTTAAATATTTTACAATTTAATGTTATATGTATAACTAATTATATATAGCTAAATAAAGGAAGAAAATGATTTATATATATACACACATTTTTATAAAAATAATACTTTCTAACACAGTTCTTTCACAAAACTGTTGTAGAATTCTCCAATTTTTTAATTCTTTAATTTTTTTTAAAAATACATTTTAAGACGATTATCTGAAAAATTGTCTTAGAAAATCTACATTCTAAGACGATTTTTGCAGAAAACCGTCTTAGAATCCTCAATTTTTTAATTTTTATAAATAAATTAAAAAATTCTAAGACGGTTCCAGGAAACAATTATCTTTGAAAGTAGACCCTTCAAAGACAGTGTCAAAACCATTGTCAAAAGTTTTGACTTTCGACGACATCGGTTACAAAGACTTTTGTACAACCGTTGTTAAAAGACACCACCAACCGTAGTAAAAAGTGTTTTTTCTAGTAGTGCCATGACGGGGCCAAGATCTTTTGTGAACCCTAGTTAGGCTTGGGCAAAAAATTCCGGTATCCAAATTTGATCTAATAACTAATCTGGTCCAATCTACTTTAATTATTTTTAATGGACCAGATCTTCTACCACATCCATAGTTTACATTCATTTATAAATCTGAAATCCATTTTCTTTTAATATAGATTTTAAATGCAAAATCCAAACTCCATCTTTATTCAGACATTTTATTTTGACGCGGGCTCATCGCTCTATACCGCTTCAGACTCAACTGCTTCACGTTAATTTCTTCGTGACCTAAATCACGTTCAATTTCCTAACAATGCTTCATCTCCACCAACAAATCATCACGTTTAGATTCCTACCACTGCTTCATCTCCACCAACAAATTATCACGTTCAGTTTCCTATCACTACTTCATCTCAATCGGTAATAAAATCGTTACTCATTCTGTCTTCTATCATTCACATGTGTTTTGTAATTTCTTGGAATGAATTTTTCAACAACCCTTTGTTCTATATGCCTTTTCTTTGCTGCTTCAAACCTATTCAATGAAATTCATCAATGAAACTTGATGTACCTATATGCCTTTGCTTTGCTGCTTCAAACCTATTGGATGAAATGCCTCAATGAATAATAAGTTAAATGATTTGCATTAATAGGGGCTCCTATCTCAAAAAGGGAATGAAAGCATTTTATTTCCAAATAATTAGTTTTGTTCATCATCTATATCTACAAGTATCACACGCAATGTACATTAGTGTGATGTAATGTAATGTTTAAACTTTTATGTAGAATGTAGAATCAGTGAGAGTGTATTTAATTTGCTCATTGTTATTCTTTTAACTTAATGATTTTAATGTGTTTGAAGTAATTATTTTTTATGATTTTTAAACGAACTTTAGTTATTACTAAAATAGAATCAGTCTCGCCATCTATATTTGTGGTTTAGATCTTCCCATAAAAGGGGAAGTGAGAAATGAACTGAAAGCCTTGGAACCTATTCCTTCGATATTATGGTACAAGTAATCTATGGTTTCTGCCCCAATAGTGTTTGTTGTTATTTTGATGACATATAATTTGTTATGTACATGGACATGTATATGTGATATTTCTTTTTGTTATTTATTATAGGCTTTATAGTAGTGTCTCTGAATAAAAGTTTGTTTCATTATGAATCAGTTTAATACAGATGTGGTGCTTTGTGAATTTCCTATATATGCCATATGGTGTCATAATCTCAAATCTGTCTACAAATATAACAAATTAGAAGGAAGGAGTTGCTCTATTTTTAAGCGTTCACTGAACAATTTCATATTTATTTTATAGGCCATCTCTTTCTTTATTAATAGAAATGTGGGTGGGTTAGTTTACTTTAGGTAGAGTATTTCATATGTATATTTTATCGTTTTCTTTTTTATTTTCAATTGTAACAGATGGAATGACATGTTCTTATTCAATTGAGATCATTTAATGTGGCGTGTTTGGACCAACGAATAAAGTTGTGTGAGAGAGGGTGCATCTATATGAGCTAAGAAGAAAGGTATAACCAATTATACCATAATTTTTGCTTGCCCTATTTCATGTTGTTATTATTGTTTTCTACATATTACCCGTTTCTATTCTCTTTCTTTCTATTTTTCTCTTTTTTATTTTTCCTGTTCTATTAAGTCTGCTCCACAACAAAAATGCAAAATACCATATGCTAGATCAGAAGTATAGTAGTGTCGTGTCCATACTCTACATATGCACCTTATTGTCAATTTTCTAATCGCAAGGGGAAAAAATAATGCAGTAGTTATAAAATAACACAAAAAATAATGTAGCCTACAAAATATGGTTATATGGTTATACTCTACAGAAAAATGTGGTGTAAATTTAGATTAGTCAAAGCTGCCATTGGAGTATTGACATTGGACTGAGAGGGATTGTGACTCTGTTAGTGACCAGACATTTATATTATTTATTTTATGTTAAAAGCTTGAACAATATGGTTATATGTTTGAACTTGGAAGCTGAAACAATATGGTTGCTATAAGCTGTTTCTATATTCCCATTATGAATTTCTTACTTTTGCATAATCTGAATGCAGCCATACAGATGTCATCCAACTTTTCAGTCTCGAACACCGAAGTTTCTACTTCACCAACTGTCACTAGCTCGACAATTGCAAGACCCCCTTGCCATAATGGAAGAAGAAACAAATCAGAAGCTTGGAATCATTTCAATCTGTTAGATTCAAGTATCAGAAGAATCAGAAGACAAGTGGTGTTTTGATATTTGTTTCATGCCCACTCATGTGATGATGGCATTTGTAATTTTTACTTTTGGTAAAGCTTGGTTCATTAAGGTTAAAATCCAATAATCCTTTGCAGTCATTAAAGAAATCAGACATGCATGCATTCATTCTTAGGATAAGAATCATATTAGTATATGCAATTGATTAGAAATACATTGATAAGTCTAAACTAGCATAAAATGTTTTCTTACTGATGTAATCGATTACACAAGTCATATAATCGATTACATAAGGCATCTGTATAATCTTGTTTAGCCTTAGAACTGGTTTAATCGATTACCAAATAATCGTAATCGATTAAATGTGC
>CM023950.1:10109193-10203036 GCA_013407115.1 Glycine latifolia
ATATATATATATATATATATATATATATATATATATATATATATATATATATATATATATTAAGAGTTTATTGATAAGTATAATCAATTGAGAAAATCTTTACTAGACAAATATGTAACACCTATTCGAGTTTAATATTTTTACTAGCATTTTTCACACTAGGTATTTGAGGAGAAGAAGCCAATACTATGTTCGCATGTTTCATGTTAATAAATTTGAAGTATAATCAAACTCTGTGACTTATTTTGTAATTTTTCAAAAGTCAATAAACTATGAATAATATATTCTACAAAGAATTATGAAGAATCCTTGAAAGGTCCGAAACTATTCAAATTTAATATTTATTATTTTATTGATATACTTTCTTACAAGTTAACTAAAAATAATAACAAAATTGACACTTGATTGACTATGATTGCATGGAAGCTAAAGATCATTCTGATTCTGAAATACATGCATTGTTTGATTTGTCAATTTAGAAAGATTTATAATTATCAATTATCAAAATATTATATATAAGTATTATTTTTATTTTTATTCCTAAAATGTTTTAACATTTTTTGTGTGTGTATATAACTAAAATTTTCTATATTACTATCATACACTTTAATGCATATAAATACGATAGCAAAATAAAATTGTGGACACATAGGTGTGACAATGCTTGTGTTTTTGTTAGTAATAATAAATTAATTATATAATATGGGTTGGATCAGGTTAAACAAAGTAAAATTTATTACACAATCCTTATATGATTGGATCTTTAATTGGGTTAGGTCAAAAAGTAAAATTTATTACACAATACTTATATGATTGAATCTTTAATTGGGTTAGGTCAGATCTAACTCAGACAATTAAAAATCAAATCTGATATAATTTGATTAGATTAAGTCACAGATTAATCTAGACATGTGTAAACACCTAATTTTTTAGGCAAAAGAGAAATCCTTGGAGCACACCCAAAGAAAATTTACAATCAAAATTAATTTGGAAAAAATAATAATTGTGTATTAAAAAAATTTAAGTTGTTATCTAAATATGTCATTTTAAAAGAAAATTTGTTGAAAGTAATAAATAAACACACATAAGTTGATCATAAATTTAAAAAGAATATTTTTTATGCAGAAAATAATGTTTCTCCCGCATATGAAGGATTATTTTTCACATTGGAGACAGATTTTAGAACTGCATGATATAATACTTTTGAATAAAGTTACAAATATTCCGAAGTCATTATAATTTTAAATTCATGCTGTTTTACATTTTATCAAAATTTTGATAAACTAATAACTATTTTTTTTAATTATGTTATCGGTGTAGTATCTATGAACTTTACATCATTACATCAAGACCATTTTACTTGGATAAATGACTTGTTAATTATTGATAATTAATTTAGAGCAATTTTGGGTATGATTTTTAAAAATTAGTTTTATAAAAGTCAATAATTTGTGATATATGATCATTTGTGATTATATTGATACTGTCAAATTATTTAAATTATTAAAATGATTGTAAAATGACTCACGTTGCATTAATTTCGCAATGATGCACCATGATGAAATGCCAAAAACCAAAACAATAATCAAATGGAAAAAAAAATCCTATTGCTAGTCCAACATCCAACAATGCAGCATATACTTTATCTACTAATCAAAGGGTATTAGAGAATCGAACTCCTTATTTTCACAAAAGCTAAGCGATATAGCACTGAGACCAAATCTCAGTCACCCAAAAAATATGTCACATATACGTATGTAACATGTTATTTTGAAAGATACTTCAAAATAACATGATAATATTTGAAGCTCCATGCATATCAATACAATAAAAGTCAATAACATGTTAATATTTTCAAAGCACTTTTTATGGATCCCTGAAAATAATTCTACTAATAAACTACTTTTGCCCAGAAGTAATTGTGCGAATCATCCATGCCTATTTTAGAGGGAATCTGAAATTCATTGGTTAAATAAAAATCCCAAGCATGCAACATCTCAATTGGTACACAAAGATTCGTAGAGAATCTTAGTCATACACGATTTTTCTCGTATTATGTTATTTATTATTTGAGGATGAAAATCCCCCAAGAATGAAAATAATAAACTACAAAACGGATAATGGCTAGTTCCCTTCTTTCTTTTTCTTTTTCAAAATTCAAAAGCGCAAGAGAAGAATATGCCATCTTCCATAAGACTTTCTATCTGAGTTTTCCTTGCGTTTGGGCAATAAAAAGCATCAAATATTGTGGAGACAAACCCATTGGTATAGTTTCTAACTACCAAAAATAGAACAGAAAGTGTAATGAGGAAAGACAAAAAAAAATGCATTTTACTTACTCTATCATTCACTTTAATTTAACTCAAACAATCACAAAAGATTAAACTAAAATTAATTTTAAAAGATTAATCCATTGTAAACTAGAGAAAATCTTTCAAAATCTAAAATCTTTTATACAGACATTCAATTAGAAATTATTAGGTATAACAACTTTTTTTATTTTTATAATAATTATCTTAAAAGTCAATCCTGATATAAAAAAAATACATTATCAAACTTAATATGTGAGTGTTCAAAAGTATTAATGTTAAGATGGATCATGGGTACAATGAATTGGACAATTGAATTTACTACAAACATTGTAGCTGAACTAAATAGATTGAGCCATTGACCCATGGGGAGATGTGTTGTAAATTGCTCAGCAGAAAACCCCAACCGTTATTCACATGATGCACAGTTCTTCCTCTGTTGATAATATTATCCATGATGCAGACCTGATATACTTGTAGATTACAAGTGTGGTTAATAAACTCGCCGATTTTTTTTAGCAAATGAAGCATTAATTATAATGGATTATATTTGCATTATGTGCTCTCACAACTTAGTGCTTCTATGAAACCCACTAGCCCCAAACATTAATTATTTTACATTGAAAGACACTTCAATTTGACTAGTAAAAGTATATTCCAATGTAATTCTTAGACATACTTTTCTAATAACTAAATAAAATAGCGAATATGAGATAAAATTATTTGAACTAGTCATCATTGTCAAACGTTTGATATTCCTTTAAAATTAAATCCAACAACTAGACATGAAAACTACAACGAAATTGCTTAAGCCAGAATCTAATTTTTTATTAATTGATCATATATCATTGCCATCAGTAAATAATAAATAAATGAGCTTGGAATCAGAGTGGAAAATGTTTATAAACCCAATTCACAAGACTTTTGCAAAATACATGTTAGATGCCAAAAGTTTGAGCTCTCACATAAAATATACTGATGTGATCAAACAATAACAATGGAGGAATGAAAACCAAAATCTATTTTTTTATTAATTGATCTTATACCATTGTTATCAGTAAATAACAAATAAATATGATCTTGTGGAATCAGTGTGCAAAATGTAAGCCAATTCACAACTCTTTTGCAAACTACATGTTAGGTGCCAAAAGTTTGAGCTCTCACATAGAAAAGGAAATTACAGTCATTTACATATACTCTTCCTTGGTAAGATGTAGCAAAACAAAGCCTTTTTGTTAATTTCACTTAAAATCAGAAAACACTCTTAACGTAGTAAGACTAGTTAGAATAACCACATTTTTTTCCTTTAATTTACAGTAGTACAATTATTATGCGGAAACCTCAGTTACTGCAAGAGCAAGAGTCTCTGGCACAGTCATGGATGGTTCAGCCACAACTGGAGGTGCAACACAAGACTGCAACAACTGAGTGTAGTGAAACTCAATTTGTAGCCTATGATGAAATGGTGTTTGAGTTGATGATATTAAACCTTTCTTGACATCTGCTTGCAATTCTCTAATAGGGATTGCTGCCAGGAAGCTTTTAATGTATTCTTTGCATGCTTCTTTCCCTCTGCACACAACCTCCTCTTCTTGGTCACTCTTCAAATGTTCTTCTGTGTCAACAACAGAATCAACCTCTTTACCATTGATTGGTTGGATCTGTCTGTCATTCTGCTCTAATACTTCTGCAACAGTTTGAAGATCACTGGCTGGTTTTTCGCCAGACCCTTGAGCAACATCTTGCATTTTGTATATTACTGTGTTGCTGTCGAATTTCAAGACATACGCCTGATTGCATCCTTCATAGAGCCTCTCCCCCAAAGTGTCGATGATGCAGTAAGCATCAGCTTCAACTTTGAGGATGAAGAAATGGTCATTCCAACTAATAATATAAATCTGGGGTTCATCATTGTTAGCGCACGCCTGTCCAGCATGACTAATCTCATCCCAGATGTTATCGAAAGACATGGCCCCATGCAGAAAATCGAATCTCCCTTCATCCATTCCTTCTGGGTGGAAAAATCCAATGAAGGACTTGCCCGGAACCACAGAAAGGGGACGTATTTTGGCTTGGATGACTGTTTCAAGATCAAAATGTTTGTCAGGGAATCGCTCCCTATAGGTCTGGTTTTCACATAAGTTCCTCCATTCTAACGAGCCTTCCCGAATAAGACTATCAAACTGGGACTTTATTGGCATGAGATCACGATTGTTTTGGAACCAATCAGCCATTACCGCAACAAGAGCGGTACACGCACTCTCACCCGCTGCACGTTCACTGCGCTGATCAATTGAGGCAAAGAAGACCTGTGTCTGAAGTTTCATGTGACCATCACGGCTCATTACTTCTTTCTGCTCCCAACTCCCAACAGCAAAATTGTCATCCCCAAATTCAGACACCGATGATCGATTTGCACCTGAATCATCCTCATTCTTCTGCAAGACAGACATACAGTGTGAAACACTGGTACTGCTAAGCTAATTAACAACGGTTTTCAAGGGCATCCCTAAAGGTTCAGAAGTTACTGTCACTAATTCCTTAATAAACATACAACTTACCACAAATGTCAGATCACTAGTCAAAGACCAATGTATCAATTTTCAGTACACCCAGATACCTATTGTTTTATTTATTTTTTTCTTGTGCCATAAACATGTAGATAAATGAAATCAGCGAGAAAAAGCAAGTAAATTCCTACCTCGAGTGAAAGGGATTCATCAGAGCTAAGCTGTCTGCGATCATAATCAATGTCATCGCCACCTTCTTCACCATAAGCCTTCTTCAACAACGGCTCCCCCTTAGATTTAGGAGATCTGAAACTCAACTTCCTCTTCCTCCAAGGCAGTATACTACGCCTTGAGCTTTGCAACACAGAAGGCTCGATTGCTGACACGGTCGAAGAATCCTCTTTATGCGAAATCCCAACATCTGATCTGTGATTGCTGTAGTAAACCCAATCCTCACCCTCACCATTCACCCTCATGCTGGAGTAAAAAGCCCCCCCAGCATTGGCATACGCCAGTTTCCCATAACTAAACGACTTCCTCACACTCGAATCCTCCTTCACCTCATCCGAATAGCCCTCTTCGAAATCATCGAGCGAATCAGAGTCAAAGGGGTAATTGTATTCACCATCCTCACTCCTGGCTGAGAAATTGCCCTCACTCCCCTCCTCCTCATGGAAGGCTTTCTTTGCCTTCCTAGCAGAAACAAACTCGGTCAAAATCTTCACTTTCCTAAGACCGGCTTTGATCGTCGAAAGCTCGTCTTTCTCAGCCAAGGTAGTCTCTCCTGACTGAACCAAAGGTGAAGAAGCCGAAGCCACAGGCACTATTGATTTATTATGAACTAACTCTGTACTCTCTTGAACCGCTCTTAACTCCACCAAACTAATCGATATCTACACACAACAACCAAAACCAACCACTATAAATACACATAAACAAAGCCTCAATGTTAAATCTAAGAACAATTATCACAGTCTCAATTAAAACAACATACACTGAGTGAAGGAGAAGAAGACTCCACAGAGCCACCAGAAACTGTGAGTGGAATGTTCAAATCGAAATCCTTTTGATCCACCACAGATGCAAATTCAGCTAGATTCAAAGTCGCAGTTCCAACCACAGGAACCTTAGTCTTTGACCTTTGATTCAAACCCTGCAACACAGAACAGAACCAGTTCAAAATCAAACTCAAACCAACAACAAAAAATAAAAATAAAAACTTTCCAATTAACCCACAAAATCAGTTTTTTCTTTTAATTAAAAAAAAGTCGACAACAAACCCCAAATGAAAAATATTCTAAAATTGCAACAGAGGGAAAGAGAAAGAGTGAGAGAGAGACGTTAAAAAGAGAGAAAGCGATTTCCCAGGGGTGAAAGGCATTGTCTTTGTACGCGTTGAGGGTGCAGAGCGCGTGGAACTCCTCGTCCCACAAAACGACGTCGTCGTTTTGTTCAGGGTGCGCTTCTCTGGTGAAGTTTCTCGCAACGGCGTTGCGTCTCAGCGAGCTTAGGGTAAGTTTGGGACCCTTCCACTTAATCTGGAGCATGAAGCCTTTCTCTGCGGACGCACGCACCAGATCGCAGCCCTGGAGAGTAAGGGTTTTCACGACGAGCTTAACCTCGTACTTCTTCGAGACGAGAGGGGGCCACGGCCTCCACCGCATCATCTTCACCACCATCGAAACGGTGTCGTGTCGTGTCGTTGGTCGGCGTTTAAAGAGAAAGAAAGAAGAGAGAGAAAACGAAAATGAAATGAAAGTGGGATACAGATACAGGGAAGGGAGGATTCGGGGGGGTGCTGTTATATTAACGCCATTTTGTCATTTTTGTGAGGTACAAAAGATAAATTTGCAATTAAAGGGACTTTTATTGGGTTTTGTCAGGATATACGACATTTCTGGAATTTATCACTATGAAGTAGTACTATTTTTCCATTTTATACATCATTCTTTTTTTAAAATTTTGTACAGTATTATAAAAAATTATTCGGGTAAATAAAACTATTTTAAAATTATAATTAGATTCGATAAAATTATCATCTTATTTTATTAATATTTTATAAATTGTTGTTATTACAATTAAAAAATTTAAAGCATATAATACTTTCTTGGTTTTTAAAATGATAAATATCTTAACATGATTACACAAAAAAAAAATCATGTGTAATTCATTTTATATATATTAGAAGAGAAAAAAAAAAGTAATTAAAGTAGCACAATTTTTTTCGGAAGAATTTGAATAATTGATTCAGCATTTCAGCTACAATGCCCTCATAGACTGAAAAGTTACTAATTCTTTTTTGGCCTGTTGAAAGAAAA
This sequence comes from Glycine latifolia, assembly GCA_013407115.1. Classification (NCBI taxonomy): domain Eukaryota; kingdom Viridiplantae; phylum Streptophyta; class Magnoliopsida; order Fabales; family Fabaceae; genus Glycine; species Glycine latifolia. The sequence continues at coordinate 10,116,331 of CM023950.1, forward strand.
ATTTAATCATTCCAATTTATTTAAAAGTAAAGGGTGAAACAGTTAAGGGTTTTTTTAGAGAAAGATAAAAAAAAAATCCTATACGTATCATATATAAATGTAAAAATATATATTTTTTAATTAATTAAAAAATATTTTTATATATTTTAGTATAATAATTATTATAAAAATTATGTAATTTTAGAATTAATTATAGTGTCTGTGGTTGAATTAGAATGTGTCTTTACACTATTAATATATGTATTATTTTTAAATTTTACCATAATTTTTAAAAATAAGAATTCAAGAATTGATATTTAGAGAAAAAAATTAATAGTAAGTCTTCTAAAAATGTGAAAAAAATATTAAATTAAAATTAACGTGAAAATTAAAAAAAGATGAATAATTTGAATTTTTTAAACATTAAAAAATATATGAAAATAACTTAAAAGCAAAATAAAAGATAATAAAATATTATTTTGTTGTACTAATAAACACACTGTTTTATTAATATATTTAACAGTGGACAACAATCTTAACAAGATCCAAATTCCATTGTATCCTCCGACTTTGCTTATTGGCAAAGACAAAGTGAAAAGAGTAATTGCAACGGTTTGGCATTATTATCATCGCCATAATAAATTAGAATTTCACTCCACTGCTTTACGCGTAAACCACATCACTGATCACTCATTATTACCCTGTTCCTTCCATCTAGATTCATTCATGTAAAGTATAGCTAGAAAGTTCCATAAACAATTCAATGAATGATATTATTGTCCTATAGGCAGATAAACAGATTTTTAAATTGAGCTACTGAATTGTATGCAAATTTATCAAACATTTGGTCATGTAAATTTACCAGTGTAACTTTATTTACAAGACTTTTTTCTCTTTTGCTGATTGAATCATGATTCAAAATCTTAATCTTCAAGGGTAAATAAATAGACTTATTGGCAATCTATCAGATCATTGAATACCCTATTGTTGTTGTGTTGAATAGATTACGCATATATTGTAAGAGCACAGCACGTGGTATTGATTTCCAATTACTTACAAGGAAAGTATGAAAGTAGTTAAATTAAATAGAAGTAACGATGTTAATTAGCTTAGCACATTAAAGAGAAATAACCCCAAAGACTAACCAAACTCTTGCTTATGATGTTATATCACATTTTCTTTTTAATATTAAGTAACTTACATTTTCAATGGTGGGAAGAGGATGGGTATTCGTAAGGTATACTAATTTATAACTATTTTAGAGAACTTTGAATTTGTAAGTGGAGGAAGGTGCAATTTACTTTTTGAGTTTTTTTTTTCTATATAAATTAATTTCCCGTTTATTATGCATTGGTGACAATAAGTCCTTTTGACACCCAACCCCCAACCTTTAACTAAAATTTACAATGAATCCTAAATGTACTTCATTTATATATTTATTAATATATTAAATCATTTTTTAACAATATTAAACATTTTGTGACATTTAAAATTCACCTCCATCTCAAACATCCATAATAGAAGTTGTTATAACATCCCTATCCATATGTGGCCGAGCTTAGGTTTTGTATTTTTTTTTCTTCAAATTTTAATTTAAACTTACACATATGTCCGAAAATCTTAATTATATGATCGAGTATTTGGCAACATAGCATTTTCCTTAAATATAATCAATACTAGAAAATATTAAATATTAAATCCTTAACAATTCATGAATGTGATATACACAAGAAAAAGGAAAATGATACCACCAAAATAACTTCCTTTTTATGATAATACAACTCATCCATTTAATGGAATGGATATGGATAATAGTTAGATGGATAAAGAACAATGCTGATATCTCTCCTAACTCCTATCACGGAAAAGTATAATTTGAGTTTCTCAAAAGTTAGAAAAAGAAAACATATAGTACTAATAAACAAACAGAAACAATAGGGTGTAAGTGTAGTCAACAACCTCGTTATTACGGCGTTACTTGCTCCTGCACCTGGGATACCCAATAAAACATGAGACATGAAAGTTGAAAACTCAACCTTAACCTCAAACTAACCCTTGCTAAGGTTAAGTTCCCAACGTAGTACAGATAGATATACACGCAATTCGCAAATACATTATGCACTCTTTCGCTCTTATTTCCAACCCTAAAAATTAACGGCTTACGCGGTTCCATTTTCAGCGGACGGAATTTCGTGGGGAAAGTTCCCATTCCGGTTTTTTAGCATTCCATTTCCTTCTTCATGTCTTAATTTGTAAGAGAATTTGAATCAATTTACTAAAATATGACAAGTTATATATATATATATATATATATATATATATATATATATATATTTAAATTCTGCTGATTAAACTATATGTAATTGTAAACAAAAATCATAATTATATATATAAATTTGAAATTAATATATTATTTCAATAATTAAATTGCCTCAATTTTATCATATCTCAATTAAGTTGGATTTGGAATTAAATAAATAGTTGTATCATTTTCTTATATTATCTTATTGGTGCAAAATATTTATCATATCTCAATTTTGTAGACGCTTTTTACATATATAAAGGTTGAACATGGAATTTTTTTAAAGAATCAATTTCACTCAATTCAATGTAATGTTGATATAAAAAATTTAAGTCACGTAAAGATAACTAGAATAAACATGTGTCAGATACAAATAAATCTTATTATAATTTTCTTTTTAAATTTGTGTCTTATTTTTTGGACCAATCACATTTACACTCCGAAAGTTTAATAAAAAATAATTTGATATTTCTTTTGGTTTTCATTCTATGCTATTTTTTCTTAAATCATATAATATAAACTTGTATATCCTTCTTATTAACAAAGATTTTTTTTATATAAAGGAATAAATTAACGTTAAGAAAATATTAGGTATAATTCTAGTAAACTTGTTCCATTACATCAAAAGAGTCTCACATGTCTTACGAGTATTAAAATCAAGAATAATTTATAAGTATTTTCTTCCCTTAATCCATTAAAGTGACTTTTAAAGACAAATAACTATGAGGTCTATATGAACGCCAAAGCCAACAATATATCAAATGCAATGCAGTTATCATAACTATGTAGCAAACCTGAGCACAAACCAAAACCTTAAAGGATTTAATTTGATGAGCATAATTTGTCCTTAGTTTAATTTTTTAAGATGACATTGTCACATATTAACGAGTATTGTAAGGAAAATAAAAAACTAATCTAATAAAATGGGAGAGAAATGGGGTATTCATATTTACATATGAAAACAAACATAAAAAAAAAAGCTTAGAAGTTAAACTTTACTTAAATAAAGGAAATTGAACGAAATTAATCGTTTTTTAAATCTTTTTGTCGTTTTTCCAATGCTTTTCTTTTATAAAACAGATCCTTGCTTAGTTGTTTAGTTTCATATCTCTGACTCTGACTGGGATTAAATTTCTCTTCAAAAAAAAAAAAACTGGGATTAAATTTCCTCATTCATCATTCTTACGGTCCACAAGATTTTAATATTATAGCAAACCAACCCTAGCCATAAACTCCCAGCTATATCAATTTAAACACATTATTATTAATCCAATGCACCATATAATAAGCCTTTCCATCCCACTTTGAGTGGTGGTGCATGAGCTGGTACCACCAATGCGTGGTCATTGCATAAATATCATATGTATAAATCCACCACGATACTACGAATCATCATTTATTATTATATGAATAATATATGCAACCAATATTTGTTATTAGATTTTTTTTTTTATTTCTCTCGTGTGGGATGTTAGAAAGTATAGCACCCATTTGACTTCATGTTCACCACAGGTCCCCTCAAGGCATGTGGATGTTATTTTGTTTCAAAAGTTGGGTTGGGATCTTCTCTTCCTTGAATCTACATATTCATGCACCGTTGGATCAATTTTCCTTTGTGAAGACAACATCAATGGGAGAGTCTTGTCTTTGTGGGACAGGTTGGCTTTACAGGTTGGCTTTAAGAGATGAAAACTTCTTTACAAGTTTTTGTGAGCCGTTAGATTTTACAGCCTAGACGAATCTCTTTATTGTAATTCTTTGATTCTTCTCCATGCCACTTTTAACTTAATTTCAAGTTTTCCTTTGCCAAATATTTTAGAGATTCGCATGTACCAATCATAAGATAAGAAGGGTATTGTTAATTTAGACATCTCTATATTAATATGAATGTATTAATAAACTATAACAACAAACAATATTTTAAAATATATAATGATATAACTTGTTAAGATACTCATATTAAAAAAATAAGAATGTGTATATTAGTAAATGTTTGTGAGATTTGTTAATGTATATACTCTTATTTAGTTATTTTTAAGTATGAGTACATAAATAAACTAGAATTAAAAATATTTTAAAATATATTAATGATACATCTTATTAATGCAATTATACTAAACAAATAAAGGTGTGTAGTTAGAAAATCCTTTATAAAAAATAGACTTATACACCATAGTTTTGAATGAGTGGATTGATTGAGAAGAAAATGAAAACGAAAATTATTAAAAAGTATATTTTATGGGAGTATCCAAAATTTACTCTTACTTGAAATAATGTCCTTCCATGCATGCATGATATTAATTAGAAAATAATAAGCAAGTGAAATTTAAGTAATAGTTCACACAAGTTTAACGCATGTTGATCTAAATTATCTAAGCATATGCAATTACAGGGTTGACCTTAACATTGTCATGACCTTTTTACAACTGTTAAAAATTGATATTATAGATCATCAAAAAGTTTTGCGTAAAAAATACAAAGAAAATTATACTTATAAATATTATTTATAAATACTTTATTGATTAAAAAATCAAAATATATACTAATTTAATAATTCTAAAAAAATTACTACATGTTAATTAAAAAAAATCCCACATTGCATAATTTAAAATAAAAGAGATTATTATTGTATAGATTAACTGACATAAAATTGTTCTAATATAATCATTAGTCTCATGCTCTAGTATTAAGTATGCAGCTTTCTAAGTAAAAGATTTGGTACTTATAATAGTCGAATTCGAATAAAATAGAATTGTCTTTTATATAAATACGTATACATATAATTTATATAGAAAAAAAAAATAAGGATCGAGGCTAAATATTTTCACCAAAGTTAGAAGCATGCTAAACGACGCTTTTAAGTCATAACAAGTCTCCTTTTTAGGTTCATTTTGTTTAAATTGCAATCCTTTTCCACTATGCCCACCACCCGTTGACCATACTAAGATTGCAAGATCTCAACTGCTCTGTGGACTGAGATGACACATCTTTAATATAAAGATAAACTTGTTATTTCAAACACTCATTTTGATGGGTTAGTCAAAGAGTGATTAAGCAATTGAATTGCAAAAGTGTAACACACACCACACATCGACATCTCTTGGGGTAGCAGATGACTTAAGTGTCGCTGGTCGGTTTTTTTATTTAAGTTACAAAATATAGAGATCGAATTGGGTTTGTGACTTTGTGCTTAGGTTAAAAACATTTGAACTCGCAAGGTGAAACACAGGAGGGAGAAAATTAACTCCTCTTGACAACAAGCTTGAAGGTATTAAATTCATATGCTACTTATATATAATAATTATAACAATAGTTATATAATGCTTAATTATTTAACCAATATAACATTTCATCATTGAATTACAATGTGTTATACATTTACAAAGTTATTCATTTATAATCCATTATATATGTTATGTTTGTTATCTATTATATAATATTAAGAATAATCTTAAAAGTCATATAATAATTATTTTTTATTGAATAATAATTTTTACATTATTTGAGCATGATCATTAAATACTAGATATTTGTTTATTATTTTATATATTAAATAAAGTGATATAATTAAACTTGATTTTATTTGATGAATTCGATTAATTCAATGATTTAATCAACAAAAAATATATTTTATAAAATGCTACACGCACACGATTCATTGAATTACTTTTTTAATTCATGTGACAGTTGTTGGTTTTAAATCAAAACAAGTCAACAGTGATTCTTTTTACCAATTTTATATTTAACACTTATTTGAGTAAAAACAAAAAACAAAAAAAAATATAGCTCCTCATTAAATTTTTTGTGCTAAGAACGTTAAAATATGGGTTTAGGGTTAGTTTTATTGACCAAATGAATACATACTCAAAGAATCATGAGGATTATCTTTATCGTTTAGAATACAACTAGTGTTGTAATTCATGTTTTGGGATACATGAAGTTTGTTTCCTGGTCGTGTCAATACAAAGGTTCTATCTCCTTTTTTTTGGTTCATTCAAATGTTTGGGATCTGTCTCGTGTTGTTATCCCAACTAGTTTTAAGTATTTTGTCACTTTTATAGATGATTTTCACGTTATATGTGGGTCTGGTTAATGAAAAATAGGTCTCTATTATTTTCCTTCTTTGAAAAAAAATTATAATGAAATAAAAATCTAATTTGATATACATATCCATTGTTTTTAGAGTGATAATGTAGAAAATATCTCTCATCAATTTCAGCAGTTTATGCCATCCAAAGACGTCATTCATCAAATATCTTGTGCCCACACTCATCAACAAAATGGGATTGTTGAGCACAAGAATAGGCACCTCATTGAAACAACCTAGACTTTTCTCCTCTTCCATGGCAATGTTTTCTCGCATTTTTAGGGTGACGTTGTTCTCCAAGCTTGCTACCTCATTAATTGAATGTCATCTTTTGTCCTAAATGATGAAGTTTTCCACTTTGTCCTATATCCCAAGTCACCTCTTCACATATTTCTTCCTCGAGTTTTTGGTTTTAATTACATGCTTTGTTCATATTTTGAGCCCTAGGGTTGACAAACTATCAACAAAGTCTCTCAAATGTATCTTCATGGGCTACCATCACTTCCAAAAAGGATATTGTTGTTTTTCTCATACTCTTCAATGGTATTTCATTTTTGGTGATATCTCATTCTTTGTGTATGTTCCTTATTTTGAGTATACTCACTCTCATGTTGATATGTGGTGCCCTAGTACTCCTGATAACACTGTTATTCATCCTTTTCCTGTTAATTCTTAGAATGAATTGGTTGCTCATCAAGATGATCCACCCAAAAAACCACCGACTGCACAACCCTTTCAAGTCTATCATCGACAATAAAAACCAAATAACCATTCCTTCGCCATCCCTTGCGATGACTCGTGATGAAATAATAGAGTCCATGCCAGATTCTTCCCCAATGCCATCTCCTATATTGAATTTGGACTTATCTTCTAACCTTAATTGACCAATTGCTCTAAGAAAAGGTATTTGTAAACTTAGTTTTTCAACGCAACGAATACAAAAGACACAAAAACAAGGACACAATTTTTTTATATTAATTTGTCTTTACTATTAAAAATATGTCTAATTCTTGATTAATCCACCAAATTCTACTATATAACTTATAAGAGTTACAATTATTCTCTCTCAAATCACTTCTAGTTCAACCCGAAACAGTTTTACCCTAGCCTCTTCAAGTTACAAGTTTATTTAAGAATAAAGGCACACAAACTTAATCGTCCTACAAAAGGATACAAGATTAAGCTCAAAGGTCTAAACTTAAGATATACAAATGTTTTGAGAGTTGGGATTCTAACTTAGAAAGATTTACAAGGATTTTGAAATAGGTTAGAATGTTTGATTGCACGTGAGTTCCTCTAACTTTAACTCTTCAACTCTTTTAGGCTTCAATAGAAGACAATCATTGTGACAGTAACGACTTTTGTTGGTAAAGATCTCCATTAGAACATTAAATGGACCATTTAATTTATATCACCAACCTGTCTAACTGATTTGATAAAGCATGTTTTCTTATCTTGTTTTCTTTTTGCACTTCTATATCTTGCGTAAGTAGAAATATTGTAAGGACAAAAATAACAAAATAGTTGGTTGAACTGTGATGCATAAATTTTTTTGCAAAACCTTTTGAAAAACCAAAGTATCATCTAATGTAACGGGTTTCAAAAGAAGCTTAGAAGAAATCTCAGACGATAGTTTTTCACTAAATCTTTTGAATTATTATTCTACTTTTTACGTGAGATAGGGTTTTTTTTATAACACCAGTTTGATAATTTTTAATGATTTAAAAAAATTGATTTGTATTTTGTATAGTTTGAAATTATTTTTAATCCTGTATTTTATGATTAAAATAATTTAAAAAAATCAAAATCAAAATTCATAAAAAATATGAAATAAGCCATGATTTATGACATAGCTAACGCAAGCTGGAAAAACATCGGAGACAGAAAACATTTGAAAAATAAATACCAAGAATAACATTTTGGCCGCAAAAAAGCACTTTATAGTCTAGTTTCAATATTTTAAATATCAACATTCTCACATTTAAAAATAAAATAAAATTAGAGAATCTCGTATTACTATAACTTTTCATAGTTATTTATCCATATAGTTTTACTTTTGAATATATAAATAATTTTATAGCTATTTTTATACTACCCTCTAATCATATATATATAAGTATATTTATTATTTTTAATAATAATAATTAAAAAATCAATTATCATAATTTTATAAATTAATAGTACAGGATTTTTTACATTAATAATATATAAAATTAGATTAAAATATAAAAAACATAAAATAGCTGTAAAATATGTATGAAAATAAAATCTGACCTAGGTATCAATACCAAACAAAACAAGAAAGCGAAACCTTTAAAAGTAACGCGTGCGACGATAGTCATGTACCAAAGCAAAAGCGTGTATATGGGCCCAAAGAAATTAAGAAAAGTACATAAACCACGACCACACATGGCAAAATAAATAAATAAAAATCCAAATTTTAATAAATTGGCGTTCTCTTGACTTTTAGAATAAGATAGTAAGACAAATCATATTTTTCTACTTGAATGTTATTTAATCTTTCAAAGAAAATAAAGATTTTGTTTTCATTTCTAAATTTTTAAAATGCTTAAAAATATTTTTGTCTTTTGTAAGTTAGTATTTTTTTTGGTTCTTTATAAATTTATTTTTCTAATTCTAGTTCTTATAAATTTTGACATTTTTCTAATTTTGATTTTTTAAGTGTTTTTATTTATTTTTAATCATTGTAAGTTTGTGTCCTTTCTAGTCAATTTAAGATTCCAATTTTTCATTTATAATTCTCATAAGTTTGCATTTATAATTCTCATTTTTAGACTAAAATTGAAAAAAAAAATTATAAACTTATAAGAACTAAAAATAAACAAAATATCTTAAAAAAATCAAAATAAAAAAATCTCAAACTTACATAAACTAAAAATATATTTAATTTTTTTTTTAAAATACAGGCTACCGTATAACTTAATTTCAAATTAATCCTTTAAATTATAATTAATGTGAAATTAGTCCTTAAATTATAAAATTAAAATAAGTGATTAGTCCTTAATTTAAGTGATTAGTTGGAGAGGAAAACGACTCTTTTTGGTGGTAGATTGGTCCTCATAAATTCATTGATTAGTAGTTTGCCATTATATTTCTTCTCGCTCTTTAGAGCTCCTAAAAATGTTATTTCAGCCCTGGTTAAGATATAGGGAAAGCTACTTATGGTAGGGATGGTCAGATTCAAACAAGATTTGTTGGGTGTCTTGGGAACATATTTGTTTGCCTAAGGAAGCACTTGGGGTGAAAGACCTTGCTCTTTCTAACATCAGTCTACTTGCCAAATGGAAGTGGCAGATGATGACAGATACCGCATTAATTCGGCACAAATGATTGGTTTTGAGATATGGAGATGTACATAAATCATTGGCAAACAACAACAAACCTTAGTCCTCTATATGGCAGAGAGAGTTGGTCAATCTGGACTTCTCCCCAGGGTGCCACTTTAATTGGTTTAAGAATAACATTTATAGAAAATGGGGAGATGGAGCAAAAACTGAGTTTTGGACCCATAAGTGGATTGAGAATATTTGTATTAAAGAAGCTTTTCCTAGATGGTTTATGGCTGCAGAAAACAAACTTGTTTTGGTTTCTAAAATGGGATCGGTGGCGGAGTTGAATTGGAGGTGGACATGGAGGTGGCCTTGTTTCATTTTGGAGGAGTTTCTGCTTCAGCATATGACTAATCTTATTTAGGAAGTGTGGCTGAATGGACAACAAAAGGATTCATGGGTGTGGACACCAACTTCATCAGCTTTCTCTGTTTCATTGGCGTATTGATATGCGCCTAGCATATGCTCTTTTCCAGGCTATTAGAAGCATAAAATCATCCATAATTGATCGAAATTGCTCATTATCTTGATAGATGTTGATGATTATGTCCCTTGCATGAGTTATAATTAAATTGAATGAATTTATAACAGGAAAAGCCTATTACACAGAGCAAGTCAAGCAAAGGAAGCTCCCACGCCACCAGCGTGGGGTGCCACGCCACCAGCGTGGATAGGAGCCCAGAAGTGTAATCCCCACTGGAAGTCCACGCCATCAGCGTGGAGACCCACGCCATCAGCGTGGGCATGTCAAAGCTTCCACGCCACCAGCGCGAGACCCACGCCGTCAGTGTGACAAAGGCCCTGGAACTCAATTCTTCACTGGAATGTCACGCTCTCAGCGTGGACTGCCACGCCTCCAGCGTGGGACTTGAAATCACTGCCACGCCGTCAGCGTGAGATCCCACGCTATCAGCGTGGGACTCTGCTGACTGTGTAAACTTAAATGCTGCTGAGGGCAAAGCTGGGTTTTCACATGTTTCCTATAAATAGCTTAACTCCAGCATTGAAGGCACGTTCCTGGACTTGAAGACTCATAAATACTAGGGTTTTAGAGCTTGGGAAGCTTTGCTAGGGCATTGGGAGTTGAAGGTTCAAAGTGGGGGTCTTGCTCCATCTTCTTCTCCTTAATTCTTAGCTGGGCATGTCTATATTGGATGTAACTCAGCCACCCATTATGAGGTTTGGCTAATTTATTTTGTAGTTAGGGCCAAGCACTTAATGTAACTCCCATTGGGATGTATTGAATGCTATTTTCATTTATCAAAAGTCATATTTACTGCACTTTGCTTGCATGGTTTATTTCTTCTTTGGATTTGCGCACTCTAATGAAGAACTTAGAGTTAGGGTTCACAATAGGAATATTGGGACACTAATCTTGGACCTAAGTGAAGTAACTTGCTTGCATTACCTAGGAATAGGGATGGAGGTTCGCAGTCTTGAATGTGTTGCTTCATGCTTAACCCTAGGAAGGTCACTAAGGAATTAGGGCTGGAAAAAGGGGTTAAAGGGTTATTTGGCTAAGGAATTAATGAATAGCTAAACTATTAGTGGAACATATGACTGATTGATTGAGATATTTAAATCTAGTAAACAATATAATTCCATTGGGAGGAAGCATTGAGTGTGAATGCCCTAGCTACTACCGTCACATATTATATTTCGTCAACTTAATTGTTCATATACTTTTATGTTCATAGCTTAATTTCAATCCAACAATTACACACACACAAACCAAACTTTATTTCATTTTGTCATCCAACTTATTGATACGAATTATGATATGCTTCTAGCATATAGTATTTTTCAAGCTAAAAGAATCAATAAATTAATAATAATTGAGCAATACATGCTAATAAAAGTGAAAGTTTTCATTATTTTATCTTTATCACTTATTCTTTGAATTTTTATAGCAGGAAACCAAGAAAAGAAGAAAAGAAAGCAAAATCAAGAAGCCTCTGGATTTCAAGATTTTGATTAAAGATTTCACAAAGATAAAAGATAAGAGAAGATTTTGATTAAAGGGACTTAGGAGGCCAAAAGAAAGACACTGACATGGACACAGAGACTGACAAAAAGGCAGAGAGGACAACAGAGGAGAATAACAGCTATTGAGGAGGCAAAGGAAGAAAACATCAAGCTCAAGGAAGAAGAAGATATAAAGGAAGACAGGATTGAAGGGGTGGTAACTTCCCAACCTAGATTCTTTCCCTTCCCTTCTTATTATTGTGTGAGGCCAGACATCTCTATGTCTGGCTAATTCCTTTGTAATTATGGTTTAGCCAAAAGCTATAGTGAACCCTTGTTGTAGTTGGATTGCATTTAATGGAAATTAGTATTATTGTTTTACTCTATTGTGTTATTCCATTCATTAAATCTAAATAGATCTGATCACTCTGTTAGATTATATAGGATTAAAATCAACAAAGAGGGATCTTGAGATTTTAATTCCTGAACCCAATAGATTAACAATCACAACATTACCTAGGGATAGGGATGAAGTATTGTGAAGCTTAAATATGTCATCTTAATGCTTAATCTAATAAGAATCACTAAGGAATTAGGATTCCCAAACTAGATTAAAGGGCTAAATAACCGAGGAATTAGGGTTTAGCTAATTAATTAGACATATCTTCAATCAATTCTATTAAGGAGTAATTAAATATCAGTTCAATCACACAAGAGGGAACCATAGTAATTGTGCTTAAACCATAATTCTCTGTCATAATTAATACGTTTGAAATTACATTATTGCCTTGCGTTTTATTTTAATAAATTCAATTAAACAACCTATTATATTAAATCTCTCGTTATTATTCGTATTATTCCAATAGTAAAGTTAGTCGATTACAATTGAATTAGTATTTCAATCCTCGTGGGAACGATCTCTATTTATCATTATATTACTTGAAACGATCGGTGCACTTGCCGTGTAAAGATTAGCAACAAATTACAATTCAATTGGTCAAACAATCCTCGTGGGAACGATACTTTACTTTCACTTTATTACTTGAGCGACTGGTATACTTGCCGTGACGCAACACGTATACCTTGCTCCTATCTCTCATAACTTCTAATGATAGGAGTCCAAAACAAATTTAGATAATGAGAAAATTTTGGAAATGTAGTGTTCCTTCTAAAGTGATTTTTTTTTTCTCTTGGAGTTTGATTCTGGATAGACTTCCCACTGTTGAGCAGTTGGGAAAAAGAGGTGTTGTCATCCTAGATTCAACTCATTCATGTGTGTTTTGTCATGCTGCAGTGAAGGAGGTAAAACATCTATTTCTCACATATCCATTTGCATACTTAGTATGGACTAATGTTTTCAGATGGATGATGATTGACATTGTATTGCCATAACAAATTACACAACTATATGATCAGATGGGACACTTTGTAAAGGGATGTTGCAACAAATATCGAAGGCTGATTTGGCATCAATATGTTGCTGTGAAACGCCATGGAGTTCTACCACCGTGGAGACACTAAAAAAGAAAATGGGGCATAGCATCAATATGATCATATATTATTTTTTGAAAATTATTGCACATTGTGGTAGTTCTAACCGCTAAAATCATTGTTCTAAATGAAACAAGACGTATAGGCTACACAAACATCTAGCAAAAACAAGATTTCTCTTACAAACCTCTATCAGAATTATTTGAAATGTTACCTGCGAATCCCACAATCATGACAATGAAATTGTTGAGACAACCACAATAACTTTTAAAAGCTTCCCCCAAGATGTTTCTCAAAGGTACTTGTAGCTTTTAAGTAGCATCCTTAAAAAGCTTTTATGAGAAATATTTGCAAGTGTTGCTGGCATAGAGCACCAAAAGCTGGAGCTAAAGCAGTCCCAAATCATCATTTAAAAAATGCATACAAAAGAATATACAATTCTTATGTTTTTCTCCAAAAGAAATATAAAAGCTATAAAAAATTGCTAATACATAAATGATAGTATGTAACATCTTCAAATTTTTATCTCAAGTTTATAGTCATGTTTAAATTAATTATAGATATGTAATGATAGTTTAATACAAGAAAACATTATTTCTCTCTCATTTTTTACTCAAATTAAGCGTATGATATATGAAATTAAAGATTTAGATATAAACTATAACACATTAAAAATTCAGCTAAATCTAGATTGTGTATTGTTTGCAGTTACAAAAATACTAAGAGATGTTATTATTCTAATTGGGACACGCTGGCAGCTTTGGAGTTTAGTTTTTAAAATACTATATCTAGAGTTTTAGAACTCCAAATGATGCAAGTGATACTTTGTTAGAAAGCTTAGGAAGTCTAGTTTAACATACTAAAAAAAAAGAGAATTTATGAACTGTTAGATTCGTACAGAATATAAAAAGAACGAACCATATATGATAAAAATTTTCTAGCTATTTGAAAGAAAAATCTGGTCTTGGCAACTTGTAGCTCCAAGAACTTTGGCACAAAGGCTAAAAGATTCAGCCAAGTTTGGACCAATCAGAAATTGATTTATGAAGACTCCCAAAACTCCACGTGCTGCAGCCAAAGGACAATGCATGAGTATGTGAATTAATAGAAAGAGAAGTGTAGACAAGAATCAATGAGAAATCAATAAAGTGAATAAGACAAAATTGAAAACAAGATTCTTGAACAATCTTGTATGACTATCAACGTGGAAGCAAAGGATGATTTTAGCCAAACACTTAAGAACCAATCAAAATTGGTCACTTGTAGGAGCTTTCCACATGCATGTATGATCATTAATGAAGGAAATCTTTCCTTAAACCTTAAAATATTGGTGTAGCCATGATATTTGTATGTTGCTGTAAATTTTGTGAAGGCAAAATAGGGAAAAATGAATGATGGTCGTGTGTGTATAGTTGTAGGAATTTAGCAAAGGACATCAAGATTTTCAGCCATGCTCCACGTGCATTTGGGTCAAAGAATGAAGAAATATTGCAAGCTTGACCAAAGAAAAATCTAGTATATAAGATAAAATTTTAATGGTGCAGATTTATGGTTGATTATTTAGACTGAATTTGAATATCATTGAAGGGTGTTTTATGATGTGATAATATTGATTTAACAATAGGATATGTTGATGATTTAAATGTTGAAATTTTAGTAATGTTTGGACTTGATTTTGATGGAATTTTGAATTGTTTGCTTATATGTTTATGATTGGAACTATTTTAAATTAATTCTATGAAGTAGAGGCTGAATGGCATGGGGATGAAATGTCTAATTACTCAAGTGGTTCAGTTTGATAATTAAATAGTAGAGTGATAAGTTGAGAAGAACATAAGGTCTAAGTTAAGTTCAAATCTTTTATGTGATAGTGTAAAAGAATTAGAAAATTATTTGGATGGTATATTAAGGTTTACTAGCTAGATTACTAACAAGTTGTATGTAGTTTGAGGATATTCTATTATCATGCACAAGTTGACATGATTTTGATTAAAATAAGGTATGGTAGCTTAACTATACATTTAGTACGTATGATGTTTGTGATCTTTTTCCAGGAGGTTGTATGAATTTGCTCATGGATGTTATTATTAATGAAAATGATGAATTTGATGTGATGATATATATTGATTCATGTTTTCGAGTTCAGTACGAGATTTGTGAAACATGATCTGATACTACATCTAGTACGAGATGTAGATACCAGGTGCAAAAACATGGAAATGACATGCATGATTAACATAAGACAGTCACAACATTTCTACATCCAGTACGAGATGTAGCTACATACAGTATGATATATAGAGACTATGTGCACCCTGCAATTTCATTCATGCATAACATGTTGTTGAATGATTATTTATTGTATGAATTTTATTGAAATTTATTGATGGCTACTAACGTACTAACATATTTGCTGGTTTAGTTTTGCCTACTGAGAAATTTTATTTCTCACTAGATTTGTTTCATTTGTTTAATAGATGACTATAATAATCATCTTCCTCGATGCTCTAGATTTGAGATGGTACCGAGACGAGAAAAGAAATTGCTATGTTATTACTATGTACCCCGTTATTCAGATTTATGTATATTTTGGAACCCATTTTCCTGTATTAGTCTTTAGAGACTATGGTTGTGTATGTTGAATCTTGTAAGAAGAAGTGAAGTACGATGTAACCATGATCAAATTATATTTAATGAATTAGGTTTTCAACTATAAAATTTATACGTATTCAAATTTGTTACTAATAAATGTTTTATAAAAATAAACACCAATAAAAATTATCTAGACATATTTAGATCATTACATAGTACCCTGTTAAGGATTCTCTTGTAATAAAAATTGAGTAATACCAAAATAGGTTGTTCCCCATCTTTCAGAGTATGCATGCAATCTGTTTGAAAATTTGTCAACTAACAAATCATAAATCAGAGGTAAAAAGGTGGGGCTAAGACAGATGAAGTTCTTCGTGTTCCAAAAATTCGTCATGAAGCAATTTGAATTTATCATTTTCTCTCCACTGTAACTACCTAACACAAGTACGAACACTCATTCAACATAATAAAATTAGTGTGGCAAAAAAATGTATAAAGAAATTTAGTTGGATTGGAAAGAAAGGGTGAATTGAAGCACTAATTGATGAAAAAAAAGAAAGAGTGAACTCAATACCTCACCGTAATCGGTGAAAAACTGGTGTGAAGAGGAACCTCATTGTGAGATATTAGGGATTCAAAACCAATCCTGTGAGAACATGGGCTTACATGAAGCTCCAAAGCAAGAACCGGAAGATTTCAGAATGAGTTCAAAAAATGAGTGTTCAGGATGCATCAATGATTTAGGTTAAAAGAGAATGCATGTAATCGGCGTTTCACAGCGAAAAAGTGGCGAGAGAGGAGCCCAGACATGAGAATTTCAGAGAGAGTGGAATTGGAAAAATTGGGGATCAAGAGTTGTCAAAAGGTTGACAGGAAAGGAATAGTCACCAATGTTCACGCAGATTTCAACTTGCTGTCGATTTAGAACCACAGTTATACCATCAACGCTTATTCCAATTCTCATTAAACATATAAAGTATATATTTGGACAGAGCTGAGAAAAGTAGAGAATTTTATCTTAGAAAAATAATTTATAGATAATTTTAAAAATTTTAATTTAAAATTAATTATTTGAATGTTTTTATATTAATAATTAAAATTTTTAAAATTTTAAAACATAATTTTAAACAATTAAAAATATAAAATTTTAATTTATGTGAGAAATTAAAATTCTATTTCCTCTCATTCATTCATTGTCCGTCAAGGACATGGCATCTGTCGCAACAAGACATGGTGGTGCCACTTAATTTCTATCTCCCATCTATTTTTCTGCATAGTCTAGCGTAAGAGAGTTTTGGTTTTTCTTTGATTCGAGGCACAATTATATAACATAGTAAAAGAGAGAGATTGTACCCTTGAAGGGGATCATTCAGAGTTTAATCAAAGTGATTGCTGTGAGGAGATTTAGAGTTTATTTGCTCTAGTCAAATCAAGATTCTTTGAAATTCTTTGTTCATCTTTTTTCTACATTTTTATGCTCATTCTTGGCACAGCAGGGTAGTTAAGTGAGGGGATTCAATGAGAAAGTGAGACATTATGGTTACTGCATGATATTTGTTCTTGGGGGGTTATATATATGTAACTGTTAATTTGTAAACTTCTTTCACGGGTTGGTAGGCACTGCTTGTGTCAACCATCACACGTGCTTTAATTTATATAAGTTATCTTTTGGCTGTTCAAAAAAAAAAATATTGTCAACCTGCACAATTTTAACTTTTAAAAACCAACCGTTATGGAATGATGAGTGAGTGTGGGAATTCAAGTTCTGGCATTGATTTGAATTGGGTTGATAATTTGAGTGGTGGCACTTATAGAGTCGACTTGATGCTATTAACATTGGCATCATAGTTAACATTAGTTGCGTCAGTCAATATCCAACATTAATCGCATCCTTTTGGTGTCATTTATATAGGCACTAAATGTAGGATTGGTTACGTAATAGGTGTATGATTGTGATTTAATTGATAATATATTTATAGGAAAAGATTTAAATTTAATTTCTACAGAATATATTCTTAAGAAGAAATGATGGACTTTAAATGTAATTAAGTTTTAATTTATAATTAATTTTATAGGAGATTCAAAGGCTCGAAGTTTTTATGGGATAGATATCTTAGAGTATCATATGAGAGCCTAAAATCTTAACCTTAATTGTGATGGTGTCAAATAAAAAATATAGCATTGACCATTTTTTTTTTCCATTTGGCTTTCAATTTACAATCTATTTTTGGCTTGACACTACGATAAACATGGACACACATGTGTAGCTTTAGCTTTGGAGAGCCAGACCCTGGTAGATGCGAAGCATTTATATGCTAAAATCCAATATCGTCCACTTTAGTGTTGTAGCATTGGCTAAAATGCGAATTTCTTATAGTGATTTATTGATTTTTCAATTTATAAACGCATCAGCAGTATATTAAAAATTTCCAAGTTTTTCCAATTAATGTCACATGACCGAATTCCTTAGTTACGATTTTGATAAGCAACACAATCAAGCCATTTAATATTCATATGAAAGTAACAAAAAGAAATTAAAACTCGTAAATAACCTTCTTTATTGCATGACACATGCATGAAGTGTTGGTACATTAATTCATAGTTGTTTTATATATACAAATTCGTTTCACATATAATATTATATATTTTGGATCATATGAGTGTGCTGTTTTGTAGAGAAATGAAGGAACAGCTGGCCATGGCCGATAAAGTTCAGGTCACGGGCTCGTGGTATTATCCGTTGAAAGTGTCCCAAATGACTTTACTTGAGCCAGTTTAGTCCTTAATTAAACAAATGAGAATAATTTGGATTGAACGCATTGTTTAGTTGGCTAATGGTTTATGCTACTAATATCTGTTTGTCGTTACGCTTACTAGTGCCAATAAGGTTTCAATTTTCAAAGCTTGAATTTTCCGTCCAAAAGTTTTAGGTTTTGCTCATTTCTTAAATCATATTTTTTGTTTATTTGCAAGAACGGACTTTATTATATAAACGTGGATTTTATTTTTGGAGTAGTTTATTTGTCTTGTAGGTTCAGATTCGGCACCATCCCCATATCCCCACCAAAGGCATGTGTTGAGGACTGACGATAGCAACACCACCACCACCTAATATTTTCTATATTGTGGGCATGTTAGCTGTCATCAACAATTAATATATTCTCCCACACCCAACATTAATATTAATTGCTTACGAAGAACTTTCCTCCCCCTCCAGTTTAGTACTAATAAAGATAATTAATTAACTTGGAATATACATAGAGATTTTGGTTTGGATTTAAAGGTTTGTTAGGGTATGTTTGAATATGGGATTTTGATAAATATGGTGTAGTATAATTAATCATGTAATTTATAGTATGTAGTTAGATGTTCGATCCTTAAACTTATGTATATAAAAAAATATTTGTTAAAATAATCGATTCCTTTAATTCAATTTCGGCCAAGTGATATCTTGAAAAAAAAAAAGGATTTCAGAAATAAAAGGAGGATTATATTTTTCAAAAATTGAATGAGATATTCTTTTAAAATTATATGAATAGATAAAAGAAATTAGGATAATAATTTTATACAAATTTATTATTTTATTGAAAATTGATCAAATTATAAAATATTTATGAAAAATGAATATTCTATTCTTCTATTTCTCTCCAAAATCTTACCTTTAATAGCACCCTTAAAATTGAAGAACGTAAAATATGAAATATTTTCTTTTAATTTATTAGTGTGTTCGGTTTTGCATAGATAATAATGCCATTCTTCATCAAGACTTTCTCTGTATAGATGATCTATATGTGAAAAAAAGGCAATGTGCATGCTATTTTTAAAAAGTAAAGGTTACGTCTATGACCATACCATTAATTTTATTAAGTGGGATTATGTTCAATTCTATTAATTTCCTTAAAATATATATAACCATAGTCCATAAATCTGCAACCAAAAAGTAGCACGCAACAAATGTTATAATATTTGTTTTTTCAAACGTTTTCTTTTCTTTTAAATAATTTCCATACTCCTACATAACATGTATCAGGTCACACATTAATTGTTCAAGCATGAGAACACCAGCACCCTATTAAAAACTTTTAAATTATTGGAGTTTATTTGAAAATTTGATAAAATTACAACAAAATATAATAATTTAAATGAGAAAGTATCTCAGGTGAATAACTGGAAGATACTTTAACTACAAATAAGGTTTCAATTTTAACATTTAAAAGATTCTCCAACATAAAAAATATTTAAAAGATGTACTCAAAAGAACGCGTTAAAAGTATCTTTCTAACCTTCCTTTCATAAAAAGTATGTAAATAATTTTTGCATGATATCGAGGCAAGTATTTAATTTTCATTTGAAGATAGTTTGCATTGATGTCTTTCATGATAATGTATGTATAGTTGGTAAATTAAATTTTTTTAATTCAATTGTTTAAATATAGCGTGTGAATGAATATTTTAAATTTTCTGATTATTAATTTCTATTCATATAAAGATCTATAGCTGATGAAAAAGGTGCTGATGGAATGAATCAAATATTTTAGGTTTGTTGCCTTGGCTAAAAATTGGAACCTATTCTTTGCAGGGTTATAAAACTATTAATTATTACATCGTGTGTCATTCGAAACTAAATAGGCATATGCTAATTTGCTAGCTGAGTGGTCTACGCAACGTATAAAAGAAGTTCATAAGTTAAACTTCTAATATCCCAATTTATTCAAAATATTTGTAATGGACTTTGTACAATTAATATTATGCATTATGGACAATGGATATTCTCACTTAGTTTATGTCTACTAATTTAAATAATTTAAATAGTAGTTACAAAAAATAAAGATGAGAAAGATCGATGAATTAAAATTTAAAAAGGATAAGCTTGTAGAGAGAAAAATATATTTCCGGATCTCAGTCATAATCAAAAGAAAGAGACACAGGAATAAATTTAGTGACCACTTCACTTCATCTAAATTTAAAAAGGAAAAGGTTAAAGAGAAAGAAATATATTTTGTAAAGTTGAAAAGAAAGGAAATATTTTTGTAAGATTACATCGTAACCTTGGTTTTGTATTATTTATTTATCTTTTGGTCGGCAGTAAGTTTAGTGAAAAAAGCAGAAGCAAATTTGACATAAAAAGAACGAAAAAAAAGCAGAAGCAAATTTGGTTAAAAAGGTTACCTTGATAAGGGTATAGATGGTAATTCCCTAAAAATTAAAGAATAAAATAGACGTAAGGCAAAACTGAGGAAGTTGATCATGGTATATTTTATTAGTGATGAAATCATGTAACTTTTCTATTTGTCTTTTCATAAATAAATAAAAATTGCATGGTTTCACCACTAAGAAAATATACTTATGTATAAATTTATTTTCAATCAAATTTCTCTTTTTGAAATCATCCTTAATATAAATTTTATATTTATTATAAAATTAAACAAAATTGAAATTAATATATCTTAGTTTGTAACTAAATAATAATGTAATTATTTTATAATGTACTAGATATTTTTTATTAACATGTATTTCGAAAATACTCTTCAATATAAAAAAACAATTTTTTCTATCAATATTTATTGCACACAACAACATCCTTTATATATATGTGTGTGGAAAGTTAACTACTTCAATTAATTATTAGTTATTGTCGTTAAATAATATTTACTGGTAATTTTAACTGGTGATCTTTAACATTGAGTTTTTAAATTAAACATGACGGAGTGTTTTGTTGCGAGAAATTTTTAACAGTATAATTTATAAAATAAGAACAAAATAATTAAGTAATGAGAAATGTTAGTGATACTCTTTAAAACACTATTTTTTAAGATTTTTTCACTACTACAAAAGCAGCTTTCAACATCGGTTATTTGAGACATTTAACATCGGTTATTGGCCGATGTTGAATCAGCCGACGTTGAAAGTTGAGAATTTAACATCGGTTCTTCCAACCGATGTTAACAAACGTTAAGCACATCGGGTTGCCATCAATAACCGATGTGGACATGGCGTACATAAAAACGCTGAAAAGAAGAAATGATGGTTTGACAACATCGGTTTTGTCATATAACCGATGTTAACATGTAAATCAACATCGGTTTTGTAAAGTAAACCGATGTTGTTTCTTAATAACAACATCGGTTTTCGTTGAAAACCGATGTCGATTTACATGTTAACATCGGTTTTATTGGCAACCGATGTTGTTTTTAAAATTTTTTTTTAAAATATTTTATTTATTTTTTTAATTTTAGCAGTTCTTCAACCTGCAAATTTAAAAATCCAGAACCAGCAATGCAGAATTTAAATATCCAGAACCAGCAGTGCACAATTTAATAATATTCCAATAACAAATTCAATGCAAAATGTGTCAATTTAATATATATACAATTGTTTTCAAAAATACAAATGAACCCCCTAATCAACTAATACATCTTGTCTAACTTTAAGAAAAAATTTCGCCCATTCGAGTCTGATTGCCTTCATGGTGTCCGCTTCCAATGGTCTTTGATCATTGAAAAACTGCATGCATGACATGACATAACAAAACATGTAATAATAAGTACAAAACAAAAACAAGTAAACCAAAACAATTTGAATTAGACAAGTAATTACCATGTCCCAGCTATCAGTGAAGGCTCCCTGGACTATTGTCTGCATCCAATGCATGACATAATAGCCACACTCAGTGCTTCCTGTTTGCTTATTACACTAAATTGAAAAACAAAGTCATAATTAAATGCCAAATGCCGTGAACATGAATAAAAATTAATTGAATACTTAAACCATGATTTAGGATAGGACTTACTTTAAGCGCAATCCATTTTGTTGTGGCCTTTGATTTACTTGCTGGAGAGTCATCCAGACCCTTCAAAGCACTATTTAAGACAAACAAGTATGCAAACTGTTCAAGTTAGATGTCAAGTCAAGAAAAAACGTAAATGTGTCAGAAATTAGAACCTACCTGTTAATAATTCCTTTAAGGTAGTTGTCGGGCCTGTTATGCAACGAACAGAACCAGACGACTACATTGGCTTTCGGACATATAACAACCAGTTGCCAATGTGAACTGCATTGTAAAAAACAAGGTTATTATACTGCATACATTAATAAATTGTGATTCTTATTTATGGTTACCCATTCAAATATGGTGCAAGGTAGAGTTTTTTCTGTGAAGTCTGCATCCATTTCTTCATATAGTCCTCGATCAGAAATTGAGATTGGCCAGATCTCTGTATCGACTGTGGGTCGAGGAATCCATAGACATCAGGGTGATCGGATTGCAGACTTAAATGATTGATATGGCTATTATGCAGTGAAAATAAAGTAAGTTATGGTAGAAGATAAAACAATTCACCAAATAATGCTAGTCAATTGCAAGAGACTTACAACATCCACAACTGTAAAACGGAGATGTTGAGACACTGACCACCATGGATGATCTCCGAAATATCCTCGTGCTTGATGTACAAGGGGAAGTTTTCATTAACTACCCCGAACATCTGCGGGTCCCATGGCACCTGGAAGGGTCTGAGAAAAAGATCAGGGATGGTCAGGGCCAGAAGGTACAAGGGATCAGAAGCATGTTCCGCCTTATCTACAGGTTTCGCCCGTCCCTTGCCTTCTTGCTTATCCTACACAATTAACAACCAAGGGTGAGCGATCATGTTAAGTTCATATGTGACAAATCATTCGTAAATTAGAAGACATTAGGGAAAAATAACCAAACCTGAGTCAAAATGGTCTGTACAAGATGTGTCGGCCAGGCAAGGAAAGTGTTAAGTGCCTGCCCTACTAACACAACCTCGTCAGTGGGAACAGGGACGGGAGCGTCTGGATCGCGAACCTCCTCAACACTCACCTTTACCTGACCATCCGCAAGAGGGACGCTGTGCACAGTCGTCAATCCCTCATGAACTCTACCAAGGGCAACAAGGCGGGGAGGATTGCCATCCACATACAACCCACGCCTGTCAGATGCACCCGTGTCAGGGTCATTGCCCGAGGGATCGACACAGCTTCCCTTGGTGCTGACACGGGCACCAAGGGGACATGACTCAACCTCCGGAGGCTGCATGGCACCGTGAGACTGCATCTGGGACTGCAGCTGGCTGAAGCTCATCATCACCTGCTGGGTAACTCTCTCGGTGATCGACTGTGTAAGTCGATCAGTGATGGACTGCTCCAGCTCGACCCTGATGTTGTCTTTCAGGCGATCCAAGTCCTCAGGCGCCATGGATGAAGACCTCGACTTCCGAGAGGATGATGCAGCGGGTCCGAAGTACTGGGTGATGGTCACACCAACTCCAGCACCACGGACACGTCCAGGGTGCTCCGGTCGTCCAATGGCAGCAGTCAGGACATCCTGACGACCACTGGCGACAAAAGAACCCTGGGTGGACTGCTCTTCCAGGGAATCCTGCAATTCGTAAAGTAGATCATTAGTTTTGTTAGTTGTGATACGAAAAATAAATAAATGTGTATGTCATTTGTATTGTTTTACTTACAATCCTCTCAGCAATCTCGCGTGCCGCCTCCGAAGTCATGTCGCCGCTCTTCTTCGTGCGAGCCAGCTTCCACTTCACGTGTCGTCGCACGGGGGACGGAGGATGAATGATCGTCTCCGTGCTGTCATCACGAGTTGCTCCCTCTAGTTGCTTCTTTTGCTTTTCCTCCATTAATCTCTTCTCGAGCAACTCGTAACCCCCGCGTGACAATACGTGAGGGGCGGTGTTTTGCCTCTGGATTGCCTGGGCCCTCTTTCTCACATCCTGTAACAAGTTGACGCGTAAAGTTAGCAAATAAAAGAGTGTATGACAACATAAATGAAAAAAAAACAGGGTTATGAAAAAATACACGGTTATATAGAGATAGTTATGGACAATTGTTTGGTTAACACATATCCACTCAAAAGGGGTAAAACCACTAACCTCCCAGGAAGCTGCTCGCCTACTCTGACAGAATTGGGTCCACTGTTCGTGACTGATGCCGTATTTCTCGCATACAGCGTCGGCAACGTCCGCGTTCCCTTCTGCGAGGACCCACTTCCTTGTCAAGTCGGATTTGAACTGCCTCCACCGCTCACCCACTGTCTGAAGTATCTTCCTCTTTGTCCTTTCGTCTGAGGCTTCAGGTATATCAAACTCAGCCTGCATTACAAAGAAGTTAGTTTCCAACTTACATGAATAACAATTTATTTGTGTAATACTTTAAATTGTCATACCTGAATGTCCTCCCAAATCAAGTCCTTCTGCACTGAAGGCACTTCCTTCCAATTAGGAAGGGTGATATCTACCTTGTCTCTGGCCACGACCCCAAGATATGTCCTCAATCTCTTAGCCTGAGGCCCATTAGCCTTCCCTGTGCTAGGATCAACATGGACAACGGGCCTCTCCACACCAGGACCTCTAGTAGCCAGTGACCTCAGCCGTGTTGCTTTTCTCGTCTTCTTTGATGTAGGAGGTGGAGGTGCTGAGTGAACTGGAGGTGTAGTCTCAGCCTGAGCCACTGGTGGAGGAGGTGGAGGTGCTGAGTGAACTGGAGGTGGAGGTGGTGAGTGAACCGCTGCTGCCTCAGGAGGACGATGTGGTGCCTCAGCGGAGCTGGATGGTGTGGTCATGATCCTGAAATAATAAACAAGTATACATATAAGTAAAGTTAAATGACAAGTTATGTTAAATAACAAATAGTATGTTAAAGTCCAAAATACTTAAGCAAAACAAATTACATGAGCTGATGTTAATTATTTCTCCTTCATCATGATCATAACGATTTGCATGCACATCGTCAACCTCGTATTCTCTGTTGACGTCAGGTGTTTGTGTGGCGAAATGTGTGACACTTGTCTCGGGGGTTGACTCGTCGTCCTCAACATTAATGCCAATGGTTTTTCCATTCAGGACCACTGACCACCTTTCGTCACATGGATCTTGTACATAAAAGACTTGTTTAGCTTGTTCAGCCATGATGAAAGGTTCATCTTGATAAGCTAGCTTGTTAAGATCTACCAAAGTAAATCCTAAATCCTCGGTTCGCACGCCACTGTTGACATCAACCCACATGCATTTGAAAACACAAACAGAGAAACTAACATAATTAAGCTCCCATATATCATTAATGACTCCGAAGTAAGGCAAGCACGCCAAACGTGGATTGTTGTCATGGACAGTAGCAAAGTGTTGTGACTCAGCTCTTAGGCTAACCCCACTGTTCTGCATGGTGGACTTTTCATCTTGTTGTTTGGTATAGAAGGAGTAGTTGTTGATATCGTACCCTTGCCAACCTCTCACATTTTTTTTTGGGCCATCAGCTAACTTCCTCAGCGTTTGAGATGCAGATTCATCACGAAATATTGTATTTTTAAACCAATTTAAGAAAGTCTTGTTATGCGCTTTCAACAGCCTATTCTTCGTCATTCTTGGATTACTTTGATGAAGTAGTGCTTCATGACGAACAATATATGGCAGCACTTCATTACTGTTATTCAGGACATACAAATGAGCTTGATTCAAGTCCTGCAACGAAGGCGTAATAACATGTAGCCCTCGTGTACCCTTTCCTCCCACTCTGTCGTCATGTCGCAACTCAGGAAGACCAATAGGCTGTGCTTTCTGCAGGTATTCTGAACAAAATTCAACCGCTTCTTCTGCTATGTACCTTTCAACTATGGATGCTTTAGGACGGTGTAGGTTTTTTGTATACCCTTTCAAGATCTTCATGTATCGCTCGATCGGGTACATCCACCGTAAATAAACTGGTCCACATATTTTAATTTCCCTCACCAGATGAACAACTAAGTGAACCATTATGTCAAAAAATGAGGGAGGAAAGTACATCTCCAACTGACACAAGATAATTGCCGCCTCTTCCTCCAAGTCATCTAACGTTACAGGATCAACGACTTTTGAAGTAATGGCATTGAAGAAAAAGCACAGGCGAATGATAGCATGCCTGATATTCTTAGGCAAAATGTCTCGAATCGCCACGGCTAACAGTTGTTGCATCAAGACGTGGCAATCATGAGACTTCAATCCAACTAGTTTTAAATCCGTCATCTGTACAAGGCTCTTAATATTTGAAGAGTATCCTTGTGGCACTTTAACTCGCCGTAGACACTGACAAAAACTGATCTTCTCCTTTCTTGACAATGTGTGGCATGCTGGAGGCAAGTAAATTTTTTTACCATCGGACCTAGGATGTAACTGTTGACGTATACCCATCGGACCTAGGAAAAAGAATATAGTAAAAAAAGAGCAATTATTAATTCATTATCAAACAGGTACGAGAGGAGGGGAAGAGAGACGATGGTGAGTGGTCCATCTTTGAATAATGCCTTAAAAAAATGTCCATTTCAAGCTGCAGAGTATCCTCAATTCCCATTCATTGATTGCAATCCACGGGTAGTGCTGAATGAATTTTTATTTTCAAAATGTGGGCCTAAGAAGCCCACAAAGGATATTTAGAGGAGCTGCAGAAAGAAATATTGAGATTCCATTATGTGAACAGAAGAACAATCATGATTAGTGGGTGTTTTATATGCTCTTCTACTCAAATTGCCCTTCAAATCAAACAGGGAAAGGAAAAAGACTAAATGGGCAAAATTAAGTCTCCTTTATCTAATGACTAATTTGGACAATGGTTCTCTAGCCACACTCATTTGCCTTCCACTCATCAGATTTCTGTAGGTAAAACTTTCACACATCATGTTTTGTAATAAAACCAAGAAGGATTTTAATGTTGGAGTAGACCATAGGTTAATTAATTCCATGTAGTCATGTAGGCATTATGATAGCCTACAACTTCCAGTTCAATAAAAGGTATTGTAGTTCTGACCTCATTCATTTGATCTTCAGAAACTCAAATTTCCATCTATTTTGAGCAAATATTTAGTTCATTCTAATAAATAAACAACAGATTTTTATAGTCTAATTGTCCCAAAAGTTTAAGCTTTTAGGTGATAGCATGTGAATGGTTGCAGTAGCAAGGATCCAACTCTAGGCCACTTGATTATAGATGGTCTAATATTTTTTTAGATTCACATTTTCTCACATATTTGATAATCATAAATCATAAATCATAATACACAACATACATGGACACAAGAAAACAAATTGAAGTTACTATTTCAAACTTCCAAAGTCACAATTTGAAAGGTAGAAGCAACAATACATGCATGAGTAAGTGAAGGCTGAAGACACACCTTCTTAATATCCCTCAATGCAAACAGTCAAATACAGATTTCCCCATTCACCATCCACTGTTGAAAAAAAAAGGATCAAACACAAGGTCAGGTGATAGAACACAACGAGCATGGAATAAAGTCTCCAGCGACAATGCGAACCACGGTCTCAAGCAAATGAGGACTCCAACTTTGGAAATCCATGGCGGAAACATAAAAACCGAATACCAAACACTTATTAGTTCAAAATGTGAGTTGCCAGAGTACCTCGAACAGAAGAAAGCAAAACACTGTAAAAGCTGAGATTAGGGAAAGTACCTGACCGGAAGAGAGCAAATGTGCGAGTGCCGTCATGGTGGCCGGTGACGTTGAAACCTTGGGATGAGGAGGGTTGAGGTCGCGAGCTTAAGGACTGCTTGGGATGAGGAGGGTTGAGGTCGCGACTGCAAAAGCAAGGGTTAGGGATGACAGGGAAACTTAGGCGCGCGACAGAGGTGGTATTTGATTTGGGGGATGGTTCTTATTTTAACAAAGACAACATCGGTTTTCATTCAAAAACCGATGTTAACTAATACAACTCAACATCGGTTTCATTAAAAAACTAATAACCGATGTTAACTAATTGACATTAACATCGGTTTTCTTAAAAAACCTCAAAAACCGATGTTAACTATTGCACCGTAACATCGGTTTTCATTAAAAATTTGAAAACCGATGTTAACTACTTAACCTTAACATCGGTTTTTCTGTAAAAACTTAAAAACCGATGTTAATGTGGGATGGTTAACATCGGTTTTGTCTATTTTTATGAAAACCGATGTTAAATTGATACTGTTAATTACGAATTTGCCACCGCGTTTTCGTTAACATCGGTTTTTCACATAATCGATGTAAAAGTAGCGATGTTAAAAGCTATTTTTTTAGTAGTGTTTGTGTGTGTGAAGATTTTGCTCGAGGATCTTTGACTAAGATTCAATAATTTTTTAACAGAAATTGGTAATATTTAATCTTGAGTTTTTAAATTAAATTATCAGTCATTTTTAACGTTATATTTATATTATTCATTTTATCTGTAATTTAGACAGATACAATATGGAATAATTTTTTCATAATATACATTCATTAAACTATGTTTACTAACTTGGTAAAAAAACTATGTTTATTAATATCATAAGATATTTGCTTTTAAGAATAGCATTATTATTGCGTAAGAAAAACTAAAGAACTTGTTTACTTTGAACAACAAATGTTTCCTATTTTTATTTCTATAATAATTAAAATCTACAAATTAAATAATTTCTTTATATGTTATACAAATTCAAATAAATTATACGTACTAAACAAATAAATCAAACATTGAAGAATATTCGTTTGTGCGTGTCTTGTGTTCTTGTTAACGATTGCAACAATTAATTAGATTATATAAAGCATAATTAAATAAATATTTAATTATTTGATTATATATTAAATAATTTTATATAATAAACTTTTTATCATCATTTATCCTCTTTTAACTAATGTTTCAAAATGCTTATAAACATTTTTTTAAATCCTTGTCCCAATAACATTTTCATTGTTGGGAAGAGACAATAAGCCAAGAGTGCCAACAAATTTTTCAAAAATCTTAGTAATGTTGTAATATTCTTTTGCAATCATATTATGAACTTGTTTGGGTAAACTTATTTAAAAACACTTCTAAAAGGAAAAAATAAAAGGAGAAAATAAGAAGAAAAAAATGAGATGAACTTTTTTATAAATAAAAATAAATTTTTCATTAGTTAATTTTTAAAAGTTCATTAATATAACAGAAGATGACATCTATAAATGACCTAATATACTCATTTTAATTTATGAAAAAACTGATTTCATTTTTCTCTTCTTACTTTTTTCTTTTAGAAGTACTTCTAGAGAAATTTACATTCAAACACATCTTATGCAAAACAAAATAAACTATAAGTTATTATCATATCTCATCAAAACACAAACATTAATTTATTATTCATTGTTAGGCACAAGTTACGTTACATAGAAATAGATTGAAATGTGGAAGACATTGAAATAAACACAAGGACGAGAAGCACCAAAGAGAGAGCAATGCTCAATTGCTCAAGGTCCCAAGAAGGGGACAAAGTTGAAGGGCAGCCAGAAAACAAAAACAAGAAAAGCCAATTGATCTCTCCAAATGAATATTCTATTCTGCCAAAGCCAGCCAACCTAATTCTACAGTCAAACCCAACTGGAAGATAATATTGTTAAAGCAAAACCTAAAAGAGCAATCCTATATATGTCTTCTTAAAATATATTTTTCTTATAAACCCTCCTAGTATTTTATAATTAAACACTATTTAGAATGTGAATGTATTATTTAATATCTTGAAAAGCATTCAAAGGAGGATTTATAAGAATAAATTGAAGAATGGTTTAGAATATATATAACCCAAAATTGAATATTTTAAAAGATGTTTAGGAATTCCATCAAAGCATCGTGTCCATGCCATTTTAGTCGGTTGGGTTCACTGTTCAACGCATCAGCATATTCATTAAAAAATGTGAGCGTCAAACTAGAAGAAAGGTGGATTAAAAAGGTTTGGAAAGATGTTCTACCCAAAATATTGTGTATCAATCAATCAATATATATATATATATATATATGATAACTTTATTTAAGTTAAATAAGATTACTAAATATAACAATTTTTTTCTTTCGAGTATTCAATTCAGTTTCATATCTAAGATTCAAAACAACCTTACTGCATTAATTTTATATTTTTGGTTCATCAAACAAGAATATATTTAAGATAAAAACATTCATATTTTAGTGAGACAATTTTTGTAATTATCCGACGCTAAAAACTGAGTTGCTACTCATTCTTTTTCCTTGAAAAGAAAAGCGTGTTAGTTTCCATGATCGATATTTGTTGAGAAGGCACGTCCGTTGAAACACTACCAATTTTGAATTAACACACAAGAATTTAGATAACTAACTAATATACGATCATGGAATTTAAAGGTGGTGAATAGTAATATTAGTGCGCACACTATTATGTTATTATTCACCAAGTCATGAAAGCTACCAATACCACTAAACAGAACTGAACACGAAGACCTAAGTGATTTGAAATTGATAGGCGCACCAAGTTGGAATGGAGAAGAATTAAGATCAGTGTAACCAAAAATTGTTGTGGCTATTTATGGGCCACCCAAAATGAGGTGGCCAAGCATATATTGAGGGTATTTTTCACTTTTCACGCATTCCCTAGACTTTTTGATTTTGTGTGCCTTTGGTTTTCAATATCTTGTTACGTGTAATCAAATTGATCACAAGACCTATCTCTATGCTTTCTATGAGGAATTATAGTATTATATTTATGGAGTTGTAGGGGTGAAGATAAATGTGGGAATTTTTTTCAAGAGGTTGGATTATTTGGACCATCAAATGCAGACATAATCATAGTTGGCTAGTGGGGTGGAAGATGGCAAAGGCCCGTTTGAGCGGGCCACACCCTCCACTTTGGTTTTCATCCACTGGTGTTTGTGAAGGAATCCCAAAAATTATGCCTTCCCAATTCACGACAAATTCCTTTCTTCAACCGCTATAATATTGTGGGTTCTACCAATGGGTTCCATGTGCACATTAATTCAACTTCTACATTGTGAGAAGAATGCTAATTGTGTAAAAATTGCTAGTTTGGTAACTTTTCAATGTGTGATTTCTAAAAGGGAGATACATTTTTTAATGGGCATGTGTTTTGTCTCTTGGAAGTGTAGCCTAAGGGAGTTTCTTTTGGTAAGAAACTATAATAAGATATATATAATTTTGTTTAAATCGGGTATGATCAGCATGAAAAACAAATTTTTATCTCGAGTATTTAATATGAGCATATAGATCAACTGATACAAATATTATAACTTAATCAATCATCTCAAAATCAAGTCCTGAGTGAAGCTTGATGATGGTGACTTCATGGGAATTTGAGTTAATGTGCTTATGATTGAGAAACAGTTAAGTAGGAATAATCAGGTGTTAATTGTTTCATGTGTTTGATGATAACTTCTAAGGAAATTTGAGATAACATGATGTATGTTTGAGGAATGATTAAGCTGGAATAACCATAGGCCAGTTGATCCATGTTTTTGATTGTGATTTTAAGGGAATTTGAGATAGTGAGGTATGTTTGAGGAATTGGCATTGACAGAAAAAGAGAAGGGATATGGGGCTTAGGTATCTAATTACACACGTGAAAGAAGGACCTTTCTTGTCGAAGAGAATGTGATGGGGCTGACTAAATTTGAAATGAGAGGACAAGGCAATATGGATCACAAGCTTTCTACATCCACCAGGATGTGTCATAATTGGCTATGGAGAAGTTAAATAATGCATTTTATGAAGTGGCAGACCACTGCTATAATAGAAGCTAGTGATTTCAAAGCATGAAAACACATATGAAGGGTGTTGCATGTACATTAATATGACCAACAATCTCTTAAAGTCTAAGACTCTTTGTCTCTTGTCACAATGTCAAAATGCATGCGTTGACACTCAACGTGAGAGTGAGTCGTTTTATCATTCCACATATTGCTGAAAAAGTTGAGATGTGATGTTACCAAAATCTTAAAAAATACTAAATGAAATTTATTTTTGAAAGTTATACATATAATATAACATTGCTTATAACTTTTTCTTCAATTAATTAAATTTACCTTAATTTTTGTTTTGGTGAATCAAGTATATAGCACGACTACTGTAAAAAAATATTCAAAATGTATCTTCTTTTCAATGTTTTCATGGATAGGAGGATTTGAAAGAGTAGAGGACACAATATTAGTAGTGTCCAAATTTTTGGTCTTTAGATCATTCAATGGTTGTTTACTTGTTTATTTACCACAGTACTTGTGTCTCATCCCTATGTATGGCTAACTTGTCAGTTTTAATTCCACCAATGATAGGTCTAGCTTTCATTAAATTTAAAAATAACACATTTTATAATGGACTTAGCTTTCCCTATTCCAGATTAAAATCAGAGAAGTAAATTAAGAAAGATAATATGTGCTGCAATTTAATTTAATTATGAAAAGTTAAGGTAAAGATTGACCTCATCACCACCTGATCATGGAGATGTTCAGAGGGTGCAACTGAAAATAAATATTTTGGAGGATAACTTTACTGCTGTTGAACACAGACCAGGATGTGCAACAACAATATGAATACATGTGGTGGGAAGTGACAATAATATATCATAATATCTTGAACCTGTATGCCATGCCTATATATATAGTTGACTACTCATGATGGGTTGACTTGCATGTAAAGTATTTAATTCCATGTTTATGTGCATCTTGAAAAAGAGAGAGCAGCCCATGTAATGAGCAGGTATGGAGTATGGACTAAGTGCTAGCTCTTAATTTTGTTTCAATGTAGTGATTCACACTAGGGCCTACCTATATATGAAAGGTTGTGATAGACGGGCGGTGCTAAAAAACACAGCTCAACTGCTTCTCTTTGTCAAGAAAGGTATGATGATAACCCTAGAGATGGAGCTACCAGCCTATCACTACTAAATAGGAAGTGAAGAAGGAAGATAATAAAAAAAATAAAAAACATTGTCTATGATCAAGTTGGGTCTAATAGAAGAAGATAATTTATCACATGATGAATCGAAATTCGAATTTTTGTCGAGACAAAATGTTCATGCTTGATTCTATCTTGAACAAAATTATCTTCATAGAAAAATATTTGCATGTATCTGCT
Organism: Glycine latifolia; assembly: GCA_013407115.1. NCBI lineage: Eukaryota > Viridiplantae > Streptophyta > Magnoliopsida > Fabales > Fabaceae > Glycine > Glycine latifolia. Next base: position 10,150,005 of record CM023950.1, read on the forward strand.
CATTTCACTACCCCCTAATAAAAACATTGCATGTATCACAAGATTGCTCATTTCAATGTCCCTAAACATTAGTTCCTATATTTGGATGTGTATGCTTTTGTATTTGGCTTTAATTATTATAGTTTTGAACAATATTATGAAAACGAACTCCTCGTTAAACTAGTGAGGAAATTGGTTCACACCTAAAAAGGTCAAACCGGCATAATGATATGTATCGCCTTTTGGGTGTAGAATTAATCTTAGTTTGGGACATGCATTCACTTAATTTTTAGACCATAATGTTTATTATTAGTTTCTAACTACCCACTAAAGATGAAGTGTTAATGTGAAAGAAAGAAAAAAAATTACATTTGACATTATTAAATTTGGTCCACTGGCTAAGAAAATATATATATATGGTCATCTAATATTAATTGTTCTAATAAATTTATAAGATAGAGAAACATTATTCTTAGTTTAAAAGAGTCAAATCATGCTTGAATTAGCAACAACCAATTTTCATGATGAGTTTGAAGAAAAATTACAGATAATGAGATAAATTAATAATCAAAGAAAAAAGATAAAGGAAGTAATACAAATATCAATCTCTATTAGAAAAATAGGGATATGCTTGATTACTTAAAAAAAAAAAAAAGGAACTCTCCTGTTAAAGACCAAGACCAAGATATCAATAACAAGTGTTGGGAGGAAAGACAAAAGAGCAGTTGTGTAATGATATGTAAATTATTTTATCTTTTTGGCCAATTGTAAAAATTGTTGGCCGTATTTGCTTTTATATTTTAGTGTAAATTAGTTACGTCTGGATTTGAAATCCGAGTCTGGAGTGTTATATATATATTGCTGAATTTGAGAAGATATATTTCAATAGATTATGTTTGACAATTGACATAATCGGTTTATGAATATATCTGATTGAAATCCAGTGTTGGATATGGGCTAAGGCAGGGGTTTTAGCTGCTTATTTTTGGAGTAAAGTCTAAGATTTTTTTTATTATAAATATTTAGAAGAAAAAAATAAAAAGATATAATATTAAATTTGAACTTCTCTAATAAGCTAAATTTAATTTATACACTCAATTTTATATAAATTCTCTTAATTTCTCTAAGAGTTGAAGTGCAAAAGTTAATTTAATTTAACTTTGGAAGAAGTTCAAATCATTCTAGTTTCTTACTAGTATTTTCTTTCCTTGTAAGTATTTTAAGAGGAATTAATCCAACCAGAGCCTAATTATTATTAAATTTATTAAGCTTTTTTTTAAGACTCGTATTTATTGCCTTTTAATATATGAGTTAGAGTATTTCTCATGATCTTATATATTAATAAATATTTTAATTATATTAAGGAAATATAATGAGAAAAAATTACATGAAACAGAAGACTGTTTACACGAACAACTGTTACATATTAGAAAATAAGAATTTGAAGTGATAAAATTATGCAATCTATCTCTTATTGCAAGGATGAGCATACTTACTCTCCTCAGCAAGTGAGATGGATTTTCTTCTCTCTCGTGGAGGTATATTGGTACTAATGTTGATGTCAGCGTTCACGTAATATCTTTGTTCCATTTTATTTTTATTCAGTGTATTGTAATTTTTGTTTTTTTCTTAAGAATATATAAATTTAAAAACAATATAAGTTGTTGGAGCCTTGGAGGCACTCGTTTGAATGGCAAGTGGCAACCAATTATTAGTCTCCAAAAACAAAACTTTAAGCCCATGGACTGTACATGTTGAACATGTTGAACAGCGCACCATAGGAGGGATTTGTTTTTCTCACCCCAAAATTTAATTCTCACCACTCATGTGGGTGGCTTTTAAGTAAATTCCAAAAAGACCTTTCCCACGAAAGTATGTTTCCGTTGTACATGTATACCACGGAAACATACTTTTGTTGCTATGGGGCGGAAAACAAATATATTGTGCATTTGTGCTTCTTACTCTATCAAATCTTTAACCCCATAGTACATAGCAAATTTGAAATGATTCCCTTCCTTGTTGTGTTTCACTAAGTTGAACACATCTTCCATATTTCCCCAATTGTGGAATATTTTCCTCATTAATTCCACCCCGAGTTATAAGTCATTTAAGTAATGCAATCTCGTGTAATAGATTGAAACAAATGTAGGAAAGTTGTCTGGTTAACTTCAAGATTTTTTTTAACCAACATATTATTGGCTGAGTCGTTTTGAACTCTATCTCATTTAGCAATATTTTGGGTTTGAGCCTCGTAGATGGAAAATGTGATTAGGAGGGAAGAATCTCACTAAAGATGGTAACTAAATTCCTTGACAGAAATTAATCATTAATAAGGATGACAAAATGGGTGAATTGGGTAGGTCCAGTCCAATCCACTGAGCCAAGTGTGAAAAATGGGTTGAGTTGGGTTAGTCCTATAATGGTTGTTGGAACCCTTTTGTAATTTCACTTTATTGACAGTGAAGAATTTGGGTGGACTCTGAGGTCAGTCCCATGGTTATTACTTTTCATATGAAGAAGGTTTTCCACGTTAAAAATTGTGTTGTGTTGCTTGCATAATTGTTGTTTATGCATAAATTGCTTTGCTTGTGCAAGACCATTCATAACATGTCCTGGAAGGGGAAATTTGTATCTTTTTCTCAACAACTGGTATCAAGAGCTTGTGTTATTTTGCTTGTTGATTTGTGATTAAATATGGAGGTTAATACAAGTAGAATGGTTACACTAAATGGTTCAAATTATCATGTATGGGAAGGAACGATGGAAGATCTTCTGTATGTGAAGGAATATCACTTAGTTGTCTTTGGTACAGAGAAACCAACAAATAAAACTGATGAAGAATGGAAGTTGATTCATCGACAAGTTTGTGGTTATATCAGGCAGTGGGCAAATGATAATGTTCTGAATCATATTAGTGATGAGACTAATGCACGGATGTTGTGGAACAAGCTTGAACAACTGTTTGCAAGAAAAACTGGTAATAACAAACTCTTCTTGATTAAGCAAATGATGATGTTGAGGTATCAAGAAGGTAACTTCATGACTGATCACTTGAATAAATTTCAAGGAATTATTCTTCAACTAGTAGGAATGGGAATCAAGTTTGAAGATGAAGTACAAGGGTTATGGTTGCTTGGTACTTTGCCTGACTCGTGGGAGATGTTTAGAATGTCTCTATCTAATTCAGCCCCTAATGGTATTGTAAGGTTTCAGGTGTCCACGTGGCACTTTTAACGTTTTAATGTTGTAATTACGTGGTAGTAATAATAATTATGGTGGTAATGACCCTGTGACTAATCTGGATTCGTGTGACCAGGGTGTCATACAAGGGGGGTGCAGATTTGGAACTCGGATAAGGGAAGGGTGTAAATAGAACCTTCTGAAGTCGGGTTCATACTAAGTGTGTTAGTATTTACAAGGAAACCGAGTTAGCGCGTATGTGTCCTAGGAATAAGCGCTGAAAAGAAAGGAACCCGAACGAGGTCGGGTAATGATGGTCAGGGCGGGACCCCGGACAGGGATGTCTGGACTACACTTACTAATGAGAAGTCATATGCGCTTGACTCGCCAACCCGGTAGTTGGTGATTTTCCCCAAGCTTAACTTATGCACGTGATTCACACTGACTGTCAGCTCACTGGAGTAACACGTATTGACTTCGTGATGTATGCGACGTGCGTTAACTCTCAGAGTATTTAAATGGTGTGCGTGTGGGTTATTTCGTGTACGACTCATTTTCTTCCTTTGTCCTTTCACCATAATGGTGCTCCTTCTCTCTTCCTTCTGTTGAGTTTAAAGGAAGCTGCAAGAGGAATTGAACCAAGGTTGAAGACTTGATTTTGTTTTAGCTTTTTACATGCCCAATCATTCTGAAGGCATTTGTAATTTGTTTAGGTGGTTCAAGTTAAATGCCTTGTGATTTTTCATTAGCATGTGCATTTTCATGATCATGCATACATAGTTTTTAAGTCTTAAAGAAATCAAATGGTTTTACAAGAAGTTAAGTTCTCAAAGGCTATGTTTAAAAAAAAAAAATCAAATCTTACTGCTTTAATTGATTACACAATCAAATTAATCGATTAGAGACATTCAAACTATTATGGAAAATCCTTAAAGAACAATTTAATCGATTACTGGTTTCTTGTAATCGATTACACAGTGTTTTATGAAAAACCATGTATCACTGGTTTAATCGATTACCTTCTTTTGTAATCGATTATCTGAATTCGTTTTTCATGATGCTGTTCTGGTTTAATCGATTACTATATGGTTTAATCGATTATTGTGTTCATGAAACCATTTTCAGAAAGCTGATGAACAGTTTAATCGATTATCTAGTTACTTTAATCGATTACATATGGCAATTTAATCGATTACACTAGCGGATTAATTGATTATTGTCAGTTAATTCTGTTTTATATAAAGCTTGGTGAGTCTTTTTCTTATAAATAGACATTGAACGATTTACTCTGAAGGAGAGTGACTTACCCAAAAGTTTCTAAGCTTTCAAAAGTGTCCAAATTACTGTTTTACTCTGAGTGCAAACAACATCTTGTGTGATCAAGATTTCTAAGTTTTTTAGAGAAGATGTTTTATAGAAAGAAGGTTTTCAAGATTGTGTTTCTGAGCTATTATGCTTTACAGCCTGAAGAGTGTGGTAATCTCATTTCATTTCATTCATTCATACATGAAAGATCTCAGGTTGTGTTTATCTTGAACCTATCTTTTTAGAAGTTCTAACATTTTCTGTTGTATTGTGATATATCAATTGGTTTCTTTTCAAGCATACTAGAGTAGGTTCTCTAGGTTTGGGATTCTGAGAAGGGTTCTCATTATCTTGTGATTTGTATTCTAATAGGGTTTTAGAATCAGTATCTTTGTCTAGTGTTGATAAAGATGTCACTTATAAACTGCTTATAAAAGTTTCTTTGATATAGTAATTACTCTAACCTAGTGTAGGTTGGAAGCAACTGGATGTAGCCTCCAAGGTTGAAAGGTGAACCAGTATAATTGCTTTGTCTTGTGTTTAGAATTTTGTATGTTTCATCACATGTCTTTGTGAAGTCATGTATTATTATCAAAGAAACATTTTTTTGTCATTGCTTTCATAACTAAGGTTGATCTTGGGTGAAGAAAGATTTTTGAATTTGATAAAGGTGAACTTGTGATACGATCCTAAGTTTTAATTCCGCAATTTGTTTCAGAAAGTTTAAATTTCCAGTTTGAACCAATTCACCCCCCCTCTTGGTTCATTTGCAGTATATTCATTGTGTTTTCACCTTCTCCATTTTTCCGCCATTGACAAACAAAGAAAACTTCTGGTTTAGGGAAGAGAAGGTGACTTTTAGGATGTTAGATCTTGAGAAGCGGTTCTCCAACCTCGTTAACAATCTTAGAGGTAAGAAGCGCTGGTCCAACCTTAGGATATAACTGTTATCGATTTTGGGTTAGTTGTGATGAACCCTTTTGGGGTTTTGCATGTCGCCTGTGAATGACTAATGTTGGTAACCTGGAAATGTATTGAGTTCCTCTATATGCAACAGGTGAAAATTGTTATTGATTTCTTGCATGCATGTATGTAGGGCACGACGCTGAAGATCGTGGTGTTCAAAATCACGAGGTTGGACGAACCAGTGAGGAACACCAGACAGGTAAGCTCCCTGTTCTCGAGAGTCCTTTTCTGGACCGCGTTCCACCATACTTCGAGGGAGTGATAGTTATTATATGTCATGATGCATGTATTGAAATTTGGTGTTACTGCTTTCTGATTGAGAACATGTATATGATTTGCACTGTGATGCTTTGTTGTGATATGTGAGATTCTCTGGCCAGTAAAATTGAAAAATATGGACTTTGAGCCATAGACGTCCGCGCGGAACCCGGAGGGAATGTGCCCATTAAGTTGGATGATATTCCTCAGGGGTGTTTGCACGAAGTCCTGGGAGAATATGCCCATTAAGTTGGATGATCTCTCTTGTTATATCAGTGTGATTATATACATGTGATGTGTTCTTTTGTAAGCCGGGATGACTAGCTTGTGTAATGCCATTTTGATGCTTTGTGTCGTGGAAGTGAACCTAGGAAAGGAAAAGCCCTCCAGAACTCAAAGTTTACTGAGATTATTATCTCACCCGGTTGGGGAATTATATGTTATTGCAAGTGACGAGCACAGGGAGGACGACAGATCTAGGGGAAAGAGGCCTGGGTAGCAAGGCAGTCCGAGGGATTTCAGACGAGGGGCTGAGCCGAGATGGGTTCTTAGTGAACCTTAGTCTATTTTGTAGCATGTGGCTCTGTAATTTTTAGTTATGTATTTATGCATGCTTTTAATCCGGCCCTGAAGGGTGTCATACCCGGGGTCTTATAAGTTGTAAACTCATGAATTATTACCATACATAATGCAAAACTTTTATCTTATTGTGGACGTACGATGACGTCATTTTATTAAGAGCTTCCTTAATTAGTTTTGTTATATTTATTACTGCGCTTAACGATCATAATGCAATGTAAACAACTGGATGCATACGGGCTGTTACAGGTATAATCAGCATGGATTTGGCGAAAAGTAGTATCTTAAATGAAGAAATGAGAAGAAAGACACAAGCTCCGTCTTCTCAATCAGAAGTCTTAGTTACTGAAGGAAGGGGGAGAAGTAAAAGCTAAGGTCCGAAGAATAGAGATAAAGGAAGAAGCAAGTCTAACAAGTTTGCCAATGTTGAGTGTCACTATTGTGGTTTGAAAGGACATATAAAGAAGTGTTGCCAAAAAATGAAGAAAGATAATAAACAAGGGAAATTCAAAGATAATAAGAATGACGAAGGTGGTAAACATGATCGAGTTGCTAGTACCACTTTAGATTTCCTCCTTGTTTATGATTGTGAAGCAATTAATCTTTTATGTCATGAGACCAGCTGGGTGATAGATAGTGGAGCAAGCATTCATGCTACATCTCATAGGGTTTCTTTACATCTTACAAATTTGGTGTTTTTAGATTTGTCAAGATGGGTAATGATGGCATGACCAATGTGATTGGAGTTGGAGATGTGTGCTTGGAGAATAACAATGGCACAAGGTTAGTCTTGCATGATGTTAAACATATTCCTGATATTCGTTTGAATTTGATTTCAATAGGAAAACTTGATGATGAGGGATATTGTAACACATTCAATGATGGTAAATGGAAGCTCACTAAAGGTTCAATGATTGTGGCTAGAGGCATGAAGTGTTCATCATTGTATATTACACATGCAAGGATCTCTACAGGGAAAATTAATGTTGTAGAAGATGAAGATACAATGGAGTTGTGGCATAAGAGGCTTAGTCATATTGGTGAGAAAGGCTTGACTCTTTTAGCTAATAAGGAGCAGCTTCCAAGATTGAAGAAAACACCATTGAAGAAGTGTTCTCATTGCTTAACAGGAAAGCAAAATAGAGTTTCATTCAAGAGTTCCCCTTCTTCAAGAATGTCAGCTACACTTGATTTAGTATACTCTGATGTTTGTGGTCCTATGAAGACAAAAACACTTGGTGGTGCTCTTTATTTTGTCACTTTCATAGATGATCATTCAAGGAAGTCATGGGTTCACACCTTGAAGACAAAAGATCAAGTGTTGGATGTGTTTAAGTAGTTTCAGGCCTCAGTTGAGAGACAGATTGGGAAGAAGTTCAAGTGCATCAGAACAGATAATGGTGGAGAGTACACAAGTTCTTTTGATCATTATTGTAGACAACAAGGCATCTGACATCAAAAGACACCTCCTAAGACTCCTCAATTGAATGGTCTTGCTGAGAGGATGAATAGGACATTGGTTGAAAGAGTTAGATGCTTACTCTCACAGTTACAGTTGCCTATGTCATTTTGGGGTGAGGCTTTGAGCACTGTTGTTCATGTTTTAAATCTCACACCATCTGTTCCATTGCAATTTGATGTTTCAAAGAAAGTTTGGATTGGCAGGAATGTTTTCTATGATCATTTGTGTGTCTTTGGGTGCAAGGCTTTTGTGCATATCCCCAAAGATGAGAGATCCAAACTTGATGTTAAAACACGACAGTGTGTCTTTATTGGATATGGACTTGACAAGTTTGGTTATAGGTTCTACGATCCAGTATACAAGAAACTTGTGAGAAGTAGAGATGTTGTGTTTATGGAAGATCAGACTATAAAGGATATAGAGAAAAAGAGATTTCAGTGCCAGAGAATAATCATGATTTGATTGACTTGGATCCACCTCCTATTCCATGTGATCCACCACAAGTTGAGGAAGAACATGGTATAGGTGATTTAGATGGCACAGATGTTCCACAGCCCGTGGAGAACCATGATATTGCTAATGAGCAGTTCCCTCTACCAGAGACTACTACTAATGTTCCTCTTAGGAGAGAATCACACTTTTGATCTAGTAAAACTGCCTAAGGGAAAGAGATCTTTGAAGAACAAGTGGGTGTACAGGGTGAAACAAGATGAAGTTACTTCATAGCCCAGGTATAAAGCAAGATTAGTTGTCAAGGGGTTCAGTCAGAAGAAAGGCATTGATTTCAATGAGATATTTTCTCCAGTTGTGAAAATGTCATCTATTCGAGTGGTTCTAGGCCTAGCTGCTAGCCTAGACTTAGACATTGAGCAAATGGATGTGAAGACAGCTTTTCTCCATGGTAACTTGGAAGAGGAGATTTACATGGACCAGCCAGAGGGTTTCATTGTGAAAGGAAAAAAAAGATTATGTTTGCAAACTGAAGAAAAGTCTTTATGGTTTGAAGCAAGCACAAGACAATGGTATAAGAAGTTTGAGTCTGTTATGGGGGAGCAAGGCTACCAAAAGGTTAATTCTGATCATTGTGTATTCTTTCAGAAATTCTCTAATGATAATTTTATCATATTGTTGCTCTATGTTGATGACATGTTAATTGTTGGCAGGAATTCTTATATAGAATAACACTTTGAAGAAGCAGTTGAGTGAGTACTTTTCTATGAAGGATTTAGGGCCAGCAAAGAAGATTCTTGGCATTTGAATCAATCAAGATAGAAATGAGCAATGCTAAAGTGGTTAGTGCTCCTTTTGCTACCCACTTTAAGCTAAGTTCTAAACATAGCCCTTGCAGTGATAAGGAGAAGGAGGATATGGCCAAGGTGCCATATGCCTCAGCAGTAGGGAGTTTGATGTACGTTATGGTTTGCACCAGACCAGACATAGCCCATGCAGTTGGTGTTGTTAGTAGGTTCCTTTCTAATCTAGGAAAGGAGCATTGGAACACGATTAAATGGATAATGAGATATCTTTGTGGCACTTCTAGTTTGAGCCTAAGATTTGGGATTGGTGGGCTAGTGCTTGTTGGATACACAGATTCTGATATTGCAGAACATGTGGATACTCGCAAGTCTACTTTGGGTTATATGGTTACATTTGCTGGTGATATGATTTCTTGGCAGTCAAGATTGCAAAAGTGCATTGCACTTTCTACAATAGAGGCAAAATTCATTGCAGCAACTGAAACATGTAAAAAGTTGCTATGGATGAAGAAGTTTTTGGGAGAGCTTGGTGTCACTCAAAAGAAATGTGTTACTTTGTGACAGTCAAAGCGCCATACACCTAACCAAGAGTTTTACTTTTCATCAAAGGTCCAAACATATTGATGTAAGGTATCATTGGATAAGAGATGTGCTAGATTCTAAGGAAGTGGAGTTAGAGAAAATTCATACTGATGATAATGGTTCAGATATGATGACAAAGGCACTTCCTAGAGAGAAGTTTGAATTTTGCCGGTATGGATTCCACTTGATGATTGATGTTTGGAATCTCCCTTATTGGACTGGAGGAGGATATTTGTTGGGCCTAAAACCCAAGCCAAGTCCATCCCAATTAGAAAATACTAGGGTTCCAAATTGTTTTTAGAGGTCTGCAACCAATTTTAAAACACAAGAGAGAGATACAAAGGAGAGGAGAAAGAGAGCAACCAAATTCTCATGTGAGAAGGGTAAAAATTGTCACCCTTCAATTTCCTTATTTAACCATTAGATCCTGCTGAAACATTTACAGCAAGTTCTTGACTCATCACTCTTCACATCTAACGGTTGGTTTCTTGGATCAAGGTCTGTAGCATCACCGGAAATTCCCAAATCGAATTGGTTCTGAAGCAGAGTTCTAAAGCAGGCAACAGTATTGCGAGGGACATTTCTCTCACACTAACTATTGGATCAAACTCAAACTTTGATAAAAGGTTAATCAAATTTGTTACTACATTATTACCATTTGGATCATTCATTGAAGGTTTTCAAGAGGGAGTATTTCAACTGCAAACAGAGGTGATCAGAATTCCTGCTCTGTTTGTTTTGTTTCGGGCAGTGATATTGAGAAAAAGTTATCTCATTTCTCAACCGCTGGATTATCCTCAAATTGGGTTAGTGTATTCCTATATTGTAGTAGTTCAATTTGAACGTTGGGATTTGTGAGTAGTTACTCCTAGTGGTAGAAATTAATTTCAGACAGAAGCCTATTTTGTATGCTTACCTCTTGTGATGTTTTGGTACTTTTGTTGAAGTTGTTTGTTGATTGTAATGGTTGATGAAACCCTTTTGTAATATCACTTTATTGATATTGAAGAATTTGGGTGGACTCCGAGATCGGTCCTATGGTTTTTGCTTCTCATATTGAAAAGGTTTTTCACGTTAAAAATTGTGTTGTATTGTTTGCATAATTGTTGTTTGTGCATAAATTATTTTACTTATGTAAGACCATTCATAACAGGTCCTGAAAGGAAAAATTGGTATTTTTTTCTCAACAAGTTCATATTTTATATGGCCTATTTTTTGAAGTGCAACTAGTGGGTTGCATGAATATAGAGAATCAACAAGGCCAAAACAACTTGTAAAACAAACATCCTGATCCATTGCTACGAACCTCCTTTGATTGACATGAAAGAGACAATCCTTTAGCATAGATCATTGCCACTAACTTTGATTGCTTCCTAGCTACACTACTACAAAAATAGCTTTTAACATCGCTACATTAACATCGATTTTGTATAAAATCGATGTTAACGAAAATGCGGTGGCAATTTTGTAATTAAAAGGACATGTTTAACATCGGTTTTGTTAAAATCCTGGAAAATCGATGTTAACTAAGTACCTTAACATCGATTTCCTTATGAAAACCGATGTTAACAGGAACACGTTAACATCAGTTTTCCAGGTTCTTAAGAAAACCGATGTTAATGTATTAATTTAACATCATTTAACATCGGTTTTCCAGGTTTTTATGAAAATCGATGTTAACAACAGATATGTAACATCAACTTTTCATTGAAAATCGATGTTGTTGTTTTTATAAAACCTGGTCCCCAAATTAATTAAACCCCTTCTCGCGCCTTTCTCTCACTCTCACATTCACCTTCACTGCTCGTTCTCAGCCTCCGCCTCCACTGTCAGCCTCCATTGTCGGTGCTTCCACAGAGGTTCTGATTCTTAGCCATTATCGGTCATGGTGGTTCTCGCTTCAAGGTTCTCGCTTGCATTCCTCCTCTCGCATCCCACAAGGTTAGTCCTACACGGTGGTTCTGGTTGTGGTTCTCAGAGGAACATTGCTAGTCATATATAGATGTACACTAGCTGCTAGCACACACACGTATGGGTACACTTGAAATTTTGAATTGCATTGGCTACTTTGTTAGTTTCTATATACTGTATTTTATTTGCTCCAATAACTGAACTTGCACCGTATACCTGATTATGTTCTTCTTCTTCGTATTCCTTGCTTTCCCAACATTTCCATTTTTGTTAAGTAATTTGTTAGATACTTCAGATGTTTGGTGTTTCACAAAACCTCCAATGCTAGTTATCTGTCCGTAGTTGAGGAAGTGATAATACCATGAGAGTATGCAGGTAGAAATTTAGATTATTTTTGGAACATTTGGATATTTGGCTTCAGAGTATGCAGGTAGAAATTTAGATTTTTCCTCTCATTCTTCAACAAATATTGGTCCAGCAGTTTGGTACATTAGATGCATTCTTGAGAAACTATTTAGTAACTTCTTTCTTAGAGATTAAATTAGGGTCAAAATCCTATTCCCTAAGCCACTAAACGAAATCCATACAACATATTTACACTCTGAGGACTTAGTAAATTGACCACCAGACCTAAGTTGTTCCACTGTTTTGTTATAGGCATCAGTGTAAGGTCCACATTATTTGCGCTGAGCTTTGTATTTTCTTAACCTAGAAATGCGGTAAGAAGAAGGCTTTTCTGATAGCCCTTTGTGATAATACATGGATAAGTGATACCTGCTGAGACAAGATTCATCATCAAATCCATCAGCTAGAAGGCCACCAAGCAGTTTATCTTGTTGCAGCTCAACAGAATTAGAGGTTTCATTGACCTAATCTACAAAGTCAGAGAAAGCGAAAGTTTGTAATTTTAACAAATGGGGTGGGATAAAAAGGTGAAAAAAGTTAACCCTTTATACCGAGCAAAGCAACAATGAGGAAATAGGTAGGTACCTTGTAGAGTTTGTGTGATTTGCAAGAGGGGTGTGAGTGATGAGGGTTCGTGCAGGGCGGCATCTGAGGATAGCTAGAAATAATGAAAGGAATACCTAGAAAGGGGAAAAACTGAGACGATTTTTCCTCCAAATACTTTACTCTATTTCTTTTTATTACTTCAAATTGTGAAAACCCTTTAAGTATTCGTAGGAAATTTCCTTACCTGTCTCACCAAGTCTAGACAATTGTATAAGGTACTTGATGTCTCTTCTTAATTAATCCCTATTGAAAATTTTCTTAGGAAATTTCCAAATGCTAAGTTACAAGGTCTGATCCCTGCAGCACCCATAATTAGAAGTCCAAATCCAGCAAGCAGAAATGTCATTTGCCCTATGGTTGGGCCTGTGCATGTGATGCTCTCACTTGCATGGTGAGGTGGATGCATTTTCTTAATCCATGCTGTTAGTTGTATAACAAGCAACCCTGTTCAATATAAGCAAGGAGATACACTAATTAGATTCATGACTGAACTAAAAGTTTAATAATTAATTGTTTCCAAATTATGATGGAAAAATTCTATTCAATATACTTTAATGTTTTGGTGTAACATGACAGTAACAAGATTTGAACCTATATCAAATGAACTGTGAAAACTCCAAACTCTCTTACTGCGGCTATCAAAGTGAGTTGATTATTTTGATGTTTTGGTATAACATGACACGAGATTTGAACCTAGGATTAATTTGATTACTAGGATTAGCATCTAAAGTGGTTGTGCTCAATCTCAGGCGTTGTATTAAACACAAAATGAACTCTAATATGCTGTTATGTAGCTTATAGTGGAACTATGCATGCTAGCTTAGCTTGCTTTAGGCCAATCATGAACGAGGTTATTACAGTAATTATTTTATTCCGAGAACTTGTCCTAGTCCTTGATTTTGAATTATTAGTGAAACCCACCGACACTAGAGTGCACTTTTACTTTGTCTTCATTCAAACCAACTTTTGTAATCTGACACCACATGTATGATTTGTATGCAGTTGTCATTTGCCTCTTTGCATCGTCATCACCAGATTGCATTGACCAGTATTTTGTCATTGACCATCCTCTCAGTTACTTAAATGTAAACCAATTAAATATAGAATGCAAGTGATAGTCATTGATTATGACTTATTCATTATGAGAATGTTAGAGAGTATACAATGCAAGTGATAGTCATTGATTATTTTGTCCACATCCCTTTTAACCCTTGCTTTATGTAAATCACTTGCGTTCCATCAACATGATCGAATAATATTATATGTTCATTGTAGGTTGTAGGAGATCAAACCTTTTTCCCGTTTGCGTCGTCATCATGAGCTTCATTGTTGGACATTTCAGACAGATCATCATCACAGGTGTGAATGTGTTTCATATTCTCACGTACAATTTGTCTTATGACTATTTTTAAATTATTTTGTATGTCAAGTATGCATGTTGCTTTTTCTATACAATTAATGTTCATTATAAGTAAACCTTAGTTTCCCGTTTGAGATTCATTACACTGATTCTTCCGGATAGTTTTGATTAATCATTGTATTGATTCTTGAATTGTCCGTTTGGACAGTTTGGGATGACTCAATTTTTTATAGTATATTCATATGTATAGGTTGCATTTCTTTTCTTAAATTTGATGAAATTTCGGTACAATGCATTTCACTTTGTTCTCCGGGTGCATACTTGACTGTGGTTGAACTCATGTGACCGCTTTCATGTCGTGTACTCGGAGACCAAAGCAAAATGCTGTCAAAATTTCGTCAAATTTAAGATAAGAAACGCAACCTATACATATGAATATACTATAAAAATATGTCTTCCTGAATGGGATAGGGTCACACCTTGAATGAAAAAAGAGAGGTTTTCATGCATGGAATAACTTTATGAGTATCACAGAGTTATTAGTTACATGGATCGAAGTTGGATGAATGCAAGTCGCATCATGGTTGAGTATGAGGAAGGCGTTGAACAATTCTTGCAATTTGCATCCGAAAGAAGTCGACCGGATGGGAATGAAAAATATTTATGTCCCTGTATCAATTGTTTGAATGGAAGACGCCAACCACTAGACGACATACAGGAACATCTTCTGTGCGATGGGATTAAGAAGACTTATACGACATGAATATGGCATGGTGAATTGACAGACACGCAGAGGGTCTCGCAAACTGAACCGCTTGATGTTGACATCAGAGATCGATTAGATGATATGATTCGTGATCTGGGACATGAGTCATTTAAGCAAGCACATGCCCCAATGTATGATACGTTGGAAAGTGATTCGAAGAGGCCGTTGTATCCAGGGTGCAAAGAGTCATTGACATTGTTGTCTGCGGTGTTAAATCTGGTTAATGTCAAGGCCGGATATGGGTGGAGTGACAAAAGCTTCAATTTACTGCTTGAGGTAGTTAAGGACATGCTTCTAGAGGAAAACACGTTGCCAAGTAGTTACTATTTGGCGAAGAAGATACTTTGTCCAATGGGTATGGATTATAAGAAAATTCATGCCTGTCCTAATGACTACATATTGTACAGAAATGAATTTGAACAAATGGATAAATACCCCACGTGTGGGGTATCACAGTACAAAGTGAAGGACGATGACGACTGTGGCAGTGATCAGAGTTCAAAGAAAGGCCCTCCCGCAAAGGTGTTGTGGTATCTTCCAATCATTCCAAGGTTTAAGCATCTTTTTGCTAACGAAGATGACGCAAAAGACCTTATATGGCATGCAGAGGGAAGACAGTGTGATGGAATGCTCCGACATCCGGCAGATTCAGTTCAGTGGAAGAAGATTAACCGTTTGTATCCAGAATTCGCCAAAGACCCAAGAAATCTTCGGCTTGCACTTGCCAGTGATGGAATGAATCCCTACGGAAGTTTAAGTACTCAACACAGTTCGTGGCTTGTTTTGCTAGTCATCTACAACCTACCTCCTTGGTTGTGCATGAAGCGCAAATACATGATGTTGTCTATGATGATATCGGGCCTAAGACAGCCAGGAAATGACATTGATGTTTATCTTCGTCCCTTGATTAAAGACTTGACAAACCTGTGGGATGAGGGGGTTGCCGTGTTTGATGGGTATCGAAAGGAGACATTCAAGTTGCGTGCAATGATATTTTGTACCATTAATGATTTTTCAGCGTATGGGAATTTGAGTGGATAAAGTGTAAAGGGTCATCGTGCATGCCCTATCTGTGAGCAAGACACGAGTTACGTGTAACTTAAACATGGAAGAAAAACAGTTTACACTCGACATCGACGTTTTTTGAAACCTTATCACCCATATCGGCGATTGAAAAAAACATTTAATGGAAGTCAAGAGCATGAAATTGCACCGATTCCGTTAACCGGTGAGCTGGTTCTTGAGCGGGTTGAGGGCATCCATACTGTATTTGGAAAGACTCAAATGAAGCAGAAAGGTGATACTTGCATATGGAAGAAGAGGTCGATACTGTTTGATCTTCCATACTGGTTTGATCTAGATGTTAGACATTGTATCGATGTTATGCATGTGGAGAAAAATGTGTGTGACAGTGTCATCGGCACATTGCTTAACATTCAAGGCAAGACAAAGGATGGTTTGAACACTCGTCAAGATCTTGCTAAGATGGGTATACGTGAGCAGTTACATCCTAGGTCCGATGGTAAGAAAATTTACTTGCCTCCAGCATGCCACACTTTGTCAAGAAAGGAGAAGATTAGTTTCTGTCAGTGTCTGTGTCGAGTGAAAGTGCCACAAGGATACTCTTTAAATATTAAGAGCCTTGTACAAATGAAAGATCTGAAACTAGTTGGCTTAAAGTCTCACGATTGTCACGTATTGATGCAGCAATTGTTAGCCGTGGTGATTTGAGACATTTTGCCTAACAAAGTCAGGCATGCTATAAGTCGCCTGTGCTTTTTTCTTCAATGCCATTTGTTTGAAAGTCGTGGATCCGGTAAAGTTAGATGACTCGGAAGAAGAGGTGACAATTATCTTGTGTCAGTTGGAGATGTATTTTCCCCTTTCATTTTTCGACATAATGGTTCACTTACTTGTTCATCTGGTAAGGGAAATTAAATTGTGTGGTCCTGTTTATTTACGGTGGATGTACCCGGTCGACCGATACATGAAGATCTTGGAAGGGTATACAAAAAACCTACATCGTCCTGAAACATCCATAGTTGAAAGGTACATTGCAGAAGAAGCTGTAGAGTTTTGTTCAGAGTACCTTGAAAAGGCAAAACCTGTTGGGCTTCCAGAGTCGCGGCATGAGGACAGAGTGGGAGGAAAGGGTACACGAGGGCTGCATGTTATAACGCTCGCTTTGCATGAATTGCAACAAGCTCATTTGTATGTCCTGAATAACAGTCATGAAGTCCTGCCATACATGGTTCGTCATGAAGCATTAGTCAAGGAAAGTAATCCAAGAATTACGAAGAATAGGTTGTTGAAAGAGCATAACAAGACTTTCCTGAATTGGTTTAAAGATACAATCTTTAGTGATGAATCTTCATCTGAAACAATGAGGAAGTTAGCAGATGGGCCTAAAAGAAATGTTAGAAGTTGGCAGGGGTACGATATCAACAAGTACTCGTTTTACACCAAACAACAAGATGACAAGAGCACAATGCAAAACAGTGGGGTCAGCCTAAGGGCTGAGTCCCAGCACTTCACTTCTGTGCATGACCACAATCCACGTTTGGCGTGCTTGCCTTACTTTGGAGTCATTAATGACATCTGGGAGCTTAATTATGTTAGTTTCACTGTGTGTGTTTTCAAATGCAAGTGGGTTGATATCAACAGTGGTGTGCGAACCGAGGACTTGGGATTTACTTTGGTAGATCTGAACAAGCTAGCTTATCAAGATGAACCTTTCATCATGGCAAAACAAGCTAAACAAGTGTTTTATGTTCAAGATCCGTGTGACGAAAGGTGGTCAGTGGTACTACACGGAAAAACCATTGGCATTAATGTTGACGATGATGACTCAACCGCCGATACCAGTGTCACTCAATTCTCGACACAAATCCCTAACGTCATCAGAGAAGACGAGGTGGACGACATTCATGCATATCGTAATGATCATGATGAAGGAGAATTAATTAACATCACTTAATGTAAATTTTTTTAAATCTCATTTGACTTGTACAATTTCATGATTAATATTATATGTGACTTAACTTTACTTATCTGTGTTATTTGTTTTTTACAGGATCATGACTACACCACCCAGCTCCCCTCCTCGTGCTGAGGCACCACATTCTACTCCTGAGTCAGCAGCGGCTCATGCTGAGTCAGCACCTCCGCTTGAGTTAGGACCTTCGCCGTATACGGCGAAGAGGACGAGGAAAGCAACACGGCTGAGGTCACTGGCTACTCGAGCTCCTGGTGCTGACAGACCGGTGGTCCATGTGGATCCTATCACAAGGAAGGCTGATGGTCCTCAGGCAAAGAAATTGAGGACATATCTAGGGATTGTGGCTAGGGACAAAGTTGATGTCACCCTTCCTAATTGGAAGGAAGTTCCTTCAGCGCAGAAGGACTTGATTTGGGAGGACATTCAGGTATATGTCATTTAAAGGTGTACTATTGATTGTTGTAATTATACAATTAAAATGTTGTTCACGCTACTTTATAACTGACTTCCTTCTAATGCAGGCTGAATTTGATATACCTGAGGCGTCTGACCATCGGACAAAGAAGAAGATTCTGTAGACCGTGGGGGAGCACTGGAGGCAGTTCAAATCTGATTTGACACGGAAATGGGTCCTCACAGAAGGCAAGGACGACGATGCCGATGCTGTATGCAAAAAATATGACATTAGTAAGGAACAGTGGACCCAATTCTGTGGTTCTCGGCGAGCAGCTTCCTGGGAGGTTAGTTGTTTTACAAAATCTTACAATTTAACAATTATGTAGTCAAATAGGTTAATTATTTGTAAACTTATGTGTGTAATTGTAACAGGGTGTTAGAAAGAAGACCCAGGCGATCCAGAAGCTGAACACCGCCCTCATGTGTTGTCCCGCGGGGGTTACGAGTTGCTCGAGAAGAGATTGATGGAGGAAAAATCGAAGAAGCAATTGGAGGGAGTAACTCGTGATGACAGCACGGAGACCATCATTCATCCTTCGTCCCCCGTGAGACGACACGTCAAGTGGAAGCTGGCTCGCACGAAAAAGACCGGGGAGATGACTTCGGAGGCGGCACTCGAGATTGCTGAGAGGATTGTAAGTCAAACAACAATGTCATACACATTTAATGAATTTTTTGCAGCACAAATGACAAAACTAACGTTCTACTTATCTTGATTGCAGGATTCCCTGGATGAGCAATCCACACAGGGTTCTTTTGTCGCCAGTGGACGTCAGGATGTCCTGACTGCTGCCATTGGACGACCAGAGCACCCCGACCATGTCCATGGTGCTGGAGCCGGTGTTACCATTACCTTATACTTCGGACCGACTCCGTCATCCTCTCGCAAGTCGAAGTCTGCATCCATGGCACCTGAAGACTTGGATCGCCTGAAGGACAACATCAGGGTAGAGCTGGAGCAGTCCATCACAGAAAGAGTTACGCAACAAGTGATGATGAGCTTCAGCCAGCTGCAGTCCCAGATGCAGTCTCAGGGTGCCATGCAGCCTCTGGAGGTTCAGTTATGTCCCCTTGGTGCCCGTGTCAGCACCAAGGGAAGCTGTGTCGATCCCTCGGGCAATGACCCTGACACGGGTGCATCTGACAGGCATGGGTTGTATGTGGATGACAATCCTCCCCGCCTTGTTGCCCTTGACAGAGTTTATGAGGGATCGACGACCGTGCACAGCGTCCCTCTTGGCACTGATCAGGTAAAGGTGAGTGTTGAGGAAGTACGCGATGCTGATGCTCGCGTCCCTGTTCCTATTGACGAGGTTCAGTTAGTGGGGCAGGCACTTAACACTTTCTTTGCTTGGCTGACACACCTTGTATAGATAATTTTACTTCAGGTTTATCATTTTTGCCTTATTTCTTCTCATTTATTCATGATTTTTCACATATCAAGTTAACCTGATCGTTCACTTTTGGTTGTTAACTGTGTAGGATAAAGAACAATCTAAGGGACCGGCGAAACCTGTAGATAAGCTGGAACATTTTTCTAATCCCTTGTACCAGTTAGCATTGACCATCCCCGATCTATTCCTCAGACCCTTCCAGGTGCCATGGGACCCGGAGATGTTCGGGGTGCATAATGACAGCTTCCCCTTGTACATCAAGCATGAGGATATTTCGGAGATCATCCATGGTGGTCAATGTCTCAACATCTCCGTTGTACAATTATGGATTCTATAAGTCACTTTCAATTGACTAGCATTACTTGTTGAATTGTTTTATGTTGATCCATAATGGACTTTATTTTCACGGTACAATAGGCATATGAATGAATTAAGCCTGCAATCGGATCATGCCGATGTGTATGGATTCCTCGAGCCACAGTCCATACAGAGATCTGGCCAATCTCAATTTCAAATCGAGGACTATATGAAGAAATGGATGCAGAGTTCACAGAAAGATGTCTACCTTGCACTGTATTTGAATGGGTAAGTATCAATTTATATGACAATTTAATTAATGTATGCAGTATAATAACTTGTTTTTGGACAATGCAATGCACATTGGCAACTAGTAGTTATTTGTCCTAAGGCCAATGTAGTGGTCTGGTTCTGTTCGTTGCATAACAGGCCTGATAACTACCTTAAAGGCATTATTAATAGGTAGGTTGTAATTTGTAACACATTTATGTTATTTCTATGGAACAAATATGTTAATTGTACACTATGCATGCTTGTTTCTCTTAAGTAGTGCTTTGAAGGGAGTCCTCGACACTCAAGGAAATAAATCAAAGGCTACTACTAAATGGATTGTGCTTAAAGTAAGTCTTCTAATAAATCATGGTTTATGTATTGAAAGCTATTTTTATTACTATTTACACTAACAGCGCTGTTAACTTTGACTATGTTTTTCAATTTAGTGTAATAAGCAAAAAGGAAGCACTGAGTGTGGCTATTATGTCATGCATTGGATGTCGACAATAGTCCAAGGAGGCTTCTCAGATAACTGGGACATGGTAATTAATTGTCTAATTCAAAACTAATTCTTTTTTACTTGTTTTTGTTTTGTACTTATTAAATTATGTTTTCTTATGTCATGCAGTATTTCACTGATGAAAGACCATTGGAAGCCGACACCTTGAAGGCTATTAGGGTTCAATGGGCGAAATTTTTTCTTAAGATTAGAGATGACTTATTAATAGATTAGGTGGTTATTGGATTTTCAAAACAATTGTATAAACATTAGGTTAGTAAATTCTTTTATGTACATTGAGACTGTTGAATTTTATTTGTTATTCAAATATCAATTTATTTGAATGTATTCTGAAATTGGCTGGATCTGCTTCTTAATTCAGAGGTTGAAGACCTACAAAAATTAAAAAAACAGACAAAATATTTTTTTAAAAAATTAATCAAACAACATCGGTTCTAAGAAAACCAATGTTAACTTGTACTGCAACATCGGTTTTGCAAAGAAAATCGATGTTAATTTCATGTAATAACATCGGTTTTGCAAAGAAAACCGATGTTGATTTCATATAACAACATCGGTTTTGTAAAGAAAACCGATGTTGTTACATCAAATTAACATCGGTTTTGGGTAAAAACCGATGTTGTTGTGTTCACTAACATCGGTTTTCTTTACAAAACCAATGTTGTTACACCATCTTTTACACTTTTTAATGTTTTCATTTATCAGATATCCACATCGGTTATTGATAGAAAACCGATGTTGTTTACTTTCGTTAACATCGGTTTTCAAAACCGATGTTAACTTGCACACTTTCAACGTCGCCTGACTCAACATCGGTTCAAAACCGATGTGGAATGTCCAAAATAACCGATGTAGAAAGCTGTTTTTCTAGTAGTGCTAACCCCAACCTACTGGAACTTAATCATTGAATGCCTCTGTAAAACACCAAAAGCTTTGAAGCAACAAATGCCATAGCCAAAACGTATCCTTCATTTTTAAACTTGTGTTCCCCATTGAGGTATTGAACAAGGTTGCCAATAAGAAAGGGTCCAAATTAACAAGCACGAGCTTATACGAATGCAAATAAGCCTAATAAATTTGTGATCCCTAATTTTTTTTGTATACACTCCTTCCAATCTCAAACATAAGGAGTATATACAATTTTTTTTTACCTATTTTAACAATCCCGTTCATTTAGTTGAAGTTTTATTTGCAATGTCTCTTTTTTATTTTTAATATCAAGTTTCAATAAATGAAAGTTTAGGGAGAAAAATTATTTTTGAAATGAAATTTATACAATTAAATTATGCTCACTAACTTTCTTAATAAACCTATGTTTAAAGTGATAATAACAAGTGCAACAATGCTTTAGTAGTTAGTTACTTATAATTCCTTCCTGATTGAACCCTAATCGTACACTGTTTTAAAGGAAATAATAACAAGTGCAATGCTCAGACGAAAACCCCATATTTCGACAGACAAATATTAGTATTAATTCTTATACACAATACACAAGCATCAGGAATTAATGATACTTTAACCTGTCATGCCATGTTATGTAAACCAAAATATAGCGTAAATGATCCATTTTTCTGCCTAGCAGTTGGTAATTTTGCCACGTTTTAGAATCTACAATAGTACTGCTTATTGTTAGATGATTATACCCATGTACTATATTAGAAGGAATCAAAATATAAAATTCAAAGAGAATCAGTAACAATTCACAAAAATTTCGATATTTTTCACCCCTTTCCCGGGGTTGGACTATATCATGTTGAAATTAAAACAAGAGCTAATACATTTCTCTCTATTACACACTCATACACAGCAAAGAAGAAAGAAAGCTTTAGAATTGATTCCAATACAAATAACACACAAAACAATGTACAACATAAGCTTTTTATAAGAAATTTTCCTAATATATAAACTACTACTAATGCATAAATATGGAGAACCCATCAAAGTATGATTTTGATGAGTCAAAATTAATTAACTTGCAACTGTGCAATACCGTGGGTGATGCAGTATTGCAAACAGCTTTTCTTAATATAAGCGAAAACTATTATTGGTTTTCTTCATGTATCATACTGAAACATTTAGTACCACTGGAAATGCTATCATGTCTACCATTACAAATAGTCAATGCCCGCTCCAAATTGGCCACAATGTGAGTCATGGTCGGTCTATTTTGCCCTTCCAAACTCGCACAATGGATAGCAATATAGGCCATTAACTCCACTGCTAATGCTTCATTAACATTTGGTGGTAGAACTTTCGGATCCAAAATTTTCACCAAATCATGAGCCAAGATAGCAGGCACTGCAACGTCCACTAGACTTAATAATGGGGTGATTCCATCTTTCGCGTACTTTAATATAGCTTTCTTTCCTGTAAAAAGTTCAAGAAGTACAACTCCAAACCCATACACATCACTCTTCACCGTCAACACATTTAGACCATGGCAGTACTCCGGATCAATGTATCCAATGGATCCCGATGCCTCGGTCAACGACCCAAAATCAGATATTCTTGTCGTCCAAGTGGCATCAAGAAGAATGTTGGAAGACTTGATATCTCGGTGAATATATGAAACTGTGTTATGGTTATGAAGATATTCTATTCCCTTGGAAGCATCCAAAGCAATCTTGATCCTCATTTTCCATGAATTCAACACACTGCTACCCTCGTCATTGTCCACGTTGTTCATGATGTGCAAATGATCATACAACAACCCATTCTCCATGTATTCATACACCAAGAGCCTCTCATTTATGTGTCGACAATACGAAACTATCCCAACCAAGTGCTTGTGGGGTAGAAGACAAGACAAGATGGCCAATTCAGACTTAATCCGACCCTTTTTGTTCAACCAGGCACCACTCCTCATCCTTTTGATTGTAACCTCGTGGCCATCAACGAGTATGGCCCTGTACACAACACCATAGCTTCGAATACCAATCATGTTGAGAATAGAGAAATTGTCTGTGGCTGCTTTAAGTACAGCAACTTGTCCTGTCGCATTCGGCACAACTTGTAGCAATCGTTCAGCTACCGTTCTCATTTCCTCCTTGGAAGCAAAACCATGGATAGGGGATGTTCCAAAGTTTGATGCAGTCCCACTCCTTATGGCGTTGTCCACTACCGAAGCAAAACCCTGGACAGGGGATGATCCAAAATTTGATGCAGCCCCACTCCTTATCACACTGTCCACTATCGAAGCAAAACTGTGGATAGGCGATGCTCCCAAATTTGATGG
Organism: Glycine latifolia; assembly: GCA_013407115.1. Taxonomy (NCBI): domain Eukaryota; kingdom Viridiplantae; phylum Streptophyta; class Magnoliopsida; order Fabales; family Fabaceae; genus Glycine; species Glycine latifolia. The sequence goes on from CM023950.1 coordinate 10,173,793, forward strand.
GGTCCTACTCCTTATCGAACTGTCCACTGCCGAAGTAAAACTTGTTGCATCGACTCTGATATCGCTAATGTCAGTGCTCCTAATTTCTCTATCCATCTGATTTGCCAAGTGAAACTATGTATGTGCTTTGGTGGAGGCATTCATGTAGAGAGATATATTACATATATATAGAGACACACAATGCATATTAGTTGAGATGAGAAGGTTACTAAGCTAAGTACAAGGGAGTTTCCTTACATAACAAGTTAACACTTAACAATGCATGTGTTTTCTAACCAATTGCCGCAACAATTCCTGGAAACTAGAGAGAACCAGGATTGGTACGTTGAAACTAGCAACTAGCGAGTAATGGCCGGCCGACATTGGTGCATTGTTCTTTTTAATTTTAGAAAACACTGGTTGTTATCAAAGAATTATTAAAGAATTCAGAATACTAGCAGGTTGCGTGAATCGAAAATTCAAAGTGGTTCAAATTATTAAATACTACAAAATAATGATGTATGTGTATTATTAATTTCATTTTTATACATAATGTCATTATTAAGACAGTTGTTACTTGCTTATACCGATAGATTCCTATTTGTCTGTTCTCCGTGTACTGGAAGGCCTTCAATTCACCATTCACAATCAACTTTTGAAGTGTAAAGAGTTGCTAACTATCCAAAAATCCATGTATTCTTTTGTGTTTGTTCACACTATTTCACTATATGTTAAGGAAGTGGACAATATCTTTTAACAGACATATTGAAGGATGACTGGATGACATAATTCATTGAGAGTGATCACAACCGATGATCATGATTGTATTTGGATAAAAGTTGAGAAAGTAATATTAGGAAATTAAATTTCATGGCAGTATTATTATGTGTTACATATTGTATTAATAATTATATCATGCTATTTAATATATATTAGGTAAATTAAAGTGATCAATTAAATATGCCAAAATAGATTCCTAAGTAAATATGATCAGATAAATGGGTGGATATCAGTGTTGGACCAATTAGGTTTAATGGGAGCTTACTGGCCCAACAATAAATACTATAAATAGGGTTATGGTCTCCAATATATCAAATTAAGCTTATTTTCTTTGTTTCCCATATAAAGAGAATATCTTCTGAGGATTGATTTGACTGAGGAAGGCTAAAGCTTGTAAGGAAAGACTAATTACAAGTGTGCAAGGACCATCGTTGTTTGCAAGGACCGTCTTTCAAATGTTCACTTTAATTACAAGTTTGCCACCGCATAACAAACAACGACGGTTTCATAATAACCGCCTTCGAATGTTCGTCGTTAAATGCGCCATTTCTAGTAGTATAAAGACTAGAAGATTAAAGATAAATCACTATAAGGATTTAGGAATTAATTTTCCAACAATTGATATTAGAACCATTATTATATTGAATTATCGGAAAATTATTTGTGAATCAATGAATATCAATTTTATATTGTGTACTGTTGCAATTTTTTGTTGCTATGTGTTGTTTCAATTTTAAGCTCACCATAAGGATTTACGTAACTGTTGCTATGTGCTGTTTCAATTTTTTGTTTAGTTACACTTAGTGGTTTGTTATCATTATTTTTTTGGATAATGATAAAAAACAAACAAACAAACAAACAAATGTGAGGCTGGAAGTGGTTACGTAACGTGTTGCTAGTGCTGTTTCAATTTTTTGTTGAGATCTGCTTCCTACACCAGTACTTTTGCCTATACACCTAGTGCTAAATATTGTAATACCGAAAACACCTATGCTAAAAATGGTTAAGTAGGGACGGTGTGTTTTTTTTTCCATACACCCAACACATGCGCTTTCTTCTTCCTTCTCTTTGGTTCCGCTGTACCGTTCGTCTTCTCCGCACCCTTTGCCATTGATTTCCATTAAGCAACATAGAAGTTGGGCGTTCCTGGTTGGATTGATCCATTTGATCGTCATCCACATAAGTTTTTGCTTTGATTTTTCACAGCATCGTTTTCGTTGATTTGGGATAAGATTGGGTGTTCATGGATACAGATTGCCAATCCATTTGGGATAAGGATTTTCAATCCTTATGAGACATACGGATTACCAATCTGTAACCTTCATACAAATTGTCAATCCGTAAACCTCATACGGATTGCCAATTCGTAAGGGTTAAATGATTAATTGTTTTTTTATTATTTTTTTTTGAAAATGTGGCAACTTGTTGGAAAAAAAATGTCAATTATTGTGTAGAGGTAATTTGGTTGAAAAAATGTCAATTATTGTGTAAACATTATAGCTTTTCCTGGCTGTGAAGCATGTAGGCTGTTATATATATAACTGTCAATATGTTATTTCCTCATGAATTCTGTTTGTGTTCTTTTATTGTATATCTTTATTATTTTAGCATTAGAACAATAAGTTGACAAATAAGTACTTATGTGTTTTGTTTTTAATTTGTAGGAAAATTAAAAAAATCAATGTGTATGTGTTGAATATTGTTGTAGAACTCAGAGTATTTTAATAAATAATACATATGTTTTTTTTAATGTTTAAATAGTAGGAAAATAACTGTAATTGATTGCATTGATTTGAGTTGATTTGAATTAGTCATGTAACAGCTTGACAAAGTTGTAGATTATGGCTAAGACACGAGGATTACGTCGCGCTTTAGGGCAAGTTGTGAATAGAGCCTTCGGTAGAGATGCCAGTGGTAATGAAGAAGAAACTGCCCAACGCCGAAGATCGACATCATCGATTCGAAGAGAACGGGCAGCTGTTGCTGTTGTAGAGGATGTAGATGCTGACGAAGTTCATGGCGTGGGTGAAGTACCTGCTATTGATGAAGTAGCTGAGGGTTTTCCTGGCAGGCCACATGACACTTTAGTATTGTCACTTTATGCTGATCACGTAGTCGCCAAAGTTTGGGCAGGAGAGGTAGTGTTGTATGTAAATGTATTTCCACATATTTATTATTTGTTTTTGAAATGTCCTAATTTACTATAAACAATTCCAGGAATGCCCTGAGTTGAAGTTGGCGTCTCATGGCTGGAAGGTGTAAAAATTTGGGATGCCTACACATGAAATTGCAAGGTTAGTGGCCGCTATGTGGTTAAGTCCGCTGATCACATGCTCATTGGACACAGGTGATAGGGGCCTAATCTTAGCTTTTGTTGAAAGATGGCACAAAGAAACCAATAGCTTCCATTTGCCGATTCGAGAAATCAGTATTACGCTAGATGACGTTGCATCCTTGTTACATCTACCAGTCATAGGTGCATTCCAGACCTATGATGTAATAGATGTACAAGAGGCTGTGCAATTATTGGTGGAGCTCATTGATGTGACTGTGGAAGATGCTGAAGCAGCTACCAGACAATACCACAGAGCATATGTTTGACTATCATGACTACGAGACGTTTATCGTTTGAAGTGTGAGTCTATGCAGTGGGCAGTTGCAACTAGAGCATACTTGCTCCATCTGGTAGGTTGTACTATTTTTGCTAACAAGAGTGCCACACATATAGGTGTGGTATTCTTGGAGGCATTTCGTGATCTTCAACAGGCTGGGGGATTTAGTTGGGGGCAGCTTCACTCCAACACATGTATGACAACTTAAACTACGCGTGTCAGCACCACGATAAACATGTTGCGGGATATATTACTTTACTACAGGTACCTTTGTTAGTGTAATTGAATTATGTGCATTAATCGTTGTTTGGGTTATACTTTAACCGCTAACTTGTTTTTACTATTTTCGTAACTACAGAGTTGTATATACGAGTATTTTCCTGCCATTGCCAACATGGTTGCAGATGAGGACTATGAAGAGAGGCAACCATGGACATGTCGGTGGAAGGCAGGGAAGGCATTACCTGTCACAGCATATCCCAGGCGATTAGATAGGTTGACGATAGATGGTGTTTGTTGGACACCATATGTTGATCATCATGCCTTCCATGAGTTTCAAGTGATTTGTCTATTTTCAGGTTATATAAGATGGGGCCCACACATTGTAAGATACCAACCAGAGAGGGTTCTCAGACAATTTGGATATGTTTAGCCTATACCGTGCCTTCAAAAGCTTGGCTTCCCCATCCACAGAGGAGGTTGATGACGTGTGGCTACACTTTTCTGGGTATCTTGAACCCATTAGAGACTTTGTTAGTTTCCCTGGTGAGTGTGAGGCCGGTTATCTGGATTGGTTTTACCTAATATCCCATCCATTCATGACCCTGCCACAGGTTGGGGAGTCTATTAGATGACCTCCTTTTGTGCCTCATTGTGTTCCAGATATAACACATGTTCCACCTCCACATGTAGCTACTCATGATGATGATGTTGATATGCCTCGACATGTAGTGGTAAAATTGACTTGTTTTGATGTTTGTGTCATATTAAGTCATAATTATAGTTGTTGATTTAACTTTTTGTGCAATTTCTATCAGGCCGTGTGTAAGAAGATCATTGAGAGATTGCAACAAATGATAGACCTCTAGATGGTTACTGTTGGCACTGATGCATACACCATAACAAATCAGTGTATTAGATTAGTATGAGGTGTAAATGATGACCGAATTCTTTATGTGCAGTCTATATGTCCTAGGAATGGACATAGGAGAGATGGTCATGACGGAGTTTGAGTTTTTATAGTTTGTAGATGTTAGATGACAAATTAAGTTGTTTTTACTTTTGCACTAAATTTACCATGATACATTAGTGTTTAATTAATGATTTGATTAAAAGCCCTATCATGCTGACAATGATTCAGTGGTATATTTGTTTTTACAATACTTCATGGGTTTTTCTAATCCGATTACATTAATAGGTAAACATGGTACAAATGTTGAGATTAACATTTCAAATCCATATATTCTGATGGTAACAATTAAAGCTTAAAACAATTAATTTTGAAATCATAATGCCATCAATGTATTACAATGGATTTAATTGTTTGTAGTAGTGTTTTCAAAATGGATGATTTTATTAGTCCATGCCATCACAAATCTTTCTTCGTGGGGAATCAACCACATGTCTTTCATATATCGAACAAATATTGGCCACAGTGCGCAAGCACATTCAAACTTTATAAGACAATCATCATATACTTGTTTAGAAGCACAATCTACAAGACTTCGTCATGCTTCCATCAAATAGTCCCATGCATTGTTTTGTCCCACAAGCGTTTTACATTTTGCATTCACATTTTTGTCAATGTGGAGCCGACACAACAAGTTGGTTGTATCAGGGAAAACATGTTTGACTGCATTCATCGGTGTTGTATCTCTGTCTATGACAATGACTTTAGGGAAAATATCACTCTTTATAAAAAGCCCTCTAAATCGTTCAAGAGCCCAGACAAGATTGTTGATACGTTCTCCCTCCAAATACGCAAAAGCAACAAAAGGTAAATTCTCAAAGAAAACACAGTTTATGGTCGGGGTCTAATCCATCGTCATCCCGGCAACTCGGCGGCTCCAACCAAAAATGGGTCATCTTCCCAGTCACCTATTGTTGTCTGTCTGCTCACACGAACACGGTTCGTGATCATCACATATACCAAACAACACGGTACAATAAAGAAAAGGTGAGTTTATCATGTTAAAAAACAAACAATAAATAACATCAATTAGGGAAGGCAATCCAAACATCATAATATCAGCATAATGTCCAAGCATTTCATCACGCAGTCAACACAGACAATCATTCAACAACATTCTACAAGTCAACTTATAATGCCTAGCATGATGCATGCTCCTGACTCATCTCTCAGCATGCCATGTGGTACCATCCCAAAAATAGTCCATCCTTGTGGTCTTGATGATGCAGTAGCTTGTCAGGGTCACTTTGTCGTGCACAGGCTACTCCCCCCCAGTGGTGATCAGCCCCGGGGTGTCAGAAGGAGTTCCTAACAGACGTGGCCCCCAGTAGCCCGGTACCCTACAGCCAATCATCCTATTTTCGTCATGCAAATGTCGTATGTCCCATGGGCACCATTAATGCATGACCCAGCCAGGAACAAATCCATCCTGGATAGGTTAATACGTCATGCACCCCCATGTACATACCGCCACAATCACGGGCTACCCTAACATGGGCTCATCGATGCATTGACCGTGGTCCTTTCAAGGTTAACCACTCGGTCCCGGCATTTCACGTGTCTCTACATAGCCTATCACCACGGCACCATCAATGTATGACTCAACCAGGAACAACCCATCCTGGATAGGATAACTCATCATACACCCCTGTGGGTATCTATGTATATCCACCCACATTCGATAACCATGGGCACCATCAATGTATGACCTAGCCAGGAACAACACGTCCTGGATAGGATAACTCATCATACACCCCCATGGTATCAATGCACACATCATTATCTCAAGCCATCACATAGGCAGACCTCAACTGTTATCAACATAATCACATACGTTCCTTATTTACACGTTATTCACAAATACCACATGAACTAGTGAGCCGGTATGAAGTATTAGGTGTCTGGATGGGCACCTAGATATAATGATTTTTTATGTAAGAATCTGAATAAGGTCGGACGAGGGCGGACAAGTAGTACTAGGTAGGTGTTCTCAAGAAAGGACACTAGCTCAACCAAGAAGGAAACCTGATAGCGCTCTCTCTCTCAAAGAAAGAAAATGAGCTCATCCGAGTAAGGGAACTCGGTAGCTCTCTCTCAAAGAAAGAAAACAAGCTCATCTGAGTAAGGAAACCCAGTAGCTCACGAGAAAGAGACTTGAACTCATCAGTTCCAAAGAGAATGAACAATCCCAGGTAAGGAACCTGGTATCTCTAAGGAAGAGGAAGTGAACTTAACAACTCTAAGAAAAACAACCCAAGGTAAGGAGCCCGAGATGCTTACATCCTCCAACAATTGACTACTAAGAGTCATGTCCCATATATATATATATATATATATATATGCTACATAGTGAGCTCAGCCCTGCATACCCAACCCGGTATCCGGTACCTTCACAAACACTACTAAAAATGTGTTTTTGGGAGTTTACAGCATCAAAATACTAGCTTCACACACATGCATGGGGAATTCTTACACATCAACTCTCCGCACAAGAACACCATCAAACTCTTTACACAAAAACACCAACCAACAAACATAAAACACATCACGTCCTGTTCATTAAAAGACATAGCTTTTCTGGGAAAACAACACACACCAGGGACATGCAGTTATCTTCATAGTTGGACTCTCTTGCCCCCAACCATGGTATCTAAAGTTGTTGTCAACATGATAAACTCCCATTACCTAACCAGGAGTTTGTACTACAGTCTAGCTGTGCTGAAACAATGTCTTCTGAAGCGTGAGCGTGTCCGTTCTCTTTTGAACCTCAAGAAAGATGTTCCCCGGCTTTTGTTCCGGTCACGAGGTTCTTCTTGACATGAGGGGATTAGTGGCAGTTACGGTGGTCTTCGAGGGCTGAAGGTGACATAGAGAGGTTAAGGAAGAGCGGTTTCTGTGTAAGTTTAGAGAGAGAAAGGAGAGAAAAGCGCAAGGAAGTAGAAAGTAAAGCACGCCTCCACTGCGCACTCTGATGCTTATATACCTGGCTGACAAGACATGTCCACTTAACGTGTGCGGCCAGTAACCATAGACCAGCAAAGTTGACTTATCACACCCATCATCAAACACGCATACCAAAGGCAGAATAGTAACAAACAGTAATAACCAAAATAAACCAAATAATCAAGCAATACACACACGTAAAACGTCCAACTCAGCAAACTCTGAAATTCTGAGGTGTTACATCATGTATATGCATTTTATTTTAAATTATGCATTTGGTATGACATGGAAGTTAAAGATGTTATCTTATTTGTTCTCTATGTAGTTTCTGCTACTACTATTAATTATGTTGCTGAAGTGAACATGATTCCTATGTTGAACGGAATGAACTTCAAATTATGGAAAGAGAATGTGGAAATTGTTCTTGGTTGCATGGATCTAGACCTTGTGTTAAGGATGGAGAAATCCACTTCCACTCCGGAAAATCCAAATTTGGATTACATAGAGAAGTGGGAGCGCTCTAACTGCATGAGCTTGATGATCATGAAACGCTCCATTCTGGAGGTGTTTCGAGGCTATATTACTGAGAGCACTGATGCTAGGAAGTTCCTCAAAGAAATTGAGCAATATTTTGCTAAAAATAAAAAAGCAAAAACTTGTAACCCATTAGCAAAACGCGTAACCATGAAGTATAAAGGAAATGGGAACATAAGGGAGTACATAATTGAGATGTCTAATCTTGCTGTAAAACCCAAGACACTAAAGTTAGAGCTATCTGATGATTTGCTTGTGCACTTGGCTCTCATTTCTCTTCGTGCACAATATGGTCAATTTGTAGTGAGTTACAATACACAAATGGATAAATGGACTCTTAATGAGCTCATTGCTCACTGTGTGCAAGAAGAAGAAAGAGTTCAACGCGAAAAGACTGATAGTGCTCACTTGGCATTAACCTCTTATAATAAGAAAAAGAAGAGAGCTAAAGACACTATAGATGAATCACCCATGTTGAAGAAGCAAAAGAAGCAGGATAAGGAATTTACCTACTATTTTTGCAAGAAGAGTGGACACATGAAGAAACAGTGTTCCAAGTATGCTACATGGTGTGAAAAGAATGGTAAGACTCTCGCTTTTGTACCTCAAGATACTTGGTGGGTAGATTCTGGTGCTACTACTCACATAAGTATTTCTATGCAGGGTTGCCTGTGGAGTCGATTGCCAAATGATGCTGAAAGATACATCTTTGTGTGAGATGGCAAGAAAGTTTTAGTACAAGCTATTAGGAAATTCAGATTATTATTAAAGACTGGTGTTTATTTGGATTTGATTGAGACTTTTGTTGCACCGTCATTTAGACAGAATTTGATTTCTATTTCTAGTTTGAAAAAATATGGTTATTTTTGTTCATTTGGAAATAATAAAGTTAGTCTTTCTCTAAATTCAAATGTTATTGGTACTGGTTATTTAATTGATAATCTTTATACTCTTGATACTATTACTTTTGATAATGAAATTTTGCACTCTAGTGCGTGAGGTACAAAACCAAAATTAAATGAGAATTCTACTACTCTTTGGCACAAGCGCCTAGGTCATATCTCTAAAATAAGAATTAAGAGGCTTGTGGATGATGGAATTCTTGGACCCTTTGATATGAATGATTTTCAAGTTTGCATTGAATGTATTAAGGGGAAACAGACAAACACAAAGAAAGTAGGTGCTATAAGATATGGTTAGCTATAGTTGATTCATGAGAAGTCACAATCTCTGTATATGTTCAAACAATATAAAGCAGAAGTTGATCTTCAACTAGGCAAGAAAATTAAGGCTATTAGATTTGACTGTGGTGGTGAGTATTATGGTAGATCTGATGGATCAAGAGAACAACGTCCAGGACCCTTTGCTAACTTCCTAAAGGAATGTGGAATATTCCTACAATATACAATGCCAGGCAAACCTAGCATGAATGGTGTTGCGGAGAGAATGAATAAGACTTTTAAGAATATGGTGAGAAGTATGATTAGTCATTCTTCTTTACCTGAGTCACTTTGGGGAGAAGCATTAAAGACTGTAGTTTATATCCTTAATAGGGTTCCAACTAAGGCAGTGACCGAAACCCCTATGAGCTATGGACAGGAAAGAAACCTAGCATAAGGCATTTACATATTTGGGGTTGTCCAACTGAAGCAAGGCCTTATAAGCCTAATGAAAGAAAGTTGGACTCAAGAACTATTAGCTTCTATTTTGTTGGATATGTTGAACGCTCTCGGGGCTTCAAGTTTTACGATCCTACTACAAGATCAATTTTTGAAACAGGAAATGCGAGATTCCTTGAAGATGTTGACTTTGAAGGGGAAGATAAAGTAAGAAAAGTTGTCCTTGAGGAAGATAATTTTGTTTCTTTTCCTGACGTTATCATCATTCCTGACGTTGTCGTCATTCAAGATTCAACTCCAGTACAAATAATTAATGATCACTCTTATTGCTGACATCATTCCAGAACAAAACAACAATGAAATTCCCCAATAGTACCTATGGAACAAAGTCAACAACCTCAAGAAGTGTCATTAAGAAGATCCACTAGAGATATGAGAAGTACTATTTCAGCTGATTATCTTGTTTTTCTCCAAGAGCATGAAAATATTTTAGGCTTAAAGGAAGATGACCTAATCAACTTCCAACAAGTCTTAGATAGTTATAATACTCATAAGTGGATTGATGCCATGAAAGATGATATGAAATCAGTGAAAGATAAGAACGTTTGGGATCTTGTCGAGTTACCTGAAGGTATGAAACCTATTGGTTGTAAATGGATATTTAAGACCAAAAAGGATTCAAAAGGTAATATTGAAAGATATAAGGCTTGTCTCGTCGCTAAGGGTTTCACTCAAAAGGAAGGCATATACCATAAAGAGACTTTCTCTTCGGTTTCTTCGAAAGACTTTTTTAGGACAATTATGGCACTTGTGGCTCATTTTGATTTAGAGCTACATCAGATGGATGTTAAGACATCATTTCTCAATTGCAACATTGATGAGACAATTTATATAACCCAGTCAGAAAACTATTTTTGGATATTTAAAGTCTATGGTTTGTAAGTTAAAGAAATCCATCTACAATCTCAAACAAGCTTCTTGTCAATGGTATCACAAGTTTCATCAAGTTATTATCTCTTATGGTTTCGAGGTGAACATGATGGAAGATTATGTATATCATAAATTTAGTGGGAGTAAATTTAAATTCCTGATTTTATATGTTGACGATATATTACTTGCCAGCAACGATATAGGCTTATTGCACGAAACCAAGAAATTTCTCACTAAGAATTTTGAGATGAAAGATCTTGGTGATGCCTCTTTTGTATTAGGAATTCAGATACTCCAAGATCGTTCTCAAGGTATTCTTGGGTTGTCACAAAAAAGCTATATTGAAAAGATTTTGGAAAGATTTGGCACGAAAGATTGTACATCAAGAAATACGCCCATATCTAAAGGAGATACGTTTAATCTCGAACAATGCCCAAAGAATAAACTTGAGACAATGGAAATGGAAAAGATTCCTTATGCATCAGCTATAGGAAGTCTAATGTATGCTCAAGTTTTCACTCGTCCCGACATAGCATTCATAATGGGAGTATTGGGTAGATACTTAAGTAACCCTGGGATGGATCATTGGAAAGTAGCCAAAAGGGTTATGCGTTATTTAAATAGAACAAAGGATTACAGATGAATTAGAGATCATTGGGTATACTGACTTTGATTTTGCTGGATGCCAAGATAGTAAAAGATCCACATCATGTTATGTCTATATGTTGGCTGGGGGAGCTATGTCTTGGAAAAGTGTTAAGCAGACACTTGTAGCTTCGTCTACTATGACCGCTGAATTTTTAGCTTGCTTTGAGGCGTCCAACCATGGGGTATGGCTGCGAAATTTTGCCACAGGGTTGCGTGTAGTAAGTGGTGTTGAAAAGTCACTAAAGATTTACTGTGACGATAAGTCAGAAGTGTTGCATTCTAACAATAACAGAAGCTCTTCAAAATCGAAGCACATTTTATATAAAGTTTCTGGTTGTTAAAGAAAGAGTTCAAAGTGGTCAGATTTCCATAGAACATAGAGGAACAAACTCCATGCTTGCAGATCCACTTACTAAAGGCTTAGTGCCTAAGGTTTTTCACGAGCATATTGCTCATATGGGTGTTGTTTTGTTTGATGACACTATGGTTTAGTGGGAGTTTTTTATGTTTGTGGTCTATGTAAAAACATATATATGTTTATTTTCTGCAGAATAACGATTTTGATGTTATTTTCCCTCTGAATGTGTATTTTTGTGCTTGTGTTTCTGCTTTATGTATGCGAAAAATTAAGGATTGATCTCATAAGGACTAAGGAATGACTAGTTGAGAATAGGCATGGTAGAGATTACATTGCATGTAATTTCCATGCCACTCATCCATACTTGATCTATGTTGTTGAATATATTGGTGTGATGACCATGGAAGGTTTAGTTACGCCTAAGATTGACAAAAGCCGCCATGATCTCATATTGATGTAGGAGATGGACCAGATTGTATCTAAGGAGGAATTTAAAGATAAATAGCATACAGTTGCGCACTAAGAATATTTGATATAATTATCTCAGGTCAATATGTAGTCCAAGTGGGAGATCGTTAGGAAATTAAATTTCCTAGTGTTATTATATGCTACATATTGTATTAATAATTATATTATTCTATTTAATATATATTGGGTAAATTAAAGTGATCAATTAAATATGTCCAAATAGATTCCTAAGTAAATATGAGATAAATGAGTGGATACTAGTGTTGGGCCAATTAGGTTTAATGAAAGCTTACTTGCCCAACAATAAACACTATAAATAGGGTTATGGTCCCCAATATGTCAAAGCAAACTTCTTTTATTTCTTTCCCATCTAGAGAATACCCTCTGAGGAGTGATTTGACTGAGGAAGACTAAAGCTCATAAGGAAAGATTAAAGGCTAGAAGATTAACGATAAATCACTGTCGTAATGGAAAATTATTTGTTTAAGATTTCTTGATGATTCAATATGATGCTTCTGGGGTTTTATTGGGTGATGGTTTTCACCATAAGGATTTAGGAATTAATTTTCCAACAAGTACACTTATAAATTTCAATGCATATTATTTAATTCCAATACACAAAATAGAGAAGGAAGAAATTGTTACTTTGAGAACAAAAATACTCTTAAACTCTTCCAAGTACTGGAATCTAAACATGCTCTATGATATTAAGGGTTTATCTCACAATATACTAGTTATTAGGATCTACACTGATTTGCTATGCAGTCAAAAATCAAGTTATAAGTATTGAATGGAGATGAGATGGAAACTGCAGTCAACATAGGGTACATACATTAACAATAACAAGGCTTGTTTTAAATTCTGTTTCAAGGGAAGTTGCATAAAGTTTAAGTTGGTTTTCTTTCCTCTTTTCTTTGTATGTCATCTAAATAATAGAAATTCCTTGCATATATATAGACAATTAGACATTGCTTGTGGTTTTAAAACTTTATCACATTCACATCAGCCCAAAAAATATGCAGGTTACAAGATTGGTGAAGTTGGGAACAGGGCGGCAACATTATCCATCAGTGATGGGGCAAATATGATGTTGGCATGCTTCATGAGGCTTTTTGGAGTTTGCATTAGCGATTTTGAAGGAATGCAGGTGTAAAGGTACATTTGATTATACCTATCTGGGCCATTATTTTACATGTCCTTAAAAAGATTTTTATTATGATAATTTTGATAATTTGATATCACACGAGTTATGATATCACAGGCTCTCTCACACACTGGTGCACTCACACACTAACACAAACACACACACAAATTTATTGGGGGCAAAAAAACTCTCTTTCTATTGATAATAGTCTGCCAAAGCCACCACAGACCTCTTTACATAATATGCTATTTATAAGCAATGAATTAAACCTAAACCTAAACAATTCAAATATAAATTGAAACAAAATCTCTCCTAATATCTTTCTCCATATCTTATCTTTCCTCATATCTTTTCTACCCATATCTTTTCATATATCTTTCCACCTAATACTCCTTTCAAATTTAAACTACGTAAACAATATTTATTTAAACGTTTATTCCAACAAAATCCCCCCATAAACTTTAAATACTTCTTCCATCTTTCATTCCCATCATCTTCTTGCAATTCTCCAGCAACAGTGTTGGTAGTGGCTTTGTGAATATATCTCCGACTTGTTCTTGACTCGTCACATAACTCAACTTCACCTTCTTCTCTTTTACTTGATCTCGAATGAAGTGGAACCTGACATCAATATGCTTGCTTCTCTCGTGATTAACCGAGTTCTTCGCTAACTCAATTGCTGACTTGTTATCTACCCGGATCTCGGTTGCACCGACCTGAACTTGCTCCAGTTTCTCCAACAAATTTCTCAACCACACTACATGACAGACACACCAGGATGCCGCAACGTACTCGGCTTCACATGTTGATAGAGTCACAATTGGTTCCTTCTTTGACATCCAGGCAAAAGCTGTGTTTCCCATGAAGAATACATAGCCAGCCGTGCTCTTCCTATCGTCCACGTCTCCACACCAATCACTGTCTGAGTAGCCATTTAACTTGTAACTTTCCGACTTCGAATAGAAAAGTTCTTGTGTGATTGTCCCTTGAATGTACCTTAGAATCCTTTTAGCCGCTTTCCAATGAGTGTAACTCGGCTCTTCCATAAACCGACTTATAATTCCAACACTTAAACACAAATCTGGCCTCGTGCATGTTAAGTATCTTAAGCATCCCACCAAACTTCTATAGTTTCTCGGATCAACACGTTCTCCTCCATCATACTTTGAAAGTTTTAAACCGGGTTCCATAGGTGTTGAAATCGGGTTACAATCTGCCATCTTAAACCTTTTCAGTATTCCCTTCGCATAAGTCTGCTGAGAGAAAAAGATTCCAGCTTCGTCCTGTCTGACTTCCAAACCGAGAAAATATCTCATCAAGCCAAGATCAGTCATCTCAAATTCTCTTGACATCTTCTTCTTGAACTCTCGTGCCATTTCTTCACTGTTCCCCATGAAAATTAGGTCGTCAACATATAAAGCTACAAGCAATAAATCATCACCTTTTTTCTTAACATATAGGGCATGCTCATAAGGACACTGTTCAAATCCATCCTCCTTGAAATATGCATCAATGCGGGTATTCCAGGCTCTCGGTGCCTGCTTCAGTCCGTACAAAGCTTTCTTCAATCTTAACACTTTCTTTTCTTCTCCGCTCTTCAAGTATCCCTGAGGTTGTTCGAGATACACCTCCTCTTCAAGTACACCATTCAGAAATGCCGACTTGACATCCATTTGGTAAATCAGCCACCCAAACTGAGCTGCTTGCGAGATGAACAGTCTGATTGTCTCCATTCTAGCAACAGGTGTGAACACCTCATCATAGTCTACTCCTGCCTTTTGCGCATACCCCTGAGCTACCAGCCGAGCTTTATATCGTTCTATCTCTCCATCAACATTCATTTTCTTCTTATAAACCCATTTAACTCAACAAGCAAACAAGATGGGCTTCGCTAGTTGAATCATACAGATCCTGCAAACTCCTCATCCGGGGTTGTCTCATCTCGTCTTCATCAGCTGTCTCACTCCTTGTCGGGATCCAACTTGGTGATCCGCCCTCCTCGTCTTGAATAACCATCTTTCCGGGATCTGATTTGATCTCGGATGAAACACTCCAATTCCATTCATCATCTTCATTTACTTTCACATCTCGGATTATCATTACTGTCTTGGTGCCAGGATCTAGCATCTTGTATCCCTTTGTCTTCTCGTCATATCCAATGAAAATATACTTCCTGCTCTTGTCTTCTAACTTGGTTCTTTGCTGATCAGGAACGTGTGCATAGGCCACACTCCCGAAGACTCTTAAATGGCCCACTGATGGCTTTTGACCCGTCCATAATTCCTGTGGGGTTCTTCCATTTAGAATGGAATGTGAACAACGGTTCTGTACATATACAGCACACAGAACAACCTCCCCCCAAAACTCCTTAGGCATTCTCTTCGTTTTCAACATTGATCTCACCATGTCAAGGATGGTTCGATTTTTCCTCTCTACTACTCCATTTTGTTGTGACGAGTATGGTGCAGTCAAGAATCTTCTGATACCATACTCCTCACAATATCTTCTAAATGCATTTGATGTGTACTCACCATCTCGGTCAGAACATATCGACTTGATCCTCCTACCAGTCGCGTTTTCAATCATCATTTTGAAATTCTTGAACACTTCAAACACCTTGGATTTTTCTTCCAGCAAATACACCCAAGTTTTACGACTGAAATCATCTATGAATGTAACAAAATACCTCTTTCCACTGAAAGACTCGGGAGAAATAGGTCCACACACATCGGTATGAATTAGTTCCAGTGGTTGCCGTGCTCGGTATTTGGCCGACCTCTGAAATGGACTCCTTGCATGTTTGCTCAGCACACAATCTTCACAGAATCTCTTCTCACAATTCAATCTTGGAAATCTGTCCACCATATTCTTATTCATCATCTCGGCCAGTCCTCCAAAGTGAAGGTGCCCAAACCGACGATACCACAAGAATGCTTCATCACTCATCTCGGCTTGCAAACAGCCGACCTCCATACTTCTCAAGATTAGTTTGAACATTCTATTTTTCTCCATCTGCACTCAAGCTAGCATTCGTCCTTGTTTCTCCTTCAAGAGAAGAACTCGGTCTGTCATGATAACCGAGTAGCCTTTCTCCATCAGTTGTCCCACACTAAGAATATTACTTTTGAGTTCAGGCACGTAATACACATCTTGAATACGCCCAACTCGTCCGTCTTTCTGCAAGAATCTAATTGTACCTCAGTCTTTTACACCGACCTTTGAAGCATCTCCAAAAGAAACATGTCCGGCTTCTATTTGTTTCAAATTACTGAACAAATGCTTATACCCACACATATGATTGCTCGCACCAGTGTCTATATACCATTCCATCTCGGATGTCTGGTTGACTTCACCTCCAGCCATCATCAGAACTCCCCCATCTCTTACTTCTTCTGCAGCAAAATTTGCAGTTTCATTTGTTCTTCTTTTGCCTCGGCAGTCCTTCGCAAAATGACCAACTCGGCCACAGTTGTAACATTTGTCCGAGTTGCAATCTCTCGAATAGTGTCCGTACTTTCCACATTTAAAACATTCTACATTTGAATGTCGACCTCTTCCACAACCTCGGCCTCGCCAATTCTGCTGACTTGATTCAGCCTGCTCCTTATTCCATCCTTCTTGACCACGACTTCTACCACCTCGGTCATATCCACGTCCACATAGGCCTCGTCCTCTACCTCGGAAATTCTGAGAATAGAGCGCTTTCTCGTCCTTGACTGAAATTTTTGTCTGGAGTGCTTGCTCCAGTGACTCTTCTTTCTTCTTTTTCTTTCTTTGTTCATGCGCCTCCAACGAACCAGCAAGTTTGTCAACAGTTAGCGTTGCTAGGTCCTTTGACTCTTCAATCGCACATACAACATTCTCGAAGTCAATAGTGAGAGACCTCAGAATTTTCTCCACCACTCTGGTATCGGGCAGCATCTTTCCACTTCTCTTTAGTTGATTTACTACGGTCTGGACCCGAGTAATAAAATCGGATACCCTTTCTTCTCCTTTCATCTTCATTCCTTCCAACTCTCCACGGAGAGTTTGAAGTCTGACCTGCCTGACTCGATCAGCTCCCTTGTAGACATTTGCAAGAATGTCCCACGCCTTTTTTGATGTTGTTGCGCCAGCGATCTTCTCAAATCCGGAATCATCAACAGCCCGGAGCATCATATACAACACACCTTTATCTTTCAACCGCATCTCTTTCAATGTCTTGTTCTGCGCCGCCGTGTATCCTGTCGTGGATGGTGGTTCTTTGAAACCATCATGGACAACCTCCCAACTATCATTAGCTCCTAACAGAGCTTTCATCTGGATACTCCAGTTCTCATAGTTAGTCTTTGTAAGACGGGGTAATGGCAGACTACTATTTGGACCACTCTCCATTCTCTCAAGCTCTGATACCAATTTGATAATTTTGATAATTTGATATCACACGAGTTATGATATCACAGGTCCTCTCTCACACACTGGTGCACTCACACACTAACACAAACACACGCATAAATTTACTGGGGGCAAAAAACTCTCTTTCTATTGATAATAGTCTGCCAAAGCCACCACAGACCTCTTTACATAATATGTTATTTATAAGCAATGAATTAAACCTAAACCTAAACAATTCAAATATAAATTGAAACAAAATCTCTCCTAATATCTTTCTTCATATCTTATCTTTCCTCATATCTTTTCTACCCATATCTTCATATATCTTTCCACCTAATACTCCTTTCAAATTTAAACTACGTAAACAATATTTATTTAAACGTTTATTCCAACATATTATGCCCATAATAAATAAAGACATTAAAGATAATACTTAATTTAACTAGGGGAAGTATTTGGAAAAGCTTATAAGGATTTGAGCTTATGAAATTAGCTTTTGTCTCCTATAAACACCTTTTTATCTTACTAAGGAACTTAGTGAAACTTATAAAATAAACTCTTTTAGCTTACTCTAATACGTATCATCATCAAATTTATAGCACAAGTTCTTGTGTAATAGTAATAATTTTTTAATAAGTACTTAATGAGTTATTTACCTCAACACATCCTTAACCAACCATGTCCACACTCATAGGAGTTAGGCACTTCACTTGGGGGAAGTACGCAGTTGAGATTTGTTTATTCTGTTATACTATCGTTTGGACATCCACATGGCAAGTATTTAAGAAATAAGACACCTTCTTTTTTATATTGCTTCTTAAAAATAAGGTTTAATTACCACCCCCAAGAGCTACCCTCAGCTTAATCATTGTCAGACATTCACTCATAGAATACAGCTTTGTATGTTTGTGTTTAATATATAAAAATACTCAACAATTATTGCTTGACTGAGGCCATCAAGCCTCTTTGGATACACATTTCCTACAGTCATGATTTGAATGAAAATCAGTAAATCAAACTTAAAATATGCATCAAAAATTGGAACCATCCATTCATAATCTAACGACCACAATTTACAACTTGGTGCATGTGTGAATGCATGGAGTCATAGGCAGCGAATCATTTTGGAATATATCTGTGAGAATATTTGTTTTGTCAGGAAGACTCAGAATTTATTGGTTGAGTTGTGTGGCCATCAAAGAAATTAAAAAATGTTTCACTATCCTTAAAGTAAAGTCATCCTTCCTAAAATAGCTTATTACTCATTTCATCAGTATAGTAACCCTACTATGCTGCACTGTTCAACTTCAAATTACTCATTTCCTTTCATTCACTAGCTCTATTTCCTGATCATACCATGGCAGCAGAATTGATTGGTGGTGCACTTCTTTCTGCTTTCCTTCACGCTGCAGTTGAGAGGCTAGTTTCTCGTCAAGTTCTAGGCTTTCACAAAACAAACTTGATGAGATGTTGTTGTCCATTAAAGCTCTGGTGATGAAGCATAACAAAAGCAGTTCAGAGATCCACGTGAGAAGATGGCTTTTTGCTGCCAAAGATGTCGTGTTTAACACAGAGGATCTCTTGGATGAAATAGACTATGAACTCTCCAAATGCCAAGTGGAAGCTGAATTTGAATCTCAAACCTTACTTTCAAGTTATCAAGTTTCTTCAATTCTACTTTCAGTTGATTTAACAGGAAAATTGACTCAGGGATGAAACAAGTCCTTGACAAACTAGAATATCTTGCAAGCCAAAAGGATGTTCTTGGTTTGAAAGAGGCAACTTATTTTGGCATTGGATCAGGCAGTAAAGTGTCACAGAAATTGTCATCAACTTCTTTGGTGGTTGAAATTGTTATGTATGGCAGAGATAATAAGAAAGAAATGATCTTTAACTGGCTCACATCTAAAATCGACAGTCATAACGAGTTAATATTTTCTATTGTGGGCATGGGTAGGGTAGGTAAGACCACACTTGCCCAATATGTATACAATTACCCAAGGATGGAGGAGGCTAAATTTGATATCAAAGCTTGGGATTGTGTTTCAGATGATTTTGATGTTTTGACGGTGACAAGAACAATTCTTGAGGCAATCACTACATCAAAAGATGATAGTGGAAACCTAGAAATAGTTCATCGAAGATTAAAAGAAAACTAGTAGGGAAGAGATTTCTTTTTGTTTGGATGATGTTTGGAACAAAAAACAAGAGAAATGGGTAGTTGTGCAAGTTCCTCTAAATTACGGGGCTAAGGGAAGTAGAATTCTTGTCACACAGTGAGAAAGTTGCTTCTATTGTGCGATCATGTAAAGTACATGGGCTAAAGCAACTACAAGAAAATTTGTGTTGGCAAGTTTTTGCAAAACATGCATTCCAAAATGATCACCCTCAGTTGAAGGTTGAGTTGAAGGAGATTGCTACAAAGATAGTTGAAAAGTGCAGAGGATTGCCTCTGGCCTTGAAAACAATTGGAAGTCTTTTACATAAAAAGTCATCTATTTTGGAATGGGAAAATGTATCGATAAGCAACATATGGGACTTAATGAAAGAAGATTGTGAAATTATCCCTTCTCTACTTTTGAGCTATGACCACCTTCCTTCTCATCTAAAGAGGTGCTTTGCTTTTTGTGCCTTATTCCCCAAAGATTATGAGTTTGATAAGGAGTGTTTAATTTTTTTGCAATCAAAGACATTAGATATTTTAACAGTTTTGGGAGTTTAACTGATGCTAAAAGGTTGCATACATTTTTTCCAATTCCAAGAAGTGGGATAACGATTTTTAATAAATTTCCATGGAAAATTCAAGGTTCCGATACATGAATTGCTCTCCAAGTTTATGTTCTTACTCTTCTTATCTTTGTATCATTGTTGTGAGCTTAGAGAGGTCCCTAACTCTATAGGCGATCTTAAATGTCTCAATTCATTAGACCTTTCAGGAACTAGCATAAAAAATCTACCTGATTGAACATATTCGCTCTATAACTTGCTAATACTAAACCTGAACTTTTGTCACAATTTATAGGAGCTTCCCCAAAATTTGCATAAACTCTTCAGTTTTTGTTACCTTGAATTTAAATATACCAAAGTGAGAAAGGTGCCAATGCTTTTGGGAAAACTGAAAAATCTTCAAGTATTGAGTACGTTTTGTGTTAGCAAAAGTAGCAGTTCATTATTGAGCAACTTGGAGGACTCAATCTTCATGGAGGGCTATCAGTAGAGGAGCTACAAAATATTGTGAATGTGTCGGATGCATTAGCAACTAATTTGAAAAATAAAACATACCTCTTCATGGAGGGCTTAACCACTTTCTTCATGCATCATTTTTTTTAATATTCTATTTTACATGCAAGGATTTCTATTACCAATACCATTAATTGTTCAAATTGAATTCCAACCACATGTGTTTCTTATGTTTAGGACACTGAAAATCGTTAAGGCAGTGAAGAAGTGCAAAAGTTCTGTCATGTGGCTTCCATTCTGTAAAGAGTACTCTGTGATTGGGAATTATTGTGGCATCATCTTCCTTTGGCTTGTTGATTAAATTTGTTTTCTTTCCCACACTCTACCTTTTCTCATTTAGTTCATACTTCTTATATTATTTTATGAATGTTTCTTCTAAAATATATGAACTCAAGCTTCATAAATAGACCATTGAATTAGGGAGAAAACAACATCGACCCCCAAAACATAAGTTATTTAACACCCTTGTCACGTTGTTGATTAGTTAATAGAGTTTATTCTATTTATAGGAAAGAACAGGTTTCTGAATGTATTGAAAAGCTTGCCTGGGAAAAAATCAAGTTAAGTATGGTCTGGAGACGAGATGCAAACTGCAATCAACATAGGGTACAATAACCAGGCATGTTCCAGATTCTGTTTCTTTTGGAAGTTGCATAAAGTTTAATTTAGTTTTCTTTTACAGGTATGCTTTAAGTTTACTTCGACAAGACATGAAACAGAAAGCGATCACTCTTGATTAAGTAGATATTGAGGCCCTTGTAAAATGTACAAGACCTTACAAAGTTTTTTGCATTTAATTTTCTCTAAATACTATATATGGATCACCTCAAATTTTAAACTGAAAATATTGCTTGAAAACACTTTAATTTAATTTATTTTAGAAAAATGTGTCACTTTTTTTACCGTTACTTATAAATAATAAAACATCTTCCTATATTATTATTTTTTAAAAAACAAATCGTGATAGTCGAAAAATACTAAATAGTTGCATTGAATTAAAATAAATGCAGATGTAGAGTAATTTAGTTTCCATACATAACTAAAATAAAACTTGTGGTTTCACAAAGAAATCTACGAATACAGCCCATAATAGTGTGATTATAAACAAAATACATTTTTCATCCCTGCTATAACAAAACACATGTATGTGGAGAAAATATTTCTCAAAATACATCAAAACAGCAAAGAAACTAGGACCAGAGCAGACCATTTATCACACTAGAAGTAAAGAACTAACTAAGACGTGTCCTCAGAAGAATCATCACTTTTCTCCTCAGACATCGATTCCAACTTCCTCAGTAGTTCTCGATACTCCTCCGTCTCCTCAGATGACATGTCTGAATGGTCACCTCGGTCCTCTGTAACCTCCACTAGGTGTACTCGATGCACACTGTATCCGGTCTATCAGCTGTGATGGAACCCTAATTTGCGTATCTAATTTTTAGAATCAACAAACTAGGGAACCTATTTAGGACTCTCTGAAATTGGGGAAAATAAAAAGGAAAAAGGGAATTAGAAAAAGAGATGGAAGGAACAACGCCTCAATCTCGGAAGATTGATAAGTTGGGATGATTTGCCACAAAGAATAGAATTCTTTGATAAGAACCTAAGGTTTCACACAAGAACCAAGAGAGGCACTCTCTTAACTGTGTCTAATATGAAATTTCATAAAAAAAACTGCCAACAAAGTGTTTAAGGAGTCTATTTATACCTCTTACTAATAACCCTAAATTAGGCCCAAGGCCCATTAACTAATATAATAATTAAAAGACTTGAAAATAACAATAAAAGGTTGTGGTAGCCCATTACAAGTCCAAAAATAGGCCCAAAATAAAATTAAAAATGAAAATAAATCTTATTCAAAAAGTTGGCTAAAATTTATGAGCTTTGTTTCTTCTTCTCTTTCCACCATGAGAGAATTTAGTCTCTTGCCAAGCTTTTCTTGAAATCTCTTACTCCTTGCTCTAGTGACTGTTCCATCCATGTTGAGCCCACCCAAACCAAATGCTTCCTCCTTGGATAGTCCTCTGTCAAGCTGGCACTACGTGGACTCAAGTATGGTAGGTGTAACGTGTAGTCTGTGTTACGGTGCATGGCCATACCTGCTCTCTTTGTGAGCTAAACTAATCCTATAGACGCCTCAGTGTACTCGGGATCATCAATGCCTAAAAGTTGTTGGTTGTAAGGGTGAGTCCTCTGCTCCTCAAACACCACAAAAAATAGGCAATAGTAAAACAAAATTAAAACATGCAATATATGTAACCACTGCGTGTGGTTGTCAAAACAAACAACTCTCTTGCATCCTAAGTGCATAACTACACCCTTAATTCACAATTGGGCCCTTTCATTGCCACCAATCCTCCCAGGTCTTGATGGTCTTACAAAATCATGTGGATGACAGTCAGGAGCGATCGCTACAAACGGATACATCGTACACCGACCCCTCATCTCCCAACTAAAAACACATAGTCTCGGAGCCTGTTAGGAGTAACAAAGTGAGACCTGTGAGTTACTCACACTAAATGAGTGTACCAAATGCTAGGTAGTCATCACTCACTAGTTCCCCTAGTTTCTTCGAACCTTTCTACCTATTATAACCCAGTGTATCTATGTTCATCATCCACTTTCTCAATGTAACCTCACTTTCTCATGAGAACCAATAGTTCCTTAATCTCTATCCAATCCTCTTGACTATTGCCACTACATTGCGTGCGTAGCCCTCGTGCCACGTGCATCAACGGAAGCGTATAAACAAACAAACAAACAAGGAAGAAAGACGAGGCTTCAGGCTATGTATTACTCTCAAGGAACCAATCGTGCCCCCTTAAGCGGTAAAACAACTTGTCACGCAAAATAATATGATAGCATAACGATTGTAATTATGGCTATCTAACGTGATATAACAAATAATTTGCCGAGGGTCGAATACCCTCGGACCTAAACCACAACACGTACAGACAAAAATAGCAACATCCAGACAATATATATTATCAAATAAATTTGCATGCCACAGATATAATTGTCAGAGTTCACACTATGTCGATCTTATCATTCAATAATCATAATAGAATATAGGCACGTATTTCAGTAATTTTATCAACATATAAATATCACATTTTCAAAACATACATCAAACATTAGATCTCGAATTTATCTCAGCAACATAAAGTAAATAAATCAGCATTTCAAGGAAATAAATAATTATAAGATAATTTATATAGAGGCATGTATTCCAAAGTTAAGTTATCTACGGTCTAAAATCTCTCGATCACTCGATTTTTCACAGTTTTGCTCCTAACTTATTTTTAATGCTATTAGTGCTCCATGAGTTGGATTTTTGCAAATCTTATATGGTACGCTACATTTTTAAACCTAAAAAACTAATTTTTGAGGTCAAAACCTTAATAAAAACAGTCCATACTGTTATAACTATCAGTCCAAATTCATGGCATATTTTCATTTTACTAAAGGTCCTTAAACTTGTTGTAATTTTTGCTAGGAAACTCCTATTTGGGTGAAATTTAAGGCTAACTCTATGTTTTAACATGCAAAGAACTCATTTTTGGCATAAAACTCAAGGAAAATATCTTAGCATACATATTTAGGACATAATAGCAGGCTCAAAAATTTCAAAGTAACAACATGTTCTAGGAAGTTCAACAACAAGCACATGGTTCAAGAGTTGGAGAGACCCCCCTACCTCTTGAAGAACTCACGAAATATTCAATGAGAAGAATATTCAGGTTTTTCAAATTTTCCTTTCATGAGTAAAACAAAATGACAGTTCGAAGTTATTAGAGAAACTAGAATAAGAGAATGAAGAGGAATCAAGTCTAGGATGAATAATGAAGCTCATTTACCTGAACTTTATGACTCAAGGGTTCAAGAACACAAAGAACCAACAAGGAATAAGAATAACAGCTGAATTCCTCTCCCTAAAGCTTTACTTTCATGCAATAAAATGAAGGGATAACACAACAAAAGATTTTGCTTTTCACAAAGCCCAATAAGCTACAGTGTATGCTATCTCTTACAAGGCTTTGTGACACTTTGAATGACCCCCTTGGCAGCCAATTTGAACATGCCAAGGCATCCCACAAATGGGTAGTTTTGCTTTTTGCAAAACTACCAAAAATGGAAGGGATAGGATTTACCAAAAATGAGTATTTTTATTTTTTTTTATACCAAAACTAGTAAATCTAATGTTAATTGTAAAGGTTATTGTGTTAATCTCCATAGGAACAGGTGTACGCAGAGTGACCCTCACACAGAGAACACTCTCACACAGAGTTAAATTACATTATCGCTCAGTGCGCAATGTAGTTTCGCTACAGAGGACATTTTTATTCAGGCAGTTCCAATTTTTGCCAACTGACTAAATAAAGTATTTACACTATAAATAAATAAAACTAACTCTAAACTTATACAATTAATATCATACAGAGCATAAATAAATTCACACGATCATATAAGTAAATTACACAGTGCAAAATTTCCATTGTCTAGTCTTTAACAGTGAAATTCTGTACACTTGTAGAAAATAAATGTAGAAGGAAATTTCAGGGTGTTACAATAGATCTTTGATACAATTTCTTAGGCCTCTCACGAAAGCATTAAGAACCAAATTAGAGAGAGAATCTGGCTAATTAAGTTTTCAGAAGAGAATTCTAATACAAATAAAGGATGCTCTTCCAGGTTTGGCTTGAAAATTGACGAATAGTCCTAAGATTATTCACTTAACAAGATTTTGGGAAGGTCCTTCTTTGAGTTGGCATTAATTGTGTTGTCATATCTTACCAAACAAAAACAGGTTATGCTTATGAAATGACTATCTTATGTCTCTTATATCTCTTTTTATCTTATTTCCATAAGCTACTTAGTGAAGCTCATAAAAAAAATCTGTTTAGTTTATTCTAGAGCAAGTTTATGGCACAATCTCTTTTGTAATATATATATATATATATATATATATATATATATATATATATATACTGAATAAGTACTTAATTAAGTTGTTTACCTAAATACATCCTTAATCTACCATGCCCACACTCATAGAGGAGTCAAGTGTTACCCTTGGGAGAACTACATAGCTAAGATTAGTGACTCGGCACATCATGGAGCCAAAATATGGCTTGGCACATTCCAAATTGCTGAAGAGATTGCCATGGCTTATGACAAAGCCTCATTCAAGATGAGGGATGCCAAGGCTTTTCCCAACTTCCCATCTAAAGTTGTTGTAGCAATTTATGGGGATTTTTAATCGTCAAAAATTGTTAAATTCATTCAACTTTGCAAATTACAATGGTTATTAACCGCTACAAAATTAACCGTCACTAAATATAATAAAATAATATGAAAATCAACGTCAAATCACTATTTAACGTTGATATTTAATGAAATGAAAGTTTAGGGACTAAAACTAATCAAAATTTTGTTCAGGAACTAAAAGTGAAAACCTAAAAAAATTCAGGGACTAAAATTATAGTATCACCAAGACACTAACAGTGGTGTTGATGCAACAATCTTACTTCTATAATTCATAATGTTAATTAATTACTCTATCTCATGTTTTAATTTATTTTTTATTTTTTACTTTTAGTAAAGAATTGAATTGAGGCATTGATGTCAAGATCCCAAATATATTTAGTATTAATTAATATTAGACATTGCATTAGAGAAAGAAACTTGCAAGGAGTAGATTATGATGTTTAATGATTGGGATTTATTGATCATATGCATTATTTCCTATGTAAGGAGTATAAATCTCACATCTTCCATTTTTTTATCAAATAGAAGACATGTTATATTATAAAAATGGATACATATTATAAGCCTTTTAAAGCATAAAAGAAAAAAATACAATATTACAAGGCTTTCTCCACAATTCAATGTGTTTTAACAAAAGTGTTGAATCAAGCTATAATTACTAATTTTTATGTTTTTCATTTGCTTGGCATCCTATGCTTCATCCTAGGGCAAAAGACCAATGAGCAGTAACAAGTAACACCTCAAGAAAAGAACAACAATTATTTGAACAAAAAAGTAATCAACTCTACCAACAAAATACAAAATTAATGTTTATTTTGTCACCAATTTTAAATGAAATATTTGAAGCTGGAGAGGTCTAGACTCTTGATGAAAAATAAAGTTGAGACTAGTTTCTAAAACCAGATATCTTATGAATACATATGAAAATATGAAATGGTAAACACATACTTAGGGGACTGTATATAAAGATTCTAATGCTCAGTCTATTTACATTGAAATCAAATCAAAGGCAAATATCTAAAACCAAGCTTGACTAGACAGCATGAACAAGTTTCAAGTAAGCACTACACTATTAGAAAATATGCATATTACATCGTTCAGTTAACATGGATTTAAATAAAAATCAATGTTAACAAATGCACAATGACATTTTTATAAATAACTAGAAGTTGTTAACATCGGTTCTCATAAAACTGACGCTAAGATTTGCACTCAACGTCGATTTTATTTAGAACCGATGTTGAGCATCACGCATCAACATCAGTTTTATCAGAGCCAATGTCGAACCTCACTAGTTAACAACAATTTTGAATAAAATTGATGTTGTGCTTGACCATAAATCTTAAACCTTTAGTTTTGTTCTCATTTCAGCAATCGCGCCCAAACCTCTTACACTGTGTCTCTTTCGTGCCCAAACCTCCCATCGTCGTTGCCGTTGTCAGCCCTCACCTCTCGTTGCCATCGTTGGCCCTCACCTCTCATGTTGTTGCTGTCTCGCACTCCAAATCTCAACCCCGTCATCATGGCCCTAACCTCACCATCGCCCTTGGCCTAAATTTTTTACCTCTTTTTGTTTATAGAACACAAATTGAGGTTGTCGTCTTTCACATATTTAGGGTGCTTTGAGGGTAATGTTTGCACTTCCTTTGGTGTTTTAATGTCAGTGATAATGATTCTAACATTGCCTCTAGTTTTGAAGTGAGGCCTTACTTGATGGATGAATTGGGAGAGGTCAAAGGTGCCTTGTTGGAGTTGTCACATGAACATCAGCTTAGGGTTAAGGTGAGCTATGGTATTGTTAATATCAATGCACTTGTTACATGTTTGATTTATCAGTCACAAATTGAATAACTTGTTATGGTGGATGACCGGATAACTTGTAATAAATTGCAAATCAAACTCATGGTTTGTTTTATACCGTGTATTAGACTTGTTTCTAATCTTCTGGGTTGTCATGATGAAATAAGGAACAAGATCTTGATACTAGAGACAACTCTGATGAATGAAACTCAGAATTCTACTTCTTCCTTTCTTTGGGTTGAAAAATATAAATAAACAAGGCTGGACTTGGATAAAAAGTTTGAAACTCAGTATCAGCGTCGGATGTACGATTTCATTGTCTCCCTTCCCCTTTCCTTTTCTTTCTATTCCATATATGTATTATCAGACTTTAATGCATGCAAAAATTATAAATTGTAGGCCAGTATAGTATTTTCTGTTCCCATTTTTAATATGTTTTGAGACCTTTATACAGTGGATTATTTGTATTAGAATGATTTTTGTGTTGAAGGGGGCATAATGTGTTTCACAATTCTCTTCAAAATACTGGTGAAAGGATATAAGATTAATAACTAAATTTGTTTGCAGGAGGAAGACAATCTATCAAAATGCACATCAATTCAAAACTTAGGA
The DNA here is from genome assembly GCA_013407115.1 of Glycine latifolia. Classification (NCBI taxonomy): domain Eukaryota; kingdom Viridiplantae; phylum Streptophyta; class Magnoliopsida; order Fabales; family Fabaceae; genus Glycine; species Glycine latifolia. The sequence continues at coordinate 10,202,294 of CM023950.1, forward strand.
ATCTGATTTTATTTTTTGAAAATTGAATTTGATTGTCCTTTAATATTGATTTGATTTCTTGTTTTAATAACTAAAATTTGACATTGTAGCATATTTTAGGCTGATTTTTAAATTAAATACAAATTAAATATTTAATTAGGAAAAAGGGGTAAAAATCAAACAAATTGGGAATTTGGGGTTGCCAAACACGCCTAGCTTAGGCGTGTTTAGCCCCCTTTTTCCCTATAAATAGCCCCCACTTTTTACTTTTTACCATTAAACCTTCTCTCTAGAATTTGCTCTGGCTTCTCTCTAGAACTTGGAAGGAAATTATCTGCAGCGAAGCCCTGCCGAATTGTCTGAAGCGAAGCGCTGTCAACAAGTAAGTTTCTCTGCCTTTTTATATTATTTAAGCTGTTATATTCTATAATTAGATAAATGTTAGGATCATATGAAGTTGTTAGCGACATTTATGGTTTAGGTATTACGGTTTAGTTTTAGGGTTTAGGGGGTTAGTGTTTAGAGGGTTAGGGTTTGGGGTGTTTAGGTTTATGATTAATGGTTAATTGTTGTAGTGTGGTAGTGTTTAGTGATTTTAGGGTTTGGGGGGGTTAGGGGTTAATGGTTAATGGTGCTTAGTGTTGGTGGATTAGGGGTTAGGGTTTAGGCGTGAGGTGTGTTAGGTTAGGGGTTATGGTTTTAGGGGTTAGTGGGTTAAGGTTTTGGGTGTTTAGGTTAATGGTTAATTGTTGGAGTGTGTTAGT
>CM023950.1:10213036-10279017 GCA_013407115.1 Glycine latifolia
CCCCCTAAACCCTAAAACTAAACCGCAATACCTAAACCATAAATGTCGCTAACAAATTCATATGATCCTAACATTTATCTAATTATAGAATATAACAGCTTAAATAATATAAAAAGGCAGAGAAACTTACTTGTTGACAGCGCTTCGCTTCAGACAATTCGGCAGGGCTTCGCTGCAGATAATTTCCTTCCAAGTTCTAGAGAGAAGCCAGAGCAAATTCTAGAGAGAAGGTGAAATGGTAAAAAGTAAAAAGTGGGGGCTATTTATAGGGAAAAAGGGGGCCAAACACGCCTAGCTTGGGCGTTTTTAAACACGCCCAAGCTAGGCGTGTTTGGCAACCCCAAATTCCCAATTTGTTTGATTTTTACCCCTTTTTCCTAATTAAATATTTAATTTGTATTTAATTTAAAAATCAGCCCATATTTTATACTAGTCTTATAATCCCACCCCCACCAAAAAACCAATTTTTTTCTGGTTCTTTTATTCTTCTTCTGGACAATTACTGTTTGAACTATTTGAAAAATGAAGAAACTGATGTTTGACCTCTCTCAAATTTTTATAGTGTTGAAGCACTTGATAATCACTTTACAGTTGTTCAACAGGACCGTGTTAGATCACAAATAGAAGAAAGGAAAATAAGAAGTGATGCAGCTTATGAAGAGGCCAAGAGAAAGGTTGCTTTTGAAAAGCAACAGCAATAAAAGGCTAAAACTGAAGCAAAGGTGCTATAACCTTTATAGTTTAGTTGACTGTGTTAATTATTTTTCAAAATGTTATACATATATGATTTCAAATTTAATTTGACAACGAAAATGTGAATGCTTCATGAGCTTAGTTATCATTTATCACCTGTTACAACCTTTTTGCTTGTACATTTTCTTTATAGAGAGTAGAAACCTTGGCCCAAATGCCCCTTCATTCATTATTCACAATTTTTGTGGTGCAGTCCAAACTTAGAGCTAAGGAAGCAAAATGAGAAGCTGAGAGAAAAGAATGATATCAGTGATTTGATTATACTGATATCTCACAGGCCCACTCTCTCACACACACACTGGTGCACTCACACAAAAACAAATACACACAAATTTACTGGGGCGGAAACTCTCTAATATTATTGATAATAGTCTGCCAAAGCCACCACAGAGCTCTTTACATAATGTGCTATTTATAAGCACCAAAACCCTAAAACAATTCAAATTTAAATCTAAACAATATCTTCTCTAATATCTTTCTATATTATCTCTTTTCATATCTTATCTTTCTTCATATCTTATCTACCCATATCTTCTCATATATCTTTCTCATATTTAAAATTCAAACTACGTAACTAACTATCTATTTAAATGTTTATCCTAACAAAGAAATAATGGAAGCCAAGAAACAGGAAGCAATTGAAGATGAATAAAGTTCAGCGGCAGAAGCTGAAAGAAGAGCAGAAAAGAAGCTACTGAAACTTTCAAAAGAGTTACTTCTGGAGGGACCCAACAAGCTACTACCCATCCAACAAATACTGCATCAAGCCTATCCAATGTTGAAACCAAGGATTAATCTGGTATTGCTTTTCATTTTTGACCTTCTTTTACATTTATAATAATATATCTTTCTAATGTCACAGTTAGTTTTTGTTGTTTTCCTATTTTTCCACATCTGATATGCAATAATGATTTTCCTTTTTTTACAATTAGTCTATCACTTAGTTGGAAATTTGATTTTATTTCTACATTTCCATATTAATGAAATTAGTGCTCTTGTCCCTTATCTTATCAACATTGGTTTGATGTGGCTACCTGCATAATTTGGTGTGATTTAAGACATTTGAATCTTCTATTTTATCTTAAGTCACCACATTTTTAATTACAAAAGTTCTCTTTCGTGCAGTTGGTTATTTTCCCTCCTGTTTTTAAATCTTTTTTGTCTTTTGTTCTTGGTTTGATGCTTTTCTGTGGAAAATAAAAACATCGATGCATCGAGCTTCTTTGTAAAGTTGTAAGGCTTTGGTGCAATTGGTCTTGATTCATATTGTTATGTGCATGTTGGTGTATTCCCTTGCATGCAAAAGTATTAAATATATAATCATTTAAGATAATTTATTTTTCTTAATAGAATACATAAATTTTAAGAATATCTAAAACTATTTATTTGTGTTTTCAAACACTATAACATTTTTTCCTAGTCATATCATCATTTTTTTTGCATTTCTTGGAAGGTGTGTTTAGAACTTGTGGAACTTCCATAACAACTTCCATAACATCAATTATTATGGAAGCTAATATATTTTGAACTCAAGGTTGAGAGATCGGGTAAAATAAATGTTCCTTTTGTTGCAAACATTATAATAAAGTCACTCTTGAACTCACATATCTTAAATATACATAAAACTATATTGAGTTTTCTTTTTATCTTATATCTTAAGCACCAATTTTTGTGAAGAACGAAAAGAAAGGGACAAAAAATAGAGATAAGAGAGAGGCATCCAGCCTTTGTCTTAGTTAGCTAGCTACTCATGTGCATTTTGTCATTCTGTGTACTTTTGTGACCTTAGCACATTTAGGGGGTCATGTTTAAGTGTGTTTAATGGTCATGTGGCAAAATGCTTTGAATAAATCATGTTCTTTATAGTCAAAAGTGACCAAACTGAGGTACAACATTGTGTTGCTATGAAATCTTTTCAGATTTGCTCCTTGCTTGTGATGTATCTTTCCAAAACAGTAATGTATTTTTTTAAGCAACGATGTAATTGTTGTGATGTATCTTTCCAAATAGCACAGACAAGCAACCCCAATTTAATAAAGATTTTAAGCCAACGTCTTGATAATAAAAAAAACTACCAATTAGAAGCACTATGTCAACTTGACACGACTTGCATCATCCATTCCTCAACTCTCATAATATTGGGTTCTATGGCACATTGGAGGCTTCCATCAATGTCATCAGACTATGTGGTAAGGAAGATAGTTTAGCATGGCAAACAAATGTTTTTGCAAATGCTTTGAACCACAGTACCAAATATTTATTGCTTCTATACTGTAGAAAACATTTATTTTGTCATTTAAATCAATTTTTTTCTTATTGAAGTACCAAATATTTATTACTTCTATGTTATCGGAGTATATCTTCAATGAACTTGACTTAACAAATTTAAAGAGTTCTTTTGGAGAGCTATAGTTCTTCTTTGAGTTTCTAGCTATGTATTTATAACCAAATATTCGAGAAAATGAAATTGAAATATAATTTACAAAGGGAAACTCCTATATCAACCGACTATAATAGGCGTGCATCTGTTTATAACTTCATATCAGTGTTAGAATGAATATTCCAATACATTTACTCTATTCAATGTTGGTTAGATCATATTGATTTGTTAATAAATACATCTAGATGATTTCTCACTAGACAATTGATCTATTACCAATTCAACCTGGAAATTAAGAATGCAGCTAATTTTTGTAAAATTTTGTTGTATATAAAAGTAATCAATTTCCGCCTTTTCCCTTTTCTCCTCCTCTGTAACTTTAAACTCCGTATGTGGGGAAGCATTGTAACTATAAATATTGTTCTTTTTTTACTTGTAAAAGCATATGTAACCTATGTTGATAACTGGTGAAAGTTTTTTAGGTTAAAGTAACAACTTAAATTGGGTCATCAAATATATAAAGATTTGGCATGCACGTCTACTCTTTCAATTTACTTCTTTGAAGGCTTTGTATAGGAATATGAAAAGCACATGAATTTGTCCAACTTGAATTGAACAATGTTGAAATCTGTCAATTTTAGATAAATTTTACATGTTTGAGAGTCGCTTTGAGATTCTGAATTTGCTTCTCACTCCCTGTGAACTCCTATTGTAAGGAAGTAAGGAAGAATTTTAGGTTCAGGTTACTAGTTCATTGTCTTTAAATTGTTTCTTCTATTTCCTTCTTTTTCTTTCAATGAATAATTTGTTTATTTAAACCTTGTTTATGTTTTTCACAGGTTCTTCAATCCATAGATTTTGTCTCTTTGAAAAAAATTCCCAGGGATGTATATGTTGTTGAGACTCAAGTATCTTATCCAACATTCAAATGCTCTATTTGCCTCAACGATACAACACCTAATGAATATCCTTCAAAGCTTCACATAGATATAGTAAGCTAATATTTCATTTTTTGTATAAAGCATATACTTAGAATGACACGTTTGATAACACACAGGCACATGTAACATCAGTAGCAGATTTTCCCTTGTTTCAAATTTTGGCATTTGGCTTTGGCGAAATCTCTTGATTGTGTGTTGGATGAATGTTGTCATCTTGCTGAGCTTCCTCTTTGTTGACAAATATAGAATCTCTTTTATTAATCTTGAACAAATGATATCAAGAAAGAAAAGATTAAATGGAAATTAATATAAATTTTTAAAATCTCTCATATCATGCTATGTAGTGAACTCATTAATTTTTTTATGATCCTTTAACAATATTGGTGATGTTCTCTTTTTCTTTACTTTGTTCCATAGCTTGGGTTTGACATTGTTGAAGATTAGTTGGGACCTTATTTGTGTAGGAAGTTGCATTCCATTGCACTGGTAGATATAAAGTGGATCGATACTTTATAATTTTATTGACGAGCTTAAGATACTGATGATTAGAAAATGGAATGAGGCTATGAATTATCAACTTTATGACTAAGAGGGAGAACCACATACTTCTAAGTATTGAGCTAAAAGAGATCAGTTATTCAACCTTTGTCACTATTACACTAATTTTTGTTGATTATAAATATGTTATGCTATGACTTAGCAGCAAGCCACTTTATTCTATATATCATCATTTTAACACTTTCCAAAATTCTAGTAAAGATTAGTGACTTATCCAAAATTGTTTGTGTAAGCATATATATCATACTTAGAACTATATTTTTAATAGTTTTGTACACTTATTAGTTTTTATGCATAGAATAAATACTTTTGTAGAAAGTGACAGGGTCTACTTTGAATTTGTAGGTTTGATTCATTGTGAAACAAAATAAATATTAAAAATGAACTTAATTTCTACATCGGTTGTGGCTACAATTGATGTAGAAAGTTCCTATATACAACATCGGTTTTTGAACCATCGTCGAAAGTTATCGTCGTCAAAAGTTGCCCACTTTCAACAATGATCAATTCAACATCGACTCAAAACTAATGTTAAAAGTCCTCCATAACCGAAGTTGAAGGCTTTTTCTATAGTAATTCTTGCATAAGTAAAAAAATTAGTTACAATTGTTGTGTTTTATCTACGTTGATACCATCGAAGTTGAATCATCTAACATTATTATCCAATTATTGATTGCTGGAACAACAAGAAATTAAAAACACTAGTACACAATTCCACATGTGTGACAAAAAAGCCATAGAATGTTGGTGTTGCTCAAATTGTGTCTCAGCAACTTCCATGTTCACTAATCTTTGCTTTTTCAGCAACTATTGGCCTTGTGATTCTAAATAATTGACATCATCATCTAATATTTCTTTTCCTACCAAGATTGGTGAATTGAATATCCTCCATGTTTACTAATCTTTGCTTTTTCAGCAACTGTTGGCCTTGTGATTCTGAATAATTGACATCATCATCTAATTTTCTTTTCCTACCAGGATTGGTAACTCTACCTATGTGTGTTTTCCTGCATGGTCTGTCCCAAGTGAGGATAAAGGAGGAGGGTTGGTGTCGGGGGTTGCGAAACGACTATAAAAAAATCAACTATTTTTATGTGATGAACATTTATGATATTTCGTTAGGGCGTACCCTTCGTTGCGACGCATTACATCGAGCCTCGGGTGTAGCGAAAAATGGGCTAGGGTCCTTGCCACAAGGCAAGGCGCTACATCAGTCCCGAGATGTAGTGATAAGTGAACTAGGGTCTATGCTAAAAGGCAAAGCGCCAGGTCTTCACCCGGATTTGGTGACAAATAGGCAAGGGTTAAGGATGAAATTGGGAAGCTGGAACATAGGAACTTTAACGGGTAAACTAAGGGAGTTAGCAGATGTTTTTGCCAGAAGGAAAGTGAATATTGTGTGCTTGCAAGAAACTAAGTGGGTTGGAGAAAAGGTCAAGGAAGTGGAGGGCGCTGGTTTCAAGTTTTGGTATACAGGTACATCCAAGAGTCGAAATGGTGTTAGAATTATGATCTAAAAGTTTTAGAAATAAAGTCGTGGACGTCAAAAGGAAAGGCGATAAGATTATGATGATTAAGCTTGTAGTAGGCTATCTAATTTTAAATATCCTTAGTGTGTATGCACCGCAAGTTGGACTACAATCAAATGAAAAGAACCAATTTTGGAAAGACTTGGAGGAGGTTTTGAGAGGGATACCCCGAGAGGAGAAGATTTTCCTAGGAGAAGATCTGAATGGTCATGTTGTTAAAACAGTGGAGGTTTTGATGGAATTCATGGATGTTTTGGCTATGGGACGAGCAATAAGTCTGGAGAAGATGTCTTGAATGCTGCACTAGCCTATGATTTGATGCTAGCAAACACATTTTTTCGAAAAAAGGAGTCTCATCTTATCACTTATCATAGCGGTCAAAATTGTAGTCAAATTGATTTCTTTATGGTTAGAAGGGAAGATGGAAATTCTTGTATTGACTGCAAGGTCTACCCTGGAGAATGTGTGGCGACACAACATAAGTTGGTAGTTCTAAAGGTTCGGTTCAACAAAGTTCTTAATTTGAGGAAGAAGGATCAAAACCCAATGATAAGATGGTCGAAGCTAAAGGAGGAAAAATAAATAGAGTTTAAGGAAAACATGTTACGTGAAGGACCGTGGGAGTTTATTGGAGAAGCTAATAAAATATGGAATAAGATGGTTGTGTGTGTCCAAAATGTGGGAAGAAAGGTACTGGGTGAAAGCAAAGGAAACATGGGGTATAATGGGGAGGTGCAAGAGGCCATTAAACAGAAGAAGGAATGCTTTAGATCTTTGCATAAATGTCCCAATGATGAAAATTTGCAAAAGTTTAGAGAAGCGAGAAAAAATGTAAAGAAAGCAGCACGAGAAGCTAGAGGCAAGGTTTTTGACGATTTGTATAAAAATCTTGGGAGCAAGGATGGTGAAAAGGGTATTTACAAACTTGCTAAAATGAGGGATAAGAAGTCTAAAGACCTCACCCAAGTTAGATGTATCAAGAATAAAAATCAAAAACTATTGGTAAGAGATGAAGATGTAAGTGAAAGATGAATGAATTACTTTAACAAACTTTTTAATAGGGATGACGATAAAAGTGAGGTGGATTTGGAGGACGTTTCTGATGATCTGAATAGAAGATTTGTGCGTAGAATTAAGACACACGAAGTTAAGGAGACTTTAAAGAGGATGAAGAATAATGAAGTTTTGGGACCCGATAACATCTCTATTGAAGTGTGGAGAGGCTTGAGAGATGTGGCAATAAAATGGTTGACCAATATTTTTAATAAGATTCTTCAAACAAATAAAATGTCTGATGCTTGGAGGAAAAGTATGTTTGTGCATATTTACAAAAATAAGGAAGATATCCATAATTGTTCAAACTATAGAGGCATCAAGCTCATGAGTCATACTATGAAGTTATGAGAGAAAGTTATTGAACATCGCCAAAGGATGGAGACCAAGGTTTCTGTAAATCAATTTGGATTTATGCCAGGAAGATGTACCATGGAAGCTATTTTCTTGATGCGACAATTAATGGAAATGTATAGGGAAAAGTAGAAAGACTTACATATGGTGTTCATAGATCTTGAGAAAGCATATGATGGGTCCCAAGAGAAGTCTTATGGTGGACTCTTAAGAAGAAAAAGGTAACATTAACGTATGTTAATGCAATTAAGGATATGTATGATGGAGTTACCACATGTGTGAAAGCTTGTGATGGAACATCAAGGTATTTTCCTATCACGATAGGTGTTCACCAAGGTTCATCTTTTAGTCCGTATTTCTTTGCCTTAGTGATGGATGAACTAATAAAAGATATTCAAGAGGAAGTGTCATGGTGTATGCTTTTTGCAGATTATATTGTGCTTATTGATGAGACCAAGGATGGTGTTAATAGAAAATTGGAATTGTGGAGAAACACTTTGGAGTCTAAAGGATTCACGATAAGCAAGAGCAAGACGAAGTATATGAAGTGTGAATACACAAGTAAGAGATGGTGGTCAAGAAACAGTGCATCTATTTGGTCAAGAAGTATCCAAGAAAGATGTTTTTAGATACTTGTGATAAATTCTGCAAAAAGGTGGTGAGATTGATGAAGATGTAAATCATAGAATTAGAGCAGGCTGGATGAAATGGCGGAGTGCATCGGGGGTTTTGGGTGACCGCAAAATTTCCCTTAAGCTAAAAGAAAAATTCTATAAAACAACTGTAAGACTAACAATGTTATATGGAGCAGAATGCTGACCAGCACATAAGCAACATGATCATAAAATAGGGGTAGCATAAATGAGAATGTTAAGGTGGATGTGTGGTTATACGAAGTTGGATAAGATAAGAAATGAGGACATTTGACGAAAGGTATCAGTGGTACCAGTATGTGAAAAGATGAGGGAGCATAAATTGAGGTGGTTTGGGCATGTTATGAGACGGTCACTGGATGCTCCCATGAGAACAAGAGTTTGTTACCAAGAGCTCAACACAAAGAGAGGTAGAGGTCGACCGAAACTTACCTAGGGAAACGTAGTTAAGCAAGACTTTATGGAGTGAGATATAGATTGGTGGACGGTATGTCTTAGGACAGAGTGGAGAAAAGCTATAAGCTTGGTGGAGGGTTAAACCCATTAGTAGTTCTATGTTTCAGTTGTTTACCTTGTTTTAGTTCTTTTCCTCTTCCTTTCACCTCTCTTTTATTTTAGCCTATTATGCATCTCTTTTGTCTTATTTCCACCTTTTTCTTTCCCTCTCCCTTTCTCTTTCTTCTTATTTCTTCCGATCTATCATCGGGTTCATCTACCACCGATCCCAATTAACTTGGGTTAAAGGTATTGTTGATGTATCAGGATTGGTGAATTGAATATCCTCCATGCAACTTTGTTGTTTCAATACATGGGTTCCCCATTTTATAAGGTTTGTGACAAACATCAAATGTTCACATATAATCTTTGACAAATAATAGATCGTGTTTCCAGCCTCATGTAGTTCTTTTTAATTCATCAAATTTAGCAACAGTAAGGTTTTGTTCAGATAAATTCCTCCAAAATACTTATAGGAGAGAAAAACAATGTAAAATGAATTCAACTTCTCGGATAAGTTGAAAATAACTACCTTAGTTTTTGGAAATGTTCGACATGAAAAAATTTATGAATGTTAAAGTACATAAATGTTTGGAGAAGTTTATCCAAAATAAAGCCTTGATATACTACCAGTGACCAAATCAAATTCGTTAAAAACAATACCTGGTTCAATAACATGCTTCTCCATGAGGAAGTCAAGGATAAGCATCTTTTTGCAGATAAGAGTTTCAAGTTTGGAGGAATCCTTCTAATTTCTTGAAAACGATCACACTCACCCAAATTAAGGCTAGTTAAAAAGCGGCTTCTTTGATGCATTCAGGAATAACTTTGAAATTATTCGATGATAGGTCTAACTCCTTCACATTAGCAAAATATGGGCCGGGAGAAATGTTGGAAAAAAATCATCCGACAAGTTGCAGTATCGGAGAGAAACACGTTGAACATTTGAAGACTTGGTTAAGCTCACTTTTTTTCTGCACCCTTATCCTCCTTAGGCAATACCCACCTTCCCATTGTCAAGTTCAATTTCAGACATTTCTGACATCAAGGAAACATTCCAAATGAAAATAGTAGTGCCATAGTGACTTCTCTATATTCCTAGGCAACTGGACAGATAAATTTTTTGAAACCGAGTAAGATTTTGAAACGAAAATGGGAATTCTTTTATTGGAGTTCCTTGCAACCCAAGCTCTGTTATAGTTTCCATCTTTCCTAATATTTATGGAAAACTCTCGAGACTGACACAGTAAGAAAGTTTTAGTTGTTCAAGAGAGGTCAACTTGATGGGTGGAAAACTCTTGAGCTTGTGGCAATCGATAGCATCCAAGATTTTAAGTTTTCCCAAGAGCCCAACTGAAGAGTGGATTGTACATAAATTCTTACACTCTCGAAATGACAAATTTTCCAAATGTGAGATACAAGATAGATCAGGTATTTGTGTTAAATATTGACATATGTCAAAATTCAAACTTGTCAAATTCACCAACTTCTGCAACAACAAAAGATATGAATGAATAACCTTAAAAGTGAATATATATATAGATAGATAGATACAAGAAGAAGGAAATGAAGTCAATACACTTGCTTGCCCTTTTTGATAATAAGGCAGCCAACTCGAGTGATGTAAAGCAACTTTTGGGTAACTTGCATATAAGAAGTTTCTTGGGATGAAAATCATATGGCAAATCCTGTGAAGGATATCTCCACCAATCCAATACTCTAAAAGTGTTAGGAAGAAGTTTGGGACCTTTGGAAAAATGACCATTTCTAATAATAAGTATTCTAAGATTTTTCATCTTGCTGAAAGCATTTCCATCTCATTTTACTTTTACTTCATCTTTTTCAAATAAGGGGAAATCCATAAATATGATTTCAATCTGACTTGTTTCATTTTAACACAAAAAACACAAATCAACGATACATGCATACATATTAGAACTTCAACATGCATATTTAGAGAAATGTAAATAATTTACATCAAAAATAATTGTGACATGAGTATATAATAATCAAAACAGATAACAAATGGTTAAGATGATAAACAAAACCATCCACATCTATCAATCTTTTCACCTTATTTTCTTCTAAAACTTGAACTATATCCTTAAGAAACCATAACCTGCTACATTTCCCAGGCTCTTTTGGTGATTCTTTCCTAACAATTTCTTTACCCATGTGCTCAATAAAGTTATGTAGTGTCACCTTACCATCCCATTTAATCTTTATGAGAGATTTTTTAACTAGCACTCCAATATGATATTTCATGCAACTGCCATGATGAGCATGAAGTATATCTTGGACATCTGACAATTCACATTCTTTGAAGTAATAGGCTATGTCAAGAAAAACAGTTGGCGTATCTTCTTCCAAACCATCATAGCTTACTTTTAGTACCTCTTGAATTGTTTTATCAGGAACTCTTTCGTACCGGTTTAAAGCAGATTTTCATTGTTCTATATTTCTTCCAAATAAGTTGGAACCTATTAGTTCTAAAGCCAATGGAAGGCCTGAAGCATAAGTTACTGCTTGATTCAAAACATCCTCGAAATGTGGATCAATTTTTTTCCAATTTAAAAGCTTTCCAACATTGTAATTTGAAGAGAATCCTCCTCATTTAATTCTTTCAACACCGTGATGAGCTAGCAAATTTTGGTCCCGAGTTGTGATTATGACTCTACTTCCAGGACCAAACTAATCAGGTCTTCCAACAATCGCCTCTAGATGATCATGTTTGTTAACATCATCTACAATCAAAAGAACCTTCTTTCTCTAGAGCCTATGTTGTATTATGAAAATTCCTTGTCTGACACTTAATAACTTAATGTCCTTTTCTCTAACTGTTTCAAAAAGAAGGTTGCTTTGGAGATGTTCTAACCCATGTTTGTTTGAAGTTTCTCTCACGTTTTCAAGAAAACATGAACTTTCAAAATGATGAGAAATGGAATTATAAACAGCAACAGCAAGTGTCGTTTTACCTATGCCTTCAAGTCCATGCATCCCAACCATGTGGACAACATCATCAGAACCAACATCCAAAAGTTTTCTTACTTTTTGCACTTGTGATTCTAGTCCAACTGGGTAATCCGCAATTGGTAAAGGAGCACGATTAATCTTGCAAGAGACGAATTCAACAATGTTCTGAATAAACTCGTATTCATATTCGTCCCTATTCCATAAATGAGTTTTGTGGGCAGTTAGACTAAACGTACAGCTCATGGCCATGTCTTGACATGTATGTATATTGTTCAGGGTTAGTAAGTATTTTCATCTCTTAAAATTTAGCATTAATTAAAATATTATCAGAGAAGTGAAAATTTAAAATAAGATAGGTGAGGAAGGGTACCCCTGTGTGAAATCATAGCCAGACAAGTTAGCTACTTCACGCATAGCCTTCTTCCATTCCTCCAGCTTCTACATGTTATGCTTGAACTTCTTTTCATGATTAGTCAATGCTTCTCCAAAACTACCTTTGTGGTTTCGCATATGAGAAGGGTCCACATAATAAAACACTGACAAAACCAAGAGACCTTCCCCTTAATAAAGTTGAGGATGTAAGCAAGTTCATTTAAGCAAAAGGAGGAAGATGTATAGTTTTGGGAAAGGACGATGATGAAAATTCTGGACTCTTGAATTGCCTTCTCAAGTGCAGAGGTGATTTGGTCCCCCTCTGTGGAGGTCTTGGTCATCGATGAAGGTGCAAATTCCTTTGTCATGAAGAGCTTTGTAGAGATTTCCAGTGAAACCGTGACGAGTATCTTCACCTCTGAAGCTTAGGAACACATCATGGGTGAATCTATAGCTAAATGAAGAAGAGGATGATTGCATAGCCATGAAACTGAGAAGAAAAATTAGTGTGATTGTGGATGGAGTACTGGATCTCCAAAGTCAAACAAGAATACAAACCTATAGCATTTTGGTGGTCTTTTTCTTTCTGGCCATGTGTATCGGCCGGCAAGGTTCAAGTCACAGCTTGTATAGATTAAACAAACTGTTGAAATTTCTAAAATTATACATTTTTTAAGAGTCATATAGTCAGTGTTGTTGTTGATTGATTTATTATTACAATTGCAACTAGATATTTTCCGGCCCTAATCAAACTATTGTTTAACAAATCTCTAAAATAGTAACAAATTTTCTTTTACTAAATTTTAGGAGCAAACATCATTTTGTTATTATCAAACACCATATAGCTTTCTATTTGTGTAATTGTATCAAACACATTTAAATACTTTCCTGAAAAAAAAAAGCATATTTAATTTAAATACTTACAAATGTCCTTGTAGACTTCAGATTGGATATGCCAAGAGCTAAATTTCCAATTAAATCTATGGAAGATTAGTCGGTAAAAACCTGATTGTAAAGTTCCTCTTCAAGTTATGATGCTTCACCAGTTTTAGGTATCTGAAGTTAGAGTTATAGCAATAGCAGCATATGTAACTTACTTAACAAAGCCAAAAATAAAAGAAAATATACATCATATCTAATAGAACTAACTTCTTCATCAAAATGCTTGCTCCCAATTGTTCACAATTAAAGGTTCATCTGTTGAACCACATATTCTTCATATAACTCTTCTTCACTTGAAACCCAGTACTTATCTGTGGTTTTTCATCATATGGTCCATTTGGCTACATTGAAATTAAATAAGTTTCAATTCAGTGCAACTGGATTCATACGAGAGGTGATTCACATGATCAAGGTCAGGAGTTGGTTGTGGCTTAAGGCTAGGCTAGGAATCTCTTCCATGTCACTCTATGAGTGGTGGACAAATCCTTCTTCTTGTATGTCCTCTAACTGCACTTTAATGAACACATCTTAATGTATTTGAGCTTGGGGCATCCCTTCTGCAGAATTTTTCTTTTGATCAAGATCTGAGTATTAGATGGTATGTTTGCTGGTAGCTTGATAGTGTAAAAGTTAAATAGTGGTTGGATGTTTGGATGTACTTTTTGATTTTTCAGCTAGCTCATGGAAATGGATAAGCATTGTGTTAGATTTCAGCTTAAAATCAATTGGCACTGAGTGTGAAGTTGTCCAACAAATATATAAGTTGTACACCTGAGAATTATTGGTAGACATGCCTTGTGTATTTCCCTTTGTTGGAAAATTGTTTTTTTAACTTAGTCTTATTACTTCACTTGTCTTGGTAACTTATTTTCAATCTTATTAGTAAGTCATCCTTTGGAGGCTATAGATGGCAAACTGTTTACATGAAAAAACATGAAGAATTCACAATTCTGTTGGGCAGTTGGCATCTGTAACTTCAGCTCCATGGTGGAGACTGCCTTTGGATCTCAACCAGTTTATGGGGAGTATTGTGGCCAAATCAAACCCTTTTCATTATGGGGAGGTTTGATGCAAGAGGGGTTTCTTTCCCTAGGACTTAGTTTGTTTCTTCTTTGGTTGTTCTGTTTGTCTCTTGTAACCAAAATAATAATAATAAAGCACACATTATGTTGATTTGGCCACAATATACAAAACAACAAAAGAAGAAACAAGAGATTTGTGTACGAGAATATATTATATTTACTTAATGAAAAGTGTGTCATACATTCATTATGTTGATTTAGCCAAAAAAATATATCAAATTTAAAATAAAAATAACAAACTTTAAGTCATACATTCATTATGCAGATTGGTGTAATAGTTAACATATCTTAAAATATAATAAAACCTACCTTGTTTAAAAAGGATAAAGAACACATTTTAATTAGTATTATAAGAAAAAAAAAGAAAATAAATGTAAAAAGTTAAAAATTAGTATTTTGAAAAATGTTACATGCTAGTAAACCTGTTTACTAAACACTACTTATGCGTTTGCGTTGCATACATTGGAAAATAGGACTCGGCATTTTTAATTCTATTTTACTTAAACATTCAGACAGAAAAGGAAATTTGATCGCACTTAAACGTTGTCCTAGTTAAACAGAAATAAACAGGCACGTAAGCAACAATGATAGAGGAGATTTCATTATTTTAGCTTAATATCTTAGTAGGGAGAATTTTAAAAATACCTTCAAGTGCATACATAGCCTTGTGCCTCCATTTTCCATTAGTAATTTGGTAAGTATAATTTGATTAGCATATAAAGTTTTGCTGAATCCAGTATAGTTATAGAAGTTCTTGAAGGGCAATTTCTCAATCTCCTAGAGCCTGGCAGAACAAATTGCAACCACTGTTTGTGCTGTTCATGTGTGGAAAACCACATGTGGCATTTGAGGGTGCAGTTTATTACTTAAAAACTTTCAAATTCACTGCTGGATGTTGTGTGTCTTGGAAGTTTCATTTAACGCAAGTGAACTCTACCTCCTTTTCAAATATCTCCCCCCTTTCTTTGTATTTTATCATTTTAGACTTAAATATATTTTTAATCTTTCAAATTCAAAAATTTATCTTTTTTAATCCTCCCAATTAATATTTTTATTTTTTAGTCCTTCAAATTTATGAAATATTTTTTTTGTCCCTTACTGCAGAAAAAAATATCACGATTTATACATCCAAACCGTCAAAAATTATAAATTTTAATTTAAGGAATTAAAAAAAATACCCAAAATTTGAGTTACTAAAAAAATATTTAAACATTATTTTAACTGATAGAAGTTAGCTTTCAACTTTAATCTCTTGTCATATCAATGTTGATAAAGATAAACAAAAAAATAATTCTTCTAGTTTCAAATATGTACATGTTAACACATAAAATTATGGCTTGATTTGCATGCAGTCTAAATTTGCAAAGCCTGACTACAAATGAACCAGCCTGAGGTTCACCAATCACTGCGAACGAAGCTTTCTCAATAACCATTTCTTTCTCAAAGGAGCAGCCAGTGCCAGAAACATCCTCCCTCTTGTCTCATCTTCCAAAAAATCACAGGCATCTAATATTAAATCACCATCCAGGTCTGGTATAGCCTGAAGCACCCTGATAACATTATCTACAGAAAAATTATCTTCTTTCTTTGCTTTCTTGGTTAGTGATGTTACTGCAACAGCTATATGCTCTCTAGCCTTCTTAGACTCATTCAAGGTTGGGGGCATCTTAGGTTGCTGCCTTCTTAGGTGACCAGGAACATTTTTTCCAACATGTTTTAATGCTTGATTATCTGCATTAGCAACAGACTGAGTTTCTCTGGCAGAGTTCTTCTCACCACCAATATGCAACACTTCTTTATCTGCATTAGGCAGAGGCTGAGTTTCTCGGGTAAAATTATTTTCACCACCTATATGTGATGCTCCTTTATCTGCATTAGGTAGTGGCTGAGTATCTGGGACAGAGTTATTGCCCCAAGAAGATTCCTTTTCAAGATTTGATGCTCCTTTATCTACATTAGGTAGCTGAGTATCTGGGACAGAGTTATTGCCCCCAGAAGATTCATTTTCAAGATTTGACTTGCAACCTGCAGTAACTTCATTGCGACATACTATGCACATGCCAGAATAAAAAGGCATGCTTTTAATTTTATAGAGCCGGAAGTTGTACTGTACCTGCAGTCACGAATAGGTGATGGTAATAGAAAATCAAAAAGAAAAATGAAAATGACCACGAGGCAAGAATACTTTATATGCATTTTCGCCATACTTGTTCATCAGCCACAACCTTGTGCTGTGTATTATCCCAACTAAAGCCTTCTTTGCCAAGGAGGACATTTATAGAACAGTAATGCCTTCTCAGGACATTAAAACGGTTTCTCAAGACAATTCTACCATAATGACATAAAAATAGTTTGTTAAATGATTCTGTCATGTCTACCCATGCTTTCCTCCTGAATGCAGTGCCAATCTTGTTCCCTTTACACATCTGGTCCACCATAAGTTCAACAAAAAATTGATCCATCATTGGAGACCAGTCAATTCTACCTTGATTAACAACAGCAGGGGGAGTTTGATCATCCACTCCTTTACTAGTGATGGTCTTGTCATCTAAATCTTTCTCTAAGAAAAGAATTAAAAATGTTTGAGCATTATGAAAATACCAACAGTAAATGAATAAATTTGGTAAAGAAATTTCAAGTTTCAACCATCAAGGCATTTGTTTCTACCTTCGTATTCAAAATCTACATCAAAACATGAAAGGCTGTATCTCCCATCAGCAACTGGATGGCCATAAATTATGCACAAATCGTCATAATACGGAATGACTCATTTTTTGAAAGGTTGAACATCAGGATGGGCCTGCATGCAGAAAAACAGAGTCATAATTGCAATGTAACAATTCATTAGTGCTTTTGCAATATTGGATGACAATGTATACCTTTATACATTCATCCCATGCTTTATCATCAGCTACTATCATGTTTTGTGTCCCATCCCACTGGAATCCCTTTTGACCAACTATCATTTTCATATCATTGTATTGCTTCCTGAATCTTTTGTGACGGTTCTTCAACACTTCTACATCATACTTGAAAGCAAACTTGGTGTTAAATTGTTCAATCATGTCTACCCAGGCTGGTCTGCTAAACACTTTCCCAGTTTTATTCCCTTTGTGAACGTGGGACAGCAAAAGTTCTAGAAAATATCGGTCTTGAGATGGAGTCCAGTTAGCCCTCAATTTGTCCAAACTAGGAGAAGAATCATCCCCCATTATATTACCTGTAATTTAAACTGATTACTATCTAAGAAGCATAGTGAAATTCCTCTAATCTTTGGACACTTGAACCCAGATAAATATGCGCATAAGACACTAAATAATAATAACAACAACAACAATATCCTTAGAATAAATAATACAATGTCATCTAATCAGAAACTATCATGTATAATCAGTGTGGCCAAAGTTCCATCATATAAACATGCCATTGTGGCCTATGGGGCTGCCATAGCAGACCTCTCTTCACAAATTGCCTATGGCGGTTGGCAAAAAATCTGCCATGGCAACACCATTTAACAACATTGTCAATATGATAAGTTGGTTGGTTTTTATAATAACTACTTGGTCATACCAAGTTACCAACGATGATTCTTTATTGGTTGAGACTTGCCAGTGTAAACACTTTTACATTGATAGTGATGTCTACAAAACTCATATCATAGTTAACAACAACAAAAAAAAAAAAAAAGTCAAAGGAACAGTGGCAGATATATCAGGATTACTACAGTGCACAACCCCTTGTAATCTACCCTCACCCTAGCACCTGATCTTTTTGCTAGCAAGAACTATCATATTTCAAAATATATTTTGCTACGTTTTCTATACCTGTAACAAAGGTAATAATGCTTAATTTTTCCACTACAAAAGCCAAAAAATTAAGCTTAAAATCGTTATACAACATTGACCCAAACTCCTTCCTTTCACGAGAAATCAGTTCCATGGTACATTCTCCTCCTCAACAATTCAAGACAAATTTTATGCCTAGCTCACTGAAAGGTTTGAATTTTAGCAGCCAAACAAGGAACACATACCAGAGGGGCATTCAACAAACAATCAATTTCGATCTCCCAAACAATTACGCCAAACGCGACATTGATGAATGGAACGTGATCGAACCCTAATTCTCTGTTTGGATGCTCATAGAGAAAGAAAAGAAAAAACAAAAAGGAACTTACCAAGGAGGAAAAACAAACAGCGGCAAAGAATAGCAGCGAACCAAGCAAGTGTTTGAGAAGTGAGAAGGAAAGGAAGCATTTTTTTAATTGTGGTGTGGGCCCACTCTGATCTGACATGGAACTAAGAGCAGCTTCAGCGGTGGTATCTTCCGCGTTTCTTATATGAGCTGGCCAAGGAAGGAACGGTTTCTTGTGTAACTTCTCCATTGGAGTAATCCAGCTGACAAACCTGTAAAGCTAAAATTTAAGCTCCGCATCTAATATAAGGAACGTTTCTTAAAGGGCCCACAAAAAATTTCTAAGCACTGCATATAAGCTCCCACGGCTGGAGATGCTCTAAAAGAAATAGAATCTATTATCTAATATATTTATATAAAAGGAAACCAACACCAAAATTATACAATTGAATATTTTATGTTGTTGACATTTGATTAAAATAGGGTTAAAATGGTAATTTTGTTGTTTGTTTATTTTTTCCTTTTTGATTTTTTATTTTTTATTTTTATGAGAATGAATGGAAACGAATGAATTTGACCCAAATTTTTCTTTTCTTATGCAAAAAAATTGGTAATTTTGTAACTCCTTTTCCACTTTCTAATCTTCTTTTGTCTTTATCTTTTTTCTCTCATGTTTCTCTTTCTTTCTCATTACACTCTCACTCTTGTCTTCCTCAACACTAAGCAATTCCTCACCGCACTGTCACTATTGTTGTAATTCCACACTTATTTAAGGTATTTTTTTCTCATTTTTTTTCACTTTTCATTACAAAGTGTTAATTTTATGAAATGAAATGGGTATATTTTGTTTGTGTAGTTTTTTCCCATTTTTTTATCCCTTCTGATTAGCACTTATAGGTGTGTTGAACTATAATTTTATGGAGAGATATATTTAAGTATCACATATGTAAAATTAAAGTTAAAGTTGATGTAAGATGATACTTTTGTCCTTTGAGTTTGTGTAATATAATTTAATCTAATATATCTATATAAAAGGAAATCACCACCAAAATTACAGAATTGGACATCTTATGTTGTTGACATTTGGCCAAAATAAGGTCAAAATGGTAATTTGTTGCTATTTTGTTTTTTATTTTTTATTTTTTTGGGAATGAATGAATTTGACCCAAAATTTCCTTTTCTTGTGCAAAAAAATCTAATATATCTATATAAAAAGAAACCACCACCAAAATTATAGAATTGGACATCTTATGTTATTGACATTTGGCTAAAATAGGGTTAAAATGGTAATTTTGTTGCTATTTTATTTTTTCCTTTTTTTATTTTTTATTTTTATGGAATGAATTTGACCCAAATTTTCCTTTTCCTGCGCAAAAAAATTGGCAGTTTTGCAGCTCCTTCTCCACTTTCTCTTTCTACCAGAATCTTCTCGTGTCCTTAAAAAATTGGCTCCCTATGAGGCTCTGTATGGTAGGAGGTGTAGGACACCCTTGTGTTGGTTAAAACCTAGAGAGAACCTCATTTTAGGACCTGAAGTGGTACAACAAACCACTGAGAAAGTTAAGTTGATCTAAGAGAAAATGAGGACTGTTCAGAGTAGGCAGAAGAGTTACCAGGATAAGAGGAGGAAAGACCTAGAATTTGAGGTTGGTGATCATGTATTCTTGAAAGTCATTCTGTGGACTGGGGTTGGTTGAGCTTTGAAATCTCGAAAACTCACTCCTCATTTTATTGGTACCTTCCAAATTCTTAAAAGAGTCGGCCCTGTAGCATATCAAGTTGCATTACCTCTGTTCCTTTCTAATCATCACAATGTCTTTTATGTGTCCCAACTCCATAAACATTTCCATGATCCTTCCCATGTGGTCGAGTTAGATGACGTTCAAGTAAAGAAAAACTTGACATATGAAACATTGCCTTTGAGGATCGAAGATCGGCGAACAAAGCACCTAGGAGGGAAAAAATTCATTTGGTCAAGGTAATCTGGGGAGGTACATCAGGAGAGGATGCAACATGGAAACCGGAGAGTCAGATGTGAGAAGCCTATCCAACCTTGTTTCAGTCAGGTAAATTTCGGGGACGAAATTTCTAAAAGGGTGGGAGAGTTGTAACACCCTAAAATTTCAATAACTGAAAATATATGTTTTATGTAATTGTGGTGTTATTTGATTGTTTGATAAGCTTGGATTAGTTTATTGGTTGTGTAGATTAACCTTGTGAAATTGCTTGGTGTGAAGGTTAAGTTATGTGAACTTTGTTTGATTTATTTTTGTAATGCGAGAGTGGTAGTTTGACCCATAACCTGCTTTGGTAAAACCCCTATCCCTGATTCGTTAACCGTTGGATCACTTTAAAATTTTGACAGTAGCTTCCCAACCCATCTCTGCATCTTTTGACCGTTGGGATCTTCAAGATCATCAGGCGCGCTGAGCAAACCAAGACACGCTGAGCGCAATTCCCATATATTTCCTGGCAGAAAGGAAATTGCGCTGAGCGAGACCTACAGGCACGCTAAGCGAGCCAGGGTGTGCTGAGCCGGACACTCAGGTTATAAATATGCACCAACAATGAAGAAATGTGAAAAACACATTTCTCTCTCTCTTTTCTAGCCCAAAAGCCCTAAAACCCCATCTTCCACCACCCACAACCACCACGAGCCACCGATTGCTTGTCATGGGACCATGACACGAAGAAGAACCTCATAATCGGAGAGGAATCTTTGAAATTCCTCTCGAAGTTTTGGTAGAGAACAGAGCTTCCAAATCCTTATTTCTTGGTTTTCTTGAGGTAATCTTGGTTCCTTTGTCCTCTTCTAGCTAGTTTAAGTTTTTCTTAGTATCTCTTGAGTTTTGGGTACCAGTATTGGGAGTTTTACACTTTCTTTGAAAATCCTTTGAAAATTAGATGTTTTAAAAGCCTCCTTTTTTATGAAATTGATGTTATTTCTGTGATCCTTGCTGCACCCCGGTCACATTGGTGTGATTGAAATTTCAAAATGATATCTTTTGATGTGGATTCCCAAAAACACTATTTAGCCCCTTTTTGATTTGAGTGGGTATTTGACCCTAATTGTTAACTTTGACCTTGTCCTTGAAATCTATACTAAATTGTTTTCAATTTGGTATATAGAACTCTACGTTCGAAGAAGCACGCGTATTCGAAGGATCTCAAAACTACACCGCGAGGCTTTAACGAGAGAACTCCTAGTTTGGTAAGTGGAGTTTATTATTTACTTATAGTTTTGATGCCATAGTTGGGGGCCAAGGAGTCTTACTATGAAGATAATTGTCTGTCCCTGTTGTATGCTGGTTTTCAAGAAAAACTAAGTTGTTAACTAATGGGATGCGATGTATTTATGATTGATGTGTGTTTGTTCTTATGTGTGCTCATTTTCAAGATAAACAATGTTTTAACTAATAGGATGTGGCATATCTATTATTGATGTTGATGATGATATTGAAATTGAGATGTTATGGATATGTTAGTGATGTTTGAATGATATAAGGATGATGTGGTTGATGATGTACCAATGAGGTAATGTTGAAATGGTAGATAATGTTGAAAATGAGATGAGTTTGATATGTATGATGATGATATTGAGATGATGTGATGTGGATGTTGATAATGACATTGAAGAGAGATAATGTTGATGTGAACAATGTCATTGTGTGATGTGGAAATACATGGATACCCATAGGGGTGCATGACTGGATATTCCTGCGGGAAAGGGTTTACGAATTTTTAGCATCCTAAAAGAGAAATGGATTGTTTAAAATTTTGGTCCCTATCCATGGTCAATGCATTGATGAGCCCATGGTGTATGTTGTGTATGTACATGGGAGGTGCATGACTAGATATCCTTTCGAGGAAAGGTTTACGAATTTTAGGCATCCCAAGAGAGAAGGGGATTGTTTAAAATTTTGGTCTCTATCCATGGTCAGTGCATTGATGGTGCCCATGTTTCATACTTCATAATTGCATGGATGGAAATAAAATGTGACAGTAAGTACCGGGGGTACTAGGGGGCAATCACTCTGTTTGGAACTCTCTTGTGGCTCAGGGCTGATCACCATGGGGGGAGCGACCAGTGCACGACAGGTGACCTCAACGAGCTACTGCATCATTTTCCTGAGAGAGACTATTTCTATGAGGATGGTACCACATTGCATTCTGAGAGATGAGCCAGGTGCATGTATCATTGTTTGAGTTGTGAAATCAATTGGATGATTGGTTTGTAGAGTGTGTATTGGACTGATGGACTTTTGGTAATAATTGTCATTGTTAATGTTATTCCTTTTCCAATTATTATTATCTATTGCTTGTTGGTTTTATATGATAAACTCACCATTGCTTTTGTTGTACCGTGTGGTTGGTACCTGTGATGATCGGGAATTTGTGTTCGTGTGAGTAGATGAGCAGCATTAGGTGACTCTGGAGGAAGATCTTTTTTTGTTGGAGCTGCCAAGTCGACGTGATGACGTTAGAATTCTTTTTGGAAAGAGTTGTGTTTTGTTGATCAACTCTTTCATAGTCCCTTGATTCTTTTTGTGGACATGTATATTTTGAGTTGTAAATACATGTAAAACTAAATTAAATTCTAAACATGTGAATGATGAGTACTGATTTAGTATATGTATTCAATTATTGTAATTGTATCGTGTGTACGATGATTGTATTATTACGAAAAACTTACCACCATTTTTATAATCAAATTAATAGAATTTTCATTAAAATTTAAAATTTACCCAATTAGAGTTAATGATATCGTAGCGACAAGGCAGATCGTTACAAACACTAAGCAATAATAATTCCACACATATATAAGGTATTTTTCCCATTTTTTTCACTTTTCATTACAAAGTTTTGATTTTATGAAATGAAATGGATATATTTTGTTTGTGCAGTTTTTTCCCAATTTTTTTCCCTTTTTTTTTATCCCTTTGATGAGCACCTATGGGTGTGTTGAACTATAATTTTATGAAATATATTTAAGTATTGGATATATAAAATTAAAGTTGAAGTTGATGTAAGATGATGCTTTTGCCCTAAGTTTATGTAATAAAAGTCAGTATACAATGCATTTTATTGTCATTACCTACTATTCATAGCAGGAAGTTGTTGTTGTGATAATTGTTATACAGGAAGAGATATTTTTTGTGATGGGCGTTGTTATGTTTGTTTTATTGCAATATATTAGTTATTTGTACTTTGTAGCATTGGTGCTTCCTTCCCCACTGTCTTCCTCTACAAACCTTTTTCCCTTCTTAATACTCACTTTTTAATAAAAATAAAAACATGTGCTCACAATTCAGTGTGTCCTACACCTAAAAAATAACATCTTATTTTTGTTATCTGAGTATTTTTTATAGCCTGTTTTTTTTTTTTTAAATAAAAATAGTACTTATCCAGTAAAATTTAAAGCAATTATATATATATATATATATATATATATATATATATATATATATATATAAAATCTAAATGATCTACCAATTTATGGAAGTTGGTATTTCGTATCCCCAAATCAAAATGGTTATTTTGTAGTGTAGTCTTCTCCCTCTCCTCCTCTCTTTTTCTTTTTTTTTTCTTCTTATCTTTCTCTTTCTTCCTTACTACACCATGTTTTCCTTAATTGTTGGTTTTTTCTCTTTCTCTTCCTTCATCTTCTCTACTCTTTTTCTTTTTTCTCTTATCTTTCTCTTTCTTCCTAACCACACTGCCATAGTTTGAAGATTCACTGGAACCACCCTTATTTCTTCTAGTCATCGATTCTACAATTCAGTAACCCAAGTGAGTTGCAGTTTCTCTTTCAATTAATTTCTTTAGTTTTTACTTTTGGATTTGTTTGATCTCTTTAATTACTTAAATTGTCAAATACTTACAAATAGTATTAAACATTATC
The DNA here is from genome assembly GCA_013407115.1 of Glycine latifolia. Lineage (NCBI taxonomy): Eukaryota > Viridiplantae > Streptophyta > Magnoliopsida > Fabales > Fabaceae > Glycine > Glycine latifolia. The sequence continues at coordinate 10,237,155 of CM023950.1, forward strand.
ATAACACTAAAATAAACCTTCTCTTTTTCTTTTCTTTTGTTTTGAAAATTAATAACCAATAAAACTAAATAAAAACACCAACAAATGTTAAAAAGAATTTGACTTATATAAACCGTGTAAATATATTTTATACTTGGAATATCTAAAATTTATAGAATAAATCATTTATACACTGCTTTTCAATTGCAACTATTATATATGTAAAATTTATTGATTTTAAGTATTATCTTAAAAATTACCTCTATATTCTCAATTGGAGCTTATGGATCAAAATGCAGGGGATGATAACATCAACGACAACACAAACTAGTAATCGTTCTACACATTCCCCCCACATTGTCATTTTATCATAAGATTTTGTTTAAGATTCTATTTGGTATTGTCCCAAATATCCACAATTTAGTGACAGCTTATAATATATTCCATCTAGTTGTTTACTATATTCCATCTAGTTGTTTACTACATATAAACAGTATGGGAATGTAACGTTTTTTATTCCATGCCAATTTCAGAATGATATATATTCTTCTCTACCTTGAGCATGCACGATAGTGTTAGATTAGTTTTGGCTACAGACAAGGTGCATTGGAAACTAGAAAGAATCAAAATCTTATTGACTTTATATATAAATTTTTTTAAGATAATGTTATATTATCATTTAATTGACAAAACAATTTTTTTATATTAGAGACTTATAATAATAATAAAAATTGAGAAACTCAAAATAAAAATCATATTTATATAAAAGACTTAATTATTATTTAAGCCACATATGTATACCTACTTTTACATATCAGTGGGCATAATTTCAGCATATAACCATTCAGTTACATACTTTACCATACTCAATATATATCTCTTACTACCCCAAAAGGTATTGTATTTCCTAATGACCACTACCTACTTTGCTATTGTATTTGACATCATCTATCACCGCTTCCACATCCCAAACCTTCTCTTTGAATATCATATCATTACTTTGTCTCCAACATAGCCACCCACACTATCTTGGCTTTTGATCTCAAGATAGATATTTACCACGTGCTGCTAGTATATAGCATGATTGAGTTTTTAACTTTTAATATCTAAAATTTATAGAATAAATCATTTATACACTGCTTTTTAAGTGCAGCTATTATATATGTAAAATTTATTGATTTTAAGTACTATCTTAAAAATTATTATTCGTTGATAATGTATTTTTTTTTACAAATATACATCAATTAAATTCCATAATTATAGTATAATTCATCAAAATTGATCAGTCAAGACTCACAAATGAATCCAATCCTTTAAGTCTCTAAGCATTGATTCTCTCTACTTGTTTTTATTTGTTCTCTTCTTCAAGTTTATTCTTTGTGAATAAGGTCAACAGTGCTTTGCTTTGTTGGGTTTTCTTTTGTTGTGTAAAGATGTTGATTGAATTTTGGTTTGCTTATGTGTTATGTAGTAGGATTCTCTTTGAAAATTGTACCAAAAGCTTATATTTCTTTGTGTTTTGTAGTAGGATTCTCTTTGGCAAACAATCTCTTAGTAATTATGATTATGAAGTACTGTACTTTATATACGAGTTGTTACAATTGAGTGTCCATCTAATTGCATAAGCTAATTAATCTCAATGTCAAATAGGTTTAATACTATTATGGTTTAATTAGCGAATATATGTTGTATGCTATCAAGCACTTGGATGTTGGAAACAAAGGTCTTGGTGGGTGTAATTTTGTATACAAAACTATAAGGGAAACATGACATTTATAAAAATTAATAGCTTGCAGGCATATCAATGAGGATGCCTTGGTTATTTATATAAAAGTTATGAAAGTTTCGGATAATAGGCAACATGGTATGTATGTTAAATTACTTATATGGTATAGAAAGTAGATTAGTATACTGATTTTGGCTATAGAATTTTGGTTTATACACACACACACACACACACACGCATAAAGGTAGTATCTCAATTTCAAACTTAATTCATCACATTGATACTAGCATGTATATATAAAGATAATAAGTCTGAAAATGTGAGAAATTCTTTTTTTTTGCTATATATGTTTTGTAGAACTTTATGCCCTCTTTTTCCCATGCCTATAATTTATATTTTTGCTATATATGCTTTGTAGAACTTTATTTCCTCTTTTTTCCCATTTTATAAAAATTGTAAAACTAAAAAATGTAGATTAATGATATTTTATTCAACAATTATTATTTTATTATTTTATCTTGAATAAAAAACATATAGTCTTACCCTGTCCATGTGTCTCTATGTCTATGTGATATATTCACTCTCTCACTCGCCATTTCCATTAAAAGAGAGCAACTCTACCTTCAATCACATTTCAAAAATGCCCTTTCTCCTTATTATAAATCTTCTCTTCCTCTTTTTCTTTCTCTTCTTCTATTTTTTTTCCTAAAAATGTATATGCTTTGTAGAATTTTATGCCCTTTTTTTCCCATTTTATAAAAGTTGTAAAACTAAAAAATGTAGATTAATGTTATTTAATTCAACATTTATTATTTTATTATTTTATCTTGAAGAAAAACCATATTGTCTTACCATGTCCTTGTATCTCTATGTCTGTGTGACTCATTCACTCTCACTCGCCATTTCCAGTTTTATGTTTTGTTTATTTTTAGCTAAGCAGCTTTCAAAGGAGCTTGAACTATGATTTTTGTCTCAATATGTTCCAACTTGATATAATGCTTAAATCTTCTTTCTTTGTTTTATTTTTGGCATAATGTTTTAATATATAAGGAGTGATTGAACTAAATTAGATCCCCAAACATGCTTATTTTTTAAACTATAGCATAACAACCCTACTTTTCAAGACTATTTGTTCATTATCACAAGCACTAATAATGATGACTAAACCACACATAATAAATTTACTTTATTAGTTTCTTATTATGATATTTACTTTATTAGTTAGTAAATGTAAATTTACTTATCTTTTACTCAAGTAAGTTTGTCCATTTTTAGTTTTACACTTTCTGATTGTTGTTTTAATCTGAATTGTTAGAAACTGGCTATCACCTATCACAAACACTAATTATGAAAATTAAACCACATATAATAAATTTACTTTATTAGTTTCTCATTATGATATTTTTATTGATTCTATTATTTAACTTTCTCTAATATGCTCCAATCACTTATGCCTTCTAATTAACAATTACTTTCTAAACTGGTAACTTTATCTTATGACTCGTGTATCCTCAAGTGATGTTGAATAACAACTGATGGAGTTTTCACAAAAAACAAGTAGTACCATTGCAGCAAGTGCACACATTAAAAGAAAGATTGTACTAGCACAGAAGAATTTGAATAAGAGACACAACAACCAACAATTGGTCATTCATGATCCAAATCAAAAAAAAAAAAAGATGAGGTCCATAGGATTGTTCATTTCTTATTCTAATTACAATACACCTACGTTGAATAGTGTCCAACCAACTACCTCACATGTCCATTTTCAAAGCAATGAATGTACAAATAGTTGTGATCAAACTATCTCTGAAACATCTACACATACAGATTTTGATGTCTCCAATGGTTAGTCTCGATAAATTTAATTTACTTTTACATGTTAAGGTTTAAATCATATTCTAATATATGTTAATATAACCTAGATGTTGACTTTATTGATGAGGAAGAAAACTTAGATGTTCTTACCACCACAAATCCCATTTGCGCATAAAAGGTATTACCAAATTAATCATACACAAATTTTTTATGTCATCTTATCTTTCTAATTTTTCTTTCTTATGTTAAAGGTGTTGTTGATGTTGATGTTAGGATATTTTGATATTCAAGATCCAATCATACAATGCAAAAAGTGCCAAGCAATGATGTGGTATGATGAGAGGATGGACGGATGTTGCCAATCTGAAATTCAACCTTTGTTGTGGCAATTAGAAAGTTCAATTACCATTATTACAGTCAGCACCTCAATTGTAGCAAAATCTCTTATTTGATAAATATGCAAGTGAAAGCAAGAACTATCAACAAAACATTCGGATATATAATATGATGTTTGCATTTACATCTCTTGGAGCAAAGCTTGACAAAAATATAAACAATGGAAAAGGGCCACCAACTATTTGTATTCAGGGTCAGTCATGCCATAGGATTGGTAGCCTTTTGCCTTTGTCTGGTGATGTACCAAAATTTGCACAGTTGTACATTTAAAATGATGAACATGAAGTTGACAACATATTACATGTTGTTAGGTATTTATAATTCTAAAACAAAGGCCATTCAATTTTTTTATATTTTGCTTTCTCAAATATCTAACAAACAAGTGAGCTTTAAATTCTATGTTTTTCTTTCTTTTGGTGCAGTGACAGGAATAATGTTAACCTTAATATTGTGTCAAGATTAGCAGTTATGTTAGATGAACATAATTCTCATACAAAATCCTTTCGTATAGTGAGAGATAGGCTAAAAGAGAAAAAATTATCAAATCTCAAGCTAAAACTCATTGTCAACCGCATCAAGGATGTCAGATATATAATATCCCAATTGTATAAGAAGTTGCTCCATTGTTTGAAGGGGATGTAGATATAATCTCAACTAGGGATATCATTCTAGAGACATAACATGGCGATTTGCAAAGAATTAATGAGTTACACATTAGTTATTTAGCATTACAATATCCATTTTTGTTTTCCTATGGTGAAGACGGATATAGACATGACATTCTTCATAAGGTGACATCTCTTAGTCAACCTCAAAAGAGAGTTTGCCTTACAATAAGGGAATGGTTTTCTTTTAGACTTCAATTCAGACCAGCTAAAGCACAAACATTTTTGCATTCAAAGAAACTTTTCTAAGAATTTGTTGTTGACAGTTTTACCATGGTGGAATCAGAGAGACTTGCTTTCATCAAGATGAATCAATCAAAGTTAAGAGTTGACAAATATTCTAATTTACATCAGTCCTCTAATGAAAGTACAACTCAAGGATCAAATAGAGGAAAAAGAATCATCTTGCCTTCAACATTTGTTGGCAGCCCCAAGTACATGGAACAACTACATTTTGATGGTATGACTATATGTAGTAATGTAGGATTTCCCGATTTATTTATCACTTTTACATGTAATCCTAATTGGCTCGAGATACAAATATTGTTGTCTCTAATGAATTTGAAAGCTGCAGATAGACCTGATGTTATCACAAGAGTTTTTAGAATTAAATTTGAACAAATATTGACTGATTTAACAAAGCAACACTTACTAGGCAAGGTCCTTGCATTTAAGTTATTCTAACTCAATTTAAATATCAATTTTTGTAATCACAAAACCTGCTTATGTTTAATTTCCTAATAACAGATATGTATACCATAGAATTTCAAAAAAAGAGGATTGTCATATGCACACCTACTTCTATTTCTACATCTTTCTAGCAAGCATCCTACAACAAAAGACATCAGTAAAATTATATGTGCTGAAATATCATCAAAAAATGAGGAAGTACAACTTTATTAGTTAGTGCAAGCTCACATGAAATCGTTTCTCTCCATGTATGAACTATGGATTATGTTCTAAGTTCTTTCCTAAGAAATTTTAGAGTAGCACAATTTTAGATGTAGATGGTTATCCTTTTTTATCAAATGAGAGACACTAGCAATACAGTGACAAAAATGGTGTTCTACTTGACAACCGAAGTGTTGTGCCATATAATCAAGACTTTTTTCTAAGATACACTGTAGACATTAACATAGAATGGTGCAATCAAAACAACTCAATTAAATACATCTTTAAATATATTAATAAAGGGTATGATCGAGTGACTGCTCTTATTGTCAATGATTCTAAAGATAATATTCCAACAAGTGAGAACAGAGATGAAATAAAAAAAATAATTAGATTGTAGGTTTATTCCAAATATATTTACCAACACAAATATTGTCAATTTTTACTTAAATTCATTGACATATTTATTTTGCAATGTTGCAGGCATATATCACCATGTGAAGCAGTTTCAAAGATATTTGCATTCCCAATACATGGTAGAAAACCAACAGTTGAAAGACTATATTTTCACTTACCTGGCCAACAATTTGTCTACTATCATGATCATGAAAATATAGATGGTGTCCTCTCAAAGTCAAGAGTGAAAACAATAGGAATACCCACAATAACCAAGAGGGGGGTGAATTGGTTAAAAACTTGGTCTTTTAAAATTTCTTTACAAAATCAGAGTAAGGATCTTAATCACTTTAAAACCAAGAAAGATTTTATTCAATCAATTCACTCAGCTCAAGAAATCAATAGCTCAAATCAGAACTTGTTGAGTAATGATGAGAATACCAAGAACAAATGAACAAGATGATTAATAGAGATTTAAGAACAGAAAATTAACACAAGGATTTATACTGATTCACTTCTTAATAGAAGCTACATCTAGTTTCTTCTAATCAACACTAGAATAGAGTTCCACTATTATAAATTTCAGTTCTTACAAGCTTTATTACAATCACTCTTTATCAACTCTAGACAAAGACAAGAAATCTAAAACATTATTAGACTCCTAGTGCACAAGAACTAGAGAACATTACTCTGTTCTTCCCTAGAGAACACTGCTACTCTGTTCTCAATAGTGCAAGCTCACAGTGTAATCGATTAATCCAGTGATATTTGCATTTTTCCAAAAACATTGCTTCTTTGGTTCTTTTATCAAAAATAGCTTTAATTCTTTGTGAAAACATTTAGGCATGTAAATGATTAAATGCATGCAATGCAATGATCAACAGATTGGCCTCTCTAAACACTTTATTTGATTTACATTCTTCCAAGGCATGTGAAAAACACAAAACAACCCTTCAGTCCTAAGCTTCAAGCTTCAAGATGCTCCCCCTATATCCAACAAAGAGTACCTAAATCTATGCCACTTCCTGGATGCATGCAAATGAAATTTATCTTGAAGCCAAGAATTTGACATACTCAGAATTTGTGTCCAAATTTGTGTACATTAGAAGTGATCGATGTTGAAGACCTAGGAAGAAAGGGTACACAGTTTGTAGATTGATTTGGGTTTCACCTACTTCTGGTGAATTATTTTATCTTAGGATGATGCTCACTATCTCCAAAGGTCCAACTAGCTTTGAAGATATTTGAACAGTTGGAGGTAAATTATATCCAACATTCAGAGATGTCTACTTTGCAATAGGGTTGTTACAAGATGATAAATAATACATTGAAGCTATCAAGGAAGCAAATGATTGGGGTTCAGGCCATTTTCTAAGAAAACTTTTTGTTGCATTGTTAGTGATTGGCTCTGTCAACAAACCTGAGCATGCTTGGGTGAAAACTTGGCATTGGTTAGCTGATGGAGTAATATATAAATAGAGAATAATTTCACAGGACTAAGGTTCTTAAACTTCAACTTTTAAGAAATACATTTTCATGCCTTTCTAACTAAATATCATCATACTTAACAAATTCATAAGATTTGAAAGGAATATCATCCATTTCTTGTTCAATAATAGAGGTGACAGCTATGAAAACTAATTTATAAGGGTGAAGACAAACTTCATAATGTCCTTCATTAGAAACAATTTTAAAGTTATGCATCATATAAGTTTGATTCTCTTTAAACATGAGCTTCCATGTGTTTAATTGTTCCTTCTTTACAATCACATGTATTTTATCAGCATGTGAAAATAGAAGCACCAATGTTAAGAATTAAAAGATTAAATTAAAAAAAATGCATATTCATATTAAATTAAAATAAGAAATGACACTCAAATTAGTAGCATAACATTTTTATCCATTATAATCATCTCAGTATGCTTAGTTTTGTCTTTAGTTTCAACAAACCAAAGATCGATAATCCTGACAACAACTTTAAGAGTCTCCTTCATATTATCAATGTCCTTGATGAAATATGGTTTCCTTGCCATTTCTATGAAGCACATGAATAGAACAAAGTTTGCTAAATATAAAGTTAAATAATGACTATCACGTAAATACAAAATGTTAAGAATCCTTACATAATATGAACACCATATTAAGAGTTAACATCTTGTTAAGAAATTAATAGGGATAAATTACATATATAACATGAATAAAATAATTATGCAACAAACAAATTGAATTTAATGCATTATAGAGCAGGTAAAAAACAATCCAAACTAAAATCATTGCACACTTTGATATTAAAACTACATATGACCAATCAAACTAAATACACAAACACATAATTCAATTATATGAATCATAGACGAATTATTAGGCACAAAAAGAAATTTTAAAACAAAATCTTAACATTAAAAACACACTGAACTCTACAAAGTACATTAACATTCGATTGCAAGGGAAAAATTCATAAACTTGAACATGAATATCCTTTGTGGGAAAATTTACACATGTAACATCAACTATTGCTAAAGGCAAAAATCTCATAATGCATCATGCAGAGACTAATTAGGCACAAAGAGAATCTTTAAAAAATAAAACATAAAAAATGCACTATCTTTCATCTCATTTAGGGGTGAACGTTGTACCCAACTTTAATCTCATGAGACCCATATTTATAAAAAAAAAAAATTAAATCAAACATTTACCCCCAAAGAAACAATAATCTTTACAACTTTCACCCCTATAACACTTCAATTTAATTACATCTTAAATTTATTCCCTTAATTTAATTATATGAATCATAGAAGGATTATTAGGCACAAAAAGAAATTCTAAAACAAAATGTTAACATTAAGACACACTAAACTCTACATAGTACATTCACATTTGATTGCAAGGAAAAAAAATAATAAACTTGAACATGAAAATCCTTGGTGGGCAAATTTTCACATGAAGCAGTAATTGCTTAAGGCAAAAACCTCGTAAAGTTTCCTACAAAGAGTAATTGGACACAAAAGAGAACTAAATTTTTGTATATAAAAAAAACACCTTTAGGGATCTAATTTAGTTCAGTTTGTTTTTTTAGGGTGCATTTGAATTTCCGGTGGAAGGATCCAAAAAGACGTTTGAGAGTAAAATTAATTTGGAATCAAGTTTGGTTACTACTCAAAAGTATGATTAAGTATTTTTTTTCTACTAAAAACTCAATTGGAAAAAGTAAAACTTGCGATACTTTTAAAATTTTAAATTTAATTCAAATTAAGTTTATAAATTTTAATTCAAATATATAATAACTAATACTCTTTCAAATGAACATAATACTCTGCCATATAAGTACAACCCCAAATTTTCTTTTATAGTGTATTGATATATTTTTTGTTTGATAAAATGTATTGATATTTTTAGTATAATATTTCTGTAATTATTTTAATGACATAAAATATAAATATAAAATTTAGTTATATTTCATATAAGTTAAAATTTTGATTAAATATATTGAATGTTAGGTATTCAAGTTATTGGTACGTATTGCTCAAAACTTTCTGCCCATATCCATCCATAGCTAATACATATCAGCCTTTTAACTAATTAAGGATATAAGAAAGTTATTAACATTTAAATATTTCAAAATAATCTGCTTTGATTCTTTGATGGTGACTTAAAATTGAAAAAAAAAAATTAATCAGCTTTGAATTCACTCTGTAAATATGGGAAAGATAAACCAAAGAAGCAAACATACTTATATTTAGTTCACTCTAAATTTCAATACATTGAAGAATACATAGATAAATAGATTGGAAAATTACAAACAAAGGAAAATCATGCCCAGACAAAAAACAATCCCTAATCTGAATATAATACAACAAAATATAAACACATGTTTTCCTTTCAACACTCAAAGAAAAACATTATATAAGCAAAAACTTACCTTTAGATATCAAATTACAAATCCTTACTCCTTTACGGGTAACAACTTCTTGCTTATAGAAAATAACAGCCACAAACATAAAATTCACCGTTGATAAAGAAGACAGATTGAACTAAGAATAGAGATATGGCAAAACCTTGTTCCACAAACAGAGAAAATGAATTGGTAATTAAGAGTTGATGTTATAAGTCAAAAGATATTAAGGGGGTTTAGGTGCGCAACTGCAACTACTTTTTTCGGAAATAATAGAAAAGTAAAAATAATACTTTTCATTCGGTAAAATCATATTAAGCAATGGCTCATCCATGTTCTGCTAAGCATAGAGACCTCCCCTGCAATGCCGAACTTCTAGCTGACTCTGCAGTAGTCAAAATCAATCAAACATAAAAAGAGATAGAACAAAAATCTAAAGAGAGAGAATAAAAATGAAAAAAACACCACTCACCTTCGTGGCCTTTGTCTTCCATTATTTTCTTAACTGGACTCCTTTTGTTTGGTCTCTACCGGCCCACTTGCAACCCCAAAATATACCCATCACACTCCTCTTACTCAGCTTTACGTGTGTATATATATATATATATATATCTCTTTAGAATATAGAATTTTAGAATTAGAAGGAAAAGAAAGGATAAGATCCCAAGAGCATACTCCTAGTGCATCTTTCCCTTTACCAGAAAATGAGAATAATGAAGAACACTTCATTAATTTATTATCCCTTATTATAACTCATAAATGGCATTGTGAAATAACTGTAATAATCAAAGAAGAACCATTTAAATTAATAGCTTTAATAGATTCAGGAGCAGATGTAAATTGTATCCAAGAAGGATTAATACCTACTAAGTATTATGAAAAATCTATAGAAAATATATCTAGCGCTAATGGAAGTAAAATGAATATTAAATATAAACTATCAGATACCAAAATATGTAAAAATGGAATATGTTATAATACTTCATTTGTATTAGTAAAAAATATGCATCATGAGGTTATTTTAGGAACACCCTTCCTAGCATTATTATATCCTTTCCAAGTAACTGAACAAGGATTGATAACTGAAGTAATAGGAAGAACAATAATGTTTGAATTCATAAATCCTCCTAAAGCAAGAGAATTAAATATAGTTAAAAGCTCATCAGTTATTCTTATAAAAAATAAAACTAAACATATCAACTCTTTACATAAAGAAATATATTATAAACGGATAGAAGAACAATTATCTAATAAAAATATTCAAGAGAAAAAACTTAAAATTGAAAATAAAATTAAAAAGGAAATTTGTGAGACAAACCCTATAGCTTTTTGGCATAGAAAGAAATATGAAATAAGTTTACCATATATTGATAATTTCAATGAAAAAGATATTAGTACTAAAGCTAGGCCTATACAAATGAATCAACAATACTTAGAATATTGTAAAAAAGAGATTAATGAATATTTAGAAAAAGGCTTAATAAGACCTTCTAAAAGCCCTTGGAGTTGTTCAAGATTTTATGTTATGAAAGCTTCAGAAGTAGAAAGAGGTGCTCCCCGATTAGTAATTAATTATAAACCTCTTAATAAAGTCTTAAAATGGATTAGATACCCTTTACCAAATAAACCTGATCTAATAAAAAGATTAAATAATTCTTCTATATTTTCCAAATTTGATATGAAATCTGGATATTATCAAATTTCGGTCAGGGAGGAAGATAAGTATAAAACTGCGTTTGTAGTACCTTTTGAACATTATGAATGGAATGTAATGCCTCAAGGATTAAAAAATGCACCAAGTGAATATCAAAACATAATGAATGATATATTTTATAATTACTCAGACTTTACAATAGTTTATTTAGATGATATATTGGTTTTTTCTAAAAATATTAACCAACATATAGAACATTTAGAAAAATTCATAGAGATAATAAAAGAAAATGGTTTAGTAGTATCTGAAAGAAAAATAAAAATATTTGAAACTAAGATAAGGTTTTTAGGATTTGAAATATACCAAGGAACAATTATTCCTATACAAAGATCTATAGAATTTACAGATAAGTTTCCAGATGAAATTAAGGATAAAAAACAATTACAAAGATTTTTAGGATGTATAAATTATATTGCAGATTTTATACCAAACATAAGAATAGAGTGTGCCCCATTATATGAAAGACTTAGGAAGACACCGCCAGAGTGGTCTGAAGAGATGACTAAAGCAGTTAAAAAGATTAAACAGATAACCAAAAAGTTACCATGTTTAGGAATACCAGATCCCTTAGCTTTCTTAATTGTAGAAACTGATGCCTCAGATATAGGATATGGAGGTATATTAAAACAGAAAGTAACTCCAGAATCAAAAGAGCAAGTCATCAGATATCATTCAGGTATTTGGCATCTATCCCAAAAGAAATACTCCACTGTCAAAAAAGAAATACTTTCAATAGTTTTATGTTTACAAAAATTTCAAGATGATTTGTTTAATAAGAAGTTTTTGATTCGTACTGATTGTAAAGCAGCTCCTTCAGTTTTACAAAAAGATGTTAAAAATCTTATTTCAAAACATATTTTTGCTAGATGGCAATCTTTATTATCTTGTTTTGATTTTGATATAGAACATATTAAAGGAGAAAAGAATTTTTTACCAGATTTTTTAACCAGAGAATTTCTACAGGGTTCAGAATGAGTAAATCAAAATCCAAAGATCAATACGGACCCCCACTGGGAACGAATAAAGATGATTCTTCACAAATGGCAATACAAAATACAATTGGTACATCAAGATTATTAACAAATCCCAATATCCGTCCCAATATTCTATCTCAGCTAGTTAGAGGTACAATTTCAAACCCAAGACCTAAATACACTCCTCTCCAATACCTTAATACTTTAGTTGGTCCAAGAGATTATAATACTGCATCTCCTTCAAGAGCTATTCCTACCCAAACCTTCCAAACCAATACCGAGACCGATCCAGAATACATTAAAAAAGAAAATACTCTTCCCATAATCATAGCCGAAAAACATTGGCTTAAATTAAACCCAGTAGACCTTGCCAATAAAATATTCCCTACCGATATACCATACCCATGTCCTGATACAAGAAAAGCCAGATTATTTTATGAATTCATTTTAATAGACACAGACTCCATAGACTTGGTTCATAATGAAGACAAAGATGGCATAATACAGTTCTCTAAAATCAAAATTGTCAAAGTATTATCTGACATAGATTGGGGAGAGCCTCTGCATAAGCCCAAGAAATTTTCCAGAACTTTCGTCCCTCAAGAATATAATTATTATGATAATATGACTGCTTGGAATAACATGTTATACCTCAAACCCGATAAACATTCCTGGTTCTTATGGTTCAAAAAAGGCATATCATTAAAATTTCCAAAATGGTTCATCAGATGGTTTTACAACTTTGGCCCTATGAGAGAGATTTTTCCTCCGGAGGTGGAGGAGTTATATCAATTTTTTAAAGACAATACTTCATTTGTAGATGGTTATAAGTTTTTATCTTTTATAGCTTTCCAAGGAATAACTTGGATTACGACATGGACATATACCTACTCAAGAGCTGATAATGAGACAGATTTGTACTTCCTCTCCAGACAAATAAAAATAAAATGGTGGAAAAAATTTGATGTAAGGATAATTAATAAAGAAAAAATCATTCAGTGGGCAAATATGAATAAGGTGCCAAGATCGCAAGTAGATATAGATGCTGATAAAGAGGCCCTATTTTTAGCACAAAAAAGGCAAATAATGGCAGAATTATCAACAGCTTCTTCACAAGAGGAATTTGAAGAACGATTACAAAGGATGAGATCAATACCGGGTTGCGGACAAAAATTAATAAAAGATGAAGGTAGCAGTTCTAGCACAAATCCATATCAGAAAAACCATGACATGTTAGATTACTTCACCAAGGAAGAATTCTCAGAATAAAGGAGACCAAGATCAGATAAGAAGATAAGATTTCCCGGATTTCCAGCACAAAGAAGCCAATAAGAAGTGTCGGCAGAAGACAGAAGTACTCTGTTGACAAGACAAGACTTTCTGTAGATATTTGAATTTCCGTCTGTATGTTTTGTATTTTAGTTTACGTGTCATGTATCTTTAGTTAATAGGTTTTAGTGAGCTTTTACTTTTCCTGTTTATGTAAAATATTAGAATCCGGATTTGAAATCCGAAGCCCAGTTTGTATATTATAAATAGGTAGTTTCCACTAATGTAAGGCATCCGAACTTTGAATATCAAAAAAACTTTTAAGCTCTTTCTGTATTTTGAAACTTGCAATCATTCTCTCGCTTATTTCCAGATCATTACTCCTTTGTACCATCATCTTATTTGCTTCACTATCAGAATATTTAAGTAAGTATATAAGTTTTGTCTATTATGATAAATGTTAGTTTAAGTTTATTATATCTACCTGATTTTATACATGTTATAATTGCTTACGAGTTTCAAAATCATATTGTTTTATATACTACCAACTTTGATTATTGTGCCGACTCTATTATAAGAATTCATAATATTAAGTTAATCTATTACAATCTACCCATTTCAACAACCCCATCATTTAGATTAAACTTCCGCTGATTAGTGGTATCAGACAAAATGAAAAACAAAACAAAATAACAACAAAAATTATCATTTTGACCCTATAAAGAAAAGCCCATAAGGAAAACCACCGCAATTCAACATGGGTCCAGGTGTATAAAAATACACTGCACAGAACATATTATACAGTCTGAGCACGTAGCCAAGTAAAATGTATTATTAAATATCACATTAAAAACGTATAAAAAATTATGAAATAGAAAGATCAAGGATAACAATGCGAATCTCCCAAGTTCTTGATAAATATAATAAGCAAATCATAAACAAATAACAGAGTGCAAGGCCAACAAAATATATTAATTATTGAAATATATTCTAAACCATAAATCCGTAATAGCACAAACAAAGTAAAACAATCAGCATAGACATTAAAATCATGGTGTTGATGGAAATTCTGGGTTGGCGTTTCATGTTTTGCAATACCATTGCGTTTCAATCACAAACAGTCGTAGGTATAAAATATCTTCAATTATATTATCCCCCAATTGTTACTTTCTATTCTACTCCTGCCCTTTTTATCTTTTAATTTTCTCAACTAGCCCACTTGTAGTAAGCCCAAAATATACCTATCCCATTTCTCTGACTAAATGAGATTTACGTAAACGTGTATATATAAAAGACAAAATGGGAAAAAACAAAATAGCAACAAAATTATCATTTTAACCTCTTTTTGCCAAGTGTCATTAATATAAAATGTCCAATTTGACAATTTTCCTAGTGATTTGCTTTTATATAGTTATTATAATACACTAGTTTTTTCACCCATGCGAACACACGGGTAAGAGTAAATCTCACGTTTAGATGCACATTTAGAATATAAACAATATATTGTATAACCAAAGTAAATATAATAAAACTTTGTAATGTCTTATAGTTAAGTGTTGCTAACAAAATTTATGATAAAGATATAAAGCTTTTCACAAAACATAAAATTTAAAAACTTATAATTAACCTATGTGCCAAAATACAATGTTGTTTAATGTTGTTTGTAGGATCCAAGAATTCAATAGTAAATTCATAGTTTTCTTTCAATTCATTATTTTTGGCAAATGTTCTCCATCTAGTTCCAATCTTGACACTTTTCCTCCCGTGATTGAAGACAAGTTTGGCAAATATTAAAACTTCATATGTGAAGAGAGAAAAAGGAAAGGTGGCACACAATCATACACATAATTACATCTTTTTCAATAACTACCAATTGAATAGATGTCTCCTGAAATCACAAATGAAGATTTGGAAAAGTCTTCATAATTTCTCTATGAGAAACAAATTGCAGTGTGATTAGGATTGCTTTAAAAATAGTATACAAAGCTGAAGAGCCAAGTATTATAGAAAAAGCATGATCCATAACGATGTTACGGTAACTTTAGATTATCAAGGTGAAAATCTTGTCTGAATTATAAATTACATGAACAACAGCAACTTATATCATCATTGAACAGAGAGAAAAATAATAACAACAGCCTGTAGTTCTCTTTGTTACTTTTTATTTTCTTGAATTTCTCATCATTCCTTCAAAAAAAAAAATAATATGTCTTCACAATGCAAATTTTCTAAACAAAATGGTTCATCAAAATAGATATTGTACCATAACTGATGTTAAAACTGAGGAGCAGGTTACCTTGAAGCCTGTGGTAATCAAAGGAAGAAATGAAGTTCTCTTTGCGGAGGCAGGGAAGGACATTGTGGGTGCTCTGTTTAGCTTTCTAACATTACCTTTGGGAATCGTTGCAAGACTTGTGCTTAAGGAGCCAAATGTGCAGCCAACTGAAGTTGCATCACTGAGTTCACTCTATCAGAGTGTGGAGAATCTTAGCAGAGTGAGTGTCTATGCAGATCTGAAAGTTTTGCCACGCTCATTTGATAATATTTTTTATCTTCTTAAAAATAGTGCATCTTCACATTGATCCTCCGAATTTTATAGCAGTAATGTCATAGACTTCACCTGGTTCCTCTTGTGTACCTAGAGTTTAATTTCATAAGACTAAGGATTAGCTTATTGTCCAGACAACATCAACCTCCTATCATCATTGCGTGAGTTGTTTCTAAAAGGAACAAATATAGAGAGAGTTTCTGCAAGCATCAAGTATAAAGCATCTTTTAAAACTGGAAAAGCTTGACCTAAGTGATTGTAGAAGGCTTTATTCTTTGCCAGAGGTTCCACGGTTCATAAAAGAGCTATATGCCATTGACTGTTCATCCTTGGAGACTGTAGTGTTCACTTTGAGTGCTGTTGAAATGCTGCATGCATACAAGTTACACATGACATTCCAAAATTTGCTGGTGATTTTGAATGTCAGTGCTATTGGAGTAAATGCTCATGTGAACATAAAGAAAGTGGCATATGATCAATTTTCAACAATTGAAACCAATTCAATCAAGTTTCTTGATGGTCTAGTTGATTTTATCTACCCTGGAAGTGAGGTACCAGAGTGGTTCGTGTATAGGACCACAGGCTTCAGTAACTGTTGATCTCTCTTCTTCTGCTCCATGTTTAAAGATCATGCGTTTCATCTTTTGTGTTATTGTTGATCAGTTCACTTCAAACGACAAGAACTTCATTGGATGTGAATGTTACCTGGAAACCGATGTTTACTTTCACTTCTTTTTTTTCCTTTTCCAAATCAAATTTTGCAATTAAAAAACATACCACTCAAAAACCTTAACTTTAAGTTTAAGAAATTATAAAATTACCAACCACTTACAATTTTAAATTTAAAACTCTAGTTTTTAACTTAAACTTTAGGTGGCTTTTAAGTTCCAAAAAACTCAAAGCAAACACTACTAAGTAATTAACCATTCTTATCAACAACTATGTAAATACGATTACACAGTGCAGCAACAGGAAATGTGAAGAGAGAAAAAGGAAAGGTGGCACTAAAATAGGATTAGACTTATTTTATTAGAAGAATAAGGGAAGCAAGAATTGAATTCTAGAGCTCTTGGTCATGAAGGCTTTGATACAATCTTATGAATCAAAATTAACTATCTCAAAAGCTTTGTTAGATGAAGACACATGAATGATTTGTATATATTATATTTCTAACATTTGGGCCAACTATTCCTTTAGTGCTCACAAACTAAAGCCAACCACTTAAATTTGTTTCATCTGAAATAATGGAAATAATTAAAGATTCAATTTCAAATAATAATCACACAACCATTAAATTTTTCTACCCCTCCCAGCAACAGGAAATGTGAAGAGAGAAAAAGGAAAGGTGGCACACAATCATACACATAATTACATCTTTTTCAATAACTACCAATTGAATAGATGTCTCCTGAAATCACAAATGAAGAAACATGAGCAACATAACATGTCATCCTCCTAATCCTAAGCAAAATAACAGCAAGTGAAGTCATAAATGATAAGAGAACCACAACACATGCAAATAAGATGCCTATTAGACAAAATGAGCATAAGCTAGTTGTTCTATACAAACAGAGGCAAAAGTCGTCATAATTCCTCTATGAGAAACAAATTGAAGTGTGATTAGGATTGCTTTTAAAAATAGTATACAAAGCTAAAGAGCCAAGTATTCAAGAAAAAGCATGATCCATAACAATGTTACAGTAACAATTTCATGAACATAAGACTATTTTATCCATCTTCATAGTAGTGCATCTTCACGTTAAGAGTTTAATTTCATGAGACCTTGTTACTCCTCTGTACATGGAAGCCCCTCTTGAGAATCCACTGCTTATTCTGAATGAACAAAATGGATAGATGTCATGATTAAGCAAAATAGTGAGTGGTGACTCAAAAAAATAGAATCAAATCATGCCATCTCCGTAATAAGTGAATGCGATCATGAACAGAAATTACACCTGCAAAGAAAGTCAAAACAAGGTTTCAAAGTTAAAAATATCACTCAAAGAACTCTCTAATATGCGCTGACTGTTACTAATTTTAATTGTCAAAAGTCCCAGAATACACAAATGCCATTAATTAAAAGATATATAAAATTATCCAAAATAGTGGTAATTAAGATAATTTGCAGATAAATTCAGTTTACAGTTTAGACAGCCAAATCTGTATGATTTGTTATTGCAGGTTTAAAACAGTTTGATCAATATACTCATCATCAGCTGCTGCAGATTTGTTAGCCTTTGCCTATTATGGCTCAACTGCCTAGAAATAATCATATAAGATAAATTATATTACAAATAAAACTCCATTTTTTATGAAAGAATTAATCCAGGAGACAATAATTTACAAATTTGCAAGAAAATTTAAGAACATTTTCATGTTATCCAAATACTATTGCATATCAGCTTAATTCCATTTTAACCTATAGTTACATATCCAAGTACTGTTCCATACCAGCTGGATGGTATCATGGTGCTTTTCTTAAAAAGAGATGATCAACATCATCAATATACAATGGTAATTGTTGTGACAATGCACCATGCCTGTGGGAAATCCTGCTTTTTGGCTAGGTACCTGCATACATAAGCCTAATTATAACTTTCGACAGGTTAAAATGATGATCCAGTTGTATAAACAAAAATAAAGTAGCCACATACTAAACATTTTGGAATACTTCTTTGTACACTACATTGGTAGTTATGTTTTGTGGTTTTCCTTCTTTGTCATGAATGAGGATTTTCAAACCACTTTTACTCTTGACTCTTGAGAATGCAACATATAGTTGGCCATGGCTGAAAACCGGATTAGGAAGATATAAGCCAACAAATTCAAGAGATTGGCCTTGAGATTTATTTATTGTCATAGCATATGAAACTATGATTGGGAACAGTCTTCTAATCAATTTGAAAGACCAAGGAGACTGTGATGGTGATAATGACATCTGTGGAATGTAGACCATATTACCAATATTTTTTCCAGAAATTATGCGTGCTTCAATAACATGATTAGCAAGTCTAGACACAATTAGATGGGTACCATTGCATAGCCCTTTAATAGGATAACAATAAGTACTATACGATAAGAACTATCTTGTACAGTTTGTATTTCAAATATAGGATCAGTTTGTTACATAGGAACAACTATTAGTTTGTTACGTAGGACAAGCTCTATCCATATCTGATATTCTGTTATTCATATTCTGTTATTCCTGATGTAATTGTTGCCTATATAATGGCACTTGTGATATCAATGCAGGACGAACTATTCATTCCAAAGTATCTTCCTTTATGGTATCAAGAGCCAAATCGATCTAGGCTTCCCTTTTTTTTTTTCAACATGGCTGACAACCGTTCCACCTTTAAAACCACAGATTCTCGTTCTCCTTTTTATGTCAGTCCATCTGACAATCCCGGCATTCTCCTCACTTCTGTCTCCCTCAAAGGTCAAACAAACTATGACAATTGGGCGAAGTTGATGAAGAATGCCTTAAAGGCCAAGAACAAACTTAACTTTGTTACTGGCACTATTACTGCTCCTAAGGATGAACATGCCGATGAAGCACATGCATGGATGGTTTGTAACTCCATGATTAACAGCTGGATTCACAACACAATTGATCCATCGCTGCAACCTTATATCAAGTGTTTTGACACTGCCAAAGGGTTATGGGATGACCTTAAGGAATGCTACTCCGTTGCCAATATTCCCCCAATTGAAATCAACTCTGTCCTCTATCAAACAAAATGGTTCCTCTGTTGGCGATTACTATACCAAGCTTCGTGCTGTTTGGGATGAATTGGAGTCTAGCCGTACCCTTCATGTTTGCACCACGGGGGATGCCTGCGAGTTAGCCAAATCTGTTCAAGTAGAAACTGAGCAGGATCAAGTTTACCAATTTCTCATGGGTCTTGATCATTCACTGTTTGGGAACCTTCGCACCCAGATTCTGAACATCACTTATCTTCCCAATATCAATCGAGTCTATTCAACGGTTGCCCAAGAGGAGACCCACAAATTCATTGTTCGTACACATGAAGAGCCTGGTAATGCTATTGGATTTGCAATTCCTTTCACCTCCAAGGACACTGCTGTTAACTCTAAATCTGACAACTCCAAGCCTCGAGTCATTTGTACACATTGTGGTAAACCATACCACGATGTGTCTAAATGTTACCAACTTCATGGATATCCCCCCTCGTACAAGCCGTCGAGGACGTGGTCGTGGACGCAATAGCAGCGGACGTTCTGTTCAGACTATTGCACATATTAACCAGCCTAACACTCTTCCTGAGGAGACCTATGATCCCTCTAGCCAGGCCACTGCTGCTCTGTCTGCTTTCACACCAGAAGTCCTTCAGAAATTGTTGACATTGGCAGGAAATTCCACTTCTCACTCTGCTCATTCTACCAAGTTATCTGGTAAGGCATCTTTTTCTTCTTGTTGGCTCATTGACAGTGGGGCCTCACAGCTTATGACCAGAAAACTCGAGTTGCTTACTGACGTTCGCACTATCACTCTATCTGTTGTTGGGTTACCTAATGGCACTACTGTTATTGCCACACAAGCTGGCACTGTTGCTCTCCACCCATATTTTTCTATTACTAATGTTCTTTATGTCCCAGCCCTCACGTGCAACCTCATATCAGTATCACAACTATTAAGATCAACTTCCTACACTGTTATTTTTACTGATAAGTTATGCTTATTACAGGACCCGACTTTGAGGATGCCGAGTGGGATGGGTGACTTACGTGAGGAGGTGTATGTCTATAGATCGGCTTCTTGCCATGCAAACGCAGTTCGTGGGGAGATGTCTTCAACCTTGTGGCATCGACGTCTTGGCCATCCGTCACGCCATTACCTTTCTTTACTTCTGTTTATTTGTAATTCCAATAATGTTTCCATTTGTGATGTATGTTATAAGGCAAAGAAAACTCGCAACGCATTTCCAGTTAATAAAAAACATTGTATGACTCCTTTTGAATTACTTCATTGTGATGTTTGGGGGTCGTATCGTACTGCTTCAATTCAAGGTGCTCATTATTTCATGACAATTGTTGATGATTTTAGCCGCATGGTGTGGGTTTTCTTTATGACCGATAAGCAACAGACCTCTATTTTACTGCAACAATTTTTAAATATAGTGAGAACTCAATTTAATACATCCATAAAAAAATGTTCAAAGTGATAATGGCACAAAATTCCTTTCTTTTGCCGTCTGACACTTATTCGTTGACAATGGCATTCTTCATCAACTGTCCTGCACCTATACACCTCAACAAAATGGTAGAGTTGAACGGAAACATCGTCATATTCTGAATGTGGCACGTGCCCTTCGCTTTGACAGTCACCTTCCTCTAAATTTTTGGGGTGACTGTATTCTATCTGCGACACACCTTATCAATTGCACACCTACCAAACTGCTTGGGGGGAAGACTCCATTTGAGGTTCTCCATGGTAAGCCACCATCATATGATAGTTTAAAAATCTTTGGGTGTCTTTGTTATGCCTCTCTCCTACCTAAGACTCGGGATAAATTTGCTTCTTGTTCCTTACGATGTGCCTTTATTGGTTACCCCCCCGAATATGAAAGGTTGGAAGTTATATGATTTGGACAGTAAAGAAAGCTTTATCTCCGGTGACGTCTCTTTTCATGAAGATGTTCTACCATTTGCATCTTCCAATGTGCCGGTTATGTCACAACCTCTACCTGCTACATTACCAAATTACACTGATGACCCACAACCTTCTACTGCATCAGATCCACAGGTTTCTCTGCCAGAGTCGATATCACTGTCTAGGGAGAGTTCTAGTGCGTCTGCACCCTGCCCCAATCTTCATCCGCCATCTGAGCATGTTTCCCGACAACGTCGCCCCCTGCTAAACTCCAGGATTATCAATGCTACTCCACACATACACCCCATCCTTGCGTCATCTCTTCACCCGCCTCCTCAGGTATTCTCTATCCAATAGCACACTTTTGTCTTTAATCATCGTTTCTCTTTACAGCATCAACATTTTTTGGCTGTCGTTAGCTCTAATCATGAGCCAAAGTCTTTCAAAGAAGCCATGCAAGATGCTAATTGGCAAGCTGCCATGCGGGCAGAAATTGATGCATTGGAGGAAAACCAAACTTGGCGTGTGACCACCCTTCCTATTGGCAAGAAAGCAATTCCTTGCAAATGGGTGTTCAAGATAAAGTACAAATCTGATGGTCCATCGAATGCTACAAGGCTCGCTTAGTCATAGCTGGGAACAACCAAATTGCCCGTGAGGATTACACAGAGACATTTGCTCCAATGGCTAAAATGGTTAGTGTTCGCAGTTTCTTGTCTGTGGCAATTGCAAAGGGTTGGGAATTGCACCAACTAGATGTTCAGAATGCTTTCTTGCACGATGACTTAGACGAGGAAGTTTTTATGTGGTTCCCACCTGGTTTCTCAACTGGCCAGCCAGGGCAGGCGTGCAAATTGTGTAAATCCCTCTATGGTATACGTCAATCTCCACGAAATTGGTTCTCGAAGCTGCGCCAATCATTGCTGTCCTTTGGGTTCATCCAATCAAAGGCTGATTATACATTATTTACTTTTCAGCATGACTCCATTTTTGCTGCGATTCTGGTGTATGTTGACGATATTATTTTGGCTGGGAACTCTTCTACTGCATGTGAACGGGTCAAGGCACATCTTCATTCTTGCTTCAAAATTAAGGACCTTGGCCCACTCAAATATTTTCTTGGTATAGAAATTGCTAGAGGTTCGCAAGGCTTGTTTCTTAGTCAACGTAAATTTGCCATGGACATCCTGACGGAATGTGGACTCCTTGGCTGTAAACCAGGTGAATTTCCCATGGAACCCAACCATAAACTTGCTTTAGCTACTGGTCCTGATTATGAGGACCCCCTACGGTATCGCCGACTAGTTGGCAAATTGGTTTACCTCACTATTACTCGCCCTGAGTTGTGCTACGCTGTTCACACGTTATCCCAATTCATGCAGCAGCCCAAACAAGTCCATTATGACATTGTTCTTCGTGTCTTGAAGTATATTAAAGGTAGTCCTGGTCAGGGCATCCTTCTTAGGTCAAATTGTGACCTTCAACTTCGTGCCTATTGTGATTCGGATTGGGCAAGTTGTCCCATCACTCGTCGATCTATCACTGGTTATTTTGTCACTCTTGGTTCCTCACCTGTATCATGGAAGACCAAGAAACAACACACTGTCTCTCGTTCATCAGCTGAGGCTGAATACCGATCCTTGGCAGCAGCAACTTCAGAGCTCGTTTGGTTAAAATCCTTTCTTGCGTCTCTGAAGTTCATCATACCACCCCTATGCAGTTGTTTTGTGATAGTCAGTCTGCTCTATATATTGCTTCTAATCCTGTTTTTCACGAGCGTACAAAGCATATAGAGTTGGATTGCCACTTTGTCAGGGAACATCCAATGCAGAAAGATATTGCAACTTCACACGTTCGCACTGATTCCCAACCTGCTGATATTCTTACAAAGGCATTAGGAAAGAAATAGTTCTTGTTTTTACTTGGCAAGTTAGGCATTACATCCCTTCATGCTCCAACTTGAGGGGGCGTAATAGGATAACAATAAGTGCTATACGATAAGAACTATCTTGTACAGTTTGTATTTCAAATATAGGATCAGTTTGTTACATAAGAACAGCTATTAGTTTGTTACGTAGGATAAGCTCTATCCATATCTGATATTCTGTTATTCCTGATGTAATTGTTGCCTATATAATGGCACTTGTGATATCAATGCAGGACGGACTATTCATTCCAAAGTATCTTCCTTTACCCTTCAGCTTGATCCAAATTTCGAATCAACATAACAGGTGTGCCTGTTTTCAGTATGATTTGATGATTAGGCAATCCAGATGTTTTCAATGAATGCAAAAACTCTGGGGTAAGACGTTCATAAGCATGAACTTCCGTAACATCTGTCTTGTCAATAATCAGAGCTTAAATACTCTTTTTTGATCACCTGGAATAATGTTTAATATATGACCATTGATTTTGTCAACAATGTCAATTGTTGAAGCTAGTAGAGCCCTGCTGCTTAGAAATTCTTCATTGTTAAAATTGTGACTCAGGTTTGTATACTTGTTGCTAACAATTGATTTAATAGGATCATTGAAATTTGTAATTAGAAATTCAGATGGAATTTCTATTTTAGAAAACCCATCATCACCAGTGCCTAGTTTACCATCACCAACAACTATAAGCCAATAAGAAAACTTGTTAACTTCTTCTGCATTTTGTGTTTCTGAATTATGATGCAAGCGCATATTCTTACTCAATCTTAAAACAAGGCAATAATCCCATAGATATGAAGCATTAACAGTAGCATGAACAATGTTTGGTCTGCTGCCTCTAGGTATGACTGGTAAGATTTGGAGAAAGTCACCTCCAAAGACAACAACTTTTCCACCAAATGGCAGACCACCTTCAGGGTGGCAACACATGATGTCTTTAATGTTTTGTCCAATGCTTCAAAACAGAATTTATGTGCCATAGGAGCCTCATCCCATATTATTAACCTTGTTGACTATAACTGACTAGCAAGCTCACTACCTTGATTGATATTATATGTTGAGTTCTCCAATGTAGGCACACGTATACAAAATTTGGAATGTGCAGTTCTGCCATTGGGTAATAACAATGAAGCTATACCACTTGAAGCAACTGTTAAAACACTTTCTCCTTTGGAACGCAATGCACATGCTAATGTTTTCCACATGAAAGTTTTTCCAGTGCCTTCATAGCCATATAGGAAGAAAGTTTCACCACATCGTCTGCTGATTGCATTCATTATGCAATTAAAAATAGTTGTTTGCTCATCTGCAACGAAATAAGGTTAATTTTAAGAAAATAGTTTGTAATTCAAAAGGTTTTTGTAATTATAGTAGTAATCTGACCAGGTAGAGTGGCAAGGTATGTTTCTAAATCAGCTTGTAATTGAACTTTATCATATGTGTGTTCAGCATATATGTATATGTTACCTAAATGGATTTGTGCTACACCATGTGGAAAAGGCATGGTTGGGTAATCCTTTAATGATTTTCTATTGGACTGCAGTATCTCTTCAATGTGCAACAATGCTAAATTTTGTAAGTCCTCCATTGAAAGATGCAAATCTATTTGAAAAAAAGCACAACATGTCCACATTATTAGTGGTCAGCAGAAAGTTGAGATCATATGAAAAATATGTTGCATGTGTATTATACCTGGTATGTTTGTGATCTTCCTTTGATCATGTAGGATACCATCTATCAACAACGCGCATGTTTCAGACCAGACATGTTGTGGTCTATCAATGCTATTTGATAAAAGCATTATAACAAACAGCTTCCTTAAAAACTGCCCAGAACCCCACATGCAAGCTTCTCTTAAAGCTTCAATGTATTCCTTATCATCATGCAAAAATCTCATTGCAAAACATGCTTTTCTAAAGGAAGGATACAACTGACCACCTACTGTTCGTATATCTTCATAACTAGTTGGTCCTTTGACAATTGACAACATCATTCTAAGATAATACAATTCTCCAGTACTTGGAGGAACCCAGTTAAGCCTTCCAATTGTGTTCCCTTTTTTCCTAGGCTTCCAGAGTCTATCCTTTGCTACATATGTAAACTTTCTAATATACTGAACATAAGTTAAATGTTTGCCTTCGTTGAAAATGGTATTAGCATGCAGCCAAGATGTAAACATGGAGTCTTTAACAGATGGCTTTGACAGCAATGCATCAATGTCATCATCATCTTCAAATATGATTGAATTTTCACCAGGCAAGTGAAAGTACAATCGCTCAACAGTAGGTGATCTCTTGTGTATATGGAATGAAAATATTCTCCAGCAAGCTTCACAAGGAGAAATATACCTACCATCGACATAGTGCTTAATCTCATCAATACACTGCTCAATTGATCCATCATCATTTTGCACAGGCACAAGAGCAACTGTTATACGATCATATCCTTTATTGATGTACTTGAACAAATATTTGATAAAAGTTGATTGATTGCACCATTCAATGTTGAGGTGAGCCTGATATTTCAACAACAGCTTTGCATTATAAGGTACTACACATCGATTGTCAAGAGGAACATGATTTTTCTCAATATATTTGCCATCCTCACGTCTTCTATAAATAGGATATCCATCCTGGTCAACAACAGTCACAGGTTGCCAGTTTTTTGGGAAAAATCTAGAACACCTTCCATCTTTCATGCACGGTGATTTTGTGTTAGCTACGTCATAAGAACCATGCATCATATGATTCTTGACACATTCATACAATTATGGATGCTCAGTTGCATCCGGTATCTCAGCTGATATTATCATATCAATATCTGTAGGAGATGGATACTTGCTGGATGGATCTAAGTAAGATATGAGCATGTGGCAATCCTCGCTTTTGGAATTCAATTGTGTAAATATCTGTAACCAATACCTTGTTAGATCAAACAATTCCAAAATAATATGAAAATACAGACAATATGTTAATTATAAGTGCAGGTCTCACATGCTAGAATGTTGCCCAAAATCTTGTTATGTTTCAAATCAGACATAAGTTGATCTAGTTTTAGTTTAAATATTCTTGTAACAATGTCTGGACGATCAGCAGTAATTAAATTAAGTGGTGAGACACACCTTTGAATCTCTAGCCAGTACGGATTACAAGTAAAAGTCAAGAACAAATAAGGAAATCCAACACTGCTACATATGGCCATTCCGTCAAAATACAATTGATCCATATACCTGCGGCTACCAACAAACAATGAAGGGAGAACAATGCGTTTTCCACAATTGTATCGCTGAGTGTCATATGATTCCTGAGACACAATTAAAGTGTTGTATTTATCACAACGCAATTGTTTTTGATGAGTCCTTATAAACATTAACCGCTCTGATTCCATCATGGAGTAACCATCAACAATAAATTGCTGAAATAGTCTCCTGGAACTCAATAATGTTTGACTCTCTAGTTTTCTAGACTGTAGTCTAAAACACAAGAATTCTTTGATAATAACTTTGTTTCGCTTTCTATGATCTGAATCTTGCATATCTCTATGCTTGACATCATTGCAGTATCCATCTTCACCATAAGGAAACAATAAAGGATATTGCAACCCAAGATAAATTGGATGAAGCTCATTTATTCTTTTCAATCTTCCACTTTGTTTTTCAATAATAATATCTCTGTTGATAGGTTCACTTGCATATCCAACAATGACTACAACAACCTCAGAAACTGTGGGCAAATTATAAATCCTTCTATCTGTTTTTCTATCAGAAATTAATTGTAAATTCACATTTTGTGTTTCACAGTTTTCATATCTATCTTTTGCCATCCTAAAAGATTTTGCAAACACATTGTGTTCATCAAGCATTTCTTTCAGCTTTGAGACAAGTTGTGAATCAAGCCACTTTTCCCATCTGATAAATACAACAAATAGTTAGCTGTCACTCTTTTTTTCTTTAAGACGCAATGAAAAAAATGAAACAAAATTTTGTACACAGCATTTACATTTCTGATAATTATTTAAAATAGTTGGTGTCATATAATATTTAACCAACTATATTATCAAATATCAAACAAATCCCATAAAAATCAGTATCACTAAATGTATTACACCAAAAATAATCATACAAGTGTATCAACACAGATTACCTTGTCACAACAATTTTGTTTTGAATTTCATTGTCTGTATCATAGATATACAACTGAGCAAATTTTGGAGGTTTCCCAGCCATGGGTGATAGGCTACCAATTAAATGACATGATTGTCCATGAATTCTATAAATTGGTGGACCATTCCCATTCAACAAACTTCTATCTATGTTGTCACCAGGAGAGCTAAAAGCAAACATCATATTATAAGATCTAATATTATGCTGATAATTTCTACTTTCCCATGAGTCTTTATCACACAGTAAGTGTTGCAACAAGCTTAGTGATTTTTTAATAAAAGGAAGTTGTATCGTTCCAATCTGACAACAAAGACTATATTTGGCTTTACTATGATCCTTAGTTCTCTTTGTACTTTCTACAAACTACATAGTTGCTTCGCAATATGGACATGTTTCAGTAAGATCTCCTAAATCAACATATTCTAAAAAAAAAAAACTGGTGAGTATGACATACGCAATTGGGCTAGCACCAATTAGTTTATGCATAAACAATCAAACCTGTGCCAAGATGGTCAGCAAAATCACCAACGCCATGTGATACTTCATCCACACTATACAGACCACCTACATTATGTCTTTTGCCTGCGAGATAACCAACATTATTGATGAGTTACTCGGTATTAATGCTATTTCCATGTGTATACTGCATAAATTTTTTACTGCATTTTATCTCTGCAAGACAGTTGTAATCCAGTCCAATTGATTTAGTCAATGATTTAAGTTTTTATACTCAAACGAAGTTATACACTAAAAACAGAAAGTTGCAGCTGTGCATCTCAATTTACAAATTTCAAACCTTTGTTTATCTAATGAAAAACAATTTTTTTGCATGATCATCCTTCGATTTAACCTTGCAGTTGTTAGTTTCAATGCAAGATTAACAAAAACAAAATTGTACTTTAAATCATGAACATTGTAACAATCTCATATTATTTTCAAAACCTGTGATTGCATAGTCAAACCTTTTCCAATATCGTCATGACATTCATGATTTCCATCTGATAATAGATTCACAATGGTATGATGCATGTGGTTATCAGTTGTTTTTGCATCACAACCAATAGTACAAGTAATCACCTTTCTTTAAACATGCTATAATTTATTATTTTCATATTATGTTAGAATTATTGATACCTCGAACTGTCTGTTCAGTTCAATTGCTTTCACTGCTCAGTACATGGGGTGTGTATGGATTCGAAGTTGAAGAGGCGACAACAAATTCATTAAGTAAATTACACCGAACACTACATAATTGGTTTACACCTTTGTTTCTTCTGTTTAGGAGGTCATTGGATTGTGGTTGAGTATTAGTCAAATTTGATGGTGTTAATTGCAGAGTTTGTGGCCTTGTGTGCTCCTGCAGATTGTGAGAATGTTAGTTTTATTCTTTGTAATCACTATATCAAAATGGATACAAGCAAAGGAATGAAAAACCTTTAGTTTTGTTGATTATGTGTCTCCTATTAGCATTATTATGCTTATTTATTGATAAACGCTTTCCTTGTAGTATAGTCCTTCGATGTAATCTTGCAACTTCAACTTTGAAGTTGGTATCATAAACAAATTTAAATAAATTAGCTTGACATTAACAACATTGTCATTGCAACATTGTCGTATACCTATTGACAAAACATTGCTAAGAGTATCAATCATCAGCACATGCTAGTGCAGTAACATTAAACACCAATTACCTGCACATTGAGTACAAGTAATTTGAATGGCTGGATATGTATGAAGCTTCATATTATCTGTGGGTAACAAACCAATTTTACATTGCATGTGACTGATGGTTAGTGGTAGTTGTGTCTTCATCTACACTGTCAACAACAGCATTGCACTGGTCACACATGTTATCAACAGAATTTGTTGATATAGCATAAGAATTTTGAGATTTAGAGTTTGTTGAACATTGCAGTGCTGATACATTGACCATGCAATGTGGACTGCCAGAAGTAAAACTATGAGTTTTTTTTTTTCTTTTGATGGTCATTCCATTATTTTTGTGCTCAGTGTTACTTATATTACATAATGGACACATAACAGTTTGTTGAACACCTGTTGTTGCACCAAAATAAATAAGTTATGCATACCTCAAAACACAAGTTAACTGTTTCACCTATAGTAGCAATACACATTCTTACAAATACAGCAAGCACACAAGTTAACAGATGCAGAAACTTAATGCCCATGGGCAATCTGGGTAGAATTACCAGTGTAATGTTTATATTTTCCCAACCTCTTGGCTCTTCATATCAGTTTCCGTTTTAATCTTGCAAGCTTTGGATTACAACTCTGTTGTTCCATTTAGCAGTTACCTGAACAATAAAATTAGATGATATATGTTGCTACCATAAAATGGGCAGAAGATGAAGGCAGGTAAAATGGGCTCCTCCTTGCTCTTGATAGAAAATCAGAAAGTGAGGATTATACAAAATTAAATGGCAATAGAATAATGAGAAAATAACATGATGGTCTTTTTGTAGCAGCAGCCAATGGAAAATTAGTCAGCATTGATAACGGTAGCCAAACGGGAGACAGTGGACCATGCTTCTGAACATGATTAATGTTATGGAGATCTTGGGTTAGGTATTATGATTGACAGGTTCCATTAGGAAACTTGGAGACTGTTTTGAGTATTTTATTCTTAAATATTTTAAATATCAACAGTGATACCATTTATCAATTGGTGTTGTATCACACACATATAGATAAGCTGTTACGTGATATAAAGTGACCATGAATACAGGTTTCATGCAGCAGTTATGAATGATTGTGTGGGAAAGCTTTTGTTCCTCTAGTAGTGCAAATAACTTTGCTGGCTATTCTTGGCCAAAATACAAAAAAAAAATCCACTTTTTTTTCTCTGCCCATTTCATTATTTGGATATAAAAAATTGATATTACTTATAATATTTTATGGTATATGATTATATATATATATATATATATATATATATATATATATATATATCTTAAAGAAAAAAGAATCTTACTACCTTGATCATAGGAAGAAAGTGGGAAAGGAAAACATTTTTTCTTTAAATATTTAAAATGATTTTTTTATAACATAATGAATAATTTAACATTAAAATTTTATTTTTAGAGGTTGTTTGGTTGTGTGAAAGAATTTTTATTATACTATTTTCCTCATAGTAATTTGCATTATATAGAATATTAGTTGCCATGAGATCCACTACTATTGTCTCTCATTTATACATTTTTGCGTTCTTTTGGAAGCAAAATTAAAATTCAATAGAGAATAAGCAATTAGTTTTAAAACCAGATCATACAAAATTTTATAAATTGATTTTAAGAGAATAGAAGTTAAATAAGATGTGAAAATATAAAAATAAATAAAGTAATGAAAAAATTCAAAAAAGGTTAAATAGTTTTTAAAACCAACAATTATAAATGAACAATGCCCCACACACACACAAAAAAAAGACACATATGTGAGCACAGCTTTCAACCAATTTTTGAGGAACCATAATCAAGAAATTAACACCATAGGCATAAGAAAAAGTGTTGATTACAATGGAAGAAATAAAATTACTTTAGGTATAAGAAAATCGAAGAGGGGATTAAATTTTCTTAATTTTAAAAATAGAGATTTAATTAGATCCAAATATACTAATGGATAGAAAAAGATCCAAATATACTTGAATCAAAAGTCATACACATCCAAATTTTAAAAATAGAGATGCAGATTTGTTGTCTCATTTTGCTTTTGAGTGTAAAGACTAAATAGAGATACAGATACGGTAAGGCTTTTTGCCATTTCTTCGTGAACTGTTGAGCACACTTAAAAAATATATGTAACAAATCCAATTCTAAAGAATAAAATATGCGCGGTGTCCTCTCCCAAATCTTTGCCTCCTTTCATATTCTTCTTCCAACATGCCTAGTTGACATTAGCTCTTACGACATTATGATATGAATGATGTTATTTGAGACACCTACATGCTAAAATAGACACTTGATCAAAAAGAAAGAAATAAAAGAGAAAAATAAATAGGTAAATTACTTAGCTTAACCCAATCAAGTGGTTACTTTATGAATTACTGTATGGTTGTTGTCATTCTAATTGGCTCACGCATTTATCACTTTTGGAACAGTTCAATATTCCAAACCACATGTCAAAACTAACAACTGATAAGAAGTGTATATCAAGGTACAACCTTGCAAGAAGTACTGAATACAATCCAAACTTCAATCATCCAAAAAGGAGTCAAATAATGAACTGACAGAGCAAAAAAAAAAAAAAAAAACCAACTACAAAGTCCTGACACAAAATTTGTTCTGTTTTGGTTTGCGCAATCACTCGGTCTTGATATGTTTCGTAAACCTAGTTGAAGATAGTTGAATTTGCGATAAATCTTCAAATGCAACACCATCCAAGTCAGTATCAGATGCAACCAAATTGCGCTTAGCTGGGGTGATGGAGTCCATGAGGTTACCATCAGACTCTGCAGTAACTGAGAAGGTTTGCTGCATCAAAACATTAAGGAACATTAAACAGTAATGTTAAAATTTATGGTGTTAATTTAATGTAAACAAAATACAACACAATAAATTCAAATGACTCACACTGTTAAGACCATCGTCAGTGAGATGAACGGATGATGTTGATGGCTCTGGTTCATCCTTAAAAATTTAATAATGAATGCAGTAAGTAAAGAGCCAATTGAAGCTCCACAATACACTTAGAAATGCTTTAATCTAATTAATGTTACTTTTAGGTGACAGGTCAAAAGCTTTGCCAAAATACTATTGACCAAGGTAGCATTTCCTGATAATTGTGACACATAATAACGTTTATTGCCAGGAATAACTTTCAATCTAAATGCCAATGTTTTTCCCAATACACGATCCAAAGCTTCTGGTACATCTCTTGGATCAAACTCTCCTTCTTGTGAAAATTACAAATATAATTTATCTTATGCGAGATATCAATACAAGTGTTGTCTAAGTCACCCACTACACTATTATCTATTAACAATGCATTTTTACTAACCTCAACAATCATTTTATGCTTTAATTCTGTTGCACTTTCTTCAATCAAAGAATGTGATTCACAATCCCATAATGTGAAAATCGCTAATTCAGTTTCCTGAGTTACACTCACATCAATACAGTACTTGTGGTAAGGAACTTATTTAGCTAAAATCAAAAGTGTCATATAATTATTACACATAAACAAATTTAGAAAACCAATCTAAAGTAGCTACATCTACCTTGGAATGGTGGATGTACTTTGATTACCACACCCAACACAAATAACAGGCAACTCGAGTGCATCAACCTTTTTGTTACATTTCGGGCACGCATCATAAACCCATCCATTGGCTATCAGTAACTTCTGTATAGTAGCCATTGTGACACACATACACTCCTGCATCAAAGTTAATTGATGTTATTACAAATCCTAATTGTTGGTACATCAAGATGTAACAAAAATTAAATCAGCAAGTCACAATCACACCTTACCTTGGAAAATTTCATGTAAATTCTGGACCTGTGACTTATGCAAAAAGCGGTCTCCAACAGAATACACAAAAGATCCTGAAACCTGACTCCCAAGTTGGGTATAGGTATTCAGTGATGACTGACTTGGATCCATCCTGCAGAATTAAAATATATATAAAATCAATGACCCATTCACTGAATAGTGGGTAGCAAATGATATATGAAATTAAATAATTACGAAGTCATCAATCGATCCTTGAATTCCAGAATTTCCTTATTGTCGATATTGACAAATAGCTGGGAACCATACATGGAATTCTGTATTGAAATAGGATAAGGGCCTGTATTCAAATAAAATAGGTCAGACTCAAATGAAACCCCACATCATTCGAGATACAGTGCTGCATTAGTTTATGAAAAAAAAAACCTCTAGCTTCTTTGATTTTAGCCATAGTGATCACCATTACCACAGGCCCATTTACATGGTTTTCAAGACATTCCTTAAGCTCCATAGCAGAGCCCTCCCACAAAGTACAACTTATATTACTTCCACTGAATCATTACCAAAAGAGAACAAAATCAGAAATATCAACACAAAACATGTGAAATTTATCTACAAACAGTGGTTTAGTTTTTGAAAGAGTACCATTCATCCTTCATGGTAAAAAACACTTTCTTTGGCTTCCCATCTAGGTTCCAATGACCAATTTGAACTAACTCACCAATCACATCTTGAAGAATATAGCATAATTGATTACATTCCCACGTTACACTGTTTTAAAAAGAAATATTGACAAAGGTAAAATAGATTCTACCTATCAAATAATCTGGTGACGCAGAGCCATTGACAATAGAATCAAACGTGGTGAAAATGTAGTTAGACTTAGGTATTTCAAGCATTTCATGCAGTGTAATTTTAGTTGTTTTCTCCATATTAATCTTGAAAGCATGGTTGGTAGCCTTATATTGACCAGTATTACTTTCAACCTCAAAGTTTTAATAACATAAGTTTGCCCAACATCAAAATTTTCCTTCAGCATTTGTAAATCAACATTTTTCATTTGAGCCAGTATCTTATCACCCTGGTGAGTTTACATTTGAAATAATAGTTTCTTCAACTTGGTGATATCATCAACTAACTACAACAAATATATACAATAAGGTTTCATAACTGTAAATGACCTAACCTTCTTGTCCATTAATATTAGCTCAACGTTAAACTTAGCTGATCTGGGAATAGTCCAGCAATTTAAAACACAAACAACAATTTTCCAAGTTTCCTTTTCATCAGAAATTTTAGCTATCGCATTCAATCTACGCAACACTGCTTGCACACAAAATATACATTGTAAATTAAAAATGACATTTGCTTTGTATAATTTAATAAACAGAACATTAAGATTGAGCAACTTACCTTCCGCCATCAACAAAAAATGGGTCAGGAATGCGCGATTCTGTATGTATAACCTTGGGCTTATGTTAAACTTTCCTCGGTGAAGGAAAGTCCCACAATGAACAATTGAAAGAGGACACAGAGATAGTGAGGCAACAACTAATAACAGTGGAAAAAAAAACGCTGAAGGAAAGTCCAATATACAGGTGTAAGAAATTCAAAAGGAAAATGTGCATATGCCTCTCATCTTCATAATGACCGTTGTTCAAATGTTTAAAAGAAGCACAGAACATACCTGCAATAAAATGGGTTAAACCACTCAACAACAGAGCAAACGTGTGCTGGAATAACAGATGCTTAGACAGATAACTACTTCCACACAAAATAAATGGTGAGGCAACAACTAATAACACTGGAAAAAAATGCTCATGGACTTTGCCTAGAATGAAGAATGAGAGAACGAAACCAACCACTGAAAAAAAAAAACTCTGAATGTGAACAAAAGTCCCACAATGAACGGGTGAAGAAGGAGAGAAAAGAACCAACAACTGAACAGTTGAGGAAATGTGTGCAGGATAAGGGATGACCAGACAGATAGCGTGTTAATGACTTGAAAACAACCATGCAAGCAAGATAAGTAGGTGACGATTGAGACGAAATGTCAGAAAGTGAGTCATGGGAGAGAGAAACATTGAGTAGTAAAATGGGTTGTTAGACTCAGCTGAGACCAAAGGAGGTTACAAAGCCTACGAGAGTCGAAAAAACCGAACGAAGATGGAATACATGCTGGGGAAGCACACGTGGATCACGAAGCTAGAATTGATTATCACTGAAGCTGTGGTTGCATATTAGAAGGAGAAAGTGGGACACTGAAGCTGCGGCTGCATTTTAGAAGGAGAAACGCCATCCAAAGCTGAAATTGCATATTAGACTGACACGTAAGCAAAAAAATGTTCTTTTATTATATGTAGTAGATTTTGCAGAAATTTATAGGCTTTTACATACACTATCTTTATTATGCATTTTGGTGTGACATCATCTATTTGCTGATAGGTATTCCTCCCAACTTGTAAATTAACTTCTAAACTTTATTTCACATGTTATCCAGTACATATTCCTTATTTAAATGTTCTACCATTTCATGATTAACTTTCCTCCTTTTGAATTTAGTGTTTCACCATTATTTCTTACATTATAATACATAACATTACTCATTAAATGTCTATTTAACTTTATTCAACTATTCATTTTGCAGAAATTCATGTGCTTTTACATACACTATCTTTATTACTTTATTATGC
This sequence comes from Glycine latifolia, assembly GCA_013407115.1. Classification (NCBI taxonomy): domain Eukaryota; kingdom Viridiplantae; phylum Streptophyta; class Magnoliopsida; order Fabales; family Fabaceae; genus Glycine; species Glycine latifolia. Next base: position 10,273,289 of record CM023950.1, read on the forward strand.
ATTTTGGTGTAACACAATCTTTTGCTATCACGTATATCCTCCCAATTTGTAAATTAACTTCTAAAATTTATTTCACATGTTCTCCACTACATATTCCTTATTCAACAAACAAACTCACTTCACAACCATCAATATTCTCAGCTTTTCTAATTACTACTATTTTTTCCCTTCTTTACTTAGGATTGTTTGATTCTCATTCAGGTATTCACTCAACGAATGTGACAAAACTACAACAATTACTAAATTCCAAATATTTTCCTTTATCTTAAATTAACAGCTTTCACAATAACTAACTATTAAACATTATTTAATTCTTGGTTTTCATAATATATTATCAACTTATAAACAATATCTATTATCATAACTTTAACCATAATATTCTCTAATGCAAAACTTATTCTAGCAGAATATATTTATATTCCCAAATGTGCTTATTTTTTTAATAAAAAAAATCGGTGCTCTTTTGTTCGCAATTACTCTTTACATGAAACATTAAGAGGTTTCTGCCTTTAACAATAGTGGCTGCTACATGTGAAAATTTTCCCATAGCATATTCGTGTTCAAGTTTATGAATTTTTTCCTTACAATCAAATGTGATTGTATTTTTGTGGAGTTCAATATGTCTTTAATGTTCAGATTTTGTTTTAGAATTTCTTTTTTTGCTTAATAATCCGTCTATGATTCATATAATTGAATTATGTGACTGTGTATTTAATTTGTTTCCTGCCGAATTATTTTATTCCTGTTACATATGTAATTTATCCTTATTAATTTCATGAGGTGATGTTACCTCTCAACATTTTGTATTTAAGTGATAGTAATTATTTAATTTAATCTTTAGCTAACTTAGTTCTATTCATGTACTTGATAGAAATAGCAAGGAATCCATATTTCATTAAGAACATAATAACATAAAGAAAACACTTAAACTTGTTGTCATGATTGTCGATCTTTGATTTGTTGAAACTAAAGACAAAGCGGAGCAGACTGAGATGACTATAATGGATAACAACGTTGTGCTACTAATTTTAGTCTCATTTTTTTATCTAATTTAATATTAATATGCATTTATGTTAATTTTTAAATTCTTAATATCGGTGTTTCTATTTTCATATATTGGTAAAAAAAAACATGTGATTGTAAAGAAAGACCAGATAAACACATGCAACATCATGTTTAAGGAGAATCATACTTATATGATGCATAACTTTAAAATTGTTCCTAATGAAGGACAATTCAAAGCTTGTCTTCACCCTTATAAATTAGTTTTCACAGCCATTACCACTTCCTTTCAAGTCTAATGAATTTGTTAAGTATGATGATATTATTGTTGGAATTTATCAACGTGATATGTTAGATGGTAATCCTTTCTTTTTTTACTTTACACCATTTTTTATCCTTCCGTTTAGTTAGAAATTACATTTTTCCCTTTTAATCAATAATAGGGAAAACGAAAATACATGACTAGCTCATGCAAAAGGAATACTAACGGACTCAATCAATGTCAAAAGGTACACACAACAAAGTATTAGAATTTCAATTCGTACATTTTATTTATAATTATCATATCTATATATTACACATAACAAAAAGAATCTCTAATTCCTATTATAAATTCATCATCTTTTTCATTTCTAAAATATTTATATGTTTACTTATAACAAAAATAGTTTTTCGGTTTGAAGTATAGCGAAGCGCAACAAATCACTACAATTCGTGTGAACGCACGAGTTACTGACTAGTTATCTTTAAAACACATGGAATGTGTTTGATTTAAGAGATAGATAGGATGAAAAAAAATTATATATATATATATATATATGTATATATATATATAAATAGTTGTTGGAAGTGTGGATCTTATGTGAGATCCAAGCAATTTTTTTTTCATTTCTCTTGATCAAACATACTTATAATGAAATGCATGTTTGATTGTTCCCATCCGGATACATATTATTTGTAGTTGTTTCTTATTCTTTCAATTGTTTAGTTTTTTTTAATTATTATAAAAAACTTTAGGTGAATTTTGTTGTTTTGATATATGTTCTTAACATTTACACCGACTTTGGAAGAAAAGTGAGAGAAAAGAATATAGAGAAGGGAAAAAATATGAATAACAATGTCTTTTTGTAGAGAAAAACCAGTAAGTAATCCATGTATATGCATAGATCGATGTGCATAGAAAGATTTGGTCTATGAGATTGCATTTTAAGGGATCACACCAAAGAAAATAATAATAGATACACAACTAGTGGCGGAGCCATGGCCAAACCAGCAATGACCATGGCACTACCTAAAAATATTTTTTTTAATTTTTTAATAACTATATATACTTATATAATTAATTAGGATTAAAAATAAAATTTGGCATTATCTAAAAATAAAAATTAACACTACTTAAAATTTGACACTATCTAAAAATACAACTTGGCTCCGCCACTGTACACAACTAAATAAGAATACAAATCCATGAACTTGATACACAAAAAACTATAATTGACGATCCATAATTAAAGTGGTTAAGCATCTAACCCTCAAGTTACACAAATGTCATGAATCATTCACTTTAATTGTATTCCAAAATTTTATTTAGTTCTATCTATATTCTAAAAGTACTTAACTAAAGATTATAACATAAACTATAATATGCAATCAATTAGTAATTGTAGCCAACAAATTAAGTATTTATAAGTCACAGATATACTTGTATACTTCAATTAACTACCACTTAAATTCATATAAAAAAAATAAGAATTAACTTTTAGTAACAAAAATTCACAAAAAAATCTACTTTTTAATTTTTTTCTCCTCTCTCATTTTCTTTACTCTCAAACAAATATAAGTTTAAAGGATGTCTATAGATCCATTTTTAACAAAATTCTTACATTAGTAAGGATATTTAAACTTTTAAACTTGTGGTTAGATGACATATAATTTTAATCTTTATAATTAAATCAACTTATGCTCTATCCTTAGTTTAAAGGATGTCTATGCTTAGTTTAAATTAAAGGTAAAAAAGTTTATTTATTAACGAAATTATATTAAATATTTTTTTATTAAAAATTAAAATTGTGGAGCTTATAAGAGAATTTGACATTATGGGCATAAATAATGACTTCTATATGACCAAGTTCAACATGGTAGAAGATCATGAAAAAGTGATGAACAAAAGGTCATAAGATGATATTTGATTATTATCTTGAAGTGACATTAAAGTCCAAATTCACCAGCAGCAAAGATAAAGCATACCCTATATGGATTCACTTTCCTAGTCCCTAGTTTATTATGATGAAAGTTTTTTGTTTGCCATGGTTTCAGAAATTGGCAAGCATATTAATGTAGACTCTAATAACTTACTAGTCGAGAGAGAGATTTGTTACAGTTTTTTTTAGAGATTTCATTCAAATTATTGTTTAGATGATCGGGAGCAACAAAATACTTTGTGTTTATTAATCTTTGAGAGAGATCGAAGGTGTACTAAAAATGATTTAGAGAATATTTGTGTAAGTTAAAAAATGACATGATAAAATACATGTTTTATATGTTAGGAAATTAAATTTTCTAATGTTATTATGTATTACATATATTAATAATTATATTATATTATTTAATATATATTTGATAAATTAAAGTGATCAATTAAATATACTAAAATAGATTCTTAAATAAATATAGGATAGATGGTTGAATACTAGTGTTGAACCAATTAGGTTTATTAGGATACTACTGGCCCAACAATAAAGAAAAACCAATAAAGAAAAACTCTATATATAGGATTATGTCTCCAATATGTCAAATTAAGTTTTCTTTCTTTCCTATATAAAGAGAATAATCTCTAATGAGTGATTTGAATTAAATCTCATAAGTAAAGACTAAAAGATCACAAGAATAAAGGATAAATCATTGCAATGAAAATATGTATGTTTTATTTGTTTAAGATTTCTTGATGGTCCAATATGATGTTTATGAAATTTTATTGAGTGATGATTTTCATCATAAGAATTTAGGAATTAATTTTTTAAAATTATAATCAAATTTTGATTATTGTAGAATCTTTCATGAAGTAAAACTAGACATAATTTCTGAGTTTGATTTAACTAATATAAATCAAACGTTTATTGCCTCTCTTTATTGCTTTAACTTATGTTTTATTGAGTTGATTTTAACACACCTTAAATGCTCAAATTCTTGGTAAATTTTGTTTTGAGAATATTGTTTTTAGCTTCTTTGAATCTCTGGCTTAAACCATGTTTACTAAACTTGGCAAAAAAATTAAAATTAAATGACTTAAATAATAATATTAATATATATTTAAGAATTAACTGTGTTCAAAATATATATTTAAAATTTAAAAATTGGATGACACTTGGCAATAAAAGATAGACGGATATAATTAACATATATATTAATATATTATATACTAAAAAATTAAAATTGGAATGACTTAAATAATAATGCGAGTTTAATGTTTATGCATATAATTTTATCATGCTATTTAATCATAAATTACCATTTATATTATTTTAAAATATTATTTTAAAATTTAACAAATTTATTATACATAATCCATTATGATTAGATGATTTTATAAAAAAATTTACATGATTAGTACATAACTTTTTTTCCCTAATAATATTAATATATATTTAAAAATTAAAACATCTATTTTTTTTTCAGGAATCAAAGTGATAATTTACTAAGTTCGTGAAACCAATTAAGGAGTTAGAAGGTAGTTTCAATATTGACACCTAACCTCGTCTAATCTTTTACTCTGCTAAGGATATCCATTAATTTGAGCATCTGTGTATTCTTACTTGACACATATTCATCTACCATGATTTTTTAAATTAAGTTTTTACATATTAAAATTTTGTAATTTATTGGACTCCCTCCACCCACCGACACATACCAAAATTTATAAATAACGTTAAATTTTAATAATTTATATTGTTATCTTTGAAATTATTGGAACTCATAATATTTTTTCTTCATTTAATTGCTTTATTACTTAATTAATTAGTGTGTTAATTTTCTTATCCAATTTTTATAAGAGAGATGTTGTACTTATCTTTTTAGTACATATATTTCAGCATTTACAATAAAATAATTAAGGTAGATATATAATAATTAATATATTAAATAACTTAAAGAGTATTATAGAAAGCAAGTAATTTAAATAAAAAAAAAAAGGTTTTATATTTTGAACAAGATAGAGTATTATGTTTGCTCCACAACACTGCTCCAATCTCACCAATGACACGAACTAGTTTTCCTACTACTAGAGCCTAGATTACTATTTGTCACCATAACAATTTTAGCATTCACTGATTCCCACCTTATGTCCGTCTGTTATAAAGAACAACCCCTGTTACTCAACCTTTTTAATGACCTTCTGCTCTCACCTGCCAGCCTTATCTATATGCCCATATATCATATGTTTGTGTATGTCCCTCAGCAGCCTCTTACGTTTCCAAGTTCCAACTTCGCCTTCTTGACAGTTATCCTTATTAGTTAACACATTGCTTATTTGCTTTTGTTTTGGGTTAGGTATATAAACAAATACACACTTTCAAAAACAAAATGTAAGCTTTTTAGACATTAACTTAAGTTTTTTTTAAAGAATTTAATTGTTATTTACTGTAAAATACAATATTTTATACAATCAATCAAAAATCACTATTAATATAATTTCAATATAGTTAATACAAAAATGTTACATAATAGTCTAC